>JAZDUA010000251.1:30000-1230000 GCA_038098605.1 Gryllus longicercus
TAAGAAGGTGCTAGTATGACTCGTCGACGCCAAAAGACGCACTACTCCTATCTTAGTGAGTTCGAACGGGCTAGAATGATCGGTCTCCAGGAAGCGGGTTCGTCGTACCGTGACATTGCGGCTCGAACAGGGCGCGCTGCTACGACAGTGATTCGCGTGTGGATCCAGTGAATAGAGAAGGGTCGTGCAGAGCGACGAGCGGGTACTGGATCACACAAGATGACTACAGCGCAAGATGACCGCCATCTTGTCCGCATGGCCGTAACCGATAGAACGGCGTCGTCCATAGTGTTGGCTCGACTTTGGAGCACTGCAACGAAGGTGGTCACGTATGCGTACATGAAGTGATGCCATTTGTTGACGGCTGATCTGGTAGCATGCATACCACTGCGTCGGATTCCGTTGATCAGAAACCACCGACGCCTCAAACAGAATTGGGCTCGTGAACTAGTGGTCGCTGGTGTGCTGAGTGTCAAAATGTAGAGTTTTTGGGCGAGTCCCGCTTCAATTTGTGTTACAGCGATGGCCGCCTACGTATTCAACGCTACCGTGGTGACCGCAATCTGCCAACCTGCATTGTTCCGCGCCATAGCGGGGAAACCCTACGTGTAATGGTATGGGGCGCCATTGGCGACAATGTACGATCTCGCCTCATACGTATTGAGGGCAATCTGAACAGCAACTGCAACATCAGGTGGTTTTAGAGCCCGAGGTACTGCCCCTCCTGCAAGCAGCTTCACATGCGATATTTCACTAAGCGTACGACAATGCCCACCGTATGTGGCGATGAATGTGCAAGCTTTCTGCGAAGAATGACGGGTACCTCTGCTTCCTTGGCCTGCACATTCGCCTGACATGTCGCCCATCAAACTTGTCTGGGATATGATCGTGCGGCAACTTATTTGTTCTGGTCTTCTTGTAGTTGCTTTGCTTTGTGATAATCCATAGAAGCCCTGATGACAGCGCGTGGAGGGAGGCTTCTCATCGTACAAAATACTCAAAGTGAAAATGCTGGTTTGTCTGTAATTCTAAACATTTGTATATTGTGATATTCCTAATCTGTGGAATAAATTTCATTGGAATAGTATGTCTCCATCTTGGTGTTGCAATTTTCACAAACAGGAATGTAGTATCAAATACTACATTCATATACAATTTTTCATATTTCGAACTGGATGTTGGAATTCAAGCTGTGCATCGCAACCATAGTTAGTTACGTAAGGGGCACGTTGAGTCCCGTTGTTCCTCATACGATTTCCTAATAAATATAAAACATTGGTATAATGTATTCTGATTACAATAACTTAAAATAAAAGATTTTGTTTATTTAGCGCTTTAAATAAAGATCTTAATATAGTTATTTTACATGATAACCAATTTTGTTAGTTATTATTCCATTTGTAGATTTATCTTCATGAATCTTTTCGAGAAAGTGGGGAGAATTTTGGAATCTCCAATAAGATATTGTTTACTACTGGCAAAGTGTAAGCATATAATATTATTGACAGGTTTGTCTTTTGAATTTTGGTTTTCTACATTTTAATTTAAGCTTAAGATCTTCGAAAATCAAAAACTCTTACCCCATCCTTTTCTTTTTACAATCTCATTTCCCCTCAAAGCCGCCCGCCGCGTGTAACAGGCCCGTCCTGTGCATCGCCCTCTCTCCGGCCAGCTCGCAAAGCCCCCCCAACAGGTTTGTAGGCGACTGCGGGCGACTGCTTTAAGGTTTGCATGCGCGTCCCGCGTGAACGGGAGACCTCGGGGAGAGCGAGCGGGGCGAATGCGGGGCGAGAGCGGGGCGAGAGCGGGGCGAGGGCGGGGCGAGGGCGGGGCGAGGGCGGGGCGAGGGCGGGGCGAGGGCGGGGCGAGGGCGGGGCGAGGGCGGGGCGAGGGCGGGGCGAGGGCGGGGCGAGGGCGGGGCGAGGGCGGGGCGAGGGCGGGGCGAGGGCGGGGCGAGGGCGGGGCGAGGGCGGGGCGAGGGCGAGGCGAGGGCGGGGCGAGGGCGGGGCGAGGGCGGGGCCGCTGGGAAAGGGGGTGGGGGACGGGAGAAATGGGGCGGGGGAGGCGCCACGAAGGAAGAGGGTGGGGTACGGTGGGTGGGGACGAGGCGGGCCGCGCGTTCGGAGCTATCGGATCGTCGGCAGGGGAGCGCGCGGGGGCGGAGGAAACAGCACCCGAGTCTTTCGCCGATCGCCTCCGTCTGCCGATAAGCGGCCGTGGGGGCGGCTGCGGCAGCGCCAAGAGCGGGAAGGGGGGGGGGCTTACCACCGGCTTTGCAGCGCCCTTGCTGTCGCCGGGGGTGGGGCCCGGGACCAAGACCGGCTCCGGTCGAAGTGCGCGCCACACAGTGGGACGCGCTGCCGGCGCCCTGGTATGCAACGGCCTGCGCGCTTGTGTTGCAACTCTGAGAATCGAAGTTCGAAATGGTGATTCCATTCTGGGTTTGCTATTCTCGGATTCGAACGTAGGCGGAGAGGATATTTACGCATTTCTGCCTTCTGATTCAGAAAAATTATTACAGTTCCCTTCATAGGGTTGATAATTGCGAGAAATTAATGATTATGTGATGAGATAATGGTTCAGGTGTGATTCATTTGAAGCCAACCACCGTAAAACTACATGATGAAAACATCCATGTCTTACGTGCATTTCCAACCCCCCAGTCAAGGGCTCTGGGCACATTTATGGGCAATCGAGACAGGTAATGTTCAAAGATCGATCTCTCAATGTGAAATTTCTAAGTTATAAATGCGGGTAAACAGCATTTTCTTTAACGATTCTCCGTTCTTTTTCTTATTTTTCATTCCACATTTCTCTATCTTATTTTTCTATTCCTAAGCCCAATCACCTTTGAGGGTGTGATTTAAAATGTAGATACAAGGAAACTATAAAGGCCAAAACAGACATAGCAAATATTCTCTGTGATTTCGGTTAAAATATTGTATCTGCCAATCACATTGAAAACGTGGAGTAAAGTACCAACAGAAATATTTAGGTTGAGGATCCGAAGGCGCGAAGATGAGCATGTTGTATCTACATTAGTTAGAAACTCCTGGGTTCAATTCCCACTTTGTGTATTCACGTCTGTGCCTGTCTATTCGTAATTTAAATACCATAATTTGCTTTTAGAACGAAAAATCGTTATTATAATCATAGAAGGGGACTCCAGTATCCAATATTATACCAATATTATATATGATACAATATTTTCTCTTTCGATTTTGAAAATAATGTGTTATGATTATCAGGATTTGCCACGGGCGTTTGTACTGTCTACATAACTATCCTTTGTTTCACGTTGAAGTGTTGGCGCCGTAAATGCATTCACCTTTTCATGTATTATTATTTATATTTCTTTATGCGGTGGATAACCAGTATTTTCAAATTTATTTACTAGTCTTGGCCTCGCTGTCTGGCTATCGATGAGAAAAAATTAAAAGTGCACAGAGTGCATGAATCATTACATAAATACAGAACACACAGTGTTGGACTAAATTAGATGATCAAATTTCTTCTTCTTCTTCTTCTTCTTCTTCTTCTTCTTCTTCTTTCTGACCTTCCTCTCCTTCGACATCCTCATCGCCATCTTCTCATTGTCTTCTTCATCTTCAGCGTCTCCTTCCCTGTTTCCTTTTTCTTCTCAATCTCTTTTTAGTTCCCCATTTGCTTTTCCAACTCGGTTTTCTTTTTCTCCCTTTTACTTCTCCACTTCCTCTTCTTCTCTTCCATGTCTTTCTCCATCTCCTTGTTCTTGGGGTAGCTGCAACACGGCCCGTCTAACGCATAAACGTCCAGCGGGTTGCGTCTACCAGGCTGACAGATAAAACGTGCTCGGCTAAATTCATGAAAACGATACGTAGTTTTGAATGATAATTTCGGGCACGTCATTGCCATGGTCATTTGTCCCGTTTTTGTAGTCAATGTTTTCTCTAGTGTAAGTGAAGGTCATCCCTTCCCCGCCATATGTTTATCCGGCGTCGACCTACACGCTGGCGTGCTGGGAATCCCCCTCTCGGTATCTCACTGCATTGCTCGAGCTAGCACAAACTCTAAGCCTTTGAGGGGGGGTAATGGGACAAGGAAGAATAAAGAGAGATCGCGCATGGTCCTTGGCCTTTTCGTTACAGTGTTCTGAGAGTAGTTCCGGTATTCGCCTGATACTGATGTAAGGAAAATAGCCTATCAGAGCAAGGAGCTAGAATGTTTTTTTCCAGACAGCGTCTCAATTTGACATAGCTATGTCGCTAGTCGAAAGCCCAACACAGTGGGAGCTCGAACCCTAGAACCTCCCGGTGCTAGTCGGCGCAGTCAGAGGCAATGCTGGATCTGAGTTAAACTCACCCGGTGTGTAGTTAAGAATTTGTGGACAGTTTGGACCGTTTCGGCCCAGCGTGCGTGGTGGCGGCGGCGGCGGCGGCGGCGGCGGCAGCGGCAGCGGCCGAGCCCGTCCCGGGCCCTGCGGGCCGATATACCTAAGCGCAACACCTCGCCCGAGGGAAAGCCCCGCGTGTTGAGACGAACGAACGAGAGGCGTCCGATAAACGCACTGCCTGCGAACACGAGACAACCGGCACCGGAAGCCTGTTTGGCAATTTAACTTTGGCCCGGCGTGAGGAAGGTCAGAATGCAATCGACTATTTGAAAACATGTCATGCGGCAATATAAAAAACTTTTTGTGTAGTTGTGTTTCTGGATTGGAGACAATTTTGTATTCGAAAGGTTAGGGAGAGTTTTAAATGTTAAGGGTAATTATGTGTGGGGGGGACATTCCATGTCAAGTAATCGTATTTTGGAGAAGTACCCTACGAGACCATCTTGGATTTTGGTGAAATTTTAAATGCCGATACCCACATTTATCGATGGATATTTGTGAAGTTGTAGTGAAATAGTTTAAGTGAAATAGTTTTTTAGATTTACCTGTTTCTTTTATCCTCATGCAGAGTCGTACTACTATAAGATTTTGCAATTTATGGATATAACATTTTCTTTTCCGCTATTCTTGAAAAATGAAACATCAAGGCAACGTATTCAACGTTTGTGCTCTAATCAATGAAACTATTGTCAAGCTCACTCTTATTAACACGCAATGGGTAAATTGCTGCAAAATCGTCCATAAAATGGCGGCTTAAAAATTAAGAATTTAACGTTCAATAACTTCCATAATATTCAAGTAAGGACAATTTCACTCAACACACTATATATTAATTATAGGTTTTGAATGCCAAACTTCAATTCCCTAGCTTCTCAGCTTCCTTGCAAGTAATCCACATGGCTCTGAAAAATCATGTCAAAATGATTTCGTTGCCTCCTCACTGCACACACAACCTGCAACTACTTGATCACAGGTCCTTTAAACACCCATTACAATAATAATATTCGATACGCTCTTTTGGATTCTGAGAAATCAGTTACTTTCTATGACCTTATGGATCCATTTGGAAAGGCATATTTTAAAGTTCAACGAGCAGATGTTGCAGTTAATGGATTTAAAGTGACTCCTACCGGAATCTACCCACTCCACAGAGACATCTTTATTGATGATGATTTCATTGCAGCAGACTGAAGCATCTAAAATGTGTAGTCTTCCCACTCACTCTCTCTCTCTCTCTCTCTCTCTCTCTCTCTCTCTCTCTCTCTCTCTCTCTCTCTCTCTCTCAAGACTCTTCCCTGTGTGAAGGGGAGGTGAGTACCAGTAACAGGTCCATCCAGAATTGTGAGTTCGTTCGCTACAAAACCAGTGCATGTGATGCAGAATAACAGAAGTAACAGGGGACGTAAAGCTTCTAAGCCCACTGTAATTACAAATTCTCCTTAAAGAGAGTCTTGATTGCTTCTCTTCAAACTTCTGAACCGAAGACAGCTATGAAGATATTCTAACTTAAGAAGATACCCGCATTCACTTCACTAAACGTAGTGTAGTGAATGCGAGTAATGACGGCGACGTGGATCGTGGATGTGCCTAAGACGAAATTAAGACCTACAGACATATATGCGGTCTGTATATTTTGTGACGGTGAGTACCCTGATGATGGACGAGGCGAATAGTGGATGAGGTGCACTTCCATGCGCAGTGTGGTCTCATGGTGAATGTTCAGGAACAGAAACAAACGTGTGTGACTTTAGCGTGCAATGAACGATTTATTCATTAGTGTGAGTACATGGATATTTGCTAGATTAAGAAATTGAAATAAATGTATATAAGTTAGGGTAGTTCATATTTCTACCACTTTGCAAAGCATCGGTTTTGTCACATTCTCCAGAAACATAATAAATCAACAATATTTTTTCTACTCGTTATACATTGATATTGTGTTGGAAATATGTCTGAGTTCTTATTTGCATCATTGGTCATCCTTATTTCCTATTCTTAAGTATCATGAATTGCTGAAAAAAAGTGGTAGTACATGTGTCGACCATTTCCTCTATTAATTTGTCATGAGCTAGGGAAACCTATGATCCCACCATGAAACGCAACTCATCGAGTTTCATTACTGCGACTGTTTTGAAATTCCTTGAACTCGACCTACCATTCTCAGTAAAACAAGATTGTCTTTTATTATCTCGAACATTTCCAACTATTCGTGTGCATATCCCCACGGCTCCTGCTCACCTTTGGACATCAAACCAAACTCCGGAAAGCATTGTAGAAGATCAGATGGTCGCAGTGATTCATCCCGTAATAACCACCGGCACTATTACCATCGGAAGCAGCCCTTCTGGACTGCCGGCTACCGGCGCGACCGCACGGTGTGTACGGGGGAGCGTGGTTCGTCCCGATTCATTCAGGGAACACGTAATGAAGGAGCGGGCAAAAAGCCACAAGCGTGCGGGCCGGCCTTTCGTTTCCCCTCCGTCACCCCGCTTCTGCGTTGAATGAATCGCTTTTCCCGCCTCGCCCCTTTCCCACCCCACTCCACTCCCGTCGACGCCTCACACCGCCTCTTCCCTTACCGCTGCCCCATCCCCGTTGCTGTCCCGTTCTCATCTTCGCCCTTCCCCCGGCCCGTTCGCTCCCACGCCTCATCGCCGCCCCACTCCCGTCTCCGTCCCCACACTGCCACCCCATCTTTTATCCCACCCCGTCGGTAATCCTCTCTAACACATCCCCGTCCACACTCCCTCTCCCATCCTCACTCCCGCCCCCACCCTCGCCCTCGGCCACGCCGTCGCCCCATTCCCACCATTTCTGCCCCTGCCGTTGCTCACCGCGCCCAGCGAGCCCTCTCCGCATCCGCATCAAAGGGGAGAGTTGGCGCGCGGTATATACGCGCGGAAAGTATTTGAATGCGGGACCCACGCGGCAACTTCCCTCTAAAGCCTCTGCCTTTTATCAGCAGGCGGGGGCGGGGCGGGGCGGTCCCGCAGCCCATGAGCTCGACGCCGCCGACGCGCGCAGGAAATTGCGCGTTGTATTGCGCCTTTTACAGGCCTTACCTGGAAACCGCTCATCGCTTCAGCGTCTCTTTTTTTATCCTGCCACTGCCATAGTGGGAGAGACGGAGTCCAAATGGCACTCGGGTTTCTGCATTGGCTATGTAGCTTCCTTATGCTCTAGATTTGTGTCACGTGTCCGTCGCAACTTAACGTTATTCCCATATACATTTTAGTAGATGGGGAACTGTCATTACAAATGTGTTTCAAAGCTTGGAGTGTATGGTATTTTCGGAATACATCGATTGTCGTCTATAATATTGGGAAGGAAAGTTTTACTTGTCCACCTCTTTCTTACTGAAATTTTTAACCAAGCCCATGATTTTCGTGTGTCAATTTTTTTGAGTTCCCTTGCACGTTCTACAACTTTTATTCAAACATTCTGTACGGTGTGGTGTATTCTGCACACTGTCAACAAGTCCGTTCCTCTCTCTGCCAACCATCTCCACAAACATAAACAGTTTTTGATATTTGTATTCATACTTAGGGTAAAAGTTTCAGTAAGAACACAGCAACAGTTAAGAACATTTTCGTCACTTTTCAATCTTCTTAGAATTCAGCGCTAAATTCACTATGTGAAACACAATGAGCAATTTAGAATACGTCTTTCTTAGTAGATCTCATGCTGAAAAATGACCAATTTTCCATTTGTTCTGTTTTTTTATTTGTTTACGTCCAACACCCGATTTTGTTCTAGTAGTGGCCACTTAAAAATTACAAACTATTGGTAGTGGTTAGATGCTTGACTTCGTAATAACGTCTTTAACGTGTCTAAGACCAAAATAGTACTTTTCATATAAAATCATTGCAATGCTAATATTAAATAGATGTTTTCACTTTATTATTTTAATTATAAAATAATGGAAAATACATTATTTTGGATCTGTGTTTCGACTGGAAGAGGTGGCTCAGTGCAGCAACTGATGTCACTGCAGGGCCTCTACTCGGGAGGTCCTAGGTTCAAGTCCCGACGGTGGCAGGATTTTTGACACTGGATGGACAGCTAGGTCGAGTTCCGTCTGTCTGGAGAAGAATTCTAGCGTCTGGCTGCTCTGATTGGTAGTTATCCGCAGTTTCTCCGATCAATACCAGATGAATGCCGGAGCAATTTCCTAACAAACATGCCACGGACCACGCGCGATCTTTCATTCCCATTCCTTGTCCTATCCTACTCCATTACTCACACATACACACACGTGCCGGAGACCAGTCGGTTAGAGTTTGTCCCGGCGATGATGGTGACCCGCTGGTGGGAGATACTTGGAGAGGGAAACCCCGTTAACCGACGGTAAGTCGCCGCCAGATCTCAACATCTAGATCACTACCGACGCCGCGACCAAACATTAACTACACTTCCGGGACTAATGTCCTTAGCATTTGACGCGCCTGGAATCATTAATCCACCAACAACCCAACTGGCCTGTGTTCCGACTGCCTGGAGGCAACGCACTGGGCACACCATGTGGGCTTTCCTGCTGCGTCTTTGGGGCAGTGGCGCAGTGAAGACACCTGTCTCAGGACTAGGGTACCCCTGCTGTTTTTCCTTTTACGATAAGCACGACTCTTGCTCAGCGGACTCGAAGGGGCACTGTTATATTTGTTGTCAACTGATGATGTGAAGTTCTCTTTAAAGTGATCATTTATTAATTTTTTAACGATTTGTTGTTTTGTTTTTTATGTAGCTTACACCCGCACCTTTGCCATGATCGTCTCTTGCCAATTAAAGTTCTCTTAAGCGTTAAACTTGAAACAAATAATGAGCTTACTCAATGTTTCAATAAAGACAGGAAGATTATTTACTAAAAAGTGGTAAGACTAAAAGCGTTTGAACTACCAAGACTTGTAGTTGCCAATGTGAGACTGTTCTTCTAAACCAATCGGAAATCAACTTGTTTTCGTTTGTTGGTATAAATAAAACATTAACTATTATTGATATTGATTTGATATTGATTTATTACTCCGCATTAGAGGGTAGGGTCTCGACCTACCCCATGCTAGTGCCAATCTGCTCCAAGGCCTGTACCAACACAACAAGTGGGATTGGTTGATAGTACATCTTGGTATGATGAGTTTCTACAATTCTAGACGTTCGACTGTCAAACATGTAATAGCATTAAAAATACCGTAAGGTTGCAAACATATTAATAAGTACCAACTAGTGCCAACCAGCCTCGGTCTCTCTTGCTGTTGTACAATCGGAAACGGTCAGCGATGTGCGGAAGTAGAGACAACCGTATTTATTTAAGTCTGTAATGATATCGAATATTTCATATCTAGAGGGACAACGAAATATTTTGCTGTCGAACACTTCTGTATACTGAGGTTCTTGGTCGGAGAAATGAAACGTCACGTCATGTAGGGTTGTTTCAACAAGTGAATTTGCATTGACGTGTTTATAAATGTAACAAACCGCCGTAGTTAACGTATAAAGATCACCCTGTTGAAACCTAAGCGCTCGAGTTAAAATTTTATACCGGGTAAATATATGTTTATTTACGTTTCTTGTAAAATATAAAACTATACACTGAATTCAGTGTCAGAATTCCCATTGTCATGTGTAAAACTTTTGAATATTCATATATTAAAGACGTGTATTTTTTGTCTCCCGCGATCCGTAAGTAATGCACTTTCTCCAAGAACACTGGAATTTGTTTTGGTAAGTATACATGAGTTTTATGGATGGTCTGTTTTGCAGATTAGTAATCATAAATCATTGCAATAAAAAATATTTCAAATTTTCACAAAAGGATGCTTTTCATTCTAGCACTTACCACATATCTTTCAATTAACGTATCATATGCTAATGAAATGGTTACTTTTTTAGATTATGGACACCGAACTACAAATTTTCAACTAAATAAGGTAATTGTGGATATAAACAATTAGATTTTAATTACCTTCATGAAATTTCATCGATGGAATGTGAAAAAATTACTATGCGAGAAACCCCTTCCGATTTAACCTATGAGATGCAAAAAAGAAAAAGTTTGAAACGAGTGTAATTATTTTTGAAGTGGTTGAATGTCATTTGTTTTATCGATCTTCACCCCGTATTATAAATATATGTGGAGAATCGTGAGTTGGTCAATAAGTCTGTTTTTTGACCTACCCTCACGATTCTTCGTGTACAAGTATATTGAATGTCAGTGAACGTCATATCTTCGTAGTCGTGCATTTCAGCATCTCACAAGCGCGCACAGCGCTCTATTTATTTTGTGAGCCTTGACAATCGTTCATAACGCAATTGTCGCGGAGAGAAGAGCCGAAACGTTTTTGTTATGAAACAGCCGGGGTGTTATTTTGCCTTCAGACACGAATTTGCAACATTGACCACAAATTTTGACGTATATTTTGTTTCACTACTGAAGATGCATTATTCATATTCGCGGAATAATTCTGATTGAACCGCACCGAACATTGTGTCATCGTGGCGTTCAATTTTAAACTTTAAATGTTTAACTTAAGGTGACATTAAGCGAGATGAAGGCAAAAGAAAGTCTATAGGCAATAACAGCGAGTTGTTTTATGCAATTGTTTAAAATACTTTCGAACTTTTCTTTAAAAAAACAAAAAAAAACATAAGATTAGCTGTCTGCGAAATGAAGGTTTGCAGTTGTTGAATGGTTTTAGAAAAGAATTTACATCAGGGGTTCCTAACTGGGTCTGTACCTACCCCCCGGGGGGCGATGATGACCAAGTGGTCGATTGGGGGTCGATATCGAAAAACGCACAGACGACTGATTGCTATAATAAAGATGAAAGTCGCTTTCATTACAAAAGTATTTATGAAATGTATTATTATTTTACTCATAAATCTACAAAACACCTAATAATGAATTACTAATTTGCTCATCTTTCGAAATTTGGCATCACTGACAGTAACAAATAAAACTAGCGAAATAGTAATCTGTGATTTTTTTTGAAAACGTATTTAAATTTGTAAGTAAAAAATTAAGTTAAGTAAAAAATTGAAGGGGATCGATGAAGCGAACCACTGTTTTAAAAAGGGTCGGAACAAAACAAACAAACAGAAAGTTTGGGAACCCATGACTTAGATACTCTTAGAGCTGGCTGTTCTGAGAAAAGTATTATTCGAAAAGAAATGGAGGAGACATTGCTGTAGGTACGTTATCTATGATAATATTCTTAATTACATTTCTGGGTATGAATAGATGACACCAGTCTCATCTACGTGACTGATTATCGCTTACCTTTTTATATTTATTCTGGAACGTGGCTGAGAACCAACATCACGTAATAAATAAAATGCATCTGTAAAATGTACATGGGACTTACTTGGTAACATTTTACAGTTCACCGTGATGTGTGAAAATGCATAAAAATGGTAAGAGAGTTAGGTATATACAGAAGTGCGAATAAATGTGAAAGAGCTTCCTTTATTCGTGTTGACGTCGTTGCGTTCATATCTTGTAATGTTCCTTATTGATAATAACCGCAGGCAATATTTCATGACACTTTAACGCGACAACATTCATGTTTAAGATCATGGAAAGTACAAATATAAACAATTAAGATTTTGTACTTTGATTTCACACTTCGTAATTCTATTTATCCTTAAGGATAAATAAATATCTGAATATGTAAGTATTCTTTCAAGTGTTATCTTGTATTGTATTAAAGGATTTTAAAATAACTACAAATTGTGGTAGGAAAATGTGTGTACGTAACTTGAAGAATGGTGTACGTAAACCGGGAATTGTCGGGTGTATCCAGAAATATCAAAACGTAATGTAATGTCACCAGGAATGTATGTAAACTGCACATTCACAATAATGGAATCACATTAATTGTTTTAAGTCTTACTTCATATTCAATTTCACAATTTCTTTAACTTTCAATTTAATTTTTATTAATTTCTTTCCTCGAATAGTATCCCGAATTTTTAAGAAAAATACTTTCTTCATTTACCAACATCTGTGTGTACTCCTTACTCTGCAAAAAATGCATACTATGATTTTGCATTCGTTTTTGTGACTTTTTAACCATTTACCTGTTAACCCGACATACACTTATTTTCTACTTTTCCTTTTAACAGCTGTATATTGCTAAACTATTGGTGTTACAGTAGCATATTCGTTCCCTCATTATTTCTAACTTTTTTAGTTTTCGAACATTCAGAAAGTTTAACAAAACGGAGACCTGTGAAATTTCTAAGCGTTCTTTACTGTTTCCGAAAAAAAAAAAAATAAAGAAAACTTTTGGAGACAAGTTTGAGAATTTTTTATATAAGGCATTGAAATTACGACAAAACTTTTTTAATTGTTTGATCTCTTAAAAACTTCTGTGTTTGAAAACACGTAGCATTTAAGAAACAATCTATCAGCAGTATTGTATTTAATCAATGCCATTTTTTTTGCAATTTTCGGAAATAAAGTTCATTGAAAATAAGACTAGCACAAATTTTTTACTGTCTAATACCTGCCTAATACTAATGAAAATTTGGAGCCGTTTCGAGAAAATAATTATTTAAATTGCATATATTTTACGCAAAATTATGCAAAAATCATACATTTTTCAAAAATTGTACAAAACCTAATTCCAAGATGTCTTAGAAGAATATATTTCATTAATGAAAAAATATCTTTCATTAATAATGTCCTATAGGAAAATTGTGAACATTTCAATTTTCGAAAATTCAGATTTCAACAAAAATGTTTTGATATGCGACATTTTTTATGCGTCTATTACGATATGCGAGGACGAAGTTTATCGGGAGAACTATCCGAAGAAAAAGTTTAATGAGAAAATTTGGAGCCATATTTGAGACAACTTAGAATCAAAATACCCGTTTCAAACTCGCAGGGCCTTGAGTTCGCCCAGATGGATCAGGAAATATTAATTTCGGAGAAAATGGCCGGCTGCTAGTATTCACATATAGAGTGCGGCTCGGGTGAATCTAGCTATCTAGCTGGTGTCGAAAATCGGCCATCTTTGGCACCCGAATCCAAGAACCTTCCGACCATAGTCGCGGCTGAGACAGCGGCAATACTGGCTCTGAGCTACACTCAGCCGGTTTTACGGTAGAGTTATTGAGAGGTCTCGGTTTTGATCCCGGCAGGGTGCCGGAAATTTGATGTGTTTAACATCGGCTCGTGACACCTGCTGAAATCGAATTCGTAGGCCCGCTGTTCCGATCAGTGGTTTCCGTGGTTTCCTCAACCACTTCCAGTCGTTCGCCAAAGCAGCACATCGTTACACTAAGAAGGAACGACTTTGACAGGACGGAAAACAAATGAACGTCATGCAGAGCGATGCTATTGCCAGAGATAGCGATGAAGCTATTTTCTACGAACAAATGAGCCAATTGTAAAGAACGCTTTAACAAAATGAGTGCATGAACGTAACTTCAGTTTTATTGGCAGCTGAGGCCAAGCAGTAGCTGTGAAAGCGGTCCCTTGTTATTGTAATTTCTCTTATACCTCGGGTCACGGACTGTGCATAATCTTACCGTCCCTTTACTTTCCCATTCCAGGACGCCAATGATCATAGCAGTTGAAGAGTCCTAAAACCACAATCATAAATATCTAATGCTTTATGTCCCTTTAAAATAGTTGCCAACTGCCTCTTTACCTCAGGCCTCTAATTCCCGCTTCCTTTGTCCTCAGTTTTCCTCTCTTACGACTTCTCTTTATATCGTTTCCGCCGTCCTTTACCGATCATACCATACATTCGCTCTTTCTCTCAACAATAATTTTCCAACTGTCCCGCTACCTCAGGCTTCCATTTTTCCATCTTTCTCTCGCCGTTTTCCCTCTCTTACGCCTACTCTTTATATCGTTTCGTTCCCGGCGGTTCTTTCCTCGGGTTTGTAGTGCGCCGCTTTCTTTTCAAAGCTCTGTGCTTTAACGCGCTAGCATTAGTCGGATGCCCTTTCCCTACCTGGCGACACATTCATCAAGACACAGCTTTAAAAGTCAAAAGCGCGGCATTCCACATCGATCCCGCGTCAACGCCGGTGCGAGTAAGAGCGCCCTTGCCCCTCGCCCTCGCCCTCTCCCTTGCCCTCGCCCGCGCGCCTTTGACGCTCGCGGAGCCGCGCGGTCGACGTCTTGCGACTTTTGCGAAAATGTCTGAAATGTTAGCTTTTAAATGCCACCGAACGTTGCCCCCGCAGGAAATCCTATATAAGAGAGTCGGTCTTTCATTTGAGGTCTTTAACTATTAATCAAAAGTAACGTGACGTACTACTTTGCCCGGGTGATTTTCTGTTTTAGTAAAAAAAATAAAAAGAAACGTGTAACGATGTATACAAAGAAGTTCTGCTGCACAAGGCACTTCTGCGAAGAATGTGTTACCAATTGGCGGGGAAGGGGGGGGGGGTCCTGGGGGCCATTTCAAGAGGATTTTTTACCACATTTGCCGGGCTTCGTTGGCGAAGTCGTCTTTCATATAGAACATGCGCATACAAGAACTGTCATCCACGAGGGGTGGGCTTTTCGAAATATTCGTAGATGATCACACATTTAGATCGAGCTAATTATTTGACAATTTGTATATATTTAACTTTTGTATAGTATATTGCAGATTCCATGTTAGAAGTTTGGCGGAATTGTTGTGTTTCACATTCAGGAGAAAATGTTGATAATGTTACAGGGTGGAGAAAAAACTTTTTTAAATTGAATAAACTATATTTATCTAACTATATAATTTCGGTAATAAGTTAAATTGGACGATTACCAAGAAATCTCAATGCTGCGACATTGCTCATTTGATTCTTTGTTACTTTGAGATGTCGGGAAGGATAAGAACTTCAATATTTGATTATTTTTGTTTATTATCACGCTGACCAATGAGCTAAACCGCGAGGGCTTACTTAAGTATTATTTACTGAAATTCTCGTTATCTTAATTGCGAATTTTTGTCTTAAAGAATAAAGGGATCATGTAAACTTCACATCTGACAAGCATTGTTTTATTTCCCGAAGGTTCTGTCCAATAACCCAGATAGGTGTATTTCGGGTTTCATATACACTACCTACTCCAGCCGGCCCGGAAGTCGAATGCCCTAGTACAGTCGCGAGGACAAGATCCGCCTAGGCTTTGTTTATCAGTATGCTCTGGCATTATTGACTTTCCGCCTTCCGTATGCTCGTTTCAACTTTCCAACAATATCTTTTCTCTTCTGGACCGTCCGAGTGGCGCGGGAGCTTGCGTCTGAGGCACATGCATGTGTTACATATTTACTCGCGTGCGGTTTGTCTTGTGATGTGGCAAGATACGGCAGACGCGACCACCGTACGTCACCCTACAAGCTTGGCTCCTTCATCACAAGACAGATACCAACCACCAGATATTGGGGTTTGCTGAAATGGCCTCCAGGGTTTACCTCGTCAGCTCCCTTCGTTCACGAAAAGAGACGGGGATGAGGATGAGCCTATGGACTACATTCGAAATCCAATGAGAGGGTGAATCCCAAGTCGTCGCTAGTAGAATGGACAGTGCACAGTAATGGGGACCGCCCATTGACCCCGAAATCTCCGAATTATGGAGACTTGCGAGGTGTCAGGAAGGACAGGGCATTGCTGGGAAATCTGAAGTATCCTGATACAAAGATGTGTGTTAAGGATACTTACGCATATTTTAAAAATACGTGAATTAAACGCAAGACACAATTGTTAATTATATCCCAGTGTCGATGAACCTATCTTAAATTTTCTTTCGAAAACTGTATTCTGACATTTTACCCTTTTTGCAAATTGATTGATGGATTATTCTATTTTAAGGCGAGTAAGCTGCTACGATCATGAGTTCCACGTGTATCGCGAGTGTTCCGCCCCACTACAATGTGAGATCCGGCGCCGACCAACACATAGGCTCGCGGGTTTCCCTCCATCAGGGTACCTATGTCAACGATGCAATGCCTCTGTCGGGATATGCTCTAAGTTCCAGACGTGTATGATAGAGGAGAGTCATAAGGAAGAGGATGAGAATAAGGAGAGAAAGGCAAGGTCGCGCGCAGTCCATGGCCCGTTTGTTTTATTTTTATTTATTTAATAGGTAATTATTACAAACAAATTAGCTTACTTGATCCTATGTGGCTAGGTCGAAGGCCTTTAAGCCATTACAATACCTACATCCTTTCGCGTTCTAATCTTTCGAATTCTGGTATTCACCCCAATGGTCTGTCCATCGCATCAAAGCCGCGGAAAAGAGAATATACGGTACGGCTCAGGAAAAAAACCTTGAGGGGGGAAAACCTGCCGTCAGAAACCGAGTACATGCTAATCTATCTGGCGTTTATTTTAACTATTTATTTTCTGGCGCGGGCGTCCCGCCGTCTCCTTCCAGTGCTTGGCCTCCTCAGCACCTGAAATCAAACAGCGCCACAGAAGATCGTCCGCACCAGCGCCTCTGCCCTTATATTTTCGATCCCCCCTTACCTTCCCCCCCTAATGTGCTTATTACTATGCCAGTTTTATTTTATTTATTATATTGACCTGTTACTTACCAATTGACTACGACTTATGACTTATTTCTTAACTGTTTACTAACGTAACATAAAATTACTGATTAACTTACTTATTGTTAGCTCATTGACTTATTTATTTCTCTCCAGTCTAGGTTCCGCTCAAGTTAACCAGTGCTGTTTTCCCACTCCCTAATTTCAGTTTCCCTAATGGTCCGAACCTTTCCTAAAAATGTTCCTAATTCTTTCATAAATTTAGACTTTTTATCACCTAAAATGTTTTGGGCGAGCGTTACGTTCCTGTTTAGGAAGTAGTAATTTCCCATTCCCATCCATTTTCTTCTCCGTGTTTCGGTTGCACAGCAAATTAAGAGGATGTGGATCCATCCATCACCGCAAAGCACACAATTCTTAAATTCTTAAAATCTACCGGTTATTACGTCATTGCTTACCCATTCGCATGGTATTCCTCGTAGAAAAAACGGTAAACTAACGATCAGAGCAGCCGGCCGTTAATATACTCCTCCAGATAGATGATAATTTTGACTTAGCAATCTCGCTAGAGTTCAAAATCCGCCATCGTCGAGACTCTAACTCTAGGACCTGCCGGTCCGAGTCACTGCAGTGGCAACCGTTTTTCTTTCTCGCCACCGCTTACGTAGTACAGACAAAGTTATATAGTGCTGCCCGAAAAAACGGCTAATTTTCGACAGAAATCTCTTTTTGTCGGACCCTGGTGACGAAAAAGTGAATAAATCCAGTTGCTGAATTTAGAAAAAAATCCTCTAACACGTGGATCTCCACGCCAGAACCATGTTTTGTGTGTCCTTGATTCCGAACAATAGAATAACGGCAAAACGCCTGTCCGTCCGCGCGTCCATCTGTCCGTTCGTCTGTGGAAAACGCTAGCTGCTAAACCATTCAGCCAGTTTTGTTCAAAATTGATATTCCCCAATCGATTTGACTGATGCCGCTCGAATTTGAAACAGATATTTTAATTTGGGGGGTACTTTTTGTAAAGCCCGTGGGTCTTTTTCAAAAATTTCAAAAAATTAGCGCCATTGTTTTTGATTAAATTTGTTATTGGATAGTATGAAGGACGTTTAAGAGAATGGTGCAGGTCGCATTTTTGTTGAAAACTCTCGTTTTTCGAAAATTGCAAAAATTCAAAATTTTTCGGCTTCTTTAAATACATAGATCGGGTACATCTAAAGGTCATGTACAATCAATGTAAAGGTCATGTACACTTTTTCGAAAATTAGAGTACTTTTCGTTTAATTTTGCTTGAAAGTGCGGGCGAGAGAGTACGTGCTGTTTTATTTCTACACAAATAGGTAGTCACGGGTTTTGCACTGTTCTCTTCCCTATTCTCCTACTCCCTCCTTTGGGAAATATCAGAAGTATTTTCTAAGTGAGCGTGGATCAGCACGCGAACATTTCCATCTCCCTTTCCCAAGAGGAATGATTCTCTCTGATTTGTGGGATGTTTGTAGTGATATGCCATATCCATTAAGACGTGATTCCCTCCTGACCTAATCATAAATGAGATTGATTAGGCGCTCTGGATAAAGAGAGACATATTTATTACGTTCTTTTCCAAGCTTATAACACATACGCGTGGTTGTTGGAGCCCTGTTTTCAGAGATCTGGTAGTTTGGTTATCTTATTGTTACTTTTTATCTTGATCATAAATCAATGAATAAATACTGCTGTAACTGAATACTGAATAATACTGATTGTTAAAATCACGAATGAATTTTATGTTATATTTTTGCTCTCTGATTCAAAAATGTTCTGAGGAAAAGAAGTACCACATTCTCAAGTTCCTCGTACGCTTCTATTTTTTCATGTACGTAGTATAGAGAAAGTAATGTAAAGCTGCAGAATATCTACCTACAGATTTTGACGGAAATTCGCGGGGTCCCTGATTACGGAAACATTTTTTTAACGTTTTTGAATACTACATAAAGAGTTCTAATGATGTTGGGAAAAGTTCCAATTTTTCCCCATAGAAAAAACTCATTTTTAGGGGCCCTGATAGCAAATAATTTGATTTTTCATACTCCTATAGAAGGTTGAAAAACAAATTAATTTTAGATTTAGTATTTAAATAATACTCAAAACACAAGAGGTTTTGATTTGCTAAATACATACGTATTTGAAATACTGGATGCACTCGAAGTACAGTAAATACAATTGTCCTATTATTTATTACAATATATATTAATTAGCAATTTCAATAAATTAATAACTGACAGTCATATACATTTCCGAACAATGAATAACTTTACACATAAATATATATAGTACGGATTTGTTAGTGAAATTGCTTTCATTAACAGCTGGCTAAAACGCATTTCTTGTTTCTTGACCTCGTGGTTTTATATTCCTAGGATTTCAAAGTCACTAAATAATATGTAAAATTACTCACAACCAAATTTTTAACCGTATATTTGACATGTATAGGGACATATTTGATATGTACTAACTAAATTCTTATACTTTTTAGTTTGCACATTAATAACCATGTGCATGTCGAAAGGGGCGCACTGTTCTGCAAGTAAATGTACCAATAATAAAGGAACGAGCCTTGAGTTATGTAATTATACTTGTTCAAAAGACGTAGACAAGAAAAACCAAAAGTTGTTATCAAGCACAACAGAAATATTATTACCTCCTAAATACCCTTATTTACTGCTTAAATTACTTACATTTCTAGGTACTTTTATGAAACGTAATGAAATACTACTTGTTCCTCATGATTCATCTATTCACTTCCAATGGACAACATCCATTAGATTTAAATCATTTCTGTCCTTAAAAGTTGTTCAACACTTATACTTCACATGTTGTTTTAGTTATATTGGAATTAATATATAGTTCATTTCTTGGTTAGATTAGCAGAACGATACTGTACTACGAATGTAAAGGCAGCAGAGTGTTCCTTTGTCGCTGCGCGGAACGCTGGAGTCGCTGACCACGTCGTCATAGGGCATTGAACACATGCTCCGCTACTGTATGATATGTATACTGTTATGAAGAGTTTTTTATTAGATGGCTGAAGTATAGTAGAATACAAGTTGCAATATTATAGAGATGTATATTTATTACAAATAAGATGTTTCGATCCATAAATCGTTTATGGATTTTAATTTTTATTCGATTTTCCCAAACTCGGAACCATGATGGATATGTAATGTCGAGTTAGTTGCGCTTGATACATCGTGCAGTTGCAACATTAGTAAGTTAATAAATTGGTCTACATGTTAAATGTATTACAATTAGACATTTCAGTAAATCTATTTCCATCCGTGCTCATTTTGTAAAACTTTGCAGTTACTTACAATTGGTTCCCAGCCGGTTTTCAATACTCTTATGAATTTGTGTTGACATAGTTAAAAGAGTGACTGGAGGAATGTAGATTAGTGCGCTTCGAATCACTCAGAGAAAAGAAAGAGAAGGAATGTATCTGCCAGATCAGTTACTAAAGAATACCATGAGATGTTGCAACGGTGTATTGTATTTCCTAGAGAACGTTATGTAGCAGCTGATAAGGTTGTAGGAGGAGAATCATTAGTGGGCATGGCGTTCAAATCGTTAACAGCAAATCAATTTTGCCCTAATTGGAAAGTTAGAGCTTTTTCACTGAAGCGAAATGTAGAACGTCTGCTAATTCTGTTATGCCACGGACTCGGCTTCTCCCAGCTTGTACCAGGTTTTAATTTTCCAAATATATTCCATAAACGTATGAATATTCATCGATGCTGGCAGCGTACGTGGCGCGCGCGAGAGAGATATGACCTCTCGTGAATTTTAAACAATAACCAAACCTGACCCGGTGGCCAGTTCATCTCAGAACAGTGTACGCAAAGTGGAGGTGCTCCAGTTTTCACTTCCTCGATTTACAACGTACGTAGTAAATAGAAAAACATTGTCATCGTGCGGCGGAAATCAGCTATTTCTTGTAAAAAAAACAATTCTTTTGGTCACGCCCTTGTAATGAAAATGTAGATAAATCTTTTTCTACTTTGTCTAAATGTAGTAAATTACTTTCTCTAACACATTGTGCAGTCAGAATCCGTTTTGTTGGTTCTTTTTTGTTTTGATTGATTATTTCGGACGTGTCAACTGCTAAGGTCACCCACCAGCGTGGCACTGCCCCAGCTGAGACAAGCGTTAAGCTCTCTACCGGTGTTAGTGTATGTCTCCAGGTATCTCCCACCAGAGGGTCACCATCATCGCCGGGACAAACTCTAACCGACTGGTCTCCCGGCATGTGTGTGTAGGATATGACAAGGAATGGGAAAGAAAGATCGCGTGCGGTCCGTGACCCGAGTACTGCTCCGGCATTCACCTGGCATTGGTCGGAGAAACCACGGAAAAACACCGATCAGTGCAGCAGGCCGCTGGACAGCGACAGAACTCGACCTAGCTGTGTAGCTAGTGCCGAAAATCCTACCATCGTCAGAACTCGAACATAGGACCTCCCGTTCAGAGGCACTGGAGTGACAGCAGTTAACGCCCTCAGCAGTCCTTTTTTCTCTTGTGTCCGTAAATATCATTAAATCATTTTTTAATGGGGACAGTAAATACACAGGTAAGTTGACATCCACACATTAATTTATCTGTTGATATAATAATGAGTAAATAATTGGGACAAGGAATGTTCTTGGGGGTAGCAACCTTATTGATCAATTGTATTGAATCTATAATAACAAAATCTCTAAGAACAAAATAAACCATATTTATCTTTAATGGCTCCGGACATAATCATATACTCATTTCAGGTATGATGTCCCTCCACTAACATCCTAAATTCAACCTTTCTCTTGTTTTCTTATTTTATGGGTTTATTATACCCACAATGGCGATCACCTTGGTGCCTTTCCTACAGATCATGATCTTTAAACCAATAATAATTTCCCTTTACAATTACTTTTACTTTTACTATTGCACCTTCAACATTATTACAATCACAATGCCAACTAATCCTAATATTACAATTTCACACTAAATATGATAATATATAAAAAAGAAAATATCTTTTTTTGTCATAATTCCAGTTACAAATATCACCTACTTTTTAACACGAGCCCCTGGTTTTTCTTTAACTTACCCGTATCATGACTAATATTTTCGATCTTCCTATGACCTTCACACATTATTACCTGCCTTAGACAAATAAACCATAAAGTTATTATTATCTCCCCAGTAATAGTAGAATTACACCCCACTATACAATGTTATCGAGATACGTATGAATTCCGGTTGTTTGCCCGATGCTGCTCCCTCGCTCTGGGCGTTCGAGACGTTCGGCGCCGTCCGGGTTTGCAGCGCCCCACACGCCAAGCCGGAGACGCTCACTCGCAATACATGAACAAAACTCCACGTTGCCTCCAGAATGCCTCAACTGATATTCATCAACACTAATAGCATATGTCTTGCGTCTAGATGAGCTTACTCTATGTCTATGCCTTGGCATCACACCATGCAATGTCACTGTGCCAGTCGCAGTCTAATTCCCCTCGTGACGGTCACTCGCCACCGATACCAATTCTCCCCATTTTTCTGCTTCTCTCCACCTTAAATTATCCCTTTCACGATCGATTCATCACCATATTAGTATGTTTATTACTTTACAATCCTGATAGTACACGATGTCTTAGTACACTTTGACTCGATTATACCGGATAACTACTTTCATGTCGTATCCACTTTCACTCAACATCTCCGCTCTCCTTGCTGGCCAAGCTTTCCAGGGCCCTATAACTCCCATATAACGTGGTGGGGACCATTACAGTGGCGCGCTCTAGAGCATCACCTTCTTACACGAACTAAAGTACGAACTGCTACCAACGTTGTTTAAAACGTGCGTGGGTTGTGGGCCACGGGAGCGAACAATTCTGCTTACCAGATTTTGCCTACAATGCTTGTTGCTATCATTTATTTTCAATTCAACTAATGTTGGCAAAGGAGTGGGGGTAGGTATTCCGGAGCTGAAGAAAACGTGCGTGTATAATACATTTTGCTAGAGCTAAATTTTCAACGGCCTCCCCTCATCAATTCCATGTTAATGACACGAGGCCGTGACGTACCTCGACAATAGTTTCCGCGTCTAGCATGTACCACGGCACGTCTATGTGTTTCTTAGTTCGTTGCAATGCTATGCGTATTCCTTGTATTTTAACATTCTCGATGCATTCCGCATGCGACGCAATTCCGTCGTAATACCCCCGTGTGGCATCCCGGTATATCACACTGTACCCCAGAATCGACTGCACTCATTTACTCTACCTCCCTGCACAAGTTTTCTTGAATAGAAGAATTTGTTTACTATTATTATTATGAAAAATAATTTTTAATAGCGAGAGCGGTTGTCAATATATGTAAATATTTTATTTCGCGCGTAGCATTTTAGTCGACTCAACGGCGCACATCTGTGATATTTACTTCCGCGCTTTTACATCGTAAGAAAAAAAAGTATTGTGATCGTTCGCCGGAAAACGGTGAAATTTCGACAGAGAAACTCTTGCCCGATCCTGGTAACGAAAAAGTGGTTAAATCCTATTACTGTGTATAGTAAATAACTTCCTCTAACACGTGGAGTGATCACAATCCACGTTTTGGTAGTCCTTGATACCGAAAAAAAATTGACGGTAAAGCGTATCTGTGTGTGTGTGTGTGTGTGTGTTCAACGCTAGCTCATAAACCGTTCATCCGTTTTTTTTAATTTTTTTTTCTTTCTTCAAAATTGATATTTCCCGGTGAATCTGAACGAACTCGAGGCTTTGGGAGTTTTAAACGGCTAATTTGATTATTGAGGGAAATTTAAATGCAGCCTCAACATTCTCAACATTTTCTCAAACATTACTCCAATTTTTGTGATTAACCTTTGTCTTTGGATAGCGTAAAGGACGTTTAGAGGAATGGTGCAGATCTCGTTTTTATTGAAATCCATTATTTCGTAAATTGCAAAAGTTAATTCTTTCGGCTGCATCCTACTACTACAATATTGATAATAAAGATTATTTTCCTTAATGCACTCTGTTCTTTAAAGACAGATCTTGAAATAAGGGAACGTACAATTTTTCGAAAATACAAGTAGTTTTCGCGAAATTTCTGAAATTTCTAAATAATATTTTTTTTAACCACTGCAATATTTTGAAATATATTCAGATATTTGGTGCTAGTGCCATTTTGGGTAAACTCTTCGTATTTTCGAAAATTGCAAAAAATTAACAATTTCCAACTTCAGAATTGAAGATACTGATTTTTATCTGCAACAAAATTTGTTCTAAAAAATCAGCTCTTGGAAAAATATGTAAATTTTTTTGAGAAACTACTAGCTTTCCCTTAATTTCTGGTTGAAATTAACGAAAATTATAAAAAAAACATTTGCACAAAAACCGCCCCAATTTTTTCTTTAACTTTTTTCCACAAATAAAACGAGGGACGGTTAAAACAATGGTGGAAGTTTGATTTTTGTTTATCTCTCTGTATTTTCATTTGCGAATTGGAAATATTGGGTTGAGACAATTCGATTTTTAAACGTCCGCTCGATTGGGCAGTTTCCATGGCTTAGCTCGGTAGGGCGCAAGGCGAGGTAACCTGAGTACCTGAGTTCGAATCTCGGCAAAAAAAAATGCTGGTTGGAAAGACTTTTGCTGGTTAATATACTAGCATATTTCGGAGCAGTTAGATATAATGCGAGAAAATATGTGCTGTTGTAGCACCTAGTTTCGTTATGCTTTGCACGAATACTAGTGACCGACGAAATAAATACCCGTCCAGTTCTCTTGTATCTCTTGTAGTGTGAAGAGAATTGATAAAATTCTGTGCAGATATTAGTCTACCTCTCGTTCATACTAGGGAGCAAACAAACTACTTAATATAATTCATATGTTATTGTCAAAATGTTTTTGTATTTGTACAGTTACGTTTGTAATCCACTGTAAAAGGAAATCCAATTGTCGTTCAATCTAGATTTCCAATGTTCACTTGGTAAAAGTTTTTTCACAAAAACAGTATTTACGAGGAGCCACATGCAGTTATTTTTTGACGTTTCAAATCATTTGAACTTCATTATTTCCTACATTGAAATGTGATAATACATATTTATTTGTTTATTTATTTTGCGTCTTTTTTTATTTCAGGCAAATGTGATTATTACGATATATCTTTCGGGAGATTTGGGGAAAAGTCTACAAATGAAATAATGATAGGTAAGTTATCCACACAAAATAGTAATTTACTGAAAAATAAGTTATTTTTCATACATTCATAAATAATGTGTCTACATTACTATTACATTTTTTCTCAAAACCTTGAATTCTTCATTTCAAATTAAAAACAAGTACTTTTATGAAGTACTTAAATTGTTTTATGATAGCTAATAAATATATCAACAATGTTTTTTTTGCATTCCGCTTCTGAAGAATGTTCAAATTTTACTGCATGATTGTCTACTACTCATTTGTTTTTTTCTGTTTTCAGAAATAAAAAATACGGAATAATGTTTGGAATGAACCAAACAAGATCTTCAACATAGCAGTCTTATATTACATATGTCACCCTAGGTGATTGTTGTCTTAGTGTTTGAATATATAAAGAGCAGGTCCGAAATTGTATTTAAAATCAAACTTTACAGTTATTAAATGCTAATATTCATTTCATTATGCTGTTCTATATACATCATTCGATGCAAATGTGCAATAAGTCTCGGAATAAAGTTTTTGAATTCCAGAATGACTAATTATTTTCTTATATTGCCCATGAAATTATTTCCACATTGATTCATTACATGTTAATGAGCATCAAGCCACTAGTATATTACCATGCTAAGTGGTACATTACAAAGAAAAAAATCATTGAACATTAAAGAAATTGGGAACATAAACTAAAATATACAAATATGATAACATGAAAAAACTAAATCAAATAACTCTGCTTCAGTGCAGACATAAATGATAGCTAATTTAGTTCCAAAAATGTAACAATTCTAACGTTGCATTTTCTGTCTCATGAACTGTGTTCATTATTGGGTTCGTTTCTATGATGTTCTTCAAAACTTTGAACAAAATTGAAAGTAGGTATGGTGACCGATGATGAAGATGATCCCTTTAGTGATTATAACTTTTGTGATGATGACTTGTACGGAAGAAGCCGATGTAAGTATGAGTTTCTAGTCTTATGTAAGAGTAGAATATTAAAATTCACGAAAGGAAGTCAAACTCTGTAGCGTATGATTCTTATACAGTACATACAAGTATAATATGTCATCGTTGATCAGTATTTTTAATGGGAAACTACGTTTATTTACACAACAATGCAAAATTATGTTGGCATGAAAATATTATTTTTTTTTAAATACTAGATCACTTCAGTAATCTTTTACTTTGGGAATACGTCTTTGCGTATTATTGGTGAAATTACAACACACCACTTTTAATATATTAATCTCATGCCTGATGCACATTACTCAGATGGTGTTGGTGATTTTGGTTTGTAGTGTGGGCAGTTAGGTCGGTGACGACGGTGGTGATTATGGTTCTTATGATGATGACGATGGTGATGATTATGGCTCTTATGATGATGACGATGTTTGCATTGACGTTTGTGACTATGTTTTGTGAGATATTTCAAATCGACTTGATAATCTCGAGAATTGAATGTAACGGTCATGACACGTTCTCCGTAGAAATAATGCATGTTATCTACATCACTATGTGATGTTGAAGCCTTGAGTTTCCAAGGAGGGATGATCCAATCTGGAGTTTCTCTGGCAGGGGATACTTCTTCATCGTTGATGTTGAGACGTTCCATTGACAGATCAAGGCTTATTTCCTCAGACTGAGCTTGGCGATCCAGGTCACTAGTTTCCATAACTTCGTCTGGCGAAGCCATATTAAACAGTGGAGTTCTTTCTGTGTTAAAAAAATCATCACTAGATTAGGTTTGTCCTTTACCTTAATAATTAAGAAACGTATTTTCATGTAAATACTTATTTTATAGTCACAAGAAATTTATTTAGTTTCCATGACTTCATCAATGAATGAAAACCAATTTTTTGATTACGTAAGGTCTTATTAACATCTAGGTCGTTAGCGACCCCTATTGTATTTACCGTACTGTACTGTAAAGATGACGATATGGTTATGAATGGGGGGTAAAAGGAAGAACACAAATTAACCATGCGGGACTCGAACCCGCGATCCTTCCGTCGGAGATCGCTATAGCACTACTGCATTAACGATCTCGGCCACCGGACCGGCAATAATTTTAATTTTACATATTTTTATATATTTGAGTATAATTACATATTGTTATATACTATTCCTGTTAATATTTATTTGTTTTACATATTTGGTTATAATTTAGTATATGTGTCAAAATGGAATATTTTAGATACGAGTTAGCAAATACACGTTCCGGGAATCGCCGTTATGTGAAACAAACTAAAATAATACTGCGTTTCTGTGACCACAGGCCCATCGCCATATATTTTCAAATTGTCATTTTGCGATTTTTTATTACAAGTTCCGTACTATATATTTATAACTAGGGGCGGATTTTGACAACATAAAACACTGCCAAAAATGAGCAATAAAATGTTCATAAAATGCCCTAATAGCAAAGAAAAATGACGTTGATAATATGATCAAAAACAGTTCCGATGAATAACTCCAGCTGTTGGATACGTAACTGATGTAATTGAGGCTGCTTCTATTTGTCCAAATAAACTCAACTCTCGAACTTTCGATTTGGATTGTTCTTTACCACGAAATCTCTGTCTTTAGTTATCCCGAAATCGGCTGACCCAACAATGACGCTGGAAAGAGTCACATAATCACAATATCTGACATTACAATTTCTGAGCGAAGGAATCGAATAAGCTACTCAGAAATTCTGAGGAAAACATTTCTTGCATGTCGTAAATTTTATTTGAAACAAGTACCATTAAAATTATATTAAAATCGATTAAATTAGCGAAAAATGCGTTGAAAATGACGGAAAACCGTAAAAATAACTAATTAGTTCAAATCAACGAAAATACAAACAAATTACATAAAAATAGGTCATTTTCTTTTGTCATTACATAAAATTAATTTCTATGATAAACGGCTTTGTTCAAAAGTGAAATGAAAAATGACATTTCATAAAAATCTGCATCCTATTTACAACATATTCTCGCGTAAATATTTATACTACTGTAGTTATTTATGGCAGTGAACAGAAAATATTAAAATGAGGCGAAGGAACTGCTTTATATCATATCATATATAGTAGTTTGTAGGGAAAAACTTATTCTCTAGAAATAGCTTGATTACTTTCCTTTAGCTTGTATGACTAAGACGTATGGAATTCATTAATCAATTTTTTTCTCATCTCATTCAAAAATATGCGTTTACTTACAAGTATAGGATATAATAAGCGTATAATATTGAGCTGGAAATGTCTGTGGGCTTCTTTTCTGTAAAGAAAAAGAGTAATTGATTAGATGATTTCCAAGTGCTCTAGTTAGTCACCATGGGTGCTACCAATAAAAATTAGTTATTTCTTCTTTCTTGAGTTTTCAAAGCAATTGCTTCAAACAGTGTGAATAAAAGGCGTGAGTAATTGCACTTATTTTGAACAATTTCTCCATTAGTGACTAACTGCTCGGCCGAGGAGCAATTGCTTACTTTTCGTATGAATGAAGTCGAGAATTTGTCTCTAATGCGAAACATTTACTTCGAATTTTCGAAGCAATCTCTATAAGTGACTCAAATCGTGTTGAATGGATACGAGAGACGTTATACAAGTCTGTTGTGAGATTTTAAGTAGTGCGTGAATGAATGATGGAAGATTTCTTACGATTTCGCCAACAATGCACGTCAACTGTACCACTTAACCTAACACGGTCGACACCGTCAGGAAAAATAACACGACGCCATGATGGAAAGACCACGCGCGATGCATCACGCGCGACGCAACATGTGCGACACGCGGTAATGTAGACAGAACAGATGAAAACCGACCAATCACAACAGATCGCTTAGTGAGCAATTACTCAGAAAAGTAAATGCTCCAAGTTTCACGAAACCTTTTATTCATATGAAAATAAGCAATTGCTTATGAGAAATAGTAGTTCCCACTTGTAGACGTGAGCAATTGCTCTGAAGTTCTTACTCATTTTTAGCCATATCACCCCATACTGGTGTTGTTTTGAATAATAGTATACATGATTTTTGAATTAACACAACTGAAAAAGGATTATTATGTGCGATTTTTCTTTCTCAGCAAAATGAGTGTTTGAGTCTTGAGCAAATAAAAAACAATTTACATATTTCTGGAGTGTACACATGTTTCTGCAATGCAAATTTTTGTATAGAAAGCACTTTTTCAAAACAACTTTTGAGTGCTTATTGTGGCACAGCTATTAAGAATATCCGAGAAGTATATTAAAAAAATATGGTGAAAATTGTCTTCAGAGCTTATTTTCGTAGTTTCGACGTTTCCACTTTCGAACACCCTTATATTATTGTATTACGTATTATACACCCTTATTATAAGAGCGGTTAACTCCGACACCTTGTGACCTATCTCCATGAAAGTTGGCACATATATGTGTTGATGTTTCTTACCCCGAAGGTTTATGTGCTGTTCATTGTGTTGTAACTCCACTAGATGTCGCTGTGGAACAAAATCAAATATTAATGTCAAATGCATCCCACAGCACTCGGTAGAATTTTGAATCTATACCGTTAAGTAACTCCAAACGAAGCGTTCTAGGGCATTAAAACTAAAATTTTAAGGTCAAATGCTTCAAAGAACTGTTTCTCACACCGTAATCTACAGGATGAGATTATCTGATCTTCTTGAACATTCTATTACATTTTTGTGGGTCCGGCGCTTCTCGATATTACCCCACTTGCTTAGAGACGTGCAGAATCTGCAACTAATTGTGAATAAGAGGGAAATAGATAAGACACAGAGACAGTAAGAAAGACTGAGACAGTGACAGAGTCGAAAAGAGAGAGAAGGAAAGAGGGAAGGAGACAGAGGGAGATGAAGGGCAGAACAACCATCAGTACGCTTATAAAAATGTCACAGGTTCCATTTTCGTTGAACGCTCTGAATCTTGAACTATTACAAAAGGTACAAATAATTCGAGGAAATATGAGCTGTTGTAGCCTAACTAGTTTAAAGTATGTGTTATAAATTGATACTTATAGACGAGTCATGCGATGTTTTCCTAATTACCTATACTACAATAGAGCTAATTCTGAATACATTTATGTTGCAGAACGAAGGTAACTTGAAGTAAATGAAATTATGTAAAGGCGACATGCATCTGCGCTCAAGGGCCCTTCGATATATTGATGCGACGGAACTTCGCCATTGTGGAAACGTCCATCGTCATTTTGGTTTCATGCAGAGCTTCACCGGAGCATCCATGCATCTGGTTTTGAAAGAGAGGCTCTGTCAGATTGCCCTATTCGTTGCTGTACGCTCAACTGACGACGCGGGTTCTGATAAAAACGTTGAGCTTATCGATCACCTATCAACAAAGAACTGACTTTAGTGAACAAAGTATGCCGGTGAAGGTCTAAATATGCAAAGAGAATTAAATTCTGTTACGCAAAAATGTATCTGCAATAGGTAATGGTTTCTGACAGGAGAGCTAAAGAGATTTCAAAATTTAATCTTTTTCTACTACATCACGTGTTTCCCCAAAGTGTCCTGTATGTCAAAAAGGAGCATGTGTTGTAAATTCGCCTTTCTGGATCACGCAATTCGTTCAACAGTAAATAAGAGTTAAGATAATTTAACACTACAACAATAATTTTCGACCAATACGATACAGAAAAGCTTTTGAGAAATCAACTTTAAGAAAATCCAGAAAATAATAAAAATTATCGTAGCACAAAACCTAATCTGTACCTAAAATATATTTTGTTGGTTCAGTTACGCGCCTTCATTGGGTGTCATTTATTTTAATTTTAAAACCTAAATTGACAATATTAAAGAAACGCGTGTAAAATATATTTAATGTAATTAAATAATTTGAAATGAACCATATAAAATTAGTAACCTTCTAATTTTGGTGACACAAATTTTCCTAATCAAGATGGTTATATAAACTCGGCAATGAATGATGATAGTGTTTTTAAAGTGATGTGTCATATTATTTTTGAAAAACTTCCAAGTATGTGAATGTGCTTTTTTGTTTGCTAAACGATAAAATCAAAATCACAAAATCACATTGAAAGATCTTTACTGAAATTGACAGCACTTTCAGCAATTCTTCAGAAAACTGTCTCTCAAGACTATGGCCAACTTTCACTTCAATACTTTTAGATATACAGTAAAATCTGACAATAAGTTTGTAATTAAGATTATGTTATTGAATATTTTCAATTTGTTTCAAAATAATGAGTGAAACAAATCTTATATTATACAAACTAGTCAGTGAAAATAATAATAATAATAATAATAATAATAATAATAATAATAATGTCTTTATTAATTGCGAGGTTCATGCCACAGCGCTTGCTTTTCCGCCTAACCACTTAGAAGAGTATACATTTATATTGAGATGAAATTTAAAAGAGGGAATAACTGTACTGGGAGTGCAAACTAAGGGACAATTCCGACCTTGCAATTAACTACATCCAAATACCATTTGGACCGTACAATTCCAAACAACATGTAACAAGTATTGAACCTGTAGACACACATCCAAATACAGGCTAGGGTCTAAAAATGTTCTAGTTTATGTTGTGAATCCCGAGGGTATCGCACTCTATCGGGAACGGCGCGAAACTAGTCCCCTGGGTCCCGTTCAAAGCGAAGAGCATTTGGTGCCCATCAGTCCACGCGTTTAGAAGCTGTACGTAAAAAACATCGATTGTCGTGTTTTTCCATTGTCAAACCTTCAGCAGGTATGAAAAATATTGTTTTTCATCCTTCGCCAACTGGCTGTAAATGTTGTTTGGCAGCAAGGCTATGTTAACATTGAGTTAGCGAACGGTTTTAAAGCCTCATTCAACCTTCTACTTCACAACAGTAACGGCCGCTATGATGGCTTTGTAAAAGTGGGTTTGGTCTAAATATGGGCTAGTAAGGCTAGCCACCCCTGGATGACTACAATTCCGAATTTGAGGGACTACAACTCACTCAACAAGATGATGCTTCCTGTCTGTTTTGCAAACGGTTGTTTTCCGAAGACAGAAATGTTGAAGAATGGGAGCAGTTACATGTCATAGATGGGCACACACAAAATGTGATGGTTGGGAGAGAGAGATGCGTACACATGTGATTTTTGTAAGTATATTTACGATTTTGTGCTCATGTTGTACTATTTGTAAGTAAATTGTACTGTCATTACTTTTTTCATTACATTTTTCTAAAACAAATGGGGTATCCCATATTTGGACCCCATTTTCAAAATGCGACATTTCGCAATTTTTTTTAATAAAGCATTTTTTTATGAAACTGTGATTTTTTAATTTGGAAACTTTCAGAAATTGTAGAATATGAGTCAAAGGTACGGCTGAAAGTTTAATTTCCCCCATATGTCCAAAAATGTGCCAACTACACCCAAAAATTAAAAGCTAGCTCATATGTGGAGCTTCTGCTCTACTATAAGTCAATGATTGTACCTCAGCTTGGGGTCAAAAATTTGAAAAAAAGCTTCAAGGTTTTTGATGATTTTTTCTTTTGTTGGATAGTGCGAAGGACGTTTCAGAGAACAGTGCAGGTCTCACGGTCGTTGAAGTCCTTGACTTTTCGAAAATTGCAAAAGCTAAAATTTTGTCCTTCCCACAACTAAAATATTGAAGATAGAGATGTTTTACCTCAATGAAATATGTTCCTTGACGATAAGTATAAAAATAAGGTCACGTACAATTTCGAAAATTTAATTAAAGTACGAGTTGTTTAAGCACCACTAATTATTACCTTTGAGTGAATATTTTTTATCTATTCTTGCCAAAAATAGTTATTTCTATTTATATTCATTATTCAAATTGAATACGCGTTAGGGTAAGAATTCTAGAATTTAAGAAAATGTGCGCAGAGTACACTTTTCCCCGTAATATATCACATTAAGCTTTCACTTTTTTTGACGATAAATAAATAAAAAATAAATCATGTCAACAGACCTTGATAAGACAGCAAATCCTGGACACGCTGTAAGGTCTTTGTTAGGTGTCTTTCTGGTACCTCAGCTTACGAAACAAAAAAGGTATAACCTGCAACCAAAACAAGCCAACGTAGCTCATCCTCATATATTTGTATCGTAACCACTAAAAATAGAGTTGAGGAACTGAACATTCATATAGACTCAACAATCAAATTCGATATAGTTACATTAATGAAGCCTCACTATTTGTGTTAGCATCATTCCGCCAATATTGTAGCTAATATAATGAACATCACGGATTTCAGCAAAGAAATCAATACCAAAGTAACAAATGGCTTCACATTTCAGTTAAAAAACAACAAAGTAAAAATACAACCAGAGAAAATCAGTGACGTAACTAAATATTTTATCAACACAGGAAGAGAATTTTCTATCTACAAGCACCCAGCAAATAAAAATTCTCAATCGTATTGAAAAAAATCTACACAAGCCAGTCACAAAAGAGGAAATCCACACTGAACTAAAATAGAAACATCCGTCACTCAAAAAACTTACTAGATCCCGAAAAGATTTTTTTCTCCATGGCACACCGTGAAATGGATTTAGAATATCTACCAGTAGTAATTACAACATAACAGTCACTCACCTCACACACACAATGCCACATCTCTCTCACACACACAATAAATTGGCTCAAATTAAAAAATATATATATAAAAATTTATTTCGGGTAATTTAAAATCTTAATTACCCCCAAGAAATGAATCAAACAATATTTCTCACTATCATACTATTATACGAACTACAAATAAATAAATGAAACAAATCATCTGTAAACACAGAATGATAAAAATAAACTACCTCAAAACATAACAAATCTAATTCATATAAATAATAAAACGGACGGTTATAGAACCACATCAGAAACCCTGAAATTAAAAAGTAGGTGAATCAATTAACTTATATTATCTAATAACATTATTAATACACAAACAACAATACAATACCATAATACAAATACAAAGCGCAAGTAACAATACTCTGAAGCAATTTAAAAATAAATTACTACACAAAAAAACCCATTACCAGCACATGGAAACATTTATCACCCTTTGATAAAGCAGAAACACCAGTTAATCATTTTGCAGCAACATTCACACTCAACGACTGACTCCCCACAAACTCAACACCAAAGAAATCTGATCACACAGTTAGTCTCTCTCAGATTCAGTTTCTGTACAGAAACGGCTGGAATATATACACATCACCAAGCTATGCAAGGTTTTGTAAATACTATAAATATTTTTATTATTGTTTAACCAACTGTATTGTTTTTTATTTTTATTTCACACCGTTTATTTCTAATACAGGTTAAACCATAGGCCCAAAGATATCTAAAAGAATCAGCCGAAAGGTTGCCTACTTCGAATGGCTATTTAAAACAGACTAAATCTCATATATAGAAAACAATGTTTTTAATTGAAAAAGGAACTGTTTTTATTATAAATTTTAAATTCATCAAATTGGTGTAATTAACGTGTAATGGTATGTTCATAATTGTAATGCTGTACTTTAATAAATATTCCTGAAGATAAGCATATACAGATGGTCGAAACGTCAAGAATATAGAAAACCTAGCACTCATATACTGATGTTAATTATTATAAACAGACATTGAAAAGATAAGTTTGACACAATTACACGATATGTTAAACTTACCCCAGCTTCTCGAACACCGCGCACTGGGACTGGAGGTTGAGCGGACGCACACGAAGCACATATGAACGTATCCAACTGATCCAACGAGCTTGATCCAACGAGCCGACGGATTCAAACATCACTCGGTGGGTAGACTGTCGCTGATTGGCTGCAAGTCCGCCATGCACATTCCACCTCGGATTTTTTTAAGTGTACTCATAATAAAATACTTCCGTAATATTCAAGTAAGTGCTCGTAATATTCAGTAGGAAATCATAAAGCGTCGCAAATAAGTGTAAATTTACATTACGTGATATGCATTAGAACATCAAACGAGAGGGGTAAACGAAGATCCATACCAAGTGAAATAGTGGATTCGATGAAATGTCGGGCCGCATAACACGGGTGCTTATAGCACACTGAAACAATTTATTATTTTTTTCGGCTTAGCCGAAGGTTTGATTACTTTGAGTTTCAGTTCGCACGCATTTCGCGATTTATTGCTACGTGTAAGTGGCTGGGGTTCGTGTCGGACCTTAGTCAATAGCCAAATCTGCTTTTGTTTCACTACGCTCTCAGAATATCAGAGGGAGTGCTTCTTTGTCCTGTAATGAGGACGTGTCGAGCTAATTGTATTAGCATTGCGGGAGCTTCGTTGGTTTGAAAGGCTTGATAGGCTTCGTTAAACGGAACCCGTCTCAAACATTGTGTGAAGGACTTGATATCAAGTTCCTTCCTCAGTACTTTCAACCGTTTCCGAAATGGAGGGCGTGCTATGAGCCGTAGAACTTTGTTCTGTACTAGCTCAAGTGTATCCTTGTACAACCTTGTACTTGTGAAACTATTTGAGATGTACAGAATCAATTAGTGTAAAAAAACTCGCACTGCAGTGTCAAGATCTGTTATTGACAATTGTGGGTACGTAATTGTGAACGCGACGTTGCTATTGACTGTATTATGACTAGTTCAGTTTTCACTGAAGTGTCATTTCTGAACAATCATCTTCATTGTCGTTAACATCTGAAATTGTAAAACATTCGCGGAACAAACCGACAGAATGAGTCGAAACAACTGTAATTTTAAACGAATTGAATTCATTAGGCACGAAGAATACGGAACTTGCAATTCAGAATAAACGATATTTTTTTGTTTTAATGTAAATAACGAATACATTTCATTCTAAGTCAATGACGGATTACTGCAGTGCTGCAAGAAAGTTGCAAGAAGGTTCTTATGTAATGAATTAACTGTGTCATATGCGAGACGTCCTGCTTGCTTTTTTGAGGTGTGCAAAAGTTTTGTGTCATCTTATGGCCAGTTCTTATAATAATTTTAGAAATAATTAGCCGAGTGAATGCATTATTATCGTTAAGAATATTCTGATGCCTATCCCGAATTATCAAGCAGCTGTTAGTTTCTCTTGCGCTTCACATTGCGATGCGTTTCAGCGAAGGGATACATTCCGATTTGTTTACTTCTGCTTCATTCTCTCGTTGGACATCCTATAATTATAGTACTCTGCACAATCAGATTCATGTCCCCTCAGGAAATACTAAACATAATAATAAGACTCCATAAAAACCGCGCAAGAACATAACAGAATAAATAACAAAATCCTTCATATTCTGCCAAAATAAAATGATATTAAAATCAATGAAATTAGAAAAAATGTATTAAAGATCACATAAAACGTTAAAAAGTGACTTTTTCGTCGAAATCGACGAAAAATGCAAAAAAAAAAAAGACATGAAAATGAGTCATTTATGATAACCTCAATCTGTACATATATGAGCACATTACCTGAGTTAATATCATCTCTACTGAAATCATTTTTTTAAAATCATCGTACTAATTTTACTTTTGTTAATGTTTTAGATACGTTTGGGTATTAATGTTGCGTGTCACTTACGATGTGAAAAGTTCCCCGAAACTAGTCTGGTATTAAGTGTTTTAGTGTATAATGTATTAATACACAATTTCCTAATTCATTATGGTCTTATTATCTCTTTCATACACCTATATTACGAATTACCACACGATCTTGGATGAAACCACGAAAATATTAACAAGTCATTCTTTAATTTTTATAACAATATGCCATAAATTCCACAATGGTTCCAGTAGAATCTCGACAAATCAGACATAGCACCCCAAGAATAAAAAATAGATTTCCCATACTTGTTTTTTTACACACAAGTTTGCAAATAAAATAATATCTTTCTGAGGTGCCCAGTTGGTGTCCTTTTCCTAATAAAAATAATAGTTGTAAAGACGTAATAGTTTAGTATTTTAAAATTAATAATAGACATAAAAAGGCATTTGAAAAACTTTGCACTGTTGAGCTGAACCATATACAGAAAACAAAACGACAGAGATTTTTATCTTAAAGAAAATCTGTTTTAAAAATTCAAATCTTTAAAAAGGCCATGTACATTTTTTTAAAAATGCGAGCAGTTTTCACGCTATTTCTCCTTGAAGTTAATGCAAATTATAAAAACATTATCACAAAACCTGCTACACAATTTTTCTTTAATTTCTTCCACTAATTTCATATATTCATTCATATATTATTTTCAAATATTGCAGAAGTTAGAAGTAATGCACGAATGTATGTGCAATTGTAGCAACACTATTTTCATTCAATCCTAATAAGATTTTTTTTAATGTGTCACTTTCCATGTGCGTCCGCGATATGTAATTTCTTCATATTATTTCATTTGAGTAATGATTACTTCACGACTGCCGCAGAAGTTTCATTTTATTCGCAAACCGGATATTAAATAGGCTTTATTAATTTCCATGCATGTGCCGCGCAGAAACCGGGTCATCTCCTCTCGTACGCAGGTTCTAAAATTGCAGAGCTCCCCCACCAGTAATTCCCCAGGTTCCATTGTTTGTTGTGAGCACTGTTTACCATTTCTCATTTTCCGGGAGATTGAAGTCGCGGCACTGCGCGAGGGGAATATTCGCGGCGCGCAGCGCGGGAACTAATTCCCGAACTCTCGGCGGTCGCTTCGCAGCGACGGAGCTAACTCTAGGAGCCACCTGGGGGACTTCACGGGACGAGACTGGCAATCAGCGCGCTGTGATGGCGTAAGCTCGAGATGGCCCGAATGGCTTCCACACGTCCGGAGTCCGAACCCCGCTCTTGTCCCGGCCCCGGGTGCCCAGCTCTCCAGCCCGCAAGGGCCTACTTTTAACCCTCTGATATCTACACACAGGGTGTACACATATTTTACCTTTAATTTTTTACAGAAAATTATTAAATACTGATCGAAGTACCTATACTTTCTTGTTACGTCTTTCCGATTACAACTCAATAAAAAGATATGCAATTTCTTTCGAACTTTTAAGATTCTAGCAACGTTATAATGGAACGGGATGTGCCAGTGTCCCGATTGATGATTTACATGACCTTTTTAATAATATCTGTTTAATTTCAGCGTTTGTCTCATTTTCACATTGTTGTGTGCGGATTCACTATTTTGATTCACTGTTTTAAAGTAGTTTCTATCCATAATAATGAATACATTATATTATGGTTTTCAGTGGCATGTGTGGCACAATGGAATGTACCTTCTATGAACTTGCCCATCTCACCACAAGAGAGTAGAAACAAAAGCGGCCCTAGAACTTTTGTAATTTGAATCATCCCGTGTGTGAAATCACTCCATTGGTGACGTATGTAACAATATGTTAGCATTATCAGAGAGTTATGAAATAAAACTGCATCCGCGTGACGCAGCTGGAAAGCTCAACTCTGCGCTTATTCTCCTCCCCCAAGAAGTAGCCGTTCTGAGACGTTCACCGTAGTCTGGTGTACTGGATAAGCATCATCAATACATGGAACCAAACCAATAAATTTGATAGTACCACCGGTGGCCACCGGCATCATATGCCACCGGGAAAGTCTGGAAGTCCTTGCACTTCTCTACGTGAATACTAAAAAGAAGCAATGGGAAAACGAGAGAACTGGTTTACCTATCTCTTGTTCGTCAAATAATGAAATCCGGAAGAATCAGTTGGGATCCTTATTGAAATTCACAACTGGGAATGTCAACAAAATACAGAGAAAATCATGTCAACTCACATTTCGGATCAATAGACACTATAATTGGGATCATTAGAAACGAGAAGGGTTAAAATGAGACTGCGCTTTATACAAAGCATATGCCGGTTATCCAACTTGGGTAGATACAACCGACTCATGGTAGACTCACATACTATAGTAGAGATAATCCCGAATACATTTAATTGAGGTCTGAGAAAACAGATGTTGGGACATTTTCCTTCGCCAACAGATCTCTAATGGAATGGAATAAGTTATCTGCAGTAATCTTTGAACCATTTCTTCTAGGAGTTCGCACGTTCAAATTTTAATAATTAAATAATAATATGTTATTTTATGGTCCCAATAATATTTTATGACCCACCAATTATAGTCCTCACGTGATGTGTTACTTCCCCAGAGTAAACTTCTTTAGTGACAACGATTCAAAATACGGCAAAACTAAATTTTATTAAAACAGTAATTCGTGGAGACAATCTCACTTTCACTTCCAGTGTTTTAAAGACATCGTTTGTAAAACTTTTCTAAATATCTTTAAGCAAAACTATGAATAAGTAATAAAATTAATGAGAGTGTACGAGCGTAATTAGGTCCGTACGAATGTAAAAATTAGATTTAAAATTATTAGTTACTCCGACAATATTTCCAAAAAATGAAAAAAGGGATTCAAAGAGTTTTGTAAAAAATTACTATGATGACAAGAAATCTCAAGTATCTAATTTGCGGAAGTGTTTGCCTTATATTTAACACGTCATATCCAATCTAGAAAGTATCACACATATTGCCACAAATTTGACGATTTATCGCATGTTCGTACATTCACAATAATTAAGCCCATACGAGGGATGGTTAATGAATCTTGCATAATGATAGTGCTTGTAAAATAGAAAGGTAGCATGGGAAGCAGGGGGGACAGTTAACCCCAAGACAATGTAGCGCGAAGCCGTCGACAACCATACGTTCCATGCGGAATGATCGAATGCTCGATGGAAAATAGAATGCAAATGTATTCCAAGACTGTCAATTTAATGGAACTGCAGGGATTTTGTTGGTCTGTCATTGACACTTCACCCTATCAGTAGCCCAAAACACCCCTACCACCCATTGCGTTGATGTAAACTCGTAACCCTAGAAAACGCGAAGTTGGACAATACTTCACTCTCTACCTTAACGTGGCCCGCGAACTTGTCACAGAGAGTCGAAAATTACGTCCAACTGATACGTTTTCCGGAAAATAAGATCATAGCCACAACCCTCACGTCCAAAACGCTCACGCTCACTTGGCCTGACCAATTTCCTCGCGGGAATCGACAGCGCGACTTCACGTTCGGGTCACCGCTCAGCGAGTATGTCCCGCCGCCCTGCCCCTCCGGCGCCGTCACCCCGCTGTCCCCGCGGTCCTCATCGCCGCCCCACCTCACCGCCACCACGCTGCCTCTGCCTCCCAAAACACGCCCTCGCATCTATTCCAGCTCCCCGTCGCCACCCCTCCGGTGCCGTCACCTCGCTGTCCCCGCGGTCAAGATTCCTGCCCGCGTCGCTGCCTACTTGCTGCCTGCTTGCCGCCGTCACCCACCCAGCATTCCCTCCCCCGCCACCGTCCCCACCCCAACCCTCGCATATATCCCTGCTCCCCGCCCTCTCTGGCGCCACAGTCACCTCATTGTCCCCGCGGTCAATATGGGTGCCCCGCCTCCGTGCCGCCGTCACCCACCCAGTATTCCCCTCCCCCGCCACCGTCCCCACCCCAACCCTCGCATATATCCCTGCTCCCCGCCCTCTCTGGCGCCACAGTCACCTCATTGTCCCCGCGGTCAATATTGGTGCCCCGCCTCGCCGCCTCCTTGCCGCCGTCTCCCTCCCAGCATTCCCCTCCCCGCTGCCGTCCCCATCCCAGCCCTCGCATCTATCCCTGCTCTCCGCCTTCCTCCGGCCCAGCAGTCACCTTATTGTCCCCGCGGTCCTCATCTCTGCCCTGCCTCCCACTCATTGCCGCCTCCTTGCCGCCGTCATCCATGCTGTCTCCTTCCCCGCTGTCCCCATCTACTCCGCTTCAGCCTTCGCATCTATCCCTGATCCCCGTCACCCCTCCGGCGCCGTCACCCCGCTGTCGCCGCGGTCCCCATCGCCGTCCCGACCCCCTCAACCGCCCCTGCCGCCTCCTGACCGCCCTCGCTCAGGCTGCCGTCCCTTCCCGCCGCCGTCTCTGCCTCAGCCCACGCATCCACCCTGCTCTCCACCGCCCCGCGCCGGCAACCCGTGCAGGGGCCAGGCCCGGGTCGCGCGCTGTCGTAACGTCGCCTCGCATGGTAGAGGACAGAGGAGGGGAGATGACGAGGACGAGGAGGGGTCGCGGAGCGCCTCGGAGGGGTTGCAAGGGAGAGCAGCGCCGCGGTGCGGTGCGGAACGGTATGGTGGGGCGAGGCGAGGCGCGGGTCGGCGTCGCGTAGCGTAGCCGCAGCTAATGGGGCTCGGATCCCTCGAGGAGCGACGCAAACAGCCTCCGCCGCGCCGCCATTCCCAGCCGGCAGTGTGTGCTAATCCCGCAGGAGCGCGCCCGCAAATAAGGGTTGCGTGCACTGCGCCTCCCCGCTGCCTCCCTCCGCCCCACCGCCCGCCCACCGACGTTCCGCGCTCCCGCCGACGGCAGCCGAGTATGCGTGTCGACAGGCGTTCCTCCTCCGCCCCCGCCGCTGCCCTCGCCCCTGATGCCCGCGTCGCTGCCGCCGCTGCCGGCAGGTAAAAGCGTGGATTCGAGAGCATATAAGAGTATGCATCAAACGAAGATGTAGATCTCACGAGTGTCTGGAAATGCCACTCTACTTTAACTTCGTCAGAAACATGCGACGCAGTTTACCACACAATTAATCTCAGAAGAAATACATAAACATCAAACATGAAACTATTCAAGAGAGGTAAATGAAAAGAAAAAAAACTTTGATAGAGCTTCTAGAAGTAGATTATTTCCATAAGTAATTTCACTAGAGGTTTGAAACTCATCGAATCGCGTGGCGACGGGTGAACTTTTCTGAGAAGTTTCAAATTACGAGTGAAATTCGGTTACACTATTTCACGAACAAAATTCATAAATAGATTCAATAGTATGAATATAATGTTAACAATAACAAAAAATATTTCGTGGTGGGTTGTTTCAGGCTCTTTATTAAACACTGAAGTTTCCTTCATGAAAGGAATATTTATTTATTTTGCAAAACAGTTTAACGTCAATTGCGGCAAGACCACATTGATTTTTTCGATTTTAGACGCCAGTGATTAGTTTATAGTCATCTTCTTACAAAACGCAATTGGCTGGATTGAAGCTAATAACTCACGACTGCAATAGTCATTGCCATTGCACAAAATAATGTAATTAAGTTAGAATCGTGGAAATTCCGCACCTGCTAAGTCATTTAAAAGTGAAAATAGCATCATAATGTAACCCATGTTTCGAGTGGGGGTAACTTCCAATAATGTAATAGAACGTCCAGTCATTTTGTTGATCACGACTTATGAAACATTGCTCGACTCCCTTTGTAGATTCGAAAACCTAATTTTAAAGTCTTCGAAGGCATTGTCTTCGAGAGATTTTCTGATGAGTGAGATGGTAATGAGCATTGCTGCGTAATGTGTGCTGCGGGTTGCGTGTGCGCCTACATTTTCACCTACTTCGTAATCAGTGAACTTTTTTTCTCTCTTGTATTTTTTCTCGTTTGCTACAAGTCTGATCCCATCTACAACTAGCACACACGCGAAATTTTGTATCGAAGATTTCTTAGTGTAGAATACTTTCATTTAGATAATTATATACCCAGAGTTTGGCGTTAACTGGACATATTGCGTAGAACATTTTTAGTACAATTTAGTAACGCGCTTTAGAATCCTTTATCGTAAGTAGGTTTCCTTTCGCTTGAAACAAGTATTTTTTTGTTTTAGTTTATCTATTTCGTCAACTATGCAATTACTTTTCTTGGACTTTTCGGTTGCAAAAATAGTTTCCGTAACATTCAGGGACTTCGTGGACCTGCAAATGCAGCCGATTTCGTAATCTGATTATCCATGGTAAGCTAATACAATCTTACCGCATCAAACTATTGAATATTCTCGAATTAAGAATTGCTCTCATTTTAGAAATTACGCCTTTGAAAATTCAGTCACAAAAAAGATTGTCTTCATTTGCGCACAGAATGTTAGACAAAACAAATGAATAAAAAAACGTGTTCATCACTCAACTGGTTCAGAACATTTGCTCAAAAATGATGATCAGATGATTTGACACTTTGTCTCTTCACCTTAAAAACAAATAAAATCAACCAGAAATACGTGAAGTAGTCTTCGACCGGAAGAGAGTGTATCTTTAGCTCTGAAACCTACATGATGGTTGATGTCGCAACCACGGAATTTGTGTTCTCGGCTTTTGAAGTGCTCTGTGTTCTGAGTGCCTCTAGTTTAGACCCTGTGATCCCTACCAGTTAGAGAAAGCGATATTCATTGCTCTAAAGAACTAACGTAAAGAATAACAATCACTGACATTGACTTTTACGTCCTCGCCTAATATTGGGCATAATAGTTTCAAAGGAGGCCCGTCATTAATGAAAATAGAATAATAAAATTAATAAGCGACTGTCAGTTAATGTTCGTTTTTAGTTTACAAAGACCAATAGGCAAGCAATCATGCAAATAAAAATCCATGAAATGCACAGAGCTTGTAAATAATCTCATTAACAAGATATTGGCGGATAATTTCACTCTATACCGTGTTTGTAATGCATAACTTCCTTACAATTTGCAATCCAAGTACTCAATACATTTCAATGAGAAAATGATTGGGATCTAATTTGGATTCCGGTGTCTTTGTATTTTCGTGTACGAGCTCCTCGAAATGCACCTCGTGCACTGAATAAGTAAAGAGCTCTGCTCAGCGCCGGTGTCGGGCGCCATCACGGAGAGGACAACCGACTTCCCTCAATTCCGTTTGCCCGCGGGCCCATTATCTTGTTCCACCAAGAAAAATGTCTCCAGGCCATTTGCGTATTTCTTTCTTTCTCTCCATCGAAAGAGATTTTCAATATACATCTCAAAACAGGCAGATTTCGCACTACTATTTGAGAACAATGTCCCTTTTTACACGTTACAATTTCATGGAATGTATAATGCATTGTGGCACATGATGAATTGTCAAAACCAATCACTGCATTTCTTTACAATCGTCGACGGTACGTACAACATTATGTATATATTGAGACAAAATACATAATATGAAAAGCAACAGATTAAAACGAAACAACTCCCAAGACAAAGTAGTAATGAGTTTGAAAAAGGTCATGGTAGGGAATTTAACATTTTCTGATGTGACAATTATATTTTCTCCATTATATAAATTAACTTGATTCAGCATATCGTTGACGCACGATCATAAAATTTAAAATAAGTAAAGAATTATCGTCAAAGTAAATTGAGATGAATTGTTGAGTGAATAAATTTTGACCTATTGCTCCACGTATTCCATATGGGTCCTTCTTTCAAACAGTTTGGTCTGTATCATATTTTAATGTGGTTATTTGGCATTTTAGGGAGGAATTAATTGCCGTTAACGTTTGCCAGCTAGCGGCGTTACCAGGCCTGGGCTCTGTTTTTTATTAATTATCCTCGCGGCGTGGTAAGGGAGACGTGTGGCGAGCAACGTCCCATCACCGCATTTAGCATTCATGGTCTGTCCAAGCTTTTCTTTCGTCACACAACTATAGAAACTGAGACAATTGTATTAGAAAGCTACAACTCTATTTTTGCTCCAACAGAGAATCGAACCCAGGATCGCACCACAGAAAGCTAGCACGCTGTCCAAGAGCCACCCGAAGGACTCGTATTTTAATACAATACTTAAAAAAACATACTATTCAAGGGAAATAGGCTATTACCATTCGTTAAGAACCAGCCATTTCTAGTTAAATTGCATTAGCAAGGACAGTTAAAAATTTGCATTTTAAACGAGAACCTGTCACGGGCATCGCCCGTGTATTAGATTCCTCCCCAAACCACAGAGCGGCACGGTCACCTCTCCAAGTCGCTAATCCGCTCGTTCCTTTTCAACCGCTAGGACACCGCGTTCCCAAAATTTTAGCAGACTCCGCCGACCGTAATTTGCGAAAGTAGCCATGCCCCACGTTGTCCTCGCTCCCTACATTCCGTCTTTTTTCTCCTTTGCTCCGGCCATTCTCTTCTTTTCCTTGTTTGCCCGTTTATAGCGCGCTCTCGTTTCACCCTCGACCCTTTCGCAGAGGACGGGGAACGGACGAAGGGGGGAGTGGGGTGGCTCCGCATGGGGCCCAGTGCCGCGCGGCAAGCGGTCGGGGTTGAAGTTAATTGCGATTTTTCTGGGCGAGGCGAGTTAAAAAAGTTGGACGCTCGTTTCCAACTGTCGCCCGTGAAGGCGGCGCGGCGGCGGCGGCGGTGGCGGTGGGGGTGGGTGGGTGGGTGGGTGGGTGGGGGCTAGAGTGCAGCGTGGTGCGGCAAGCAGTCCTTCTCTCTGGACGTCGCGGCGCGAAATTTGTGGCTCTGAAACAGCCTGCTGCCGCACCCCGAACGACTCTGCGTTGCGAAAGAGGGAGCGTAAAGACAACCGGATGCTTAAGTTTTGGCATTCCCGAAGACGTATTAGCATAAACACGCGTACGTTCTCAGTAAGACAAGCATGCTGTTTCATTTTACTCCCACAAATAATTATAAAAATATGCGACATTGCACATCGTCTCAGAGAGTAGTACTGCTTAAACGTAGCTGATTTCTGGTTACTGACACAAGACAAAAGATGCATTTCAAACAATCTTCTCTAAAAAGTTTCAAAGAGAAATTTTAAACAGAACCTTTATTATTTCAGTACCACTATTTTTTACAGAATCACAAATTTAATATTCGCCTTGGCAGAATGTACGTTTTTAAGTCATGCTACTTTTCCAGAAAATGTGCGATATACACAGCCAGCCTGAATGAAGCCGTAAACTTTGTAAGGACCGTGTATTTTTTCAACGATGAAAATCTGCAAAAAAGACGACTTACCTCCGGGAAGAGTATTAAGTCGTCAACACAAAGTTGTAGAGATATGGTATGTAAAAATGAAATGAGTACATTGCGACCTACTACACTATTTCTCTTGAGAAATAGGCTCGTATTGGAGGTTAAAGTTTTCAAATAATTGAGAATGAAAATATCGTGAGAGGTGTACAAATATGATTTCATCTCACATTGTAATTGTTACAAATATATGTATGCTTATTTATTCCCATAGTGAAAAAGCTTAATGTTCACTTACTTACAAAGCAGCACGTAAGAACAGAATGAAATACTCAAAAGACAGTCTATTAATTTAAGAAAGTATACGTTCTTTCAGATGCATCTCGTCTGAGAGCTTTTCTTAAGGCTAAAGGTACCAATTCTAGTTAAATATATCGCCGGCAACAGAAAAATAAGCCAAGTTTACATAACTAATAACATGTGTCCTTAAAATACTTTGTTAGTTCTCATACATTTCCTTTTGAGCATTTTCCCTATACCCCTACGGCAATTGAGTTGCTATTTCGAATTCACACATTGAAAATGGCAATTACCATGTATCATGGCTAGACCTCGGAATTTTAGGCACAAAAAAGTGATAATTAAGGCACATAAAATAGGCAACAAAATTATGAAATTAGGCACTTAGGCATGAAAAGTCACGTATTAGGCACTTAAAATATGTTACAAAATTATTAAACCTGGCAATTAAAATTCATTCGACATGAAAAGTTTTGTTTCTAGAATCTAAAACTGATCAGAAACGGATTAAATTAGGCACATTTGCAACGAAAGACGATAATTTTTACATTTATTAGAGTGGCTACAAGCATATTATTTTATTCACTTTCATTTCTTTTCATTACAGTCATTCTTTCATACTTTTCAATCTCAACCTGTCAACAGCACACCTGCACACCGGAAACGGGTGCCATTGCCTCACGTGTGCGTGCTGATCGGAGACGAGTGTGAAAAATCCTTTGTATTGACTGAAAATACTCTAGTTTAAACAAGACCATCAATTTTAAATTTTATTTCCGAAGTAATGTAAGAACTAGTAGCCTGAAATTACGCAGTAGAAATCAAAGTAATGTCTGTATGTTCGCCAGTATGTACGCAAGTGTTATTTCCATTTTTCTAAAATATTAAGGAAGCCATTCAAAGTTACACTCTGAAATTTTTAACACTATTTTTTTCGGCGATTTTGCAGCAATGTATCCACTGTATATTAAAAAGAAAATTGATATTAATTTCATAGTGTATAGTGGAACGAGTTGTACGAGTAAACTCAGTTTCATTTGTTGAGTGAAAACTGAGAAGGAAATATTGTGTCTCGACTTTGCGAAAAGTTTAGTCGTACTAATCAAAAACGCTGCTCGAGGTGAAACAAACCACTACACCTAAAAATTATTTCACCTATGTAACGACATCACAAAAGTTACTCTGACTTTGTATAGAAAATATCTTCAAATTTTGAGAGAACATCTATATGAGATCACTTGACATGGAATGAACCAATTACCGTTCGTTTTCGCGGGTCTGCCCGACGACTTCATGCGCATACAAGGTGTTTGTTTCAAGCTGCGAACTAATATTATTGGAATCGCGATCGCGTGCTGTTCATAAAGCCGAGCAAACCCATTTCTAATATCTATCGTTCTCCCAGCTTTCCTTGAGGTAGTCGAAATTCATGTAAATTCTACCAGGTCCATTACAAAGTACGATACTGTAGAAAAGAAGATATTGTAGAAATGAAATTTCTGCAGGATTTGTTCAGCGACATCGTATTATAATTTAATTCTTGTGAACATAATGAGCTTCAACTTTATTCTCGAATTTACGTGTATGTTGCAATTATGCTTTTAGACCTTCTCTATTAAACCGTTTACCTCTGTAATTACAATTTCCTGTTTCATTGGGTTCAGAAAAGTATATCTTATCGTATCTCATTGTATACGACATTGTATATTGTGTATCTATCACAAAAACAATATTTTTTACAAACTGTACAACTCCATTTCTTATTTCGAATGCGCCAAGAAATCGAATGAAAACTATGCAACCTCCGACCATGTGAGAGGTGTCCACGATTTTGTTAGGTGACCAAAATCTCGGGGAAAACTTCAAAACAATGAAACATTCCATTTTGACTGAATATAGTTCCCATAAAATAAATTCTGTTGTTCTTTAAAAAATACCAAAAATGGAATTTCTCGCAAATGCGGTGCTAACGTGATGTCAAGTTAGCACCGCAATAAAAAAGAAAATTAAGAAATTACGGAGTTAAATAAAAATAATTACATGGGAATTTGTCGTTGCGCGTGACGAGTCACGGGCGTGACGTCGCTACGAGTGTAAAATGAACCCGCAAGCACCGGTTGGGAAGTAGGAATTTTCGGCATGTACGGGAATAGAGTGGGATGAGTTGAGGTGATTGACAGGTGAGTGCTCGAGTGGAGAGCATGGATCTACTGCGAACGCACAGAGCCCGGTCGAGAGTATGTTGTCCTGGGGGAGCGGGGCCGTGGGGATTTAGTGCGTCGGCTTCTTTGTCACTGGCGAGCTGAGTGAGTGTGGATTTTTATAGTTGTATACATGAGGTGAATAACCTGTTATTGATTTGTATTCTGAATGTTTATTTTCTGATCATAACAAGGCAAAATATCAATTAAACCGCTAATAATAATTTTGTTCTTAATTTTCGACGCCCAAATAAATACGTTTCGGATTGCACGAAGTAAGAGACGTGGTAACGTAACAGTAGTAAAGCGGAGAAGGCAGCTAGCCAGATTATTACTCAACTTTGGGTGGCCTTTCGCAACGTCCTTGTCTATTTGTGAACCTTTGTCCTGATTCCATGTGGCAGATTCGGAATACCACTGCATCTACCTATGTAACGTTTGTTTCTCGCTAATTGTATTTACCTTAGTTTGCGTGAAATCGTTGAACATGAGGAATTTCAAAAATTGGGTATCATTAATCTAGCGAGTGGAATTCTTAAAAAAATATTTGGAAATGTTTGCGGTCATCACAACTCGTGGATTCGATTTAGTGCAGGTAATGCTGGATACTTGTGTTTTAGCGCATCACTACAGCAATGTCGCAGGGGTGGAGAAAGTCGCTATCTGGTTATGAAGTCTAACTAGAAGTGCTATAATGGCTCATATTTTTTCGTATTATTTGTGGATACGTAATATTACAATATTGCAAATTTTATGCTACTAACTCTTTAGTCATCAAGTGAAGGAATCGACATTCTGCCGCAAGAACAATGAGCACGATTATTTGAACAGCTCTTTCCCTAAAACTCCACAAAACTCAAGAAAACTTGTAGAAATAGCGAAGTTACATTTATGTCTAAAAAATTTTAAGTCCCGAGTAAAATCTTTTCTGCTGCAAACTGTTTCTATACTATTAGAGACTATACCGATCATAGAAAAATAAATTAATATAAATTTTAACAAATATATTTAATTTATTATTTACCATTTGGGCTGTATAATTCTAATCATCCTGCAACAAGAATTGTACCCCAGAAGAATTGGCTCCATCTCGATCACATTTTCCGTCCAGTTTCCCTCAACCCTTGAGCAAATGCTGAGATGTCACCTTGTTTTGCTTCTGGACGTAAATGTAACTTCATTATCTATGCCCGTCTTCTAGAGTTCAGTGGGAAATATAGTTATTCAATCGATCTCAATTTTGTCGTGTGAGGTGTATATTCCTTCAAGAAGGACATGAAAAATAAGACCCAACATCTATAATTTATTTGCCTTTAAAAATAGTTAAATACATCGAAGAGAATATTTTGTTAACAATTCTTAAGAAAAACGCCCATTTCTTTCAGTATTCAGAATTCAATTTGAATATACTTCTCCACGTAGCACGTCACATACAGTTTTTAACTATTTTTGACGTAAAATAAATAATTAAAACAAAACCAAAATGTTCAGCCGCACAACAAGAGGCAATCTTAACATTTGCTCACGGATCAAGAAAAAGTGGACGAAAAGCCTAATCGATATGGTTATGGAAGTGGGCATTCACACAAATGTGCAAGCACTTCTCAATGTTTGCACACGACATAAATTGTGGTGAAGACCGCAATACTGAAGTTCATATACCGAATAAAAAGAGAATTGAAAGCTCAAAATAAAGCTTATTTTCAATCCGTTCAGGTCAGCAATACCTTCCCTTCTGAGGACAAAAAATAAAGATAGCTTTTTTCCTATCGGTTTCCTTTTTCCGCCTAAGTGTTTCGCTGAGGGTCCCACGCCATCCTCCGCTAGTAATGAACGCGGCAGCCCCCGCCCCTTAATGTAGTTGCGAAGCGCCCAAGGTCAGTTGAACTGGGGAGACGATAGGGGCGATGGCGGGCGGTGCGTTCGATCGCCTGCAGTCGATTCAGGGAGGCTGGAGACGAGCCACGGATCCGGACTGAGCCTGCACTGATGTCTGCTCCTCCGCGCCCCTGCTCTCAACCGACTTCGAGTCTGCGTTCGTAACCCTGTTTGCCCCTCCCCATGTCCGTCCTGCTGGCTGCCACATAGGCCTTTCCGCTTCCCGCCCGCTGCCCCGCCTCGCTTCACACAATACTCCCTGACCCGGTCACCGCTCGGTCACCACTCAGACACCCCGGAATCACCGCCCAGGCACCGCACGGTCCCACTTCTTGTCATGATCGCTTCCCCGCTCCGCGTCACAATCAACGCCCCCGATCACTGCACGGTCACCTCATCGATCACGAAGTCCCTCCTTTGTCACAGCTTCATGCAACGTCCAGCGTACTGCCTCCGTTCACAGTTCCAATCACCAACAATCGCCGCTACCTCCCCATACTGCCACCATACCGTCCCGTCCTATCCCATCACTGTGGCCGTCACCACGCCTTTGCTCCACCTCCATCTTGGACCTTGTCTTCCATCGTCCTTCCGTCCCCCACCACCCACACCTCCAACTTCCGGACCCATTTCGCAACCACTGCGTCCACTGTCACTTCCGCCTTCGCTCCTTTACCCCTTCCCCTTCTCCCCTAGTACTCACGATTGTGGGTTATTGTCAGAAACTCAAGACAATAATTTTCTGAGAGGCTGCCCACGGAAAAAGTAAACGCGTAATTAGACAGCGGAAATGATGAAATGAATTATATTGAGCGGAATTAAATAAGTAGAGTCTGGCATATCGCCTTTCTCAGTTGAAGCTCGTCCTAATTATACCCTCCCAGCTCCTCCAGTCCCAGACAAATAAGAAAACATTAATTCAAGAAAGAGACCCCTTTTTCCAGTTCTGCAATTTTCCCCTCCGAGTTCTCAAATGGAATTGGCGCGGAGACCTCATCTGGTAACAGAGGCAGTCGCGTGCAACAGATAAGTAGAAAGTGCTCCCGGAGTCGTTGGGGGCTGCAGTTGGGCCTGTCCCGTCGGAGGCTCATTTCCTCGGCGTCACGTGCGGAGTGCCTCGGAGTTGAGCCTCGGCCTGCAAGTGGCTCCCGGGCGCCCGCTGGCCGCCCTCTTTCGACGTGGGAGCCGAGAGCTCGGAATACGCGGAGCGTCTTCCCGCCCCGGCCCGCGGAAAGACATTTCGCGAAGTAACCTGACAAATCGTATTAGGAGAATTCGCGATCATTTCTGCGGAGTGCCTAGGTGCAGGAAACGGCTACGTGTAGTGTTGTGTGTTCTTAGAATAGAGAGCGCTAGGACGCAGGAGTGACTGTAATGAGGACTGCAAACAGGTTGTAGTAGTCCTTAGCGACGGCGTTGTCCGTGTATCCGAGAGTGTAGGAGCATCTTGCGAAGTACGTGTTGCACCGCTTTAACCGCTGCGGTCATTTGCATCTAGAAGTAGGGGTGTGTTTTCCTCGACGTATGCGGAGGGAGACCTTCATTCTATTTTAATTCCGTGGCATTAGAGATTCCGCTCGGTGAGTCGAATACGGCGGTGCCAACCTGTGCAAATTGCTTCTCTGATGCGACCTCTCACTCTGACACCTTCTGTTCTCCGCTTATTTAAGCTTGGGCTCATGTTTATGTCCCGCGAATGACCCTGACATTGAAGTAGAAATCTCAATTACTAAAAGGCTAAAGAGATCAGGAGAGCAGGAAAAATTCTTCAACACTAAATTATTCAATAACTCATTTTTAAGTTGCAATTTCATATGCAGAATATAATGAATGAACTCTTGTTGAACCAGCTGGATTCATTCAGAGCCAACATTACAGCTGTCCCTGCAGAGATTCTGACCGAGAGGTTCTAGTGTTTGAGGCCGCATGGAGACGGAATTTCTAGTTGAGGCCGCATGGAGACGGAAAACTAGTTATATAGTTACGGGACACGGACCGCGCGCGATCTTTCCTTCCTCTTCCTTTCCCTAACACAAAAACACGCTCTACACTATCACGCTTGTCCTGAGACCGGTCGAGAGCAACACAAATATCTTTGTAGTTTCGAAAGTAAAAAAAAATGTAGTTTTGAAATGTTAATACTTTGCAATTTTCGAAAGTTCGGGGACTAGAACCATATTTTTACCGTCCCTTTACACATACCAGGAGAAATTTCAAATAAAACATTCCGATCGGTTTTTGAGAAAATAATGTTTTAAAAAATTGCCTATATTTCGCTCAAACGTAATCATATCTACACTACTAACTATCAATCAAAACTACTCATATCTTCAAAAAATTGAACATAACTTTATTTCAAAACCTGCCTTTAAAGAACATATTTCATTGATTTTTGCACTTTTGCAATTTTCGAAAAAGTCAGTAATTTCAACGAACATAAGTCCTGCCCCATTCTCTTCAGCGCCCTTCACGTTATCCAATGAATAAATTAAATTTTAAAATTAGAACCATTTTTGAGAAAATTTTGAAAATGTTTCTGAGGCTTCATATAAAGCAACCTCAAAAACCAAAATATTATGTTGAAACTCCCAAGCTTCGAGTTCGTACATATTGATTGGGGAATATCAATTTTGGAGAAAATCGGCTGAACGGTTTAGGCGCAAGCGTTTGTCACAGACGGATGGACATTTTGGCGTCAATCAATTTCTCGAGATGATGGACCCACAAAACATGGATTTGGTCTACACCACGTGCTAAAGGAAGTAATTTACAACATCCAAGGATAAGATTTATCTTCCTTTTCGTTGCCAGGGCGCGACAATAAATAGTTTGTCGAAAGTTCGCCATTTTCAGGAGCACAATTACAATACTTTCTCTCCTTACATTCGTAAGGACGAGAAAGTTAAAAAATGCAACAACTGTAACAAATTAATATTGTAATTAATTTTTAAATCTAATAAACTGAAACATTTTATATGTATAGTTTTTGTTTGTCCATAAAAGGTTAAAGGTTTACGCGCCCGCCATTATACACCCGTTAACTCACATACTTAATGTATCCTAATGTTCAAATAAACAGCCCGGCACTTCACTGAAAATGAACGACGTGCCATTGACTGATGTGAAGGTAACAAAATTTTTAGGTTTTTCAATTCAGTCAAACCTTAAATGGAACGTCCATTTAAATGAATTGAACACTAAATTGTTCTTTATGTTACGCTTTCAGAATTATTTCAAATTCAGTCAGCCTCCACACTGCTCGTTGTGTATATTTTGCGCATGTTCATTCCCGCCTGAGTTATGGTATAATATTCTGGGGAAATACATCTTATAGCTCCCAGACTTTTAGTTTACAAAAAAATTATACAAATAATAAACAAACTCCACCTCTCTTTATTAATCTAGGTATTTTACCATTACCTTGTCTCTTAATATATGAATCAGTGATTTTTGTCAAAAATGACTTACTTAAGAGCGGAATATATTTTCAGCAAACGCCGTTGTCTATAACAACAACACTCGACATAGTAATCATATTCATCAGGTAACAGTATCAACATCTCACTACAAAAAATTCACATATAATACATGTACATTATTTTACAACACCTTGCCAGATGACATTAAACGATTAAATTCTTCTTAAAATCTTATCTGCTGCACTACTGTTTCTATACAATTAAAGACTATACCGAGCATCCAAAGGAAAGTACTATTAATTTTAACAATGACATTTAAGGTATTGTATATCGTTTGGATTGTATAATTGTAAAGAACATGTAACATGTATTGTACTTCAGCTTCTTGTTCAATGACCCCCATCACGATCAAGTTTTCGTCCAGTTTCCCTGATCGTAGTAGTTGAATTGGAGTGTCGTGACGAGTTGTGAAGTGTATTGCAATAGAGAAGTCAAGTGCAAGTGTAGTGTAGGGAAGTAAAATGCAAATGTAGTGAAGTGAAGTGAAGTACAGTGTATTTATTAGTTAAAAATTCCGTGCAGGGCAGTCATAAAGTGTATAGGTAATGCTGTTAGTTATTATTGTTATATTATTGTTATTATTGCCTTAAAATGCTTTAAAATTACAGTGTATTACTATTCTTAGTTGTAATATGTAAATTGTAGTGTTCTGCCACCAGGTTCTATACCTACCTGCAGTAATAATAAATCTATCTATCTATCTATCTATCTATCTATCTATCTATCTATCTATCTATCTATCTATCATTAATCGTAGAGCAAATGCTGAGATGGCCCCTTGTTTTGCTTCTGGACATAAATGTAACTTCAAATTAACTTCTCCCCATAAATGTAACTTCAAATTAACGTCATACATAGTTTTTAACTGTTTAGACGTAAATAAATAAACATTAGCATGGAAGAATTCAGTTATGATTTTTTTAATGTCATTTTTTTCTTTCATTGATAAATGCATAAAAATACTAAATATTAAACTTTTTCAATTCATGATTTTAAAATATAGACTATTAATAATTGTGGTTTTTAAATTTTCACCAGTAAGGAGAATTTTATCTTAAAAATTTAATATTGTGATTATAATATATTATAAAATTGTTTGAAATATTTTAATTTTTCGCTAGTATGTGTTCGTAGGTTTCCATTAATTGCCGAAGGTCACAATGGTTTTCAGGGTAAACAGCATAAGTCGTGCAGTCCATCGGTTTGACATACGTGATGTAATTGAAGTGAATACCTCGTGTGAGATCTGCTCCATGTTACATAGTAGCCACAAATCGATCAATTTAATAACAAAATGAAAACACCTTTAAAATCTTTTTTGTTTAGAAATTTCTGTCTTAAAATCGTTAAAATTCCCTTGTGAAAACTAAGTAAGATTGTTTCCCTCTAAGCCATCGATGCTAATTATATTTACCATACTTGCATGTTCCTAAAAATACAAGAAAGAAGAGGGGAGTGATATTTATTGTGATCACCGAACTTATTTCGGTCGCAGCGTTTGTTGCCCAAGCATGTATTTAACTGTACCATTGAACCGAACTTCAAACTGTTTTTGCCGGTAATCAATCTTGAATTCTTCGGAAATGGGAGTAAGGCCAACTGGTCCATCGCGGTGTATCTAGCCAACATATAAATTACCCAAACGGAAAACAGTGCACTCCATCGTCTTCATTGACCAAAGTCCACTTTGCGCCCGTTAACGGAAATAACTTTCAGAAGGATAGCTCTCTAAACAATTTAATCTATAAATTTTCCCCTCGAGTCCGCGCTTCCCATCTAAACCCTCCAAAGAAAGATAGTCCTACGAGAAGGTCTGCATAGTTTGAGGGGAGTGCAAACCAAAATTCTGCGGCCAAAGTATCGCTTCCTGTCCATACAGTGCCCGATGTAGATCTCTTGAAAGAGACTGTTACGTGGTATATTACGATCGACAGGTAACGCGTCTTTTCCAAGATTTTAAAATAGCATCGATTAATCGTGATTCGGTTTTTCAAATAGTTCATACAGAACAATTTCTAGAATGGCACATGTCACCTCTTTCACATAAATTCTGCATAAAGGACCTGTGAAATGTATTTTTAAACAAATTGTCAGATATAGTTTTTAAATAGTTTCCAAGTACATCATAAACCCTACATCACTAACTATAGTTCTTAAATAAACATATCTTCGTTAAAACTGCATTGTAATATATTATTTTGTAAATTAGCTCTTAGAGAGTAAATTTAAATTGAACGAGTCACTAGTTAGTTTACCGGCTTATTCGGGCCAAATTCTGGAGTACAGGAACAAATCGAACTCGCTTTAAAAGCAATATCACCTAATTGGACCTTCTCACCACTTCAAAGAACCAATAGAGAAAAGTAGCAGATTCCCAGACGATGGAAAAAGCGCGGTGTTCCAGTTGATGCGGCAAGCTAAGAAACATTTTCTAGTAACTGTAGTTTCTTCTTTTGCGTTGTTTTGCAATCAGTGTAAATGAAATTGCAGCGAAAAAAAGTACCGTGTAATATCAATTTTGAAATTACTCTGCCCTTTAAGGAAAATACGCGGAAAGTGAGTAATCATTTTGAAGTAGATACAAGATTGAGAACAACATATTATAAGAGTTATCTTTGTTACGTAAAATTTATTTGATATAAACAATCAGAACCGCCATGCTGTTTTGTAATTCATAATATTTTATGTGGGTAAAAATAACAATTTAAAAAGAAAACTTTTTGATGAAATGAACGTTTATTATATATACACACATATTGTGTTTTTTACGTTGTTTGATGTCTTTTTTATCGTTCAATTGCGCAAATTAATGCTAAATAATTCTGAAATCTCTTTGTACAGGAAGTAGACATTAAAATATTGCCATCCATACTCTTAATTTTTTACAATTGCTGAGTAATGCTTGTAAGCCAACAGCTGAGTCACAGCATATTTTCAGTTTGATCAGGTTTCGCACCAGACTCCTCTGGAATTCGCGAATTCGCTAGTAACTTCCGCGTCGGCGGCTCGATTAATAAATATTCTCACGTAACTGGCAAAATCTGTGCGTTCTATGGTTTTCATTAGTCCTATCCAGCTTTCGCCGCTTTCATTTAAATAATTTACAGGGCGAGTGACTCTGTAAACATTTTAATTTAGAAATCCCACCCCCTAACGAAGATCATCCCACGCGCAGAGGGACGATGGGAGAGGCAGTGAGGAAAGGGCGACGGCCGCGCAGTTTGAAGGAGGTGCGAATTGAAATTCCGCGCGCATCCACGAGTGGAAGCGACCCGTCCTTCCCGGCAGTTATGCAGACTAAGCTCTCTTTTTACGAGCCCTTCCAGCGAGGCCGTATTTCCACAGTAAATAATGTGGCGCTCACGCGAGAGCGGGTGGTGGCAGAGGGGGTGGAGGTGGGGTGGCGGTGGGGGCAAGAGCGCCGGTGCCGCCGTCCGCTCGTCCGTCGTCCCTCTCGTCCCGTTGTCGCCCTGTGATCTGGGTAATCGGAGCTCATTTATTTCGCAGACGGCGACGGCCGCCGAATTCCGATCTTTTTCCGATCGCCGACTTTGATATCGTCCGCTCGCTGCGCGCGCAGACGGCCAGGCGAATGTGCGGGCGGAGGGGTGGGCGATGGAGCGGGTGGGCGGCGGTGCGGGGGCGGTGCGGGCGGGAGAGAACCGATTGTGGAACGCGAAAGGTGGAGGCAATGACTCTGCGAGGAGGGGGAATAAAGGAAGTGTTAAACGTAAGGGTCTCTGAGGCAAGTGAAATTTGTGAGAGCGAGTGAAGCGACCAAGCTCTGAGGTGAGTTCTGATTTCGACTTGTGGCAAGGTACTCGTAAAACATCATTGCTCTTTAAATCACTCTTGTGATAGTTTTAATCGAAAATAAATTACATAATTTAGATTTTCAGCACGAGAGTGTATCATTGACGTATTTAACCCAGCTCAATTATATTACTAATTGAAAATTTTTGAAAATTGTATTCAAAGTAATTAAATATGTTGGGTTTTAAGAGCCATGAATGTTAAACTACTTTAAAACAAAACAAAGAAGGGAGGGGAATTGGGAAGGGTCCTCCCAACCTAAGGGGGTTGACCCCCTTCGCTAGGGATGACCACCTCCCTTCTAGACTCCTCTCTATCTTGTTACTTTGGGGCCCATCATTTGGCTTTCTGGCTTCGGTGGTGGTGGTCGATCTTAGTCGAGGCTTGTTTTGAGTCTTTTCCGCCTTTTTTACTTGATTATGGTTTCCAGATTGTGACTTCACAATATATTTGGTTTTAGTTTCTTTGTCTAAGATTAACTGATGAGACGGCAACAATGTGTCACGAAACATTGTAGTTTGTTAGTGAATGTAGGCCAATAAAAATAATTGTTTTAAAATATTTCAGGTCACTGTCATCAATTTGTGTAGACAATCATTGATTAGGTGTTAATTTTTTTTAAATGTTTTAAATATTCTGACATTTCTTAAAAAACCGTATTAATAGTACACACTTCACTAAAAAATGAAAAATCGACAATATATATTACTATTTTTAAAAAATCTATGTAATACCTACAACTACGAAAGGTGATCTATAAAATTGACACGGGTTCCAAGGTGCTATTACCAACATTATACATTACATTATGATCTACATCTTAAAATAATAAACAAATAGATCTACAATTTACTCTAGTACTGACGTATATATACTATGCAACAGATTCTAATTTACGACACAAATTTAACTACGCACAAATCATACTGTCTAATATATATCTAACTATCACAAATCTAACAGAAAATGTCATATAGAGGTTTACAACAGTTGGGACGTAATCTACTTTGAGCTGACAGTGAACTAAAGTACGAAATTTGTCACCATACACTTTTAAAATAATACTACAGAAGAATCAATATTTACAATGCGATCCTTTTCAGAATGTACCGAATTCATCAAAACCTTCCCAAATGCAATACCGCCAAAAAGATTCTTAAGAAAAAAGTGACATCCTTTTGACCAAGGCGAATAAAAGTTATAAAGCTGATGCCCTTCATGAAAAAATCTCCAACATTATTTAAAATAAGCTTATGGATAGTCTTCCTTATCAACTATTTAACAAAAATCCCGGAATTTGAACGAATTCAAATTCATTTTAAACGATGACTCACATACTCTTTTATTAACTATTAACAATATTAAACTTCATTTCCTGCCCCTACTAGTTCATCCAAGGCATATACCCTTACCAAACTAAACTAAAAAGGTCTCATTGAATTATCGCTCTCCTCTGTACTTAGGAAACTATGAAAAAGTTACCATAGCAAGACAGTTATTTCCTGAAAACTAACGATATGCTTAATAAATTACAACATTAATTCAGGAAATATTTCCCAAGACGTCATCTGTTGTTAAATTAATTCATGAAATCCTTGAAAATTCAGAAGGAAATGTGAAAGCAGCAGCTATATTCATTGTTCTTTCAATTAAAGTTAAAAGTGTATTTTATTAAATACTGTACAAAAAACTGGTGTCACGCAATGGGAGATGCAATAAATGACTATATAAAATCAAATCACACAGGACGTAAGCAGTTTGTAGAAATTTCTGAAAGTTTATAATTTAAAGATCAATCTACTTTGAAATATACCTCAGGCGTACTTCAGAGATTAGTTCTTGGACCTTTGTTAATTCTGATATATTAACGATGTTCCAAACTCTTCTGATTTCTCTTGTTATGTAGATGATTCTCCAATAAACAATACGCCTAATTTCAGAAATCTGGAAACGAATGTTTGTATTGTTGAATATTACATGAAAAAGGCATTGAATGAATTAAAATTAAATGTTAACACTAATGTATTGACCGAAGTCAAAAATAATCAAAATTGCCTTCAAAAATATTTAAGCGGAAGTTGATAATGAAGCAGTCTGACAGATTTTTTAAGACTCCACAAAGGGCAGTCAAAAACAAATGCCTCTTATTTTTCTCAGCAATTTATTCAAAATTGTAGATAATCCGAATTTGACACGCTTCTTCAGATCTCTTTGGACATTCCTTCACAATCACAGCGTTTCAACCCTCTATTACCAAGGAATTTCAACAACTGGTACCACTGTACAGTGTTGCCAGAAGGCTGACGCCAATTTGTGGTTAAATCAGCGTGCGGTAATTTAATTCCTGAATTTGGAAAGCCAGACGCCTATCTGCATTAACAAACGTTTAGAAAAGTTTTATGGAGATGCTACAGCGGATGTTAGTATTGTTCGGCGGTGGATTCAGCACTGCAGAAGAGCCGGAGACGAACAACCTATGCGCTGCCCAACGATCGTCCACACACAGCGGTGTCTCCGGAATCGCCGGGTAGCCACTAATGAATGCGTCCACTAATTAATGCTAATTGGGATGACCTGGATGGCCGAGGAGGCTAAGAGCGTGAACCAACTCAGCAGCGTGGTACGTAGGGTCGCGGGTTCGTTTCCTGTCTTGGGAATGTTTGCTTGTTCCTTATCTCTCATGTATGTGTTGTCGCGGAGGACCTGGCGTTCCGTTGAACCCCGTTCAGAGGAGCTCACAATGGTTGTTAATTAACGTTACGAGATGGAATAAAGACAGTTATTATCAAAAATCTCTACAGGTGACGAAACGTGGATTTTTTTTAACCAGAGACAAAGAGACAGTCCATGTAATGGCTCCATTGCATGTCGCCCTGAAAGAAGACTCTGCAGAGGTTATGGCTACTGCTTTCTGAGATGATGAGTGTAATTCTAGAAGAGGTTTTGGAGAAAGGAGCAAACATTAATTGATACGTGGAAGCGTTAAGGAAGCTTAGAGATCGCCTCCTGCGGGTTTTCCCTTCGAATAGGCAGTCTCACATTTTTCATCTCCACGATAACGCAATTCCACACACTTCTGTGCACACAAAGGCATCAACTGCGGACTATCAGTGGGAGGCCCTTCCTCATTCACCTCATAGTCCACATCTTGCCCCTTCTGACACCGATCTTTTTCTGTAAAAAGAAGCATACGCGGGAATAGTTTCTTCGAGAACCAAACATAGACGAACGCCATTCGCCAATGGCTGAGGAAGTAGGACAACAATTTTCACCGCCCGAAAACATGCTCTGGTTCAAAGAGCGACAAAAACTGTTGAGTTAAATGTAAAGTATTGTGAGTAAGGAAGTATTTATAAAAAAGGTGTCAAAATTTTCTTATCTATTTTACCATTCGTTTTGGAAAATAAATTAGTAATAAATTTGGAGGCATTTGTTTCTGATTGGCCCTTTGTACACAGGTAACACGACAAAAATTGTTGAGTTAAATGTAAAGTATTGTGAGTAAGGAAGTATTTATAAAAAAGGTGGCAAAATTTTCTTATCTATTTTACCATTCGTTTTGGAAAAATAAATTAGTAATAAATTTGGAGGCATTTGTTTCTGATTGGCCCTTTGTACACAGGTAGAAATTCTAATTGTATAAACATGTCGACATTTAAAAAAAGTGATCTCCAGAATATACTTTTTCTTACGATATGTTACCATATGATTCAAAACACAAGCACTTCTATTAATTTATTATCCACTCTCTCCCACAGTATGAAATAAAGGGAGGTATCTGACCTTATGGTCATTGGTACAAGAAAACAAACATTCATATTCGGCGCGGTCAAGACGAACGGCAGAATGAACGAATCCGCCACGAGAAGGAGAATCAACGTGACCGAGCGAGCGGAGAGGAGAATAAGAGTGATAGTTACGGGCGAGAAAGCAACGGTGGCAGTATGGTGGTGAACAAAGGGAACGACCAGTAAACAAAGATATATGGTATCGTGCGAAACTGTGAAGGTCCGAGGCGACCTGCATTTGGAAGGGAGGTTGGAGGCAGCAACGGCGCGACGGGCTGTTGCGCACGGTAGCGGCATTTCAAGGACGGCTATGGGCTCAACGGCCGACCACGTTCGAAGCATTGCAGTGCGGTGCGGATTGATGATGACTGTGAAGAAGCTGGTATTGTAAGGATATTCAGAATAATTTTGTTTATATTTCAATTCATGGAGTGATTACAAGGATGATCAGGGTTCGGAACGAGAGGAATGTTAAATGTGATGAGGGTGGGAAGATATTAATATTTGCCGCGTTATGTAGCTATATTTTTGTTTCTAAAAGAGTCAATTTTCATTAATTACAAATTCATGCAAGGGTGATATATGGCCATGGTGTACAGTACAGAGAGATCTCAGTAGATGTATAAAGAAAACAATGATGAATGTTAAACAGACTAAGTGATTAATAGAGGTATGATAATTATGTTCTTTTATTATTAGAAGTATGACAAAAACAATTGCAATTAATCAAACTTTGGGTCATATAAGATGTTCATTCCATGATCAAATGTTTATTATGATGTTTTACCATGTATAATAAATTGTATTACTAACAAAACCAAGGAATGTCATATGTACCAATAGCATTATCAAGGTGATCCCCTTTCAAAAGAATCCTTAGACCCCAACAGACATTAATTTACATTTCCAAAAGCAGAAAGGAAATAATGTGACAAATTATCAAAAAAAAGGTAAGTTCGGTATATATATATATATATATATATATATATATATATATATATATATATATATAATTTACACTCGGGGACATAGGAGGTATCATAAGGAAAATATTTGCAATGTTGAATAAGACAATAATTGGAAACATTTTCAAATTTTCATATGCTTACAAGTTTTCAACTACTAACCGCACCAACTAGTATTTTAGCACATTGTTTAAACGTCACATTCTTGCTATGTGTCCATATAAATTAAAATAGTTGTTCAATCACAAGTTATAGAGTGGCTTTAGAGTTTTCTCATACAATCAATATAAATTATCCATAACGGCACAGAGATGGCATGGCTGGTAGGCAATTCTGCGTCATAAAGATTCTTTCTCACTTCAGAAACCATTAGCCCCCAGCCTATTTCATTCAACTAGAACTAATGGAACAATTTTTCGGGGCGTTTTTCAGAAAAAGGGCAATTCACTTCTGATAGAATATTTAACATTGATGAAATTGCGTTACAGGTTCATAATCTGAGCAGTGCGTGCAATTTTCACGAAAGGGTTGAAACAGGTAGGAGGTGTGACGGCAGGTAAACGGAAAACCAATGTTACCATAGTGGCAGCGTAAACCGGTGTGCGGAATGAAGAAGCGCTTGAGTTAAATTTTGTTTAAGCACGACTTGTTTGCACAGTTGTGTAAAATCGGGACTTTGTTATAAACCGACGAAATTTAGTAAAATATACCCCAATGTTAGTAACTTCTCACCATCACAAAGCCGATGTAATTACTGTCATCAGTAATGAGGTATGTTAAAAGTGGTGCCCTGAAATGCGAGGGTATTTTCCGTAACCACCTATTCATTGGGCATACAGAAATGGTATTAGTAATTCATTTCCACGATTGCTTATTTTCCCTCGAGTACTCTTTAAGGAAAACATGAAACTGATCGATCAGTATTCAGTCAAGGAACAAGTATGTTACGATATAGAAAAATGGTATGATTTCGCCTGAGTATATCAAATCTATCCCCAAAGTTGCGGAAAGATGAGGCGATGTTTTGGACTAAAAAAGGAAGAAAAATGGTAACTAACATACTTGAAAAAATTGTTGTTAAAGATGTGTCTAACAAAATGAAATTGGCAAAGTAAAAAATCTTATAAGAAAAACTATAGAGACTAGTTCTGTAGAAAATGAAGACCTGGTTTTATCAGGGGGTGCAAATATCGAGGTTTGAAAATTAAAACAGATATTTCAAGAACTGGCAAGTAGTGTTTAGTTCATTAATGAGGGGGCTTTTGCATTCATTTCTGACTTGAGAAATAAAGAGAATTTCGTTGTTGCTGAAAATGTCACCAAGAAAGGCAGTGATATGATAGTGATATACCTAAATAGAATATACAACAAATTGGGCAAAAGAAACAAATTGTTTCCAATAGTTACAAGAATTTATATTTCATCTAAAGCTATTTTATACATGTAAACAGTAATCATTACTGTTGGTGGCCAAGTAAGGCAAAGTAAATTTTCACAATTTAACCCAATCTTGTACAATTTTTGAATAAAATATAAGTTGAGACATATATTTTCACTTTAAATAATTATTATGGGTGTTTACAACAAAGTTAAAATAGTTTATTCACTATGTTTCAAGGTTCATAAAAGTATTGTACCTTGGATAGTTCTTGAATATTGTTTTACAAATAATTTTGAAAAAACAGACAAATTCAATTGTTTCAATATAATTTGTGGGTTGTGTCCCATTTAAATTTAATGTAAGAATGATTTGTGTAAATGCATCATTTCAAAGATATATTGATTTTAAAATGTTCACATGTTCCCTAATCACGTTTCCCAGTAAATATTTCACAAGAACTTGTGCTTATTAGCCTCAAGAAATGGTGGGACAAGACAAAAATATAATGCAATTTTCCTTGGTCCGAAACAGAACTGATGATTGATTCATTGATTTTTTACTCTATTTTATTTACTTCATAAACTTCAATCAAACCATCAATATACTTCATAAACAAATTCAATTCCCAGTGAAATCCATACCATCTCCTTTCTTCACTGAGATAATTCTGAGAGATTTAGAAACTTTATTTTAATTCCCTGTACTAAAAAATTTTAGATTTCATCAGATCTGTTGATAACATTGTCTGTGTAGTACCCTATGATCAAACAACAGTCATCACCAAAATGTTTATTGATTACCACTCTAATCCACAGTTCACCAAGGGAAACGAAGATAACTATTCTCTTATCTTTTTAGTATCCTATTTACCAAAAATAAGGACAGTCTTTTACTTAATTGGTGTAATCAAAATACTTATTCCGGTGGACTCAAATTATTCCACCCATTCTAAACAATTGAAAGAAACAAGTGTGGACAACCTATTTAACAATGATTTTCTCCTCACAGTAGTTCCACGAAGAAAATTTGCATATTATTGGAAAGATTTTTGGAGCTAATAATTACCCTACAAAATCATTTGGAAACACATTAAAAACAACCTGAATAAAATATACTACACAATCCATTCCAATACTCTATTAATTGCATCAACAAAGACAGTTATTTCACAAACAAAACTTTGTCATAAAATTACCTCGACTGACAATCCCATGCTCCGAGAAATTATTTACGTAAAATGTGTACACATACACATCACTTTCAAAATGACCAACAAACTCACTAGATTTATCACAGCAGTCAAAGATAAAACATCCAAAAGCATATTTAAAATTGCACATACATTTCTTTTCAGAGAATCTAATTGAACTTCTTAAAGAAAACTAGAACCCAGAATAAAGAAATATAAAAACAGCATTTTACTGGTCAACTACACATACAACGTACTAACTGAACACGGATTTGATCACTAATGACTCGGGAACGAAATTTTCGATCAAGGAAATAAATACAAAATTAAATTTTTTGATATGATTACTAATTCACATTCAAACTATACTTTTAATTTATAGATCGACAGACATTAAACTCCTTGACAATTACAAATACATCCTTGCCTGATATCTCTTTGACAAATCCACATCAAATGTTCCTCTTTGATGTCTATGATACAAGAGCTTCAGTGTTTACAAACATTTCGGTACTCTTCTTTGAACGCTTCACAACTTAGGTTATGTCACATCATCGAATTACCGACTCTTCTCTTCGGGTCTCATATATGTTTCCAACACACATCGGCATTTTTCTTTTCCACGCCAAGGTATGTTTATCATAGGTAATATCACGGTTACATTGGAAATTATAGATAAATCCACAAGACACGTAGGGACTAGTGGATTTATCTGAGCATATCCAATAACGAGTGGTATTTAATAAGATTATTTCACGAATGACAATATAATAGCACTTTTAAATGAATCTTATTTTTAGCATTGTATTAAAATATAATAAATTTATATCGCTTTAAAAGCTCTTACAAAAGGAAGGAAACGACAAAGAAAGAGTTGAACGAAAGAATAACATAGAAGTCACTACTTTTACATTATGTTTTTATTTTTCGTAGAAATCGTATATACGTAGTATGGATAGCATAAGATGAACGTTATGTAATACTGCAAAATATCGCTGCCGACATGGAAATACACGCTTTTGATTTCCTGAAGCCGGGAAAGAGTTGTTTTCAAAACGTCTGTCCATTTTTCTGACTGTTGGTTTGCCGGTTTGTCGGTCGATTAGTGATTCCGGGCACGTCTGCTGCTAAGATCATTAGCCCCGTAAGTGCAGTGCATGTTTTCCTCTAAGATGGCGGTGATCTTCCCCCGCTGGTGTGTAAATGACGCTAAAAAATGGCACAGGTACCATTTTCGGCATAATATCAGTATTTTTGAAAATTACAAACAAGTATTAACTTTGCAAAAATACAAAATTTAATTACTTAATGAAATCAGATATTTAAAACTAGATCTTGAGATAACGTAAGTTAAAATATTTGAATTTTTTAAAATTGCAATTCAAATGTTCAATTTTTTTAAGCGTTGGAGGGTTGAGTGTAGCTGTGTGGCAGGTGGAGTGGGAGGTACGTGACGTGACTTTGTAAATCTAAGGACCTGAATTCGAATCTCGGAGGCGAGAGAAAATTTCTACTTGGGAAAACGTTTGCTGATACATGTGGTATTATAATATCGTTCAGTCGTTGCAAAGAATTCACGAAAGTATGTACTGCTCGCACTTCAGTTCAAAATAGCAAAGGACATATGTTCAATTTCCATTACAGAGATTCCATTAAAAGGATATTATTTGATTATTGCGAGGGGCCGAAGGTCCAGGCATCTCCTGAACTTGAAAGTGCATATTGAAGCATCCTCGTGGACGTAAAAATAATATCGCATAACAGTGCGAAGGGAACTGAGTGTGTGAAACGGTGTGGATACGCCGAACTGAAAATTGTTCATTTGGGCGTTTCGAAACCTCAAGCTAGTGCATTGGGGTGTGACAAAAACAATGGACGGAATAGGTGAAGGTTTGTTAGCTATTTTACGTCCAGAGTATTAGAAGAGTCCAACTGTAATCCATTCATCCCCATTCCTTCTCACTATAACTATTTTCCAAGGCAGTACCAGGTGCACTACTTCATCTTGTTTTCACTGAAGAAAATCCCATCATTTATCGAAACATTAGTGTGTATGTAAAGGTTAAGCATTATACTATCATCTACGACTTACTGCATGTTCGTGTTTTAAGCTTATGCGCACATTACTAGTGTTTTACGGTTGTATAAAATTTTAAAAAATGTAGTGTGCTTGTTTCATTGCCTTTATTCAATATAACACGTTAAACGGATAGTAGTTTAAATTCCCACCCTAAAATGTGTCTAAGTAATATATTTCACCTGTATTGGAGTAAATGACTATAAACATATTTCTCTGTTGCATTTATATGACTCTGATTGACTTGGTTTTTAATATTTATTATACGCTGTCCAATATTAGGCTGTGAATAGTCGCACACCTCAAAATAAAGGATTATCAAATAGTTCAAAATAATAGTCTCTAGATATATAAAATGTTTCCCCTATCCAAGGGGCTGTATTCTACATTTTGCTCAATGTTTCTGATTAGCAACTCAACAAAACGGTATAAAATGAAATAATGAAATTTTCATGAGTAATAACAATAAGCTTTACGTCTCATTTTGATTATTCACTGTGTCTACATTAGAATAAATAACGTATTTTTAGATCATTATTGAATAGAGTTACATACTTGACATTCTTCCTGTTGTAACAAAATTCCGTATTTTCCGGGAAAATATTACAGGTTTTGATGTTCTGTATTGTGTTAAATCATGTGAATAGCATTATTACTAACAATCGAAGGGTGTGACGGCATCAAGGACAAAAGGACACGTGATCTAAAAAAATGAACACGTATTCCGTCTCATTTTTATTTACAATCCAGGCCTGCTTCAGGATGATCCGGAGAAAGCAGCAAACCCATCTATCTGGACAGTAGATCCGAGGGCACAAACTCCCGTCCCTAAGCCTGTACTTCGTTGTGTAGCGGAAAGAATCTTGTTTCGTATTCCAGCCGCGAAACGTGCGCAGCGAGAAGGAAGCCCAGCGAATCTGCAATGGAAGCGGAGATTCCCTAATGGAGAGCGTCGAGTCGCTGCGTCAGGACAGGCTGGCACCTTATTTTTCATTTCTCCCCCTTGAAGTCGCCCGTCGTCCCTCACGCAGTTTTGCTTTCTGCGTGTCTCCTCCGGTGACGTATCTCAACTACCGCGACTCACTTAGTTCGGGTGATTTAATTAAGATATTTTCCTTTTTAACGTCCTGAAGCCCTGCTCTTGTAAACGTGCCCATCTCCTCACGGAAATGAGGACGGACTCAGAGAACACTCTTCGCCTGGCGCCATGACCCATGATGACGTCTCGTCTTTCATGGCGGAGAACTCTTCAACGGATCTGTCGCGTCGTCACCTAGTTTTGAAAGCCACGTAAGTCCCATTTTCCCCCTCGGGTTTTATATTATACGAAGCGGAGTGAAAAAGTGTGGAGAATACGGATTGTAGGACATCTTTAAGTGAACAGTATTATCGCATTTTAAGGCCAATTTAAGAAACTGATATATTCAAAGACCTTAATGAAGGGAGGATTAGAGAGCTCGTAGATCCAACTTTATTTAGATCTCTTTCACTTCTCCAGTCTAAACGAACACCATCTCTACCATCTCGGTCTCCGCGGTATCCGCAATACTTTTCTCATTGACATTTATTTCTTGTTGGGAGAGTAATATCCTCCTCCCCTTAAACTCGACTAGCTGAGAAAGCCCGAAGGCTCATATCAGCTTGTCTTATACAGTGATGGATTATTTCGTGTTTTCGGGTGCGTCAAATACTACGGCCATTAGTCCCGTAAGTGTAATGGTTGTTTAATCACAGCAGGTGGCGGTGATCTATGGCAAGATCCGAGGCGGACCTACATGCTAGCTTGCTGAATTTTCCATGTCCAGGTCCACGTCAATGGTGTACTGCCCAGAAGACAAAAGCTAAAATCTCCCGACATGTGTGGCAGTGTATTGTACGTACGCGTGTGTAAGGAGAGAGGATAGGACAAAGAAGAGGAAGGAAAGATCACCCACGGTCCATGACCCGTTTGTTAGGGTATTCGCCTGGTATTGATCGGAGAAATAACGGAAAACAATGGATCAGCACATCCGGCCGCCAGAATTCTCTAATCAGCTGCTGAATCCGACTTAGCTATCTAGCTAGTGACAAAAATTGATTAAACGACTATCTCGATTAAGCAGTCACCCTCGCCAACGGTCATTTTTCCTGAAACATATTGCTTTTTCCATAAGGATTGTGTAAACATTCTGCCATGTAAGCAGTGAACATTTCTCCGGCCAGCAGCCACATCCACTTCTTACAATAACACATATTAGAAGGTCACACTTTGAGCCGAATTTGCAATTTCGAACAGAAACTCTTCATGAAAAAAAGACTAATGGACATTAATTTTTTGTAAGCATCCTACTGCGTTACCACCTCTTGTCAGATTTCGTATAACACTGATATTCAGCTTTATTTATCTTAAGGTGCGGTTGATTTCTGTTTCAGAAAAGAGTACATCGTTACACTACGATTTGAAACAATCAAACAGTGGACGGACAAATAGTCCGAAACGATGAATTGTGAATTTTGTATTCGATACACACGAACAAAGGAATAACCAATGGATTAGAGGATTTTCTAGAAGTTTAAATGTAAATAAAAAGGTGTGATTATTTGCATACTGAACATCACTGCAAAAAGTGAAAGCTGGCTTGGCACCTCATTTTAATATTCTCGTAACCACCATTAAGCGATTAACGGTCAATGTTTTAGGGAACCATTAGTGGTTAGCTTTCATTGCATTTCATTAAATGAGAAAGGTATCTAGAGCCATCTCAATTCTTAAAAAAGTGGGGTGAGGGAAGAATTATATATCAATATGGATTGATGGAGATTATAACATCATTTTATAACTATATTAGTAATAATAATAATTATAATAATAATAATAATAATAATGCCGATCAGATGGCCGAGATTGCTAAGGCAGTAGTGCCGGAGTGGTTTCGGACCAGAAGATCGCGGGTTCGAGTCCCGCCTCGGGCATGGATGTATTTGTGTATGTCTGTATGTGTTGTCCTTACACCCATTATCATCATATCATCATTTCATCTTCCATACCCCCAGGGCTAACAACCGTGGGGGATAAAAATCGGATCCAGCTAAAATGCTGGTCCCCCCAAAAATTGTCGCAAGCCCCTGCCAACGTGATAATAAATAAAAACTGAGCCACGGTAAATGCAGGATGCTTGCATGCGTGGTCCTAGTCGGCCGATTAACGAAAAATAATAATAATAATAATAATAATAATAATAATAATAATAATAATAATAATAATAATAATAACAGTAACAACAATACGAAAGATAACAATAAAAGGCAAGTTCCATTAAAACTGACTTCCTGATAATTAGTTCAGTGATTATCAGTATTTCTACTCTTCGGTAAAATTTGCTTCTTTTGACTTATAAGGAAAGATTACCCTTTGCTTTCTTCTTCCTACGCCGGTGCTTTTAAAATATTATTTTTTAACCCCCGCCCTTTCAGTTTTACTTTCTGTTTGAGTATATATTTGATTGTGTTATTCCGCCTGTTTCTCTTACTGCGCTTACCGACTGAAGTCTCAATTTCAGCGTGGCACGACAGCTGATGTCATGAGACAGCGAGGCTTAAAGGAAGAGACCGACAGCCCTATATGAGTGAGTGTTATTGAAATGTTTGTTAAGACTTTTTGTTAACATTTTTAATTTATTGTAGTGATATTCGAGAGTTTTCTTCTACAGCAAATGTGCTGCTATGTGCCACTTGGGTACTTTATATGTTTAACATAATATGCACGCTCGTGCTAGTGATTTTGGCCATCTAGATTTTTGCAACTCATCGTTTTATCTATCACGTGAGGAACACAAATGTTGTGATATTGCCAATTGTTTTTCTTCTTGAAAGGCTATCCGAAAGAAAATGATTTACCGAACCGAGAAACTGATCATGAGGAAATACTTAAGTCGATGGATAGACCACTTGCACGTAATGGCCACCATTCCTTCCTGTAAGATCCTCGACTGTTATATATATCTTGCCTAGTCACTCACGTCCCCGACATTCATTGCCGTTCTCACGGGAGCCATTAACCTCACTTTAAAGTCACTTCCTCAACCTGAAAGTGACATTCGTGGAGAACGCCGTTTTAAGAAATATCATGGGAAAACGTAGACAAGCACATCAATCACAAATGTTGAAATACTATATTCTCTGCCCCCTAATAACATTAAGGATTTTAGGTTTTAGTTACATCAGAAAGAAGCACAGAAGCTAAATAATATTTGGAAAACATTAATAAAATTCGCAAGATCAAACTAGGCTACAAACAGTACCAACAGAAACGCTTTCGCTTTTAGTATATTATTCAATGTAGAGATTTTGTTCACTTTGGAAAGTTGACGTATAGAAAATATCATATGAGAGGGATTTCAAGTTTTTTCATTGACAAAATATTTTCATTCTGAAGATTACGAGTTTTCTCCCACTTTTGACACAAGTTCTAAAACTTTCCCCAACGCCCAAATACGAGTAGATTTGGTGAAAATTAGCTTCTAGGTTTACATTTTCTTTATAACGGGGCACCGGTGGCCTTGTTACACGGTTTGGCACTGTTAAACAGTTTAAACATTCTGTATAACAAGACTGCTCAAATGCAAGAATTCGTCCGAAGTGCTTGCGTGTTCCCACTTCAGTGGACCGCGTGTCCCTTGCCTTTCACTGGACTGAGCTGATCTTGCCCGAGCGCCTCCGCGTTTCTCCTCTCAGTCAGATTGAATCAACACACACCGGTGGTCCACAGGTGCCACACCCGTGCCTACACATACCACACCAGTAGCCCACAACGGGTCACACCGGAGGCCCATACGCGCTGAGTCAGGCACGCTCACTTGAGCAGCAGCCCTGTTCTCTGCTACTTATACGAGACGCCAGCGCCAGTAGCCGAACTGGTAGCCGGTAACTGAACACGCTTTCTGAAGGCACGGGGTTTAAACGGCAGGCGACACCAATAGTCCCTGGATATCTGACCATCTGGGAACCCCGGATAAAAACGACGCTGAACCATTGGCCAAAAGCAATGGCATTAAGACAAAATGCGTTCAAGAACAATTACGCCGTGTTCAATGCCGAATAAAAGTATGGAACATCGTTACAAATTAGTGTTACAAATATCGAACAAGAATTTGAAATGTTTACGAGAGAAAGCAAAACGGGAACTAACTGTAACATTTAGACGAGAAGTGAGTTTTTCTCCATTTCATTCCCGAGATTGCGTTAATCATGCGTTACTCTTATCCGCTCCTCGTGAACGGAAATCTTCCATTTGCCGCTGCGCAATTTCCAAAGCCCAATCCGCGGAGGGACAAAGAAGCATCGGGACAAAGGGCAGCGCGGCGGCGCCGTCGTCAAACGTGCCGCTCGCCCGCCGCTTGTTCGGCGGATCCGAACACAAATCAATTAATCACCGCGCACTGCTCGGCGCGCGTGGAGCCCGACAGCTTCAAAGATCGCGAGTGACGGACGTCGCAGCGGAGAGCAGGCGAAACGTGAGGACCAGGCAGTCTTTAGGAGGGGAGTGCATTCAGTTTGCCACACCTAGAAATATTATTTTTGAAGGAATAAAAAATGAGGGGATACATATTCAGAATGTAAATTTACCTTTGGTATCCTCTTTCGTCGAACTTAAGGAAATGCACCTTTGGAATACGATGGGATCAATATTATAAGAAAATGTTTGAATTAGGGGGAGGAAATGGGAAGGGGGTAATACCTCCCAGTATTTCTCACTCGCAGGCGAATCGGGGGAGGGGAGGCAAGTGGAGCTGGACAATCTCTCTTCCTGTCACATCACGCAGAGTACGGGTATTTATTTGATAATTATATACGACACTTTACGACCAAAACTATATTTATTGTCATAAAACTTATGACAAGCAGCAAGAGAATGGACAATCCTAGCATTTGCTCTGATCAAAGGATATTGAATGAAAACTCGACTGTGATAGGGATCATTTAACCAAATAGTGTTTTTAATATATATTACTGACTACTTTTTAGTTTGATGATATCCAAAGAATATTAACAACAATTGTGTTCGAATGGATTAGACAACAACGGACACAAAATATCAAATTTCAAGGTGTAGCAAACATAATTCATTGCAAAGTCAAAATGTATTATTCTCTTCAGCTGAATCAGTGACGATTCTAATGGTATAAAAACTTTTGTGGAAGAAAATAGGACCTTTTTAATATAATCAGTAGACTATACTTCACCGTAAATAGATCACATGATATTAACTGAAATGGAACAAAAATGTAGAAAAATTTGAAGCACCTTTTGAAAACTATACAATAGCATACCTTTTTAGCTTATTATTAATGATGAGACACCATTGGATAAATCTGCTTTTATAAAATAATTTAATGACTTAAGAAAACTACCTTCCTTATTACCTCCCCCTACGAATTAGAATGTAGGTTAACATTTTATGCTTCAATAAACTTCAAAATAAACACTAATGAATATATTCAAATTATATGTAACTTAACTAATCAAACGAAAGATAGTTGATATTTATAACACAATAAATATGGAATTGAATTACATTTATGAATTCATTCTACTTCACTGCCAAAATGTTCTTAATATCATTCTAAACTAAACAGTTTTATAAACTATATCATGTAAAATCTTGGGGGGATAATCGGGGGGGGGGTCTCCCTTTGAGTTTTTGATGTCCTCTGCTGGAAAATAATAAATTTGTCCCGGGCAGGTAGACAATTAATCCATATGTATATGCCTAATGTTTTTTATTTCATTACTGATATGTTGAAATCAAGGAATTTAAATCGAGAAAAGTGAGACAAAAATGTGCTCAAATGCATTCTTAAGAATTATTCTAAGCTAAGTAAGTGAAAATTGCCTTATTCCGCTTAAAATTACATGCCAACCCCTAGAACGGAGATGATGATCGATATAGGCAATTACATATTTTAAAGCAAAACCTGCAATTGATTTATTATTTCTGTAATGTAATAAATGTCCATCTTTTGGTTCATACTGCGGCAAAACGGAACTCTGCACTGCCCGACAGTTCGCGTTTATGAAATTTGTTCATTATTATTGCTGTCACGCCGACCGAGCGACGCCGCCACATAAATTCTGTATTAAAATTAACTACTCTCTTTCTCGTGATTTAGTGAAACCCCTACATTCTCCTTTGTTCTCTGGCAACTTCATAGCTTTAAAGTTTGGACAAAATCAGGTAAATAAGTGTTGGCTTCTACAGTGGCGCCCCCGGACCGCTGAGGAGCCGCGCAAGCTTCTCAACAGATACCTGGGACTCCAGACTCGGGCGGCAGCGTTATAGAATATTTGTATATATTTTTGTTATAATTACTCGGGGGAGCTCCAAACATTTCTAGAAAAAAAATGCACCGAATCAGGAAGAGACAAAATATAAACAGGACGAAATTTCGCGTAGTACTAAAAATTTCTGGACTAAAAGATAGCAAAAAAAATTAGTGAAGAACAATTTTAACTGGTCAAAAGTGTGTAAAGGATCAAACAATTGGACGACATTACGGCACAACATTCTGTTAATCATTATCTTTACTATCTCTTTTGTACCGTGAATGTCGTGAGATTTACACTTGCAAACAACTAAAGTGTATGTTAAATTCACTTAATTTTTCACGATCATCTGTTAGTAAAGTGAAGTATGTGTTATATACATTTGCTTTTCCAAAACGTCTATTAGTAACGTGCTCTCAGAATTATCACAATCTCACAATCAGAATTTTTCCCAGTTTCTTTTCCTCTCCGACCATATTTGTCAAATTCCTACCAATTATTACCTTCTCTGTCGACAATATTCTTTAAATACGACTCCTGAACAATTTCTTTTACGCTCTGTTTTGTATAAATTCGAAAATTTATCTTGTGATTTTCACACAATGGTACCTGTAATTAAGGCCTTTCCTGTTCTCTCACTTTATACGTCTCATCTTTATGTTTTAATACTCTGGTTCTTTTATTTTACTATTTGCATGATACAAGCTTCCCTAACGCATCATCTAGAATACTCTGAAAAGCCAACCAAAATCTTTCCATGATACATTCTTTCTCAGAAATCGATTGTATTATTTTTTAGGTAGTCATCTGGTATGTGATGAAGTGATGAAGCCTTTCGGTTTGCTTCTTGAAAAGCCATTTTTCATTCCTTTTGAAACAATTTCAATTTGAAATAATCCAATCTTGTAGTGAACAGAAAGAGTACAGCAAAAAGACATAGTCATGAGGAAGATAGAAGATTGAATAATAGAATTGCAAACATGTAAATAAAATTTTAAAAAAATGAAAAATAACCAATTACCTCTTTGTCAAGTATGAAGCAATCCAATCTTTCGATCCTCTAATAACGAACAAAAGGATATGTTCCTTAGCCTTAAAGGAATTCCAATTCCTGCAGAAAACAGAAGGAAACAATATAAAGCAGCAAAGCTTAAAACTATTACCTCTAAACAGAGTATATCCTTTGTATATATAAATTAATCATTCCATAGGTAAAAATACCTTATGTATATTATCAAGAGTACTAAAGTTATTTTTAATTAAAAGTTTTAATTAAAAATAACTTAGTACTCTTGACAATATACACAAAGAAGAAGAAAAAAGGAAAAAAATACTCTGCTACAATGATCAATACAAATTATCACAGCATATAGATTAATTGAATGCACATAGATTAATAATATTATTCAATTTTTTTAAAATAAAGAAAACATGTGAAACAAAGGCAAACATTAAATTTATATATTTTTTAATTGACAAGGTTTTCAAATTAAATTAATATTTTTCATCTTTTAACCAAATTTTGATATATTTCAAATTTTTATTCTTACCAGTGTAATCCTTTACCATTAAAGTTCATTTGGTAGTTTATTATACATTCCAAGAGCTCAATAAATATGGTTATTTTGATCTATTTATATTTAAATTTTTGGTACGGTATGTACTTTAACTAATGTTTTTGTCTTGTAATATTGGTTGTTGTCACAGAAAGTCACAATCTATGGAAACAACAATTCTTTGTTTTCTTAATGATGGCGCCTCATCAGTGAATCAAAATAAAGCCCAATATAGAATATTTTTAGATTTTCAGAAGCATTTGTTGTCATTAATAATATGTTGCTTTCAAAATTACTTTCACATGGAATTGGTAACATGGCTCAAGATTAGAGAACTTCATATCTTACACAGTGATCTCTGAGACGAGACGTACTGTACTGGAATGAAGAAATGTTACCAACATTTGAAGGTCTCAAATCTATGTTTTGAATGTTTCAAGTTAAGTGGAGGAGAAACTCCTACTTTTAAAGGCTGTTCTGGAAAAGCAATGTCTTTAAAAGAACTGTCAGCTCACATATTTGTTGATTTTTCAATTTTTTTTGGAGCAACTATTGCATTGTTATAAATTTTGGCCATGTTTGTACATTCATTCTTGGTATTCATTGTGTTCTTAAATTTTATGTTGAAACATTCTAATATTAATCTTGATTTTAAATTTGTTTCATTATCAACAATATTCATATTATTAAAATCTATGGTGTTAGATAGGTCTATCCTATGTTTTGTGATAGAATTTTATCTTTCTGTTTCATTTATATTATATTGATGTTATTTTATTCTAGTTTTAACCTCTCTATTTGTCTGTCCAAAGTATTTTAGGTCACAGTCTTTATAACTAATCTCATACAGAACATTAGCCTTATCTGTTGTGTCTAAGCTGTCTTAATGGTTTTTAGTTATAAAATTGTTTTTATGACTTTTATTTACAACCCTTAATTCAGTGTTGTCAGTTATTCTCTTTTGGCTAAAATTTAATAATTTGGGATAACAAGGAAAAGTAATGTAAATTAAATGCATTTTTATTTTCTATTTGGTTATTTAGGTCTTTTTTTAATCTGATGACAAGAATGTACTCTCTTTTCGGTGAATTTATTACTGAAATTGTTTGGATATTCATTGCACTGGAGAGAATATGGTAAACATGATCTAAAAGTAATCTAGTCACTGTTGCTATTTCAAGTTTGGGAATTCTGCATTTTCTGTTATCTAAAATTATGTCAATGCTATCAAGAATTAATGAATGTGGAATGGATGAATACATTACAACAATGCCTAAGGAAGCCAATATTGTGCATATTGTACATATTGTTAAGTACACAACTAGAATTTCACAACTGATTTTGTAACATGTTTGTAATTATTATCTAATAGAGAATTAATTTCTTTATTTAAAAACTTCTGTGATTGATATTTTGTTGTACCAATCGTTGAAACAACTGGTCACATGGGTTGTGATTCTTTGTGGACCTTGTTGAAATAATAAGTTTTTGTAATATTTCCAGGGTGGATGGTGAGATGTAGTTTTTTGTACTCATATCTACTGATAAATATATTACTATACCACCTTTTAACTATATCCTGAATAGTCATAATTTCCTTATTACTGTTATGGTTATTTCCAATCTGATATTTATTCTTGTCTTTAAAAAAATTTTCAACCTCTATGTATTCATCTTTGTGAATGGCTGCTACCCCACCCCCCTCCCCACTATCACAGTTCACTACTATTATATCATGATCTTTAAAACTAATTTTGTTCCTTCTGATTCTTTTAATGATATTTTATCATATTTATTCAATTTTGTAATTATACAAACATAACTAACTAAAACAGTTGCAACATTTTCTCTCGATATATTCTGTTTCTCAGGAATGATCTTGGGTATGTTACACTCCACATCTTTTATAATATTAACCTGAACTCTTCCCCAAATTACAAATATTTATAATATATTATGACTCTTCATTCGTAAGATTATAAAATCAATTTTCTTTGTTCACATGTTCATTTGTACCATAAAGTTCATTTTTCTGGTCATTAAATTGTTTATATCTACGAAGAGCGATTTTTTACTGCTTTGTTTTGATACTGTTCCAATTAATATTATTCAACAGTTGTAGTTGACTATTGTAAAACTGTTGCAAATCATTAGGATTTTGGAGAAATGTCAAATTATTTTCAATTTTAATTACTTGTTTTCTCAATTTTTCTAGGTTCCAAGTCATGTCTCAAATCAGTATATTTAATATGTGTTTTTAAATTTTTTGTTTTTTTTTCTCTTTAAAATGTGAATATTGCATTCAAATTTAATATTAGTGTGTATTTTCTTTAGATAAGTCATAAATGGAGAAGTTAAACCTGCTTTTCTACAGTTTATGAGAAATGCTATACAGGCTTCCATTTTCTTAAATCTTGTACTCATGTTTATCCATGACTTGAGATGAAAATATAGATATACACAACCTTAATAAGATGTGTCAGTGGCTCTTTTTTCTTCAAATCTTCTACATATATATAAATTTTAAGTCTTCTTTTCTTTCTTCTTATGAATGCCAATATTAAATAAAAAAATTAATAATCAGTTTTTAAATTAAAGACATTCAATTTTTTTATACAAAATAGAAATAGGCAATATTTTGGCTAACTTTTCTAGCCATCTTCAGACCTTTGATTTAACTTGCAATAGTAATATAAGCTGTAATAAACAAAATTTAATCAAGAATAAAAATATTTACAATGTATACAATAATGTAAATAGCTGTGACATATGCAAATATTAAAGCTGTTGCTCTATGTCAAAAACATATCTGAATCTGACCTGTACAGAAACATGTACAGAATGAATTATTCAAGCTGTTTCTGTACAGAATAAAACTTGAATATCTCACAGATATTAAAGTTATTGTAAATATTTTTGTTATTGTTTAATTTTATTTCTAGCATATATTACTTAATACATGTTAAACCATAGGGCTGAAGATGTCTAAATGAATCAGCCAAAACGTTTTCTACTTTGAATGTCTATTTAAAATGGAATAAATGAATCTCATATAAAGAAAATATTATGTCTTTAATTGAAAAACTAACTGTTTTAATATTCATCAAATTGATGTATTTAACATGTAATGGCGTCTCAATAATTATAATGCTGTACGTTGATACATCTTCCTGAAGATGAGCACGTAAAGATGCTCGAAACCTCAAGAATAAATAATATTATACAAAATCTAGCACCAATTCACTGGTGTTAATTATTATATGCATTGCTTGTATTTAAAGAAATATAAGTTGGACACAATTCTACGATATGTCAAACTTACCCCAGTTCCTCGGAAACCGCTTTCTGGTAATGGAGGGTGATCGGCAATCGGGTGCACACGAAGGGTGCGGTACGAATACTATTATGAACGTAGTCACAAGCTTGCATATGTTTCACGAGCCCATACACCACGGTTTCTTGGAGCGCTCCATGCGTCATTCAGACGAAATCACTGCACATTGTTTATTGCGTTTCCTGCACCCGTTGTGAAACATTAAACTCTCTGTCAGGAATGCAATAATTGGAGCCTGTTAATGAAATGTTCCTTGACCGTAATAGAACTGTTCCTTTAGAATGCGATGCGATCAATATAGTAATTGTTGTCACAGACGGACAGACGTATTGCTGTCATTCGATTTTTCGGTATCAAGCAACCACAAAACACAGATTCTGGCTACCACGTGATAGAGGACATCTTTTTAAATTTAGCATCTGGATTTATCCACTTTTTTGTAACTAACTAAATGTTTTGCATCTAAAAATTTGAAGAAGAAACAACAGCTTTAAGTTTGCTTTAAAAACATGATACTAAGATGCACCAATATAGACACGAAAATAAGAAAAAAATCGTATCTTTTTTTTTACAGTCAACCCAATTTGAGTTATACACGAAGAAAGGCTCATTATTTACAAAAGAATCCTCTTTAGCCTCTTGCCGGGTCTTGATGTGAACACAATTTTAACTTTACCGTATACTTACATATATTTGGAGTAATATACGCAGTATAAGAAAAGTTATGTAACGCTGCGGAAAATCGATTTCCAGATTTTAGCAGAAATACACGTTTTGGGGTTCCCTGATATCGAAAAAGTGTTTTTGTTTTCCCAAAACGGCCGGCCGACCGTGCGTCTGTGAACACAACTAACGCCTAAACCATAAGTATGATTTTTTCCAAAATAGATATTCCCGGGTCGACCTGGCTCGACTTGAGGCGCTGCGATTTTGAAAAATTTTCTTCAAAATTTGGGGGTACTTTACATGAAGCCACCCGGACATTTTCACAATATTCTCGAAAACGGCTCCAACGTTCTTTAAACGTTTGGTAGGGATAGTGCTAAATGTACCCTATAAGATGACGTAAACGTCATTATTCTCTATTCTTTTGTTTTTCAAAAATTACAAAAGTGTAATTTTTTTTACTTCTCTCACGTCATTAATATATACGTTAGCGACGATGTGTTCACATTATTATTTTAATGAATACATTTTCTTTAAATAATGTCAGATAAAGTTTCGCGAAATTTCAACCGTTTGCTGTGAAAAGTAGCTCAAAATTTCGCATTTTCATAAACACTCAAACGCCATTTTCTCAAAAATTGCTTCAAAATATTTCTTCAGTTTTTTCTAACGGATAGTGCTATTTGCACTATTTAATATGATGTAAAGTTCATTTCGGGGTATTCTGTTTTCAAAAATTACATTAAAAAAAAGATCTGTCACGCCGTTAATATGCACATTTCCAGCAATTTGTAAACACGATTGTAAGTAGGAAGGTTATATCCTATAAGGTATATTCCTATAAATAAATAAAACATGTTGACATCGATCCCCTTGATAATGAATTCTTTGGTTCAGACTCGATGGTTCATTTCTCGGAAACTATTATTTTGGCATTATTAAACGTCACTAACGAAATAATAGTTAATAATTAGTTAAGTAGTTAATTTTTAACTACTAAAGTATTATAACAAAAATATATCACCATCTAAACTTTGTCTACCGTATTTTATTAATTCGGTGATCTAGATTTGAGGATTGTCAAATAACATTATAATTAATGCGTGACGTAAACCTCAGGTGCGTATCATTTACACCCCTTTCGTTATTTCATTTCCACATGCGCCGCCCAGCGCATGTGTGGTCGCGAGGGGATTAAATTCGCGGCCCGTTGCCTCTCACCTGCGCGCCCACGAGACTGCCAGCAACCCCCAAAGCCGCCCTTGCGCACCGCCCGCCGCCCGCCGCCCGCCGCCCGCCGCCCGCCGCCCGCCGCTCGCCACCTGCCGGCGCACGCGCCCCCCGTGCCACCCACCCCACACTGCCCGCCGCTTTCTGCTCGCCACACCAGTGCAGAGGAAGCCGACGGCGGCGGCGGCGGCAGTGGCGCCGTCAAGGGTCGCGACACCGCGACGATTGCGTTATAGAGCTCCTGGGGGCTCCGCGCAGATAGGGTCGACGCGCGGGGCGGCTGAAGGGGTGGCAGCGGGGCCGGCGGCCGGGGCGGACGCGGGGGCGGGCCGGCGACTCAGTCGAGCGGAATGAGGGTGGAAACTTGATTAGGATGTAATGTCCGGCGGCACAGAGAATTACAGCCGCCGCGCGCTCCCCCGCCGAGGCACGCGCGCCGCGGCATACGCTACAAACGTGTTAAAGCCGAGCGCCCCGTGTCGGCCCGTGCCACGCAGGGCTCCGAGTTTGCAGCACGGGCGACCGCGCTATGCGGCACAAGGCGTTTTCACGCCGCCGGGAGCAACCTGTGGACCAGTTTAGGTGGCTCGGGGTATCAACTGATGACGTTGTAGTGCCTCTGACCGGGAGGTCCTAGGCTTCGTGTCCTAATGGTGATACGATATTCGACACTAGCTAGATAGATAGCTGGATCGGATTCAGGCGCCGACTGAGGAGACATCTATCGGCCGGCTACTCTGATCGGCAGTTTTCCGTAGTTTCTCCAATCAACACCAGGCGAATGCCGGAGCACTTCCCGAGCAAACGGGCCACGGACCGCGCGCGATCTTTCTTTCCACTATCCTCTTCCTTACCCTATCGTCTCTCCTTACTTACACAGACACTTCCATGCACTACATTTCCACATATGTGGGGAGACCAGTCTGGAGCTTAGACCTTGTCCCGGCTGGGACGGTGCCCTGATGGTGGGAGATACCTAGTTGGCGAAAAATCCGCAAGTTAACGTGTAGGTAGCGCCGGATCTCACCTTCGAGCGGGAGGGGATCACAGCCACCTCCCGTGATAAAATTATGTACTACACTTATGAGACTAATGACCTTGCAGTTGATGCGCCCGGAAACACGAAATAATCAGTCCATAACCCGGGCCTCTTGTTTGCAGTGCGGGCTATCGCTCTGCGTGACACGAGGAGGCGTTTTCACGCCGCCGGGAGCAACCTGTGGGGTTAGGGAGGGGGCACTTCCTTGCTACCTTTCCGCTCCAGAGTTGAAATTGAATTCAACTGTAAACGGCTTTCTTGTTAGAGGCCGCAACTTTTTCCGCAAATGTGCGAACTTTTGTTTAAAGACTTTTTTCCATGTCCACAAACATTTGTTTGAAACAATTTAAACAATTGTGTGTAGTTTTTTACTCCGAGAATGTGAAACGTGTGTTTTTAACGTAGATACAATCACATTTGTACGTACTATCTGGCAGTGGTTGAGTGAAAATATATTTTGTTTTTATTCACGGACAAATCTTTCTAAATATTTGTAAGTTAAGTAGTACAAATTTCGGGTCAAGAAATAAAAGACGAGAATCATATGTGCTGACTCGTGCGCGTAAATCCGCTCCAAGAAATTTTTCATGGAAACAGTATTAATATTAATTTAGAACTCATAAAAATGTTCCTGATACTTATAATTTAACAAATATTATTAAAGTTTTACTCTCAATCTACAACGTGATGATTTCCTTCCCTTCTCAATAAATTCATGCTATGTATACGAAAACTCTTTATACATTGGATAGATCGTTTATGTAATAAGTCAACTAGCACTAGCACGATGTCCCAACACTAATAGCAATAGCAATAATGTCTACACTGCCCCTAATCCGCCACACTATGTAAAATTAATGGTGGATAAATCAGTCTTGTAGATAATGATAGGGTACTCGGGTTTCCGTAGTCATTACCATTACTATCACTACTTCATCAACATGTACCAATATCATCCCCTAATCACTGTCCAGAACAAAGTTCTGTACCTTACCACTGTTCAGTTCTATATCGTTAATGCAATTAGAACATGAACTCGTTGGTAGTACTTTACTACCCATTGTAGAAGTACCATTACCATAATAAATATCGCGTCCGAAAATACACTCGTGTAATCGTAATCTAATGGGCAATAAGGCGGCAAATGCCCACAATTTAACAATTCTTTCAAATTATGACGAGCTTTTTATAATTTTCTGTAATTTTTAGCTTTCGTAAATAAATTACTTCACTCTTCCTGTACAAATGTACCTAACATAGTGATGTGAAGTCTTCGGAAAATCTGTGAGTTTTCTTATATTAATATGTAACAAAAGATCAACAAACTGTGGCCCACGACGGGAATTTCACCAGCTTGCCGAACCTCGACAAAAGATTTGCCGATTCCATTAAGATAATTAACTAACCACATGTGATTACCTACAGGATCCGTTCGGCATTACCAACTTCCTTCTCTAAAAGATGCATTCATTACTATATTTTTTTCACCTGGCTGGTATAAATTGCTGCATTGTCCCTCGACATAACACGCCCAACATACTGTAATTGAAATGTGCAAAAAAATCTATCAATTTCATAAAAACAATGCGTAACAAATGAACAACATATTACTATTCCACGAAAGGCAATTCACCACGCTGAACGTTAATGTGACAGAAGAATTGCTTATCCATCCAAGGCTTAGTAGCGTGAAACGGCACCAAATCGGGTTTCACGCCGAGCTTTATCGGCGCGGCGCGGCATGGCACACGGCGCGGCTTGGCGCGGCTTGGCGTGGCGTGGCGTGGCGCGGCGTGGCGCGGTGAGGCGTAGCGCTCTGCGTAGGGGTGCAGCGCGCGGTCGCACGCGTATGTCGCGGCTGCCACATAATTTGATCCCGCGCTCCCGGCGCGCGCGCCGGCGTCCGGGGATCAATTCATGTGGCGACCTGTGTGAAGCGCCGTATAGCACGCGTTGTCATACTCCTTTGAACTGCCGGAGAGTGGCCGTTAAAGGGCAGTTAGATGGCGTACAGGTCGGTTGCAACTAGAGGAAACGTCTGGATTGCAGTTGTTTGGCGTCGCGTTAGTGGTGTTGCAAGGACTTGATCAGGTCGCTGAAGCAAGATTGGCAGTCACTTCTTCTCATTTGTCTCTATTCTTTTTCTTCCTGTAGATTTTCTTCGCTTTTTTTAGTATAGTTTTATTTTCGATTTTTCACTAAATTCTGCTAATGATGTACTTTGAAATTCTACAAATTTCATGTTCCTCACTTTCCAATACATTCTGGGTAATTCTTATATCATAATTGTCATTGGGCTATACATATATACCTGCATTCCAAGTCAATACAGCACTATGTAAAAATTATGTAAGAAATGTGAGTCAGTCTCTCTAGCAATTTTCTTCATACATTATTAATTGAAAAACTGACATGGACATTCTCTTATTTAATTAATGGAATTAATTTTGCATCGTCAAAGATATTTCCGACCGCGTGGTGACCTTCAGTATTGTACATGAAAGTAGTAATTTTTTAATGATGGTTCCAAAATATACAATAATTGCCTGAAAGTCCTCCGTTTTGTGGGATTGTGTTATGATTATGCTACCACAATTCCCCTATTATTTAAAAATGTCTTTTCATTCCAAAGGTGATCTTATAACTTTTAGTTTAACTATTTAGATTTGAACTTTCCAACAATACGTAAGAGTAATTCTATATAGAGGCATTTCATTTCAATAATGAGTGAGAGAGAGAGAATGTGAGAGAGACAGAGGGAGTGAGAGAGAGAGACTGAGAGGGAGAGAATGAGAGAGAGAGAATGAGAGAGAGAATGAGAGAGAGAGAATGAGAGAGAGAATGAGAGAGAGAATGAGAGAGAGAATGAGAGAGAGAGAATGAGAGAGAGAGAATGAGAGAGAGAGAATGAGAGAGAGAGAATGAGAGAGAGAGAATGAGAGAGAGAGAATGAGAGAGAGAGAATGAGAGAGAGAGAGAATGAGAGAGAGAGAATGAGAGAGAGAGAATGAGAGAGAGAATGAGTGAGAGAATGAGAGAGAGATGGACAGGGATAAGAGAAAGACAATTTCACGGAGATGTAACGAATTGCAGGACATACAACAAACCCGCATCATACGCGAGTGTTTCTTCATTGCTAAAAAAGTTGAGGCCTAGAGACTTGATTTTCGATGTCTGTTCCTCACGCCAAAATATAATCAACGATATATTTTGGGACCAATCACATTTTGGAGGGTTCTGCTCTTTTGAGTAACTTCACTCCGTGGTAAGGGAGGTTCGTGCAATGTCGTTGTGCACACATGCTCACACATCGTGTACTTCTGCCCCCCCTTTTCCTGTTCTTTGTTTAAATAAATAAAATCAAAATCACATGTTCAATTCAGTGCACACATTCGGAATTCAGCAAGTAGCGAACGACTGCTTGCTTGGCCCCGAGAAAGCAAGGTGTAGTGCGCAATGTTCGCTTTCTTTGATGGGCGCAAAAAGACCGACACGTTGCAAGTAAGGCGAGGGCCGAATGTTTTGTGCTCGCAAATAGCAAGCAACCCATCTCCATTACTCGCGATTCTGCGTGCGGCCTCTCACTACACTTTTCTAAAGAAATGTTCATTATATTTTTTTTAAATCCATGAAATCTTGATTAACCTTATTAGGTACCAGATCATATTTGGCTATTGATTCCCAATCAAATTATAATTTTGGGAAAAACTTAGCCTGTCCATATGAACTTCGTTACATAACGATAATAGGATAGTTATGTTTATAATTGGAGGATTAGAAAATCAGTAGAATTTTTTCTCAAGCGAGGCGAGTACTTTAAGTTAGCCTATTTTTTAAATACTACCGTCAAAAGTTTGTATCTGTGAAAATGTCAATATCAAATTTGTGCCCAGTTGTAATACTCGTATCTTGTGCTGAAGTCGATTCTAACAGAAACTGTCATATTTCTAAAAAAAATAGGCCAAAAAATTTTATCCCTCTGGGTCCTATTATATTGTTGTTTACAACTCCCACAAGCAATTCATCATATTTTATAAACGTGCGTACAATGGGGGGTTTGCTTAAGACTAAGGAAAGATATTTTGATGCCTTATTGTGTAATTTTCCCAGTTATTTGAAGGGTAGATTCATTGAGATATATGTTGTGAATTTGAAATCAATATTTCATATCCGCTTGTGAAGAAAATGAATACAGATGGCTCTGCAACGTTGTTAACGAGAATATCGGACCATGTGCATGCCAATATCCACAAATATTTGATTTACTCCCCAGCTTAGAATATTTATAATCATTTTATACTGTAAAATGGACTAGGCTAATTCTAGAATGGACATAACTTATTCCAGTTTTCCAAAATATTCGAACCTAATACTATTTTGTGTGTAAAAGAGTTATCTTCCTTGCATCGATTTATCACACCAACAAGTTATATTGTCATTTGATTAGAAACGATTATTGAACATCAGTGAACATTATTACTAACATGTGCACTTCACAAAAATCAAATCCAAAACATTGTGTAACGTTGGCAGTGTTGGAGAAGGCGGCGGTAAAGATGGCATTGATTTCGTTCGTAACTTCTTCCTGTCCTTTGATATTACCGTAATAATTAACAATGCTTTGAAAAATCAGTAACCAAAATATGACGTAAATTGATTCATAATTAGTTCTGCGAAAAACACTGTTGCCGAAAGTAATATAAAAAATGTCAGTGAAGAAGGAGAGGTATCCGATCCCACGATTTTTTCTCTCTTCCCACGTCGACGAAAAGAAACCAAATCGTAGATTCAACTTAAAGACGCCATAAATAAATGTATCAATATGCATGCAAGCTGTGCGGGCTGTGTATAAATAAAGCAGAAGCGCGTGAGCCGTGTGATCGCCCGCTTCCCACCGGCAACGACGCGTCACTTCCCATCGGAGGCGGAGGCGAGGGCTGTAGGAGCGGCGGGGGTGGAGAGGGTGGAAGGGCTACGGCGGGGGCGGCTGGACGGCGAGGGCGGGTTGGCGACGGGAGCGACGGGCGGCGTAGGCCGTTTCCAAGAAGACGAGCGACGGCGCAGAGACTGACGTGGCGCGCGTCTCCGCCAAAGAGATCCCTCCCCCCGCCACTGCTTCCGCGTCCCGCTTCCGCCCCTGCCCCACCCCGCGTCACTTCACCCCACTCCCCGGCGCTCTCTTTTACGGCGGTGTGTGGACTATTTGTCTCTGAAAGCCCCGCGCTTTTTCGTCTGCGCGGAACGAGGTTAGGTCTTCAAAAAGAAACAGCGCCCCGTATGGAGATATTCCGTATCCGACGCCTCGTGCGCCGATCTCGCGTGGCGGCGCGCCCGCTCGATTTTCGACGACATGGCGACGCCCCGCGCCCGCACATCCAGCGAGTGGTGGCAGGAGCCGAAGAGGAGGCGATGGGCAGTGGCGGAGGAGGAGACGGAGGAGAGTGGGAGAGAGGGAGAAGACGCTGTAAAAGCAACTGTGTAGTCGTCGGAGACGTCTATGGTGAAGCCGGCGGTCAAGCTGGCTGTGAAGTCGGCGGCGGAGTCGGCGGCGGAGTCGGCGGCGGCGGAGTCGGCGGCAGCGGAGTCGGCGGCGGCGGAGTCGGCGGCGGCGGAGTCGGCGGCGGCGGGGTCGGCGGCGGCGGAGTCGGCGGCGGAGGAGTCGGCGGCGGAGGAGTCGGACAGGAAGCGAAAATGGAGGCGGAGGAGGAAGTGATGGATGACGCGGAGGCGCCAGCAGATAGGGATGCAACGGGAGGCAACTCTAGTGGAGAGAGCAGGGAGCGCGGAAGGTGAGATGGAGGCGGGGATGGCGGTGGCAATTGCGGCGATGTAGACGACGTGTGCGCCGGGAAGGTAGCAGGCGATAGCGGGAACGGCCGCGAATCGCGGCCTGGGGAGCGGAGGAGACGGTCGCTGGCTTCCTTGGAAGGGCGTGGGAGGCGCCCTTTGCGAGCGAAAAAGCGCTCTGCTTCGGCAGCGTTGCCTCCTGACGCGGTGATTTCGCTCGCGACGGTGCTTGGCGCGCCCGCCTCCGCCTCGGCCCTCGCGGCGAGAAGGCACGTGCCTGCCGCACTTCGCCGCACCGTACTGCGCTGTGGTACGCTATCCAAAGTGAGTGCTTTTTTCGTACATGCAGTATAGAGAAATTACTGTAATGTATTTGGATATAGTGTCGATATTTCGTCAGGAAAACTTTTTTCGGTCGCTGATACCGAAGAAGTAGAGTTTTCTTGCGCATGTGTAGTTTATTTTCTTGAATAAGTAGTGTAGTTAGAATCGACGTACTGTACGTCTTTGTGTCGAAAAAGTTGTTTTTCTCAAAACGTCCGTCCATCTGTCTGACTCTGTGAACACGAACGTTTTAGGTCGCGCGCGCAAGATTTTCGTCAAAATTTATATTACGCGACCGATGTACCTGATAGTCCCGCCTTCTCGAAATGTAAACGGATATTCGACATTTTGGGGGTACTCTCCATGAAGTTTCCACAGTTTATAATATTTTACAAAACTGACTCGAATACTTTTCTTTGATTTATATTATTCTAATTGAAAAAAATGAACACTATAAAAGAGGCCCTGGCCCGTCTTTTTAAATCTCTGAATTTTCTATAACTGCAACATCACCCCCACATTCCTCAATAACTACACCATTGAAAGGAGATATTTGATTTTGATGAAATCTGTTCTTGAAAGTTAATCTTCAAATAATGTAATGTACAATTTTTTTAAATATGAGTAATTTTCGCGCAATTTTTGTGAGTGGAGATATGGCAAAAAAACAAAATACATGTAAATAAGGTTTTCTCAAAATTGACATTTTCTTTTTCCAGCAAATAAATAAATAAATATATTTTACTTGCTGAAAAAGAGTAAGGCTTTCTTAATGCATAGACCGTTTCGAATTAATACCTCTGGATTCTCGAAAATTCCAAAAGTTCAATTATCCTTCGAACCGGGTTTACAATTCCAATATTTAAGTTAGAGATTTATTTTTTAACCTTACTACTTTTGTGATACTGAGCGAACTTGCAACACTAAGAGGGGTCTTCGCTGCCTCCAAGGAAAAGTGAACGTAGATTATTTCCTTACAAATGAAAACTTAGCTTTAAGAAATAAGAAGAGCAAAATGTATTTTGCCAAATAAAAATTTTCAGACTTTGAATTAATTTTTAATGAAATTCTTTTAAATTACTTATATATTATTTTCTAATCTTCTACAATCACATTAATGTAGTTATAATTATGTCCAACATTTTACACCTTTTTCTACATCTGCAGTATTGTCTAAATCAAATTTTTGACCACTTCTCTTAGACTTCTTGGGGTCTCAATCACTGCTTCACCGCATTACTATCTCCGGCGTTGAAAACCAGTGGTTGTATTTTATCAAACTCCAAAGCATAAATCAATCTAAACAATCAAGGACAAATGTATCGAAGTTAGCAAAATGAAGAAATTGACAAAAACCAATAGGAGCAAAATTAACCTAGTAAATACCTGTAATGACAAGGTACTGCGAATATCCAAAATTTTTATTTAAAATCACAGTTACGTAGAAAGTATATTTCTGGAACATCAAATTCTTAGTGAAGTCTGAACGTATTCCAATCAACCAAATTTTTTGATATAGGAACCTCCACAATTTACAGAAGTGTTTAGTAATCTTGAAGTTACAGTATTTTTTGGACATATTAAAGAATTCCCGTACCAACAATGTTCTCTCATCACACTCATTAAAAATGGAAAGGGGTCCAGGTACATCTCTTTCCATTAGGAAGTTTATTGCAAAGCATTTATTTTTATTATTTCTAATATTATATCTTGAAATGATTTAATGTACACTTTTTGGAAAATGTTTGTAGTTTTTGAAAAACATGAGTAATTTTGAGTCATATGGTGACGAAGTTCATTTTCTTGGAACCTTTCCGACACCTTCAATATTTAAGCTGAAGATTCCTTTTTTAATGCGATATATTCCTTAATAGTATATATTTAAAACAATTTATATACAAAGGTTTAGAAATAAAAGAAGTTATTGCTATTTTTTAGATAAAGTTTTAGGTGTGAAATTGAAAGGAACACTGCTTTTTTGGATCATCGCTTAAAGCATTTTATACGTTACAATATTATACGAGTATATAACATTACTAAAGCGTATATTTGTCGATCATTCCATTTGCATTTGCACTATTCAGTGCTGTTTAGAGCGCGATGGCAAAACGTATGCCAAACGTATCCAGCGATCGAATGAAATATTCTGAGCCATCGGCGCGCAATACGCCAGTATCCGCAACCGCTGCCACTGTTGTTTCGTATTGTAAACTACTTCGAATTTTTCTAGGGCTAAAAGAAGCGTCAGCTTTTTTAAGTTATAATTCCATGTACGTGAATGCACTGAACAAATAAATACATTGATGACAGTGGAAAATGCTGTTTTCATTTAACATTTCGAATGAAAAAATATATGATTTTTTTCAGACTCATTTGTCTATGTGATTTCAAGTGATGGCTGAAGAGTTTGTGGAATTGAAGTTGCAAAATTATATTATTACGTAATCGTTACGAATAATACTTCAAATTATGTGTTCTTGGACCATTAATTTCAATTTTATTTTTCTTGCTGCTGCCTTTACAGTGAAATTGTTTGCTGTTTTTGTGATAATTTATTTCTTTGCATTTTTACCATTTTATTCCATTTATTTTCATTTTATATATCACCTTGTTTTTAATTTTTGTCATTTGTATTTTAAATAGCATTTTTACGAGTCAGTCATACGTAGAAGAGAAAGTACAGTAGTTTACAATAATGTAGTAAAGAACTTCATTGATAATTAATTTCTGTATTTTGTAGTAGAGTATAAATATAAAACAGATCTTCCAGAGAGTTTTGTTATAGGGGATGTCTTGCTGGCTTCGAAGGTCTCATTATCCACAAAAATTGTACGAGATTCTGCCAATGGTTTACCATATAGAGATATTCGTTTTCTGTTAAATATTTATATTTTCTGGTGATTTCTTTGGTAGATGATATTTTTTCATCCTTGTTACCCGAACTTTCGATGTCTTAAAGATTTCTCCAAATGAATGCAAATAGCTTTCTTGTGTTACGATAGATTGTTTTATTTCTTTCGCTTGGCAATTCAATTAACGTAGGGTCATCACACTCATCAGGCGAGGGCTTAAGAATTACTCGATATGTGTAGCATGGGTTCGCTCGTATGTGGCGTTTCCAATTTTAATGAAAATATAACTAATGTAATATAATAGTTTTAATAATAATAATAATAATAATAATAATAATAGCCTATGGCTGAGAGCGCTAAGGCATTAGTATCGTAGCAGTCTCGGCCCAGAAGATCGTGGGTTCGAGTCCCACCTTGGGCATGGTTGTGTTGTATGTGCTCGTGTATGTTGTGTATGTGTATTTCATCATTCATCATCATTATTATCATCGTAATTTCATCCCACCCCCCCGGGAAAACAACACTGAGGTATAAAAATGGAATCAGCAATAAAATTCTGATTCCCCCTATGGAAACAGTAACGTACATCTACGTCGATAATGAACTCTGAGCCTCGGTGGGATGGTCGTCTCGCGTGGCCCCATGATGGCCGATTCGCGAAACAAATAATAATAATAATAATAATAATAATAATAATAATTATTATTATTATTATTATTATTATTATTATTATTATATCATTTCAAGCGAGTATCTGTGGTAGCAAACATTTCCAGATGTTTTGTCAACGATTTTCTGCATTTTCCTAAATTAAAATCGTGACCGAGTACAAAAGGTTTGCGAAGGTGCGGAAAGCCGAAAATTTCCGCAAGATGTGACGACGGAGTCCTTGTTTCCTACAATTAGGCTCCCCCGCCAGTTCATTCCCGGCGCTAACGACGGAGACGAGGAGGACGGCGATTGCGAGCGCCTGAAGAATGGCGACGCCGGGCGAATAGCAAGCGTCTCCGGCTGAGGAAGAAGACGGTTCCTCCTGCGGTGCATGTTGAAGGCGAAGTCTTTCAGCGACGTTGCGTCTCTTGTTCTTTGTCTTCGCGCCACAATGTGCCAACAAAAGCGAGCGGGCGAGCGAGCGAGCGGACGATGGTGACGGGAACTGTGAATAGGTGTGCGACGCGGTGAGTCTGCGGGGCGAAGGGGAATTAGAGGCGGGGAAAGGAGGTGGAATCGTCGAAAGGAACGGGACGATGGTGTGGTAAGCGCTGTGAAGAAGAGGTGGTCGAATGAGAGAGGTCAGGATGACGTAGAAGATAGGGTTGGTTGATTGATTATTTGATGTTTCTGGGCACGACAACTGCTATTAGTTAGTCGTTTGCGTTCTTAGTCGTTTAGTGTACTGTATGTTTTAATTCCGGGACTTGGCGGTGATTTTTTCCGGGATTGTGAGATCCGGTGCCGACCTACACGTAATCATGCGGGCGCTCGTCCATCCTGGTACATTCTCCAAATGGGGCACCACCGCCGGGACAAGCTCCCGAGTGATCGCCCGTAATGTGATGTAGTGAAGTGCCTGTAAATGTGTGTGTGTGTAAGGGAAGATGATACGATAAGGAATAGGAAGCAAAGATCCGCGCGCGGTTCGTCGTCCATTTGTTAGGTTACTGTTCTGGCCCTCGTCTGCTATTGATCGAAAAAACGGGAAATACGGGAAACTACCGAACAGAGCAACTGGCCACTAGAACTCTCTTCCACGTATCCGCTGAATGCGAGCTAGCTGGCAAACTAGTGTCAAAAATCAGCCACCGCCGGAGTCGAACCCCAGCACCTCCCAATCAGAGTTCTTGCAGAGACTGCGGCAGTAGAGGAAGGGAGATGGGAAAAATTGCGGAAAGGTATTTGTTTGCAATGCGTGGTGTCGGTACATGAGGGAATTTGATTAAGAGTCAGATGAGGTGATGGAGAAAAAGATGGTAAAGGGATCAGCGTGTTCGCAGGTAGCGAAGTTGGAGAACGGAGAAAGCAGAGGTGTAAAGGGTGACGTGCTTTACGAGCGCAACGGCGAGCGTGGACGTGACCAAGCCCTGAGATTAGTAACGAGCCGATGGAAGTTGCAGTAGTGACAGAGGCGGTGTACGTGCGAAAGAGGGGCCCAGTAGCGACGGTGGAGTATGTTATCCATCTGGCGAAGGAGGCGAGGACATCGAAAGTAACGATGATGGAATAGTTAATCAAAGTCGACGATGTCGTGGAGCTGTTCAAATGAGATCAGCGTGTGCGTTTCATACAGGAAAAGTTCCGGTCTTATACGTAGTAACGGAGTGAACACCGCGTGTTTTGCTGAGATTTCCATGATTGCATGGGGAATATAACCCATGAGCCAAGACCTCCAAGGCAGATCATTCTACGCTGATAAAGAGAGTGGAGATGTTGGTGGCTGTTGCAGAGGATGCAGATGGGAGAGATATAGTGGGAATGACGTGACGTTGGCGATACAAATGCAGTGTCATTGATTACAGTTAGGTAGAGAGGGTACAGTGTAGAGAGGGGACTAACTGTAGAAGAAGATAAAATGCAGGCAGGCCGGTGATGCCAACGAATGCCGTTACAATGAAGGTAGATGGGTGGGTTCACCTTAGCGTAATATTTACCGTGCACGGAGGGTATAAACGGCATCAAAGGCGTGAATAAACCGCGAGACAGTGATTATAGAAGGGGTGGGAAGAGGAAATACATATCGGGCAGGGAAAGAGGATGAAAACAACGGTGTTGTCAACTAAAACCATGGTATAGGATGCAGAAAAGGCAAGGAGGGTGGAGCCTCATAAGAAGAGGGTATAGAGAAAGCAGAGAGGGTATGTACGCCGTGGCAGGAGGAATAGAGTAAGATGAGTGGAAATATCGCAAACGAATGTTTTGTCAGATGTTGGAGTGACAGCATCAATGACGTCATCCAATACCATTGCCGAGTATATATATATATATATATATATATATATATATATATATATATATATATATATATATATATATTGAAACGCGGAGCGTTTCTCTAATTAATTAGAAACGCAGGGCATGTTATTCCAATTACGCCCATTTTGAATTGCGCGGCAACGGCGGCGAGTAATGGACGTGACGAGGGAACGAGTCAGGCGCGAGAAGGCGGCAAGACGGGGCGAGACGGCGGCAGTTGCAATGTGGAGCAGAACTCGATTGAGAACGGAGCGATGTTGATGCGTGCGGTGAACAAAGGACAAAAGGAAGTTAAATAATGTGAGGGAAGCTATCAAGAAGTGAGTTAAGTGTTTCAGTGGGAAATATTAAATAGTGCAAGCTGGTAGTCGTGGAATTAGCATCAGGAACAGTGGTGAAAAGGGCAAAAATTGTAAGCCGCGTGGTGGATAACAGCATGGGTAGTGACCACGTGCCTGCATTATCGTAAAAGGTTAGCGGAGAAGAACTGGTAGATTGTGCCGCAATAAAGCATCGAGATAAACTGCAAGGGAGATGTGGACGGTGATATAGACGTAGTGCCTGCCCGATTTGCAGAACACGTGCAACGGTCGGAGCTGAGGCAGAGGTGTTGGGTAACCGCCGCAGAGGGCCTGTGCCACGGCCGTCCACGCAGCCAACCGTCCGAAGGGCGCCAAGTCGCGCCGAAGGCCGCCGATTATCGCAGCCGTTAGGCGACATCCGAGAAGAAACGAGCTATTTTGGTATTCGAGGTATTGTGAAATCTAAAATCATGAATGTAGTTTTGGTACCAAAACAGGGAATAAGTAAATTGAACTTGATGTGCTAAATGTGTGATATTAGTAATAAATTGTTTATTTGTTCAGAGAAAATTATAATTTGGTTTTTTTCCAATGTTCTTGTCAAAACTTTACGAGACGCATTCACGAACAAAGACACCCGTCCTTTCTCAATTAAATGTAGTGAAAAGTACCGCAAATCAAGGTACGTCACAATATATATATATATATGTCTGAGAGGCATAAATGCACCGTGGAAACGGAGACAGACGGCAGGGAGGGTGAGAACTCCATCAGCGACGTCAACAAAGGCCATGGTAGAGGATATAGACGAATCTCATGGATGAGAATTTCGTGAATAAGGGTACACAGGAAGGACTCTCGGACGTAGTAACATCGATAACGTCGACAAAACCATATCAACGTACACAGAGGAGTCAGAGAGGGTGTATGTACCGTGGCAAAGATGACACATTGAGAAGGAGGGGTAGGCCTTCGGTGACACCAACGAAGACCATGACAGAGGATACAGGGAAAGCGCTAGGGGCGGGGCACTCCCAGGAAGAGGACACTGAGCAGACGCAGAGATAGAAACAAACTCGATGACGTTCGCGAAAGCTGTATGCAAACTGTATGTCAACGTATACAGGACGATGGATGCCCCATGACAACGGTGACATACTTGGCAGGGGGAGCGGTGACGCCCACGAAGACCATGACAGAGAAAGAACTAGGGGATGGATCTCCGTGGAAGAGGACATAAAGCGGACCCGGAGGTGGAAACTATCAATGACAACATATATAGAGGAAGCCAAGATGACAACGGAGACACACTGGACGACAGGAGCGGGACGCCATTAGTGACGCCAACGAAAGCCACGGCAAAGGACACAGATGAAGCACTAGGCATTGGGACTCCTTTGAAGAGAACACAGAGTGGACCCGGAGGAGGAAACTAACGATGACTCCAACATATAAAGAGGGGGCTAAAAAGACAACAAAACAACTGGACAGCAGGAGCGGAACGCCATCGATGACGCCAACGAAAGGTACGGCAGAGGATACAGATGAAGCAATAGGGTTTGGGACTACGCGGAAGACAACAGAGCGAACACGGAGATGGAAACAATATCGATGACGTCAACGTATATAGAGGAAGCCAAGTGGGTAGATAACAACGGAGACACACTAGGCAGGAGGGGCGGGACGCCATCGGCGACGCCAACGCCCCCCGCGGCGAAGGATCCAACTCCGGCAGGGAGGGTGAGCGCGATGTCTTTCGGCGGAGACGGGGAGGTCTCTGGGGCGTCGCAGGCGGAACGAGCGGCGGCGGGGGCGACGCGGAGGTGAGGCACGGCGTCCCGGCGGAGCTTCGACGTGGGCGTGGGCGGCCGGGGCGGCAGGTCGGGGCGCAGGGCGGCCCCGTCGGGGGCGGAGACGTTTGCGGAGGCGACGATTCGCCGAGAAGCATAATGCGCGAAGCCGAAGGAGGAGCGCCGCTCACCCGCCACTTGTGCGGCTAATGGAGAACGTGAGAGGAATTGAAGCGGCGCAAACAAGGCACGCCGGCTCCGGAGGAGCGGAGCGGAGCGGAGGGGAGGAGCGGAGGGTGGGCGTTTCAGCCGATGGGCGTATTAGCCCTCTTTCTAGAGCGCGCAAGCGGCCCCGGGCGCTTGGAGATGCTTGGACGAACCCTGTGCACAGCAATGTTGCGGTATAGTATTTAGAAGACATTCAACGCGGCAGCAATGCGCGATGTCAAATGTAATTTAAGGGTTGGAATGCGACAATTGAGATATTACCATATATACGGGTCTCAGTCTTTGGATTTTGTGTCTGTGTACTTATAATCTAATGTTGACATCAAATTACAGAGTAATATAGTAATGTTTGTTACAGTTGCTTTATATCACAAATACAGTTTGACTTGTTACGTAATTTCAGTCTGAAGCCGCGTGAATCCATTTTAGAGCCCTCCAATTACAGAATAATCGGTATACTTCTTTTCTCGATTTTGATCGTCCAAGATTACGTGAGAAATTTTACACGATGTTTCTCATCTCTCGCCTTCATTCCTGGATTTTTAGTTCTTCAATCGTCCACACTGTTCATTATTGTTCTCCTGCCTCCAAGTTTTCCTCTTTTTCGTTTTCCGCCGATTGTGCTAATGGCCTTCATTCATTGTAATGAAAATATAATTGATATATAACATACTATTCATATTTATCTGCTGGATATTCTTGTATCAAGGAGTATTGTAAGTATGAACTAACGATTCTAATTTTAAGCAAACCACACATCAATATATCTTGAAACCCTATATTAAAAGTCATGTCAATATTATTTTTTATTATTTACATATATTCACTATCACATAATACTTATGTTACTATTGTATGTTATTTTCTACAGAAAGATGTTTGAAAGGAGGAAATTCCTAAAACTGGTACGGTTTGTACTAAAAACTTTTCATGTGGCTTGTGATTGTTTACGCAGAAGTTATTCTAAAATACGGGATGCTATTCCAATTGGTTGACCAGAATAATTGTCCAAAATCGTTCATTGGAAAATTAATTGGAACGAAATTCTTCCATGCAGCAACAAATCGAGAACCTATCAATTCAAACAGTTTGCAAGCTACCTGCGCATACCTTGCATTGAGTACAAGAATGACCGTTTAAATCATACCGTTTAGTGTATATCCATTGTGAGGCGAAAGTAACATGTTTACTTAGATACGTTGCAAAACTGATGAAGTAATAAAAGATGTGTTGTATCAATAGATTATTTGTATGGGACGGGTTTTAATGTGATGCCTTTTTTCACTTTAGAATGATGCCGTTTTGTAAAGAAATTCATTTTATGTTATGACGAAACGCAATGACGCATTTTCATAAGTCATTTTGTTTGTATTTGTCGTCGATTTCGACTAATAAGTCATTTTTACTTTTTACGTAATTTTTAATGCACTTTTTGCTTATTTTTATCGATTTTAATACCATTTTCATGGTACTTATTTCAAACAATATTTACGCTGTGCAACAAATGTTCGCCACAAAATTCCTCAGTAGCCTATTCGATTTCTTCGCTCCTATATAGCAATGTCAGTCTTGAGTACCATGTAATCTAAAATTCCTGTGACGCCTGTCAGCGCTGCTTCGTCCGATTTTGCGATAAAGGCAGAGAATTTCATTTAAGAACAGTCCAAACTAAATGTTTGCCAGCAGAGTTCACTTGAACAAAAGGAAGAACATGAGTAACATTCCCAACAGCTTGAGTTGTTCATCTGATGTGATTCTGATCAAAGTTTTTACGTCATTTTAAGGGCATTTTTAAATCATTTAAAGAGCATTTTATTGATCATTTTTGGTAGTGTTTGAAGTCATCAAAATCCGACCCCTAATTACTAGGTATTTTGACATCACTATCATAAATGCACAGGATTCAAAAAATGAAAATGTTAAATTACTGATTATTTTATCCGCATTCAAATCAGCAACCATTTCCACATTTGAATTCATGGTCTCATCATAACGTAATAATTTTACCAACAGAAATGTCTTGCACAAATGCTTATTCCTTGATTTGTAATACCTTGGTAGAGTTTTATTCTTTTAATAATACATTTTCGTTCGACAAATAGTTCAATAAACACAGGTATATTTTTCTCTCTGTAATTGGCAACGCTGCAGAACATTTAATGTAATAGATTTTTTTAACATCTGCTTTATTTGCAATTTGTTCTACACGAACATTCGGCAAATACAATTGTACATATATTATTGACATGTAAAGAAACCATACAATTCTGGTTCTTTCTAAAAATGGTTTTAAACTAATTGTCCAGTTCAGAGAGAGAAAAAAAAGACAAACAAACAAAAGCAACAATAAACAATATCTCATTGAAATAACAAAAAACACAATAACAAACAAACATACAATAGTGCAAGCATTGTGACAAAAATATATATCTACAGTAACAATTATTTTAAAAGAAAAATATTATTTATATCTGTGGTCCAGATCAAGAGGATGTACTCTTTTCAATCTTCTTGTCGTTGTGCTGTTATCTAAGATGTTTATGGCCAGATGATTAATATGATTTTCGAGTCTGTGTTGGTATTTGTGAGATTTGAGAGTGATTTCCTCTTTAACAGTGGTGATATTGAGATCTTTATGTATAGTGGCGTTTGATACAAACCAGGGAGCATTGCTTAATGGTCTGAGACATTTGGATTGAAATCTTTGAATTATTTCTATATTTGAATGTGATGCTGTTCCCCAGAGTTCAATTCCATAAGACCAGATAGGTTTGAGTATTGTTTTGTAAAGTAAAATTTTGTTTCCTAGACTTAAACTAGATTTTCTTCCTATTAACCATATCATTTGTCTACTTTTCAGTTCTGCTTCCTTTCTTTTGATCGAAATATGTTTCTTGCAGGTTAGCTTTTTGTCTAGATGTAGTCCGAGATATTTGACGGTGTCTACGTTTTCAATTAGTTTTCCGTTTATTTCTATTCTTGTATTTCTTGTTCGTCTGAGGGTAAATGTTATACATTTGGACTTTGTTTCATTCATTCTTATTCTCCAGAGTTTACACCATTTGTTTATAAGCTCGAGGTGCTCTTTCAATGTTCTTGTTGCCGTTTCTTGGTTTTCGTTCGAAGCTAGCAGGGCTGTGTCATCTGCATATGTTGCAGTGGTGACGTCTGGGGACTGAGGTAAGTCAGCGGTGTACAGCGTGTACAGCACTGGTCCAAGGATGCTCCCCTGTGGCACTCCTGATAATACTGGATGAAACGGTGTTATTTCATCTCCGAATTTTATTTAAAAAAATCGATCTGAAATAAAGGATCGAAGTATATTATAGTATGGATGCGGCAGACATTTCTTGATTTTATATAGCAAGCCTTGATGCCACACTTTGTCGAACGCTTGCGCGATATCTAGAAACAAGGCGGAACAATACATTTTATTTTCTAGAGCTCCGTTGATGGTGTCGACTACTCTATGAATTTGTTCTATTGTAGAATGACGATTTCTAAAACCGAACTGATGGTCTGGAATTGTGTCATTTTCTTTAAGTAATGGATATATGCGAAATAGTAATATTTTTTCGAATACCTTAGACAAAGAAGGTAATAAACTTATTGGTCTGTACGAGGAAACATCTTGTAGCTGTTTTCCTGGTTTTGCGATTACAATTAATTGTGCCAGTTTCCACTGCGAAGGATAGTGTCCGATGCGTATTATTCCATTGAAAATGGATGTTACAAGGGCAATGAGTTTCTTAGGCAGTTTTTTAAGCATTTCCCCTGTAATACGATCATGTACAGGAGCCTTATGATTTGGTAGTAGTTTCAGCCCTGCTGTGACTTCTTTTGTTGAGAAGAATTTAATTGGTGGCGACATTTGATGGGGGCATTCCAAGAATTCTATGATTTCTTTTTCTTCTGTGAGTAGTGCTGAGGGGTGTGGTTGAAATGTTTTTGCAAAATATTTTGCAAATTCTTCTGCCTTATCGTTTTCCGTTCTAGCCCAGCTTCCATCGGTTTTACGAAGAGGGGGGACATGTTTTGTAGGCCTTTTTAATTTTTTAGTAATTTTCCATAAGGAGTAATCTGTAGCTTTTGAGGGTGACAACTTTTCTATTCTTTCCTTCATTTCCTCCGAATGAATTTCTTGTAATTTTCTTGATAAGAGGCGGGAAGTTCTGTTGAGTATTCGTTTGTCGTCCGGGTGATGAGTGCGTTGCCAGGTCATCTTCATCTGTCTTTCCTCTTTAATCATTTTTAGTATTTCTGATGGGTATTTATTTTTTTCAAACACTCTCATTTCTGGAGTTGCATATACGGCTGCCTGTTGAATGTGTTGTATTAAGTATTCAACAGCATCGTCGATATCTTCTGGACATTTTAGACGGACCTTGGCAGTGGTGTTATGGTAAAGCCAGTTGCTGTATTCTTCCCAGTTCGTTTTTCTGTTTGTAAGGTATATGCTTTCTTTCTTTTTGATTTCAGAAGAACTGATTGTCAGTATTTCTGGAGAATGATCAGATGAAAGATCAAAAGACGGTTCTATTGTGTGATAGGTCTGTGCCATTCCCTTTGTGACGAAGAAATCCAAGACATCAGGTACCTTGTTACCATCCGTTGGCCAGTATGTGGAATTTCCTGATGAAATTGTTTGGAGTTTTAGTGTAGAGATGGCTCCTTCTAAAGCGCGACCTCTTGTAGTTACCAGTCTTGATCCCCATAGTTGATTTTTAGCATTGTAGTCTCCTCCAGCAATGAACCTTGTGCCGAGCGTTCTAAAAAACTTGATATACTGATCGGTGGTTATCTTGTGTTTTGGAGGGGAGTATATAGCTGAAATAACGAGCGGACCGAACTTATCGTATATTTATATAGCGGTTGCTTGCAGATAGTCTTCAGCATTATCTTTGTACATATTGTGTCTGATTCTTGTTTTAATTATTACTGCTGTGCCTCCATGAGCTGTCCCATCTGGATAATTTGTGCAATATACTTCGTAGTCAGATATACGTAGATAGCTTCTTTCGGTAAAATGTGTCTCAGACACTAGGAGTATGTCAATATTTTCTTGATGTAGAAACACTTCTAACTCTCTTCGATGTTGAAGTATTCCGTTGGCATTCCAGGAGACAATTCGCAGTGAATTACTCATAGTTTCTTCATTATTGCAGTCATGATATTAATTAGGCTGGAGATTTGTTCAGCTTGCTTTGCTAAGATGGACTCGAATTTTTTAAATGATTCTTGCATTATGGAAATCAGATTATTTTCATACGACACATTTTGATTATTGATTTGCGAATGTTGGGCCATTTGTGCATATGTGAACTGTCTACCTGTTCCTATGGTTTGATTACTTGTTAGTGAACTTGAATTGTTGCCTTCAGTTATGTTTTGCGTAGCATTTCTACGGTGTTGACTTTGACTAGGATACTTGCTGTTACGAATTTTTTGATAGACTTCGCAGCCTTTATAATTTGCTGGATGGTCACGGCTACATAGAGCACATGTAGCTGGTGTGTCTCTCGTTTTAGTACAGGTTCGACTATCGTGATTCTTTCCACATTTGACGCAGCTGTACGGAAGCGTACAATTCCGAAAACTGTGCTCGTAGGACTGACATCGCTTTCATTGTACTATTTCTCGTTTTTTACGCGGTGGTTCAAAACTTATTTTTGCATGTAGTAAGTATTCGACGTCATATATTTTTTTGTTGTTACTTTGAGGTTCTAAGTCCACAAAAAACAATGGTAGAGGTGCTTTTGTTAAACGATGCTTGATATTATGAATTTGTCTTACTTTGTGGCCTTGTGCTTCTATAGCTTCTTTAAGTTCCGTTACGTCTGCTGTTGGGTGCATATTTTTTAATACTACCCGAAAGGCTCTTTCTTGTTTTAACTGAAATGTATAATGAGCAATATTTTTTAGATTCAGATGTTTAACAAGCTTTCAATAAACCTCCGGTGTTTGAGGTACGATTTTCACATAGTTCATAGTAATTTTGGCTTCATCTTGGTAGGTTTTGACAAGTTTATATGAGAAGTCTTCATCTTTAATGACTTCTTTAATAGATCTGATCATATCAGATATTACTCTGACGCCTGGAATGAAAATAGGCGGTGTACGATATTTGTCTTGTTCTTGTATGCTGCCCTTGGTTGTTGTATCATTGATTTTCTCAGAATTCGAGGTTTCTTCCAAATTTTCATCACAAGAGAGATGTTCATACCTGTTTTTTGATGATAAGGGGTCGTGTTCACTGTTAGTCTTCTTAGAGGGTTGTATAGAGTTGTCATCATTGCGTCTTTTTTGTCGACGCAGCGGGATTGTTTGCCATGAGCTGCACAGGGTTGAGGCCGTTTCCTGCGTTGTAGATGCTTGGCCGTTAGTTGCTGTAGCTTCTAGGACGGTGGCTGGGATTTCTTTTTCACGCACATATTGCTGTATTTGAAATTGTAACTGTTGGTTCTGTTGCACTAATTGTTGTAAGTGTTGTTTTAGCTCTTGATGTTCATGCAATAAAAATTGGTGCTGTTGCTGAAGGTTCAGTGTTATTTCACGGTGTTCTAAAGTCGATCCGTTCGTACTATTGTTGACGAAAGCTTCACTGTTTTCTTGATTATTTAGTATTTCTGTTGTTTGTGTGATTAGTCCCCCGAAGGGGACGTGGTCAGTTAAGATAATTCACTTCACTATATATGTGCGGTATTGATTTTCAATAGTTCTTGATGCACCACTGTTCACACGAGAATGAAGTCACCTTTGTACACAAATACGAGCGGTCACCACTGTATCACTAATAAATTTGAACGGTAAGTTGAAAACGTTCCTAATTCACCACTGTTCACAAATAAATGCACTTCTTTCTGACCCCGGACCGGCACTAGTAGCGGCCGGGGCAGTCGGACTTGCGATAAGCGCTAGCCTTCGGCTAACTGGCGGAGCTGCGGAGCACGTCTGCTCGTGACCGCTGCTGAGCGAGAACTCGTAATAGATTTAATATATTATTTTGGATTTTGTTCACGATGACATTTAAAAGGTGTAAGATCGATGTTCTTAAAGTAATAGATTGTTCTTATTAACGGTGATTTTACAAGACGAAGTGATTTTATAACAGCTTACGAACAGAAGTCTACATCACATACTTTCTCGTATTATTTCTAACTATTTGCAATTTTCAAAATTCAGAGTTCAACAAATTTGAGAACTGCGCGATTTATTGCTTCATCCTTGGAAAAAAAGGAGAAAATGTTCCTTTTATAAATTGCATTAATTTGAAGCAGAAATTTCACAAAAACCACTAGTTGTTTAAAAACTGTAGGTAAACATTTTTAAAGATCTACGTTTTAGAAGAGATTTCTCTTAATACAAAAATATCTATGTATTGTAATCTCTAAATACTGTATTTTTGAAATGTAAACTGTTTCCAATTTCTGGAAATACAGAGTACTAAGAAAATGGGACTAGTGCCATTTTTACCGTCTTTTGATACATAAGGGGAGAAAATTTAAAGCAAAAAATTAAAGACGTTTTCGAGAACATCACTGCTTAAACATTGCCTACATTTTACGCAAAATAACGCATCGAACGCAACGAAGCAACGAAAATACTTACTCATATTTTCGAACATTTGTACGTGATTTTATTTCAAGATGTATTTGAACAACAGGTTTCGGTAAGAAAAAATCTCTATCTTCAATAGTGTAGTTGTAGGGAGTCACCGGAAAAAAATTAAACATCCGTTTTAAAGGACACATGGACAGACATCAAACAGATATTTTGTTGGCAATCAATTTTTCGGTTTCTAACACCCACAAAACATGAATTCTGACTACAGAACGCATTTGAGGAAGTAATTTACTACATACATGAACAAGATTTATTCCCCCTTTCGTTACCTGGGCCAAGCAAAAACAAAACTGTAGAGAATGTGTCTGCAAAAAAATTTCCTGCGAACGATCAAAATACTTTCTCACACAAAGTATTGCGAGAAAATAAACTTATAAACTCTATTATTTTATATATTGAATCATAGAATATACCCAAAGAATAGGCTCTATTCTTTGTTACGTTCAATTATTATTTGAAAATTGTAACCTAGGTATTTACGGCCAGCGTTAATAATTTTTGTGTTCTTTTCAATCGAGACCTCACGACCACTGAGATATCGACTACTAGCTTGGTAACACATGTTCTATTACATCTCAGCCTCTCAAATCGAAAAAATATATAGAAATGCGTTTCACTAATTATAGAATTTATATTATAGTGGTGAAAAAATACTTCGATCCCGCGCGTGAACGATTTTGAAGGGAAGGTTTTTTAATCATTTGTGTACCTCATAATTAAAACTTGGGAATTAATCAACGTTATTTTTTCCGGAACATTGTGCGTTTCATTCTTCTTGAATCTGGGTCTAGTTTTCTAATCTACTACAAGAACATCATAATCGTTAATGATAATTTTAATGGTCCCAAGCAATCTTCTAAAGTCTGCATTTTAATTACTGAATTAAGAAAATGGGATAAAACTTCAGACGATAAAACGGTATTATATACTTTTACGGCAAAGTTTGTATTTGTGTTACCATCTGTTGATTTTGTAGATGGAAGTTCAAGCAATGATCTGCGACCGTGGCAATCGCCCTGCTCCGCCGGAAACCAAGGACGAGCGGGTGATTGCGCGGGCGGTTGCGTGGTAGGAGGAGGAGGTGGCGGGGTCGGGAGCGTTCTCCCAAGGGGGTGCGCCGGCAGGAGCGGTCCCCGCCGACCGGCAGGGGCGAGGGCACGGCCTGAGGTCACCGCAGACTGCGCGACCCGGCAGAGGGGCGGTGCCCTTCCCCTTCGGCCCCCACCCCCGCCGTCGGTTGACCGCTAATGCCGCTCGCAACCGCATGCCTTTTCCGAGTGCGCCGCCCCCGCGCTCCGCCCCCTGTTCTTCCCACCCACCCCACCCCACCCCACCCGCTCCCTCCTTGCCGCCTCGCTCCCCTCCGCCCCTCCCTCGACTCGGGCGACCACGGCATTAAAACGGCCCTCCTTGCCCCCCACCCCCGCTGGAACCGCTGGGGCCTGCGTCGCCGGACGAGCCTCTTGAATTATCTAAACACCCTCTGTTTCCCTTCGCATACATTACGATCGGCCGCTTCAGCCGCAACTGGGAGCATTGCCAGATTTGTGTTTGTAGGCTCGCAGACGGCGCAAATCGGGGCCAAAATCCTTGGGGCTTTTGCTCCCTTCATTCATTAATATTATGTGATGAAATGTGTATTCCTGAGGTGACTGAGACACAAGATACGATTCATGTTTTCACGAATGTTGTTATACCTTTCACTTTCGTTCCTGCTATTGAAACGACAAAACAAATTCATTAGTAGACACAAACAAAGAATGTGATGGTATTTGTATTCAAAACTAAACAAGCAATGATGTATTTAAAAGAAATATAATTAGGTAAATAATATGTTAATATTACAGTTCTAAATTTCTCTGGTTAATATAATTTAGAGCGTTATATTTCTCAAACCAAACATTTTTTGTAGTAACTATTTATTTAATCAACACTAATCAATTTATAAAAATGCTTGTAAGATATAAAAGTTCAATATCTGAAAAGCGAGTTCTAGCATTTACATGCCGATCAGTTCTATATAAAATGAGTAAAGTATGAAATAAAAATTTGTGTTACTTAAAATAGCAGTTATTTTCACTCTCCAGTTATCAGTTATTTCCAATTTCATTTTAATTATTCACAAAAATCATCAATTCGAATAATTACAGAAAATTTAAAATACTCGGTTTTATTTTACAGTTTAATATTACTATTAGTCAGAAGTGGTTCATGGAAAATGTATCTCCCAGAAAACATAAGGGTTTAGTTCGAATACAATTGTCGATCTCAGAATATTCCTTTTGTTTGGAATTAAGTAATATGAGATAGTATTTCCAAGAAAACAAAATGGATAATTGCACGCCATTTCATTTCTCGAAGTTCACACATTCATTTAACCCCGCGGCTGCGTTTGTAAAAATACTTGTAATGTAAACTTAAATGTTACTTTAGAATAGCATATAGTAAAATTTCTGTCTGGGTTGTATTGTATTTGGTTTTTACACAACGAATTTGATTGATGTGCATGCAGGACATCGGTTTTCATCAATTGCTCTTTCTTTAGTACAAGCGTGTAAACCTGTTGAGTGGGAAACTTAAAAGTTCCTTTCGGTTGTTTGCAACAGAGGGCATGATGACAGAAACTCACGTAAACCGTCACGGGATAACTGAATTAGGAGACCTTTATCTGTATTTAACGTAAATTAGAATGTTGAAAATAAAAAAAGACAAATCAATGTAAGAGAGATTAACGCATCGCAAGATGTTTAAGTAATTTCGAACTAACACTCACAAATTAATTTTGCGAGACTACTTTCTCTGCACGCATCGCTCTTGAAACAGTTTACAACAATTACTTTGAAATGTGGAAGGAAACTTCTGAATACGTGTTTTTCATCATATACAATTTACAAAAATGATACTTGGGATGAGTAATTAGTCCTTTACTTAACAGCAATTTTTGCCCAGCATACTTCAATGTATTTTAAATTTGCTCCCGAATTTTTATAAGATTACTCTATTTGCACCGAATGAAGAGAATAATTACAAATTAAACGCTATTTATGATATGGGCCAAACGACCAGAGCACTGAGAATTTAAATCCACCCTCGATGTTCGCAATATATCATGGAATTAATCCTGTAATCCGATTATTTTTATCGACGGTAACAGAAATGGAATCCGGTTTGACGTTATCCCCCGATTCATTTCGAACGACGATATGTCCATAGATGGCGAAACAATTCCCGTGATCGACGATAACCCTTTGCGTCAAGCGACTAGCGGTGGCTTGGGCAACTTACGGGTTTCGCTCCGAACACACCAGAAATTAACTATGCTTCTGAACCACGTTTATAGCGATTTTGAAAACTCAATTATAAATCGCCAAAGAACTCTATTTCTGTTTAATTCGCTATTCTCTTTCCTGTATTGAACAAGTAACAGGATAGAGGCAACTCTCCTCTCTACCAGACAATATACTGAATATATTACCTTTCAACATAAACAGATATGGATGCAAACACTCTATAATCAGTTCAGTAAACTACGAACAGTGTTCTATGTTTAATTTATGTTCCATTGGTCTGAGCACTAACATCACATTTAATGATCGTGACATTTAGGAAAATGTCCCGATCTCCGAACCGACATAGGTGGCTCAGAGCATCACCAGATTACACTGTTTTGTCTCTGATCAACCTCCTAGAACTCTTTATAACACAATCTAAAGAGTCATGTCGATTTCAGCCGCTGCCTGAAGAAAAATTCTAGCGACCGTGTGCTCTGATCGGTTGTTTTCCGTCGTTTCTCCAATCAAGCGGTTCCCTAACAACCGGGCCACGGACCGTGCAGGATCCTTTTTGCTTTTCTGTCCCATCCTCACCTTTTTCTTACACATACGTACATGCTCAAAACTACTGTACATATCGAGAGACTAGACGGTATGTAGATCCTGTCGCGGCTGAGGCGGTGCCACGGTTGTGGGAGAAACGTGGTTGTGGAAAATCTCGTAAACCGTCGGGTAGGTCGGACACTGATTTCACCAACCACCGAGGGAAGATCACCTCCACCTTCCATGATAAATCTTGCAGAGCGAATGACCATAGCAATTGACGCACTCGGAAACACGAAATAACAAATCAATATTTTCCGTCAAAATTACTTATCATGTTTTTACTACACGTATTTCTTACTTTCTCCCTACAGAGTAGAGAGAAAGTTGTGTAATGATGTGCGAAAGAACGGCGAATATTCTGCAGAAAAACTCTTATTACAGAGCTCTGGAAACGAAAAAGTGGATAAATCCAGTTGCTAAATTTAGAAAAAAAGTCCTTTATCACTTGATGCATCCAGAAGCCTTGTTGTGTGGGCTTAATACTGAGAAATCGAATGACGGCAAAACTTCTTCCGTCTGTGAACAACGCTAGCGGCTAAATCTTTCAGCCGGCTTTCTCCATAATTTACTTCCCCCAATCGATCTGGCTGATGTAGCGGCCCCTTGAATTTCAAACCGACATTTTAATTTTGGGGGATATTTTACATAGAGCCCCTGGAACGTTTCCCAAATTTAAAAAAAATGGCTCCATCGTTTTTGATTAATTTTCATTGTTGAATAGTTCAAATGACGTTTAATAGAATAGTGTAGGTCTCATGTTCATTGAACACCTTAATTTGTCGAAAATTGCGTAAGTTCAAATTTTGTTTGGACTCCTCCTACAACTAAAATATTGAAGATACAGGTATTTTCCTTTAATGAAATCTGTTTCTGAAAGATAGGTTATGGTATAAGTTCATGTACAATGTTTCGCAAATTTGAGTATTTTCGCTTAATTTCGCGTGAGAATACGAGTGAGAAAGTACGTATTGTTTCAGCACCGCTATTTTTTTAAATTGTACATGACATGCTTGTAATAAGAGGAGTAAGAAAATATTTCAAATTTGGAAATTTTTTAACACATTTCAATGATTTTATTGGGTATCTAAACTACGCCATCTTTATAAATGCACTTTCCTCTATTGAAACAAAAAAATTGCAGCTATTGCTGAGAAATTTTTTAAAATGTCACACGGCCTTTACGAAAATCACCTCAAAATTGCATGTAATGTTCCCATGATCGGCAAAACTAGGTCTTACTTCTGACATTTTCATCAAGTTTGAGTTCAAAACTTCTAATTTGACCATGTTATGTGTGACACATACATTTGGGGTACAAAACTACTGAAATTTCCTCGCCTCTTACACCAAACGTAATCATCAACAGCAGCAATAGACAAGAATCATGAGGTTACATTTAAAACTAGCAAAAGCGGTGTTAAATCACGCACTTTTTCCCTTTATTTTTTACTTTTGAAATTTTCGAATATTTAAATATTTCAAGAAAATGAGACCGACGTCATTTTAACATCTTTGACTTTATCGTATGATTCTGAAAACTTGAACTCTATTTTTAGATATAATGTTTAAGAACGGATTTCATCAAGTAAAAAATAGCTATCATAAATAGGGTAATTTTGCCATGTTATTTTTTTGCAAAATTTTGAAAATACAAAGTTCAAAAGAAATGAGACCAGAATTCATTCCTCTCTCCAAGGGAAAACTTGAATCAAACTAATGGTGCTAAAACATTACAAACTTCCTTGCTATATTTCTAACTTTCGCAATTTTTGAAAATTCAGATAATCCAACGAAAATATGACTGCGTCATTTTTAAGGGTCCTGGACTTTCTACAAGGTTGTACTACACAAGGTTGTGTTTCCTCTACAACATTGTAGAGGAAAACTAGCCCAGGCATTTCTCTCTCCGTCAATTCTTACCCTGGCTACTCGATCACTGGCTATTCTTACACTGGCCCTACTCTATCGAAACACTGGCTTTGATTATTGCCTATTTATCTGCAAAGTGATATTTATTTATTTATTTATCCTACTACATAAATGGTCGAAGGAACTGTGCTCTGGCTGTAGTTTCAGAAATTGAGGTCTCATTACGACTGCCGTCCAGTCTTTTCAGCAAACTGTTTATGTCGATATATTTTAATGATGATGATAATAATAATAATAATAATAATAATAATAATAATAATAATAATAATAATAATAATGAGCTTAGTAATGAGTACGAATATAGTGAAATGATGGAATGTGATAAAATGATTGGCAGAATAAATGAGAGATCGCGAAGAAAATATTCACTTCGTCCACCAAAACTTTCACTGGCTTCGGACGATTATCGAACCGTGTTCCCAGCAATGGAAATCGAACGATCTATCCACTACCCGAAGCGTCGAAAACTGAACATCGCAGAAGGCTCTCTCCTACGCACTCAAAAGGAGTCTCCTCCGAGGCGCGTTGCGGTTAAGGAGGCGGTCGGCGCCACGGCGGAGGTAGGGAGCCACTTCGTCTTCGCACCCTCGTAACCCATTACCCTGCCCTGCCTCGCCCCCGTCAGTTTCTGCTGCGCCTCTGCCACCCATTGCTGCGTCGCACCCACTCCGACCTGTCTCGCGCCGCCCGAAATGAAATAATGATAATAATGATGATGATAATAGTAATAATATAGAAATAATACAAATTTGTAATAATAATATTAGTAATAGTTATGAATTTGAATATGATGAAATAGTGAAATAGATGAAAAAATGAGAAGCAGAAAGAACATGATATCACGGAGAAAACCTTATGCGACCTCACTCCGGCCACAAATTCCACTGGCATCGGACGAGGATCGAACTAAGTTTCCAGTCGTGGAATTCAAATGGTCCGTTCGCTACACGACGCGTCGCCCGTCGAAACACTGAACATCGCAGAACGCCCTCTCATACGCGCGCAAAAGGAGCCTCCTTCAGCCTCCGAGGCGCGTTGCGGTTGCGAAGGCGGTCGACGCGGCGGCGGAGGCGGGGAGGCCCGTCGTCTTCGCACACTCGTTACCTATTACCCCCTCCGCCCCCCTCCACCAAACCACCCGTTGCTGCGTCGCTCCCACCCCGAGCTACCTCGCGTCGCCGGAAATGGAATTAGGCAGGCGCACTTCCAACTCGTCTTGCTTTCGTTGTCTGCCGCGCAGAGGCCTCGCCCCGCACCCTCTCCCTCCCTAACGGCCAATTTCATTTCCAAACGAATGTTGTTCGTTGCCATTCCCCCAACAATGGGGCTTGATACGCGCACGTAAAAAGCTGATGGTATCGTCTGTTCATGCGGCCAATGCGAGGGGTTAGCGATGTTGCGTTCTCATTAGGCAGACGAAAAAGATTAGAGGGACCACTTCCCCGTGTTCAGATGTACAACGGAACTGGTGCAGATGCTTCGATGCCGTTATAAAATGCGACTGAGAGATACAATTTTCCGCTCGTTTAATGATGATGCTCCAGTATTTATATGTTCGCCAATATTACTTCTTTCTTCTGCATCCTTTCTTTCTTGCATTCTCTTTTGTATTAAATCGCAGTATTTGCATAGACTATTTTATCATTAAATGGCGTATTTTAATATCATATATCTCTCTGAGTCAGTATTCATAGAACTACGATATATAAATATACAAAATATGCTATAGGAAATACTACTTCAACGTGAACCCATCATTAGAAAGATCAGAGTTGATTCACAGGAGTTAAGAGTTAACGTTAATATTTATTTATTTATTTACTTCAAAAAGAGTTACAAACTGTGTGTGACATGCAATGGGGAGAAGTTAATTTGAAGTTACATTAGGGTGACAATGGCGATAACTATAACCGATGATATCTTTAGGTAAATGTTAATGATCAGTTTAATTTGAATTAATGCTTACCATGAACTTAACATAATTATAATAAATCGTTATTTTTCAATTAAACAAAAATGGGTTAATTTCAAAAACCTGAAACAGTGTTTACCAATATTTGACATTCATGTAAGGTAATATTGGTTATCACTAGGTCACTTTATAAACCATAAATTAATATCATTCTAAATTAATATCATCTAATTCTATTAATGTCAGTTTTGCCTTGTGAAGCTTTACGAGGTTGAAACCTTTGTGTAAAAATATAAATCGAAATCCATTTTTCATGAAATAAAGTAATGAAGCTCATTTAATTACTAGTCAATTAATTGCAATTATGTTTCACAGCTAACTTAAATGTTTAAAATGTTGAAACCAAAATATAGCAGTTTTCATGAAGTGTAAAAAAAATTAAAGCACGTGCTAACCATATCAACAAGACGGTATATTCTGAAAATAAAATATTAAATTTTGTTACACCCATTCAGTGATAGATGTTGAGAATTTGTATGGACCATATTTCAATGGCTAAAATGGTTATCTCTCGAATACCGTATTTCCTGTCATGGAATATCTTCCCAAAAAGAACAATAGGTTGTGTGATTCATTCATACATTCTGATGTGGAAAACGAATTATATTATAATTCTGTTATATTGTCAATAACAAATATTAATTGTTAACCAATATCACATACTGAAACCAATATCCCTCATAATCGCTAAATCGTACTTTCATAAACAATGAACCTCCCTTTATAGAAACTTGGAAAAACAGTCCAAAAAGAAAAATATGGTGTGTGATTCAGTAGAACCCCGGTAATTTGAACTAATTGGGAGTGTTGTGTGTTCGAATTCGAATTGGAAATGTTCGGATTATCGGAAAAAGTGTACAGTACCTATACAATATACATCTATAGTTTTACCAGACACAATGCAACGTAGCCTGCGATGTAAGAAAATGGCAACGTGGCGAAGCGATTGCATCATCACATCGCATCAACAAAGCAAATTCAGTTCCTTACGGTCAAAGGAAATTTCCGATTTGGAGTTCCTCTAAGTGAAAATTTCTGTTACGTAAACATGCGATATACATCGTTCAGCTTTACAGTATTTATAAAATCCTTTACAATACAAATATGCATTTTATTTATTTGGTACATTTTTCCTTTATTCCGAAATTTATTCCGAAATTTCGTTATAGTTTCATATTAGCGGGGTTCTACTGTAATTCTGATGTAGAAAACGAATTATATTATTGTTCTTTTCTATTGTTAATAGCGAATTTTGACTGTTAATCAGTATTAAAAACTAAAACGTATGTCCCCTAGAATCACTAAATCATATTTTCATAAATAATATATAAATCCTTTTAATAGTAAATTGAAAAATCAACCCTTTTCGTTTTTGGAAAATATAGAAGTAAAATCGAACGACATTTTTTTTATTTTCCTCTGTTGCACAGGAGGATTTAAACAAAACTGTTTAAAGACTTAAATGAAATGCTTCAAACTCCGATGATGTAAATGCCAAACTGTCAACAAATAGCATGGATGTGACCTACCCAATCATTACCGAAATAATAAATTTCTCACAAATGAGTGGGCAATACCCTTCATCATGAAATACTGCATTCTTTTCCCAAGACAGCATCAATCAGTCCCTATTGATTACCATCCAATTAACATCCTCCCGACTATTTTAAAGTACTTGAAAAAGTCGCCTGAAAGTAAATTGAACAGTATCACCAAAACATGTCACTTTTTAAGGATTAGCAATTAGGTTTCCGTCCCGGCACGAATACTAGAACCGGGCTATAAAAATGTTATTGAAGAACGACAATAAATTATAGCATTGTAACTATCTTGATTCTTTTGGATTTCATCAAAGGAGTCGATTCACAAATGCACGACAGATCACGGCATCTTGCTGGCATAATCATTGGATTTGCACAACCCAAGCGCACATGTTTTTTTATAATTTATTTTGTTTTGGGTAGGACATTACAAAGATCAGGATCAGTGTTTAATACACTCTACATTTGTTATAGTTGTTTATCTACTTATAATTAACTTAAAATAATCTTACTAATAATCTGAAAATACAACTTACATTACTACTAGGGTGGTAGAGGTGTCTTTATATAATTTCTCTATTTTAGTTCGAGATCTGAGAATTTATTGGGAAAAGTATGGAAAAGAAATTTATTCTTGATGAGGGTTCTGTGTATTGGATTTTGGCAGAGGCTTATCGGGGTTACGTGGAATATATTTGGAATGTTCTGAAAGAAGTGGGTGGATACAAAAATGTTGTGGTGTGTTATCGGTTCTAGCTGGAATTATGGTTTCTTAATTACTTAAGTTCCAAAACCCAGAGAGTGGTGTCTGGTAATTGCTGCTTAAATGACTTACAGGTGTACCTGGGAGGGTAGTGTGGGGGCCATTGACCGTCTAAATCTTTGTAAATGACGTAGAAAATACACTTAAATATTGCAGCCAGCAAATGTACGCGGATGATCTTCAGATATTCCTTCCTTGTGGCCTCCCGATTCAGCTCTTCTCACTCGCACAAAAATTTGCTAACCCAAAACAATAGGGTAACGTCTAAAGACTTACGATTAAATCCAAATAATTTACAGTGCATGTTTATCAGTTCGAAAACACTACAAAATAAATCTCGTCTTCTGCTCTGCCTTCAATTTGTGTAAAGGTCACCGTTCTACAATGGTTTTCAAAATCAAGAACATAGGTGTGGTTATCGACAACTCTCAGCTGGAACGGGCAAGGAGATTCAATGTACTATCATAAAGTTTTTGCCTCAATACATTCCCTGAAACGCCTGCTGGTTTTACGTTAGTACACGCGAGCCTCATTAATTAACTTATTATGCCAAACTTTCACTATTGTGTCTTTCTTGTGGCCAACATAATATTTAAATTACAACTTCAAGTGAGACAGAACGCACCCATGCAATTTATTTTTACTTCCTCGCCCTTTTGATATAAGAGAATACGGTATGATCCATCGGAACTTTTTGGCAGACTACATATGTTTACTCTGGACAAAAGACGATTACTTCATTCACTGCTTATTTTTATAAAATATTAAACAGTTCTCTCGCAACATGCCTTAAAAGTAACTTCAACCATCTGAACTAAATTGAACTCAGGATTCATCTTTGCTTTGTGTACCACGTCACAACCCCTTTTTTAGTAGTTCACTCACCATGACAGCTATCCGAACCTGAAATAAACTACCAATGAGGCTAAATCACTCAATTACTTTTTTTAATTTGTATTTAGCCATTATATGTCCCGTAACGGGCAATTGGCTTCGGCGCTTTTAGATCTCGGGATTCCTAGTCGGGATCATCTAACCAGGAATCCGCGATGTCTCGAATTCCCTTAACGTTCGTTACTTCGCGTAGTTAACGAATTCGGCTAGCGACGTCGGTTTCGCGGTCGTGGACTCTCAGTAGAACCGTCCTAGCATTCGTCTAGGTGACAGAGGGAAATCACGAAAACCCCGGGCAGAATGACAGGCTAGGGGATTAAACCCGGGCCTCAAGAATGCGAAGTCAGCGCTATAAGCCCAGAGCCATTACACTCGGTCTCAATTACTTTACGTGAATTCAAATATGAATTAACTACTTGGGAAACGAATAATGACATTAACAATGGCGTTACCGCCAGCCCTAATCTTCTGACTTTTCCCCTTTTCAAGCACCCAATCGCCACCCTCGCTACACGCCATACGTACTCGATTCTTTAAAGTAAAAATTTCATATCATACCTCATTTCTGTAGCCTCATTCATTTGATCTTTAGTACAATACACTCCCCTTCTCCGTAAATAATATTGATTTTTAGAAGTTATTTGTACTTCCATATTGTTTCTTAATAGTGTTAATATTGAATTTTAAATCTCTTCCATTATTGACCTACAGTATATTATACTTCTCTGATGTTTACTTTGATTTCATATCTATGTAAAGAATTAATGCGTACCAAGTGCAGCGTTCTGATTATGTATGGACTCTAGAACAATTTAACTCCTCCCGAATATTTTTTTTCTTTTTCTTCTCTTTTCCCTTTTCATTTTCTTTCATATTTCTATATTTTCTTCTTTATGACCCCTGTTCTGAACGTATTTTCTCTTCTCTTACACTTTCATGTACAGTGGCTCCCAAAATGGACCGCACACTATATAAGAAAATACAAAATGGCCTAGAAAATTATTTATTGCACAGTTGTGAGGTACAAAATAAATGTAGGTATTAATGCAAACCTTCTTCACTCATACTTTTACAAAAATATCTTAAAATAACTGAATAAAAAAATAATTAAAAAATTCACCTAATTCATACGCAATTCACCGCAAAAATGAACGTACACTAGCAATTTGTCTTGGAGAAAACGAAAAATAATAAGTCAAAATTTTATGGAACGACGAATTTGTACGTAGCACAAATAACTAACTCCAGCCTTGCTGGCATTGATCTTACAAGCTTCCTTGTAAATTCAGGCGCGATTTTCTTCCATTCTTCACAGAGGGCCCTCTTGATCTCTTTTCTATTCGAAACATTATGCTTCTGCACATTTTTTTTCCAATTTCAACCAAACGTGCTCAATAGGATTGAGCCCGAGTGATTGTGGCAGCGTTTCAAGGCGCTTTGTTACATAATATAACAACCATAACGTCACAATAGGCTCTGTATGGATGAACGCATTGTCCTGCTGAGTGCAATATCTCAGCCCCAGATCAAAATCGGCTGCATATTGTTTGACATTACTTTCTAAAATTAATATATATCCTACATTATCAACTGTGGAATCAATAAAATGGAGTTTCTCGACACCTGACGCAGACCCATACCATTTCGGAGCCTCTTCCGTGCTTTGCAGTTGCACGCAAATTTTCATCTTCTAATGCTGCGTTTACTTTCCACCATACGTACTGTTTCCCATCTGCTCCGAATAATTTGAATTTACTTCCATTGCTGAAAATCACTGTTTGCGAGTATTGCGAAGGGTGTTTTCTGAAATATTTCGCGAACTGCGGTATATTGTGCAGATTTGCCTTACTAATCCAAGGCTTTTTCTTCGCTACTCTCGCGTTGTAATCTGCGTCTCGTAGTGCGTTTCGGACAGTTTCTGAGGATACAGTTCTCTCTGAAGTTGAAACCGCCCACGGAGTCATTTTAATGACACTTTGGCGAGGAGTCCTACTGATGTTATTAATAATATTTAATTTTTCGTATCGGATTTCGTCCTCAGCCTATTTTATTAATTAATCTACCATCGTACTTGATTTAGTCTACCACACCTTGAATAGTTGAATGGGGTCTTCCTATTGTCATCGCAATAATTAGTAGTGATCTTACCCTCATGGGTTATTTCACTATATGTCTTTGTTCTTCCATCGTCGATTCCCTTCTCAGGGCAATTTTCAATTCAATGATTCTCTCCGCAAATTTGACAAGCAACTAATCTGTTCAACCTTCAAGTGTGTTGGTTTAGACCCGGCGGCGAATTTTCAAAAAGCGAAAATTTTCATTTCTTATGTGCTATGTCACGTATGTGGCTATATTAAATGAACCTCAAATTTCCATCTTAATCATATAGCGTGTGGTTCCCTTGGGGGTGCAAAATTCGGTAACTCCCAGCAGTACTGCCCAGGTAGGCGGTGAGTCAATGGACAATTTCCGGAGTCCGAACAATTGGTAACAATAACACATTTGATGACCACTAGAGATATTTATTTCCTATTTTTGTTACAAAAATATGATCACATAAGAATATTATTCTACAATCAACCTCCGTACAAAGTGCTTACTTGATCAAGATTTATGCATTTATTTCTACATATTAGTCTCGTTATTCCACTGGCTCAAATATTTTAAATTTTGCAAGATATGCATCTTTCAGACTTGTTAATGGCGTACTGTTTGTAATGGTTTATAACGTTTTATAAAGGTCTTAAACCTATATTGACTTCTACGAAAACCTTAGCATTAAAATCAATTTTCTTTTACAATAAACTAAATTTATTTTTTCATTGGGCGTGTTGTAATTGATTGTGTTTGAATGTCATTTATTTCATTACTGGGACTCAATAAATATTTCAAAGAAAGTGCTAGCTTTTGCACTCCAGTCCTTCTGAATGCACAGTGCTCCCGACTACCTGAAAGCACTGCTTGCGTGGGCGAAGCTGAGTAATGCAGGCTTCGACCCCTCCTTTCACAAGAAACCCAATGGGAATTGGTCACAGGGCAGGCAAGCAAAGGCGTTGATGTGATGAATAGTGAGGAACTTTCTTTGGTGCAGTAGATTAAGTATCTAGAATTTCTCAAAGGAAGATTTCTCCGCGCAATGCGTAGCTGTTCTTACAGCTAGTATTAGACTTACACACTAGATGCCGACACTAAAAATCTTATATCATATCGTAAAATCTAACCTCATATAAAAGGAAATAATTGATACCTTACTTATAGGTTTGGCAAACTTGATTTTGTCTCTCAGTAACGTTCTCAAAAAATTTAAATTCTCAACACAACCCAATAACGGGTATTTTATTAGATCGGTTGTTATGTGTAATCGATTTATGGGTCTTCAATCACTTTTCAGTCGGTATTATGTCACTATTACTAACAACTGAAAATTGAAAATGTAATTTTTGTTTTTTTGGGGATGTAGTGTTTAGTGCGTGCTTTGATCAAAAGGAGATAGTTTCCTACGTTGCATTTATTTTTGCATGATGTTCTTTCCTCGTTAACTTTAATGTTTTAATGAATTATTCTTTCATTTATTCTTAAGTTATGTAGTTAACTCACACATTTTTTTCTGCTTCATTATGCATTTATTTCGAATCTCATCATAATGTATAGAAATAGATGTATATAGATAATAACCAATATTTCCAAATAAAAAGTTCTACTGGTCATACTGTAAAATCATCTTATTTGGTACCCATTTTTGTGACGAGTTTCACTTTAAAGCAAATGTTTTCGTTTATTCTTAAATATTTCAGATATTGTTAATCTTTCAATGACATGGATGGAGTTCAATGAAGGGAGCAGAATGAAGCATAACTTCACGTAATGTCAGAACGAATTCAAAAAGAAAAAGATACTCCTGTAAATACGATTAATTTAATTTTTTAATCGATAACTTTACGCAAGGGCTGTAAATAATATAGAGAAGTCATTTTACGGCAAAATAACTAACAGAAAACTCTGTTTTGCGTTCGAATCGTTTGACGAAAGATGCGAAAGAAGTTGAAATGTTTACAAGAAAAGTTTCGGAGGGAATCACGGAAAGCATCAGCAAAAATATGAGAGCATTTCAGGAGAACTGGAGCTGCGGGGACACCTTTCTATTAGCATTTGCATAATATTGGCTTTAATTGCACAGTTTCCGTATATACACTGCCAGTCAAAAGCTTTTGGACACCCATTAAAGTTTATTCTCTCGGTAAGGGGTAGTTTTCTGTGATAGTGCACCCCAAACCCAGGGCACTGAAGTAGGGTCTTCACAATTTATCTTGTGTAAATATACATTACTTAGAGATCCTTATATACCCATTCAAGAGTATTCATGGATTCAAATTGTTAGGTGGCTGAGAAAGCTACAGTTTGCTGTCGTGTGCTACGAAGTTTGGACTGCAGTTACATCGCCGTTTCTGGTTCATAGTGGTTCAGAATCGAAAAATACTACGAACAACAGGTTTTGTAAAATAATTCATTGAAGCTATTTGGGAAAAACTCATGAATAGAATGTCAAGAATCGTCAAGAAAGTCATTCGAGCAAGGGGTGGCTTTTTTCTGACAAGAGAGTATAACAAATCAATTTTTTAAGTTCAAATATTTCATTCGTTTCTAAATGCTATATATTTTTGGCGTAAGATGTGTGGGTAATATAATAGTGAATGACATCAGCATACACGCGTATTATTACTGTCTCAAATTATTTTCTTCACAAATTTTAAATTATTAGTAGCGTCCAAAATCTTTTGATATATATCACGCAACCAACAAGAAAACGAAAGAAACGTGGAGGATAGCAACAAAAGCGGCGTCGGTAGCGGGCGAGGACGAGGAAGAATTGTTTTGGGCGGGATAGGTGGGGGACGTACGAGAAGACAAATGAGGAAGAGAACGAGGCGGCAGAAGAAGAGGAGAAGGCAGCTATGGAGGCGGGGCAAAGGTAAAAGAAGAGAAGGGGGAGGAGGAGGTTAGAGATGGAGGACAAAGCAGAGGAAAGCAGAGGCGAAGGAAGAGGCTGAGGTGGAGGAGGCGAGGATAGAAGACCGCAGAGGTGCGTCGGGAGGGCGGGGACATTTGCAATGCAAATAGCGCGGTAGCGGAGGTGCCTCCCGCACGTGGGATCGGGGAGTCGCGGGTGCTGCGGCTGCAGGCAGCGCCGCGTCCGCTCCTTTTCTCCGCCCAAGGCCCACACCCCACTCTTCCGGGAGCTGCGGATTCCCTAATTCTAACTGCTCTTTTCGTCCACCGCACTGGCTTATCCGACACCTTTTACTTGCTTATTTATTTTCTTTATTTTATTTGTTTTATTTATTTACTGCCCGCAGGCCTTCGGTGGCTCGTTGGTTAAAGTGCTTGCTTTCCACGACGCAACCCCGCGTTCGTTTCCCGAGGATAACTGTGGACTTTCCTCACAAATGTCCCAGTATCTATTGCTGTGTGACGATGAGAAAGCCCAACCTACGGTTATGAAGACAAGAATATGCGGTGAAAGGATGTCTTCGTGCTAACCACACGAGTCTTAATCCCAAAGCCGAGAGGATAGGTCACTGCTGGTCGGCGAAGGTCCATAGCGGACTGTCGAACCTTAGGACAGGGCAGGACGTGACGTGACGTGACGTGACATGGACGTAACATGGACATGAACATGACATGGACATTTGCTGCCCTCCGTTCTTCGACTTTCGAGACGAGTAACGAAAGGAATAGTCTTAAGGTTATGGGAGATGAAGAAACGGTATACCAGGGAAAATTTATCGCGATTTCATTTCGACATTTCTTCGTTTTGATTGACCAAGATTAGAAGCATTGCCTAAGAGATGATATGGTTGCATGGATCTCATGTTCTGGAGAGGAATTATTACAATAACCGCTATGTAATGAAACGTATTATTTTATTTTTCCTTTAATTTGATGTATGTGTTACTCACGTACTACCGGTACTGTGTTATATTTTAATTAAAAGAGATTTAAGAAATTGCATCGGGAGTGGTAGCTCTGGGTATCAATTGATGTCACTGCAGTACCTCTGCCCGGGTAATCCTAGGTTCGGGTCCGGACTGTGGCAGGATTTTCAAATCTAGTTAGATAGCTAGGTCGAATTCAGTCGCTGTCTGGGGGAGAATTTTGGCGACCGGCTGCCCTCATCATTAGTTTTCAGTGTTTTCTCCGGTCAACACCAGGCGAATGCCTGAGCGGTCTTTCCTTCCTCTTCCTTGTCCTATCCGCACCCTTTATACACGCATGCACCACCATACAACACCTACTGGGAGACCAGTCGGGAGATTAGATCATGTACCGGCAGGAGCGGTGCCCCCTCTGATGGGGGATACCTGGTTGGGAAAAACCCCGCTAGTAGACAGAGGGTCGGCGCCAGATCTCACCATTCAGTAAGAAAGATCACCGCCACTTGGCAATGAAATGCCATGATCTGCAATTACGGGAGTGACTTAGCAATTGACGCGCTTAGAATCTCTAATTTATCAATCAATCAATTTAAGCACTTGCTGCTCAATGAACAACTGAGGCGTGTTTCGGGCGGTAATAATGATCACTGATTTATGGGAGAATGAAGAAAAATTTTTGGGTGAATGGAGGAAGCTGTAGGTAGTCGATATGTCCCTAAGGCTTGTCACTCACACAGTCCTCGTCACCTGCCACTGTCATTCTACCTCAGCCCAATCCTACTGTTGGAAATATACATTTATATTGTAAGGTTGAAGTTTGTGAACATGTCGACAGTGTCGCCATCTGCGTCTAGTATATTATTGGAAATGTACTCTATATTGAGAGATTGAGGTTTGTGAACGCACCGACACTGTCGTCATCTGTTTTTGGTATGTAAACGAATGATCATATTCATTCGTCCTTTTGTCTTACTGTGCAGCAATGTAGTGTTTGTAAAAGACCGTCAAAGACGTTCAATAAGAGTTTATGTATATGTATTTTGTTATAAATAAAAGTGAAATGCAGTGTAGTTCTCAAGAGTTAATTTAACATGGTAGCAGAGCGTGGTTTCCGGATGCAGATGAATTGCTGAAGAGGTTATATTGGAGTTCAGCCCAGTGTCCGTCGATTCGAGGAAGTTTGCGACATGGACGACCTGAACATTCCAGCTTTTGATGGAGAGGACTACGCAAACTGGAAAACGAGGTTAACTATCTATTTGAAATTAAAAAAATGCCATGAGGTGACCACGAGGTCGAAGCGAGAAGAAGACAAGGACGTAGAATGGGAAGAACAGAACCTGAAGGCGATGCATTGCATTTTTAGTGCAATTATTAACAAGCAGCTAGAGTTCGTGAATGATAAAGTAAGTGCTTTCGAGGTTATGAAGAAGTTTGACGAGCTATACTCCAAAGAGTCAACAGCGTTGCAGATTGTCTGCAGGAACAAACTAGATGGACTCAGATTAAAGAATTACAGCGACATAAATGAATTCTTCACTGTGTTTGAGAAATACATAAACGAACTGAAGTCAGCCGGGGCCAAGGTAAGCGAAGAAGAGAAACTAAATTACATGCTCAAAACGCTGCCCGAGTCACTAAGTTATATCGGAGATCTAGTGGATGTTTTGAAGAAGGAAGACCGGACTGCGGAGTACGTGAAGGCAAAAATAAGGATGAAGAGCATCAAGGAGAACCAGGACAGTGAGGGCGTAAAATCAAATGCATTCATCTCGGAGAAGAGACCTAGTGCGAGCGGCCAAAAAGTGTGCTACGGATGTGGTAAACCAGGACACTTCAAGAGGGAATGTCGACAAACTGAGAATCATCGAGGTTCCCGGGGACGTGGCGGAAGAGCACGAGGTAACTATGGAGGTTATGTCAACCAAAGTTATGAAAATGGACATCGCGGAGGCAGAGGAGGACCACGTGGGTCCAGAGGCGGTCGCTATGGTCACGACCGATCTTACCGACAGAACGAGCAAGGAGACCGACATTACCGACAGGACGACCATGGTGGTAGGAACCGTGGAGAACAACAGTTTTATCAGAATGTAAGTGGCGCAAGCAGTTTCGTGACAGAGGTCTTCGCCAAGGAAGTAAACAGTGTAACACAGGATTCAGGTCAGATTGAAATTAATTGGTTGTTAGATAGCGGTTGTACAGATCATATAATTAATAACGAGGAATATTTTTCTAAATGCGTAACGTTAAAAGAACCGATTAATGTAAAAATCGCGAACGGAAAGATTTTAACGGCAACTAAAGTTGGTAATGTAATTAGCGATTTTTTAGTGTTTGACAGATTAGAACGAGTTGAAATGAAAAATGTATTTTACATTAAAGATCTAGATAGGAATTTAATTAGTTTTTCAAGAGTCACAGAGAAACATGATATTATTGCAAAAGGCATCAGCGCAAAAGTTTTTAGTAAAGATAGGGGTTTAATTGCAGTTGCATGGAAACAAGATAGGTTATATAAAGTGACAAGTGTGATCAACAAAGGGGAATTTAACGTAAACTTCTGCAATAAAGAAAATATGACAATAAAGGAAAAGTGGCATAGGATACTGGGGCACGTAAATTTCAATTATTTAGATAAAATTTGCAAACATCAATTAGTAGATGGAATCCCTCAAAACGTCGAGTCTGAACCTATGAAATGTAAAGTGTGCATAGAAAATAAAATGCATAATGTTCCTTTTAAAAACAACAGAAATAAGGCTAAAGAAATCCTAGAAATTGTTCACACAGATCTAAATGGGCCACATTCAACAGTAGGTATGCATGGTGAAAGATACTTTGTTTCTTTTATTGATGATTATAGTAAACTTGCACGCGTTTACACAATTAAAACTAAAGACCAATTATATGATTGTTTAGTTGGGTATGTAAATGAGGTTGAAAATCTTACTGGGAAAAGGATTAAGAAATTGCGGTGTGATAATGGAAAAGAATACATGAATAATAATATATATCAATACATCAAGGAAAAGGGGATTGTTTTAAATGCGTGCCCGCCATATGTGCATGAGTTGAATGGAACTGCTGAGAGGTTCAATAGGTCAATCATGGACATGTCAAGATGTTTATTAGCCGAAGCAAAAGTTAACAATAGGTTTTGGCCAGAAGTAGTTTGTGCTGCCGCGTATCTGAAAAATAGATGTCTTGCAAATACCGCAGAATTGAAAACTCCTTATGAAATATTTTTTGGAGAAAAGCCTAATGTCACACATTTAAAATTGTATGGAAGTAGAGTCTTTGTAAGGGTGCCAGAACAATTGAGAAAGTCAAAATGGGATAGAAAAGCAGATTTGGGAGTTCTGTTAGGTTACAGTGACGTTGGATATAGGGTACTCATAAATAATAAAATTGTTGTGGCCAGGCATGTAGAGGTTGTTGAAGAAAATATTAGATGTGTAGGTTTAAAGGATAATGGTTCCGTGAGTAAAAGATTAGATGAATCTGGGTGTGAAAATTGGGAAACTGGGTCTGAAGATAACAGCGAGGACGAAGAAAGGTTAGTCGAAATCGAATCTCCAAAAGCAGCGCTAAAGGAAAAAACAACAAGGTCGGGTAGAGTGGTTAAAACTCCACAACGCTATAGGGATGATAATACAAGTAACTTTATTTATATTAACGTATGTAGTGCAGATAGCCCGGTTAGTTTTGAGGAGGCGATTAATAGCAATGAATCGAAAAGCTGGAGTCAAGCTATGGATAGGGAAATTGAATGTTTGAAGAAAAATGACACATGGGAGTTAGTTAGTAAGCCAGAGGGCAAAGATCTTATAGATGTTAAATGGGTTTTTACTAAAAAGTTTGATAATAGGTACAAAGCAAGATTAGTTGTTAGGGGATTTCAACAAAAGGAATGTGTTGATGATATATATGCACCAGTAGCTAAAATGCAAACTTTGAAGATTTTACTGTCATACTGTTGTCATTTTGGTTTAATTATTGAACAAATGGATGTAGAAACAGCCTTTTTAAATGGCGAAATCATGTCAGAAGTTTATGTTAAACAACCTGAAGGCTACGAAGACGGCACAAATCGAGTGTGCAAATTGATGAAAGCACTGTACGGTTTACGAGAAAGTCCGAGAGCTTGGTATGAGTGTTTAGATACTTTCTTGAAAAGTTTAGGATTCCAAAGAAGTGAATATGATTATTGCCTTTATGTTTTGCGAAAAAGTAATGTCCTGATTTACTTGATAATTTTTGTTGACGACTTGCTCATTTGTTGTGTAAAGAAAAGTCGAATTAAAGAAATCAAAAATTTGTTGTCAAATAGATTTAGTATGAAAGATTTAGGTGAGGTTAAAAGTTATTTAGGAATTGATATAAATTACGAATACAAGAAAAACAAAATGAGCTTGAGTCAGGAAAATTATATTAATTCATTAGCCGAAAAATACAAGATTAAAGACTCAAAATTATATGCTACACCGATGGAAGTTAACTTGAAATTAGAACCAACTCAGGAATTGCGTAATGATATAAAGTATAGAAATTTGATTGGTGCGTTGTTATATATTAGTTCAGGAACAAGGCCAGATATCAGTTATTCTGTTAATTATTTGAGCAGGTTTCAGAATTGTTATGACGGCACACACTATAAGTATTGTCTGAGAATCTTAAAATATCTGTATTTGACAAGAAACCTGAAATTGAATTATTGTAGAAACGAAAATGCAAAAGTTCTTGATTGTTATGTAGATTCAGATTGGGCAGGTGACAATATAGATCGTAAATCTACGACAGGTTATGTGATCCGTATGTTTGACAATGTTGTATTTTGGAAGTCTCGCAAACAATCAAGTGTAACAAAAGCTTCGACGTATGCAGAGTATGTTGCGCTATCAGATGCTGTGAGTGAAGTGAAATTTCTAAAAGATGTAATGAAAATTTTTGATTTGAATTTTGATGAACCGATTGTAATGTACGAAGACAACTCAGGAGCATTGAGTATCGCTAAATATGGTAACTTTACAAAACACTCAAAACATATTGAAGTCCATTATCATTTTGTCAACGAGTTGTATATGAATGGTTTAATTGATATAGTCAAAGTAAATACTGATGATAACATGGCAGATATTTTCACGAAAGCTTTGTGTAAAGACAAGTTTGTGTATTTTAGGAATATGATGAATATTAACTGAATTTAAGATAGTATGTATATAAATGTAAGGAGGCGTGTTGGAAATATACATTTATATTGTAAGGTTGAAGTTTGTGAACATGTCGACAGTGTCGCCATCTGCGTCTAGTATATTATTGGAAATGTACTCTATATTGAGAGATTGAGGTTTGTGAACGCACCGACACTGTCGTCATCTGTTTTTGGTATGTAAACGAATGATCATATTCATTCGTCCTTTTGTCTTACTGTGCAGCAATGTAGTGTTTGTAAAAGACCGTCAAAGACGTTCAATAAGAGTTTATGTATATGTATTTTGTTATAAATAAAAGTGAAATGCAGTGTAGTTCTCAAGAGTTATTTTAACACCTACCTAGCCAATTCTTGTCGTCAGAGACAGACCAAGAATTTATATTGTGTTATCCGAAAATATTGTATCCATTGATATTTTCCAAAAGAGGAGATTTTTGTTTTTCATTCTATTATTGAATCAGAGACTATGTTAACTTAAAGAAACCAACCATTCTTGTCCTCCCTTATTCTGCCGGTTATGTGAAGCAGAGGCGTCTGTTGTAATTTTCTTGTCGCATTTTAGTTTTCACTTTGTAGTCCCCGGTAAGTCTTCAAGTTTGTACTCTCCTGTGGACTAGATCACCTAATAATAATAATAATAATAATCATAATAATAATAATAATAATAATAATTATTATTATTATTATTATTATCATTATTATTATTATTACTATTATTATTATTATTATCTTAACAGACTATATCAGTGAGACATATGTGAACGTTCAGTTACTGCTTCCGAACTAAAACAGAGTATCCAGGAAGTTTGATCTCTATTATTCCCTGGCTTGTTTCGCAAAAAATATAAATTTCATTTTCGAGTTCCTCGTCCATTATGTATTTTCTGTCACATTTAGTTGCATTTGTCGTGAATGGCGAGTATCAAATTTGTTTCGCTAAAAATCTTGCCATTTATAGGTACGCATTGCATGCTTTTGTATGAACGTTTTGCCCATGACGTTTTTCTCAGTGTCCCCTGTATGATAAAAATATCGCATTAAAGCTATCAGAGTCGTTTGGCAAATTGCCTTTTTATAATTGTTAATATTTTATGACTTTTGACAATAGAAATCACTTAATTGCACTTCTGGAGTTCTTTAAGTAGGTCTTCATTTCACCTTTTTGCCTGTTTTAGCTTCTGATGCCTATTTTTGCCATTTTGTCTTATTTTGACTTTTTTCTGTCTTTTACATAATTATCTGGCTTTTTTCTTCTCCTGGCACTGATATCAATTAAGTTAGAGTCACGGTCGTGTTTTGTCTTCGTGTGATAGAAGAGGCATTTAAAAGTTTAAATGAAAGAGGCAGATGATATCAGTCAAGATTTTTGATTTTTCCATTGACGCCAACAGGCTTTGTTCTCTCACGAACAATCTCATCCTACCTTTGAGTACTGCCTCCGATCTCTTTTGAAGACAGCTCTATATACGATATACCCTTCTAAGTCCTGACGATTACGTAACTGCGAAGAACGAAAAATATAATTTAGTTTTCACTGATGCCATTTCAAGATTAAAAACAGAGTCCACAATAGCAATTCGAAGAGACTGCGTCGCGAGTAAAACAAATTCGAAGGTATCATACCGAATGGCTATGTGGAATCAAGATTACAAAGAAAATATAATTTCATTACATGTTAAGTATTAATGTAAATTTTACATTTAGAATAAAAATGTTATTCACTTTAATTATTAATTGTTCAATATAATTGCTTTTAATTGTAATGTATTATCATTTACTTGCCATTTGAACCCCATTTTAGCTGAAATGAATGTCATTTTAAAAAGCTATTTTAGAAAAAATAAATGCCTTTTTGCCTGCTTATTTTAGGTAAAATAAATGCCTGAACTTCCAGGCTCTAGTTATCATTATAACTATTATTAGTATTAATAAATGCATTATATTCAAATTAAGAATAGCCACTTTATTCAAAGAATGTATCATTCAAATATATGCATGTTTATTGTAGTGGTTTCACGTAATATTCAAAATCTATTTACATATTTCTGTGTATTTCTGACCAAAAATTGGAAGACATAATTACAAGTACTTAGAAAGCATCTCACACTGAATTCAACATCTACTTTCCGACACGCCGCTCCCCCATACTACTGATGATAGCGCATGTGCGTAGTACGTGTAGCTCGGCGGTTGTTCGAAGAATGAGCATTCAATTTCATTAATTTGTTCTGTGCTTAGCTGGAGCAAATTCATTTGGCGTGCTTTTAGCGCGAGAAACGTAATTACGTTCGTACGGATCCGAATTGTCCTGGTTCTAATGCTGACTAATTTTGTTCCATTTTCGGTATAAAAAAGCGTGTAGATAGGGTTAAAGAGTTCTGTAAATAAACTTCAATTCACTGAAATTCCAATATTTAGTTTGCGATTTAAGTAATTGCCCTTTCTTACTTTCAAACCATCTCCTTCAATGCCTAAGAAGTTTTCACTTACGTATGGTAATTTTTTTCACGCTCGAATCACACTTGAATCATGAAATATTGAACTCTGTAAGTACATTGACTTCTTTTAATAACACACCAACGTTTTAGAAAAGCACCATAGGATATTCCATTTTCACATTGATGGAAAACCCTGATATAGTGGCAGAACGTTTTTTGTTGAATTTAGCATAAATTGGGAATGTTCTTCAATATTGTGATCATATATAATATGAAGAAAGGAAATTATATTATGAAATATAACATGCAAGGATATAAACCTCACTTAATATTTTATTTCTCCTGCCATGAATAGCAGTTGACTCTTGTTCGTTGGGTCGTTAAGTCGTTTTGCTATTTACTTTCTTACAATTTTGGTGGTGGGGTTGGCATGAACTACGAAAGTCTAAGAAAATACTAACACCAGCCAAACTAATAGTGTAAGCAAATGAATTGATAAATAAATGAAAAATTAGCTAAAGGTGGCATTAAGCGAAAATGCATAGAGAGCAGAAGTCATCTGCCCTACGACCGCAATGGATATTCCACGAACAGTTCTTTCTTCGTGTTTCGAATAAGGCTCTCAGAATTGGAGGGTGAGTAATCTAATATTTCACCTCAGCCTAACCTCACTGAACATTCCATGATCATTTTTTGTGAGCTCATTTCAATGCTGGTAATTTGGTTCATAATTTTCTCATTACTTATTGAAACTTCTTTGCACGGAATTACTATTCAGAATCATGTTTAGATATCCGCAGTGATATGAATGTGTGTTTTTTATTTTTTTCCGAGTTTGACCAATTTTACATTCATGAAACTACGAACTATCGTAAGACTAGATTTTCCCCATTATGGTACAGCAAACTTCCATGAAATATGGTTTGATTGTGACATATATGTTTCAAAATGATGTACAAGTACGTGTCGTGTTCACGGCATTTTTTAATAAATTTAAATAAAATATTCCGAAATGGATATATTTCATTGTACTGTATCATTACCAAAAGGTCTCTTTCCTGTTACATTATAGAATATTGTATATACAATATATTATATTTGTGTTTGAGCTAAAATGGACGCTAGTTGTTACAATCTTAATGAAGAAAGGGAATTATGTTGCTAACGATAATTATTCTATCAGCTTATATTTCCTCTCTCCGCTTCAGAGCAGGTGATAGCTTTCAATTGAAATCACCTACATTTCGCGTTTTAGATATAGCAGCGGTTGCCAACATCGCGCGAGTTAGTTCCAAATTCCGTCAACATTTTACCGACGTTTAATGATTGATTGGAGGGCCAGGCGCGGACATTTCGAATTCATGGCAGCCATCTAAATTTGTCAGAGCCATTCTGCATTTATGGTGGGGGATTGGAACAGGGCACGTCGCTGGAGGCGGCGGTGGGGGAGGAGGGGCGGAGTGTGGCCGGCGGAGTTTTGAGGTGGCGAGGCGCTGCCGACCGCGAACATGTCTAACTGCCTTGCAGGCTGGCCATCGGCCATTCTGCGCTGCTTCGCTCAGGACGGGGCGGGGTGGGTTTTGTACGCTGCTCTGACGATTGATGCGCAGCCAGCGGCATTAAAGGGGGACTGCGAGGGTTCTCTGCCCTGCTTCACTCACGCAGTGGGCGTACTGTAGATGAAGAAAGACCCTTCGTTTGACCTGGAGAGATGGTTCAGGGGCATCAGTTGATGGCAGTGCAGTCCCTCTGGCCGGGAGGTCCTAGGTTCGAGTCCGGACGGTGGCGACTAGCTTGTCAGCTATGTCGAATTCAGTCGCTGGAGGAGAATTCTAGCGGTCAGCTGATATGATCGGTAGTTTTCCGTGGTGCCTCCGATCAATACCAGGCGAATACAGGAACAAACGGGCCACGGACCGCGCGAGATCTTCCTACCTCTTCCTTGTCCTATCCTACACGCACTTACATTACACGCACTATACAAGCACACAGGCCGGTAGACCCGTCCGGAGCTTAGAGCTTGTCTCGTCTGGGGCGGTGCCCCGCTGGTGGGAGATACCTGGTTAAGGAAACTCCCACTAGCCGACAGTAGGTCGGCGCCGGATCTCGCCACACAGCGGGGGAAAAACACAGCAATCCTCCCGAGCAAAGCACGCACTACACTTACGGGACTAATGACACTGTTAGTTGACGCGACCGAAATCACTAACAATCAATCAATCACCCTTCGTTTGAAGGTGAACATAAATATGCGGGACTACAGCTTGTTGGAACTTCGTACTGTTTTCTTTGTGTAGCAGGCGACATGAATTGTATCATTGTTACCGAAATAAATCTGTAGAAATTGTATATTTTCGATATTATTTCTCTCCCCCTTGCTCATTCTCTCTATCCCTCTCTTTGATCACTTGTTTCTCCCCAACTAATCCCTGGCTTATGCCGGAGTAGCATCTTTTAAATATGGTCGTGAACAGTTCGCAGTGCTTTCTTTCTCATCTCGCTTCAATTCCCACCTTTAGAACTAGGAGGTGAATTGATGACATTTAATGCGGCCCATCCCCACTACTTAGAACGTTCATGACGTAGAGACCGCGAGAGTTCAATAGAGCTGATTTCAGCCTAAATTGGAGAGCCAGAAGGAGAATAGTAAGAACTCCGGTAAACTGCGGGTTAGCCCGATACTGGTCATGACAGTAAAGTATTATATCTGTAAGAAAAAAAACAATTCCTTTCCAATTACTTGGTGGGGGAATTTATAAATTAATTTTCCATTAAACGTTTTTGGTAAAACAAATAAATTGTCTCATGGACTTTAAAAGCGTGCAATTTAAACATTAAATTAAATATGAATTACTCCATTCACCTGTTAGTTAATTCCGGGAATTAATTTATTCTTGAAATGATAAAACTATATAAAGCTATTACCACACTGAGCTGCCCGAATAATTAATTTTCGAACAAAAGTTGCGGCATGATCATAGAATAATATTAATAATAAAAGTAATAATAATAATAATAATAATAATAATAATAATAATAAAAGTGATGAGAAGAAGGAATAGGAATAGGAATATACAATTTCGTGAGTAAGAACGTGCTGTGCACACTAATACATATCTCTAAAAATTGTGCGATGTGATGTTCTGAAGCCTCGTAGGTGTTTTCCTGGACGATACACTGCAAGTTGCTACCTTCCGGAGGTTTTGTACTAGCCTAGTCTCGCGTTACATATGCTGTGTATCACGCACATGTGTTCTCTAGTGCTCTTTCGTGAAAAGCTGCACAGCAGGCCGATCAGCTGGCCGCGACTGCTGGGAGGGTGATGGCGTGGGGTGGGCTGGACAGGGACAGAGGTGAGGGCGTCAACGACGGGAGGGCGAAGGCGACGGTGAAAACATCGATGAGGGCGAGGGCGAAGGCGAAGGCGAGGGCGAGGGCGAGGGCGAGGGCGAGGGCGACGGTCAGGGTGACGGTGCGCGAGGGCGATGTTGATGGCGATGGTGAGAGAGGTGACAAAGGAAAAGACGAAGGCGAGGGCGAGAGCGAGGGCAAGGGCGAGTTCATGGACGCGGGCGTGGGCGAAGGCGTGGGCGAGGGCGTGGGCGAGGGCGTAGGCGAGGGCGTGGGCGAGGGCATGGGCGAGGGCGTGGGCGAGGGCGTGGGCGTGGGCGAGGGCGTGGGCGAGGGCGTGGGCGAGGGCGTGGGCGAGGGCGAGGGCGTGGACGTGGGCGAGGGCATGGGCGTGGGCGAGGGCATGGGCGTGGGCGAGGGCATGGGCGTGGGCGAGGGCATGGGCGTGGGCGAGGGCATGGGCGTGGGCGAGGGCATGGGCGTGGGCGAGGGCATGGGCGTGGGCGAGGGCATGGGCGTGGGCGAAGGCGAGGGCGAGGGCGAGGGCGGAAGCCCGAGCAGGTGCGGTGACACAGAAAGTGGTGACAGATTCCTGGTGTGGGTACGGCGGCGATGGCGAGGGCCAGGGCCAATCTCTCCCTGCGAAGCCGTCACTGAGAGTACTGCGCTGGGGCTCAAGAGGACTTTTCTACAGATTCCCTCGCACTTGTTCGTCTCTGCGCGGCTAGCGGTACTGTAACGCCGTGAAATGGTAGCGCTCCACCGACTAGCTGTACGTAACGTACCGGCTCATTGTTGTTGTTGTTGTTGTTGTTGGATACTCAACTAGTAAATTAAATTTTAAAATAAAAAAAAAATATTGAAGATTCTTTATTTATTATTATTATTATTATTATTATTATTATTATTATTATTATTATTATTATTATTATTATTATTATTATTATTATTATTATTATTACTATTATTGTTCTTTCTTCAAAGATTGGTTTCTTATTACCCATTATATACGAAAGCAATATCCATGTATGCACAGCTTTCGCCAGTTTTCAGTATTTCTCCCTAAGTCATAATTGCGTTAGAAGCTAACGTTACACGTTACCGGTTTATTTATACATTAGCCTAGAGTTAAATATAAACAGGTGCGGATCCGGGGGAGATATGGGAAATCCCCCACTAAATATTTTCTGTAACTTTTAATTTTAACTTGTCACAAATCGTTCAAGCAAAATATTCATATATTGCGATAATCATTAAAACGAATAAAATCGACTCGTAGCATGATCTGAGTGTACCCTGCAATATTTTACAAAATGTAATGACACATTCGACAAATCATTCCTGACATCAACCGGCTAATATTCGCATTATCTACAAGACGCTTGTATATTCATGAGATTTCGCTATTGTGAGATGTTCTTTATTGTGCAGACTCATGCGTTGCTGAGATTCAATTAATAAATAAGGAGTTTTGCAGTTTCGAAAATACAGAGAATTTGCTGAAAAAGTAAACAGTACCACACTTTTTATCGTTTTGGCTGCTTACGAAGAAACAATTGAAAGAAAAAAAAGTTTTTTTAAAAAGAATTTATGTCAAAATTTCTCATGTTGAAAAATGTATATGACATCATTTGATAATCTGTCTTTGAATTATAGATTTCATGAAGGAAAAAATATCTATTTTGAGGTGTAGGAATATGCCGAAATGTCATATTTTCAAGTTCCGAAAATTCGAAAATTTCAACGGAAATGAAATCTTTGCCATTTTAAGGATTTTTTACGCTTTTCAAAGAAAAAAGTTAAATAAAAAAATAGGAGCTATTCTTGAGGAAATTTTGAGAATGTTGAGGCTTCATGTAAAGTATCCCCAAAAATCAAAATATCCCTTTCAGACTAGCAGGTCCCGAACTTTCAAGAATATCAATATTGAGAAAATAAGCTCTAGACGCTAGCGTTCACCATAGTGGGGATCTAAAATACGAATTTTTCTGTCGAAAAATTGATTTGTGCTACAGCATTACAATACCTTCTCTTTAAGCACGTAGTATGGCGAGAAAGTAAAAACCAATACAGTGAAACCTGCCAAAATGGCCATTTCAATTAAGCGGTTACTTGTTTTAACGGACATTTTTTTCCTGTAACCTTTTGATTCTTGCGTAAGACGCGTAAATATTTCTTTTTTTAAGCGGTCACCTAACTACCACAGTAGGCGGCTAGACACATTTTGCAGAATACCCTGCACTAAACTGTCACAACTTCCTGATCATTTTATTACCTTCAGCCGGAGCACAATAAAGAAGAGGAAAAGTTGTGGAGTTTTCAGATGAGTCAGTACCTTCGTGCGATGAGAGACATTCTCAGATTACCCTCACAGATCAGATGCTTTGAATCGCTAATTAGCCGGAGGATTTTTGTTTCAAATAACAGACTATTTCCTTGTATGGTCTGCTATTTCGTCGGGGTGAAAATTGCAGCTTTAAGTGTAGATGGAAATCAAGTGTACGCGTGGAGCAATCAAATAGAGCGAAAACGAAGAGTGCAAAATGTATACCATGATTTTGTATGCAAATTGTTCAAGTGCTCGCATACAAGATAGCTTCCTGTATTCTGTAGCTTTAGTGAAAATAAAAACATGTTAACATAAGCGCTGGCCTATTCTTAGAGTATGCGTATTTTTATTGCAAAGATAATTATTATTATATGATTATTATAAACAATAATATGCCATACTATCATTTGATTTACTTAATGTAGTTCGCGTAAAAACAGAAAAACTAAGTGACTTACAGGGGAAAATCTTCGATTATTTTCTTGAGCTTCATCTCGCTATAGAGTGGGGGATCACTGCCACCTCCCGAGCAAAACATGCATTACACTTATGGGACTAACGCCCCTGGAAGTTGATGTGCCCGGAATCACTAAACAATCAATTGTTGCGTTTCATAATCCCTACTCCAGACCAAGCTTATCAGCTAGGTCGAATTCTGTCGCTCTTTGGAGGAGAATCCTAGCGGTCAGCTGCTCTTATCGATGGTTTTCCGTTTTTTCCTGATCAGTTCCAGGCGAATGCCGAAGCAGTAATCTAATAAATGGGTCACTGACCGTGCGCAACCTTTCCATCGTCTTCTTTATCCTATCCGCACGCCCTACTTACACCCACGTACACTTACATGCATGCACACATGTCGAGCGACCGGTCGGAAGCGCAGAGTTTGTCCCGGCTGGAGTGGTATCCCACTAGTGGGAGATACTTGATACTTGATACCCGTTATTCGTCAGGTAGGTCGCTGCCAGATCGCATCATCCAGCGGAGGAAGATAACCGCCATCTTCCGAGGGGAAGAAACATGCACTACAGTTACGGGACAAATGTCCTTAGCAGTTGATGCCCGCGGAATTACTAATCAGTCAAACAAAACTACTCCGCCTTGTTGCTGTACATTGTAGCTCTGCATTCTGTGGGAAAACAATCGCTAGCGGCCGATAAGCTATCTCCTGCCTAGCGGCGGCCTCTAGAGCGCTTTCTGCGGCCGGTTGCCTCCTAACGGGCGGAGCCTGCTACCCTCACCGAGATCCCCTGAGTCGAGGCGACCTTCACTTGTTTGAATGCATGCGCCGCGGATTATTTTACAAACTCTGCCATTCATGTTGTTGGGAATGGGCTGTTTGGCTGTCTTTTTTAATAAAACGTATAAAATAAATTACATATTCTCCTCGGAGAATTTCTACGGATATCCGCTACTGGATCCTCTAGGATGAGTGCAAGTTCTATTGCATTTGTATGTGATGTATTTTTATTACTCATTTTCTAGTTCATTTAAATGTCATTTTAAATTAAATTAATTACCCGAAACATCTTCTATCACTTATTTTATTAAATACGAACCTATATGCCTGCAAGTAATTGTTACGAGCTTTTGCATATTTGCAAAATAAAAATCAGATTTGTAATGACAAAACTTGTAATGACTTTTTTCCAGAAAGTTATAATATCTTCACACGCTTTTTCCATCTCTCCATTCCAATTTCTCTCTCACTCTTTCTATTACAATTTCCACATTTCTTCTAGTGTTGCGTGGTTTCAACGCTATTCTCTCAGTGCTAATTTTATTATTGTTGGCGGTGAATGTAAACGACGAAGGGGGTACTTGGCGGTTCAAAGACTTGTGGGCTTCCAGAATGCAGTGACCCCGTCAGCGACCTCGTGAATGTCAGCGACCTCGCCCAGCGCCGGACGCTAAGCGACCGACGGCCATCGTCAGCTCATCGCTGCTCTCCCGGGAGTTTTCAAAATTCACAAAATCGACGCGCGCGGAAGTGCCTACCCATGTTCACTCCGAGCGCTCGTCAGGTAGGAGCCCGAGCGGCGGTCGGCTGATTTTCGCAGAATTCAGCATTCTACTGCACATAGTTGAATGATAAATAAGAACTAGTCATGTTTCACAACATTTTCAAACTTTATAGTTTCGCTCCAGAGCATGAGAAAACTTATTTTCATCGGAAAATGTAAAACGTAGTTACATCCGTAGACTACAGATGTAATTTTATAGTATTACAAACAAAATAGTATGCAACATCCCCGGCTTTACTCGAACCAGAAATAGCAAAAGGAGAGCTCGACAAACTCGCGCATAGTGAAGCTTCATATATGTTCAGAAGCAAAACAAGGGATCATCGTCTCAGCATTTACTCAACGGATCCCGGGACACTGGACAAAAAACTAATCGAGGTGGGGGACATTGTCCCTGACATTTACGTACAATACTTGATTAAGGCTATTTAACCTTGAAAATGTTACATGTATTTTCCACCACAACGTCCACAAAGCTGTCACCTATCCTAATATTCATTTTTCTTCGAGAACAAGAGTTATCACGTAAGACAGGGTTCACTGTACAAAAGCTGCAGTGGACACTATATCTAAAGGTCTTCATTCATGTCGAAATATTATGTCATGCGCGCCTACATTGTACATACGTAGACTGCCGCTTCTCAGAGGTAGTTTCAAATTTCAAATTTCAAAACCCCCTGTTCTGATTTGGATATGACCCTAATGATTCTCAAGCTGATCATGTGCGATCAAACTATCAGTTCGGGTTACTCGCAATGTAAGCTGTACCGTGAGTGCTTTCTTCATTGCATTGTTGTTAGTAGAGCAAGGATTAATTATGACATGCATTATTTATTATCGTTATTAATGTACCCTAATTCAGAGGTGTTTGGACATCGTTACGTCCGAATAAATATAACTGTTGGGAATGGTCTTGCTTCTTGCTTATAACGCCCAATGGAGAATTGTGTCGTCAAAAAGAAAGAAAGAAAGAAGGAAAGAAATAAGGAAAGAAAGAATCTATTTAGTAAACTATGAGTATGAGATGACGTTGGAAATAACAATTTCGCTACATTTTTACATGACTCAGCCTACAAATCTTTTGGGTGACGTTTGTGTTGTCGTTTATAAACAAATTATTTGAAATACTTGTGTTTTAATTGACTCAAGATAGATTTCATTCATCAACTAAGGAATGTGTTTTGTATAATACGAGCGTTACAAAATTGTTTCAATATTTCAGTCATGCACTTAAAAAAATACGGGTTAAGATTTCATTGCGTGTGAATTGACTTTAATACTTCCCTTCTATAACCAAATATCTATTTTTTCTTTGTCTAAATATGACGCGTCATGATTACGAGAAAATAAACATTCTGTTTCACAAAGCTCTCAGAATAATATATTTTGGGGAAAAAAATTCTATGCCGCTGAGCATAAGCACTGAGGTGGCTAACAAATCTCAATATTTTTTAAACAACCTCTGTTTTCCTTCTGCTTGAAAAATATGGAATGTTCATATAAATCACTCAAACACCATTTGAGTCATTTTGACTTAAATGTGACGTCAGCCATAATGACGACAGAGCCAGCCGTCTCATAATCCACGTCTGTGCCAGTTCCTGCCATCTACACTACTCGCAAAAATCGGCTGGTAACCGAATTGTGCGCAAGAAAAAAACGGGGTAGAGAGGAATTTAACAGAAAACGAACACGTGTGAGGGAACGATGATTAGACCCTTGCCGAGACCAAACAAATCCGAACGAAAACAAAAACAAAAAAAATTGAACGCGACTGTCAGAGGCCGCTTTCAGCGAAAAAAGGGGAGAGAATGAGAGTGACACGGGCCGCTTGGCTGCGTGGGCGTAAATAACTAAGGATCAACGCGGGCGCTACACAACGGGGCGCGCGGCCTCGCGCCAACGGCTCCCTATGGAGCTGTGCCGCCCGCCCGACCCCTCCCCAACCCCTTCGCCGTCCTGCCCCCGTCCACGCCCACGCCCGCGCCGCCGCCTCCGCCCTCGCCGCCCGCCCAGCCGTCCGTCGCTCGCGACGCGTCTCGCCACCCCGCGTGACGCCTGCCGAGCAGCAATCCCGCTTATTGCGTGGCGCTGCTGGGCGCAGTTCGTACTCGTAGCTACCCTCGCCCCCCCACCCCCACCCAACGCTGCGTGCTGGAGGCCTCTCCGTGTCTTGCGCCCGCCACCTCCAGACACTCCGCACCCGACCTCTGCCTCCCTTTCGTACCCCCTCTCCTCCCCCACATTCATTTCCTTTCTCGCACTCCCAGTTATCTCATCTTCAGTTTTCATTCTTGCCGACTGCGACGGCTCACTGGCAACAGGACCGTTGCCTCCGCAGCGGCGCTGACTGGCTGGTCTTAGGCCTGGAATCCCGTGGTTCCTCCCATCAATTCTACGCAAATGCTACACGAAGGTTCATCGACCGCGCGCGATAATTCCTTCTCCATTCTTGTCTTCCCTCTCCTGACATTCAGACATTCATGACCTACCTACCATACATGTCGGGAGCTTAGAGCTTATTTCGTCTGCGGCGGTATCCCGCTGGGGGAGATAACTGGGAAAGAATACCTCTCAAGTCGTTGCCGAATAGCATGTTCCAACGGGAAACATCGCCACTTCCATATAACAAGCTCGTGCCCACAAAAATAATCCGACTCATTCACTTCTCTGCGACTGAAAGCAGTTTCATTCCTCCCATAAAGCCCTCCCCATGATCCCCTTCTGTATCATCCCAACCATTCCATTCTACTGCTTCTTGTTTCACCTTCCCCTCGCGTGTCCTTCCTGACTCTTTTTACATTCATCGCGGTGCGGCGAGTTTTTATCCTCTCATTACTCTGTTCTAACCTCACCGTCCACTTTGCTTCCCACGCCTTTTTATCTCCACCCCTTTGCTTCTCGGTTCACGAGAATCACATTTCCGTTGAATCTTACGCCATTTGCCACACACTTGCTTCCGTAGTGCGGTTAACTGCTTTTCTGCTGAGAGTTCTCCATCCTGCGGATGTGATGAACGGGCTCTCATTACGTCTATAAGTTTGAGCAGAGTACTAACAATTCCAACGCTACACCTAGCTCGATCCTTACTGCCCCAAATACTCTCATATTGCAAAAATATTTGAAATTCAGGCCACGATTCGCGTTGTCGACTGGGAGAATGGTTGGGTGCAAACGTCAAACAACGCGAATGCCAAGAGCTGCGGATTCTGGACCTCGGTTACCCACAATTTTCTCCTCATGCCTAATGTGCGACAGTCTCCCATTTCTTCACACGTCTAATTTGCAGGCTTCACACGAGCGCAGTTTACGCTCGCCAACCCGCCTGTGCGACTGTTCCTCTGTCGCGCGGAGCGCAGGCCGTCATTCTATCTCTCTCCTAACCCTTCTCAGTTTCAACGGCTGAGTATATTCAGAGTCTGCACTGCCGCTGTCTCTGCAGCGACTCTGTCGTGGGGTCCGAGGGTTCGAGTTCCGACGGTAGCGGATATTCGACACCAGCTACGTATAGAGGACGAATTCAGCCGCTGCCAGGAGAATTTCAGCGGCCGGTTATTCTGATCGGTAATTTCCCGTGGTTTCTCCGATCAACATCAGGCGAATGTCAGAGCAGTACCCTAACAAACGGGCCACGAACCGCGCGTGATCTTTCCTTCCTTTTCTTTCCCCTATCATCTCCCCTTACACACACACACACACACACACACACACAAACATGCACTACCAGATATGTCGGGAGATTAGAGATAGTCTCGGCTGGAGTGTGCCCCAATGGGGTAGATACTTGTATGGGGAACTCCCCCGCACTGGATGGGGACATCCCCCGCAAGCCGACGTGTACGTCGACGCCGGCTCTTACCATTCAGGTGGAAAGGATTACCTCCACCTCTTACGTTATAACATTTACTCCACTACCGGGACAAATGACCATAGCAGTTGTGATGCCGGGAAACATCCATCAATCAACCTCAGTTCCCTCCCGCCGCATCCCACCCCGTCGCCGTGCATCCGGTGGGCTCGCCTCCCGGGCTCCGGTGGGTGCCGAGGGCCGTTTCCCGCCCCGTTCCCCCCAGCTGCGCGTACTTCGACGTGTGCGGTCGTCACGTCTCGTCCCGTGCGTCTGCGTGCCGCGGCCGGCGTCCCCGCACGCCGGTCAATGCGCCGCGCCGTCTGGCCCATTTCCCGCCTCTGCCCTTGCGCCGTCTCTGCGCCGCTCGCCACCCAACCTGCCTGCCCTTCGGCCGTCTCCGCACGCGCCTCGCCGCGCGCCTCGCGCGCCTGGCCACCGCGTCGCACAGTGGGCCCGTATGCACGAGCCGATGATGGCGATATCCATGTCGCAGCTTTTTAGTTTCCGCGTGCTGAAAATTGGCGAATTTTCTCCAAAAAGCTCTTATTGCCAGACCCTGGTAACGAAAAAGGGGATAAATTCCGTAATAATGAAAAATTGTGTAGTGAAAAAATGGATGTCTGTGATCAACGCTAGCACCTAAACCGTTCAGCCGATTTTCTTTCAAATTGATATCCCCCAATCGATCTGAATGAATTCGAGGCTTTGAGAGTTTCAATTAGATATTTTGATTTTTTCATATGAAAACGTGAAAAACTCTGAATCGTGATATGAGTTTAAAGATCTCATAAGTGTACCGTCCATTTCTGGGTGTGTGTAAAGCAATTTAGGAAATTCATATGTTTGAAATTGCTTGCAAAGTAAGATTAGTTTTTTCATTTATTGACTGATTAGTGATTTGAAGCGCGTCATTAGTCCCATAAGTGTATTGAATGTTTTTTTCGGAGAGTGGTGTTAATCTTCCACTATTGGAGTAGTGAGATTAAAAAAATGCTGGTATTTTTATGACGTATCTTATTTTGAGGGAGCGAATTTTGATGACTTAAAACACCACCAAAAATTATCAATAGAATATTCTTAAAACATTTTAACATGCCCTAAAAGCAAAGAAAAATGACATAAAATTTTAATCAAAACCAGTTCAGACGGACAACTAATTTTTTTAGATATTTTACTAATGTAATCGCGGGTTCTTTCTTTAGTTCAATTGAACTCTGCTTGCAAACTTTTGGTTTGGACTGTTCATTACCAGGAATTCGCTGCCTTCATAGCGAAATCGGCCGAACCGACAATGTCACTGATATGCGTCGCAGGAACCTCATGTTACGTACTCACAAGGGCTGAAATTACAATTTCTGAGTGAAAAAATCGAATAGCTACTCACGACTTCTGTGCAGATCATTTGTTGCATTTCGTAAATATTATTTGAAACAAGTACTATTAAAATGATACCAAATAGTTCAAATCGGTAAAAAATGCCGAAAGTGTCGAAAAATGTAAAAAATTAACTTATTACTTGAAATCGACGAAGAATCCAAAATAAAGACATAAACATTAGTCATTTCATTTTGACATAACATAAAATTAATTTCTATACTAAACAGCACTCTTCTAAAGTGAAAAGAAAACAAATGACATTTCATCTCACCCTTTCATCTGCACCCTGCTAATCATGCTTTGGTCAGACTCAGGGATGTCTTGCGGTAACGCTAGGGCCGATGGCTTTGTCGACAACTTGGACCTGCGTAGCGAAGCGTCACTTCCCTCTGGAACGTGCGTCGGCCGCGCACACTGGGGCCGCGCCGCGAGTGGCTTGTTCTCGGAATCGACAGCGCGCGTGAACGAATCAGATCACGAACAGCATTTCTACCAAATATTGTAACGGCCCGGCTTTTGAAAAATGGAATTTTGGCCATCTTTTCCAGCCAAATCTTCCAGTGTGCGGCGTTTGCGACTGCGCACTACGGGACGGGACGGGACGGGACGGGACGAAGCGGCGTGGGTGACGGCAGCGGCTTCGATATCGGTGACGGCGACGCGAGTTCTCCCAACGCCTCGATCGGGCCGCAGATGCACTTCCTGCTCCCTTTTCGATGGGCGCTCTCCTGGTCGCATAACACGCGCTAATTGAGTGTTCTCCTTTTTAAGTGAGCATTGTTAGCAACCTTACGTGCGACCGCCACGTGCCTTCTCTGTGTTCTTTCCAGAGGAGATTAGATGCTGACTCACTTATACAAAAATAAGTCTTTGGGAGTAGAAATAGGTTTTACAATAAACAGCAGATGCATAACGATTCTGTAATGAATGTTGAGGAATAACTACTTAGCGATGCGTAACGTTTCTTGAATTTCCAGTATTGGTACTTACGATTATATTTCAATTTTTCCCAGTATATAATATTATATCCAGTATCCAGTTCTCTAGTAGAATATATCGAAATTACCAGTATGAATGTACTGAATTGACAAATAAAACAAAAAATTAAAATGTGTATCCTTATTTGTAATTTTAAATTATCTAACTAAAGTTATTATTACTGTATCTAGAGTATTAGAGTACCTATAGTGGTGTTGCCAAACGTCCTCCATTTTGAGAGGACATTCGTCCATGGACGTCAATTGTTTTCTCTTGTCCTCCTTTTCGTAAATTTTTAATATTTGGGGTCATTTATTTTATCTCGTGACAAACATCTGCTACGTTGTATCATTTACAGTTTAATTTAGAATAGAAAATATTAATACCTTTTTTCTGACACACGCATGCATTATAGTATCTCTGTCTAGCAACAAATATAAAAAAGACACGCTAAACCATCATCTGCATTTTGTGAACGCATTTTTTCACTTGAATCGCAAATGGAAAGAAAAAAGTAAATAAAGAGAGAAAAAGAAAGAATAAAAAAAGAAGAAAAAATAGAGCGGATATTAGTCTAAATTAAATATCTATAAAAAAAAATAATTTGATGCAGTCTGCGTGTTGTTTTCTTTTGGGAGGGGGGACTTTTTGAGTATCCACCGTTTTACATGAACATAGTTGGCAACCTTACGTGCCACTGCCACGAGCCTTCTCTCAAGAGATTAGGCTGGCTCGCTTGCACAATAAGTCGTTGGTATTAGAAATGAGGGTTTGCGATGGATTGCATAACGATGCTGTAATGATTGTTACGGAATAACTACATAGCGATGCGTAACGATTCTTGAATTTCCAGTATTGGTACTTACGATTATACTTCAAATTAATTCCCAGTATATAATATACCCAGCATTCAGTTCTTCATCAGAATATATAGAAATTATTTGCCATTATAAATGCAATTGTAATTTAAAATTCTGTAAGTAAATCTATTATTTGTATTTAGTTACTAATGTTCTCGTTGATGTAAAGCGAACTAAAAAAAATATTCCGTTGGGTCAATGCAACACTGCCATTGTTTCATTCTTGTTTAAAGTAGAGGAATCGTTCTGCGACAGAGAAAGTTCCGTATGTTATAATATTATCATCCCTCATGAAGCGAAATCTTGTGAACCTACAGGATTGTATCGTGCAGAAAACTGCATTTCTTATTACATTTACTTATTTTACATTTACATAGCGCTATACATACGCTCATACATGCATGTAATCTTATCTCGTACAATCAATTTCCTTGACGGAAAATGTCTTAATTACGTTAACAGAACCAAAATTACATACATACTGTTACACGTGTATATACTATTAAATTGACATATGAAATTATCACAGTACATGTTTTCGAAATACTGTTACACAATCCAGTTATTCTCTTATCATTTAAAAAAAACTGTTTCCCACAAACATGTCAAAACATCAAATATGTTTAGTTTTATTTCAACGGTGCCATAAGGCATATTATTCCTAAGCGATTATCTACTATTAATCACTTTCTCCCAGTGTCGCGAGTTTCTTGCACAATCCCAGTTTTAAACACAGACTTTAACATTTCTGTTAAATGAGGGTAACGGGAAGGACGTATGATTGAAGTTGTTTGTACAATGAAAATATATTTTGGAATCACCCCACTATAAAGAAATTCTACATATTTACCTAAGTTGTTTTTAATTTATATTTAACTGAACACAAAATAATCTCGGAAGATTATGAAGCACAAAGTTACAAATACATGATTGAGTGGCTGCTTTGTAGTCTGTGAAATTTTACTTCTAAAACATTGTTGCCTACATTAGTGAAATAATGAAATGAATAATTTTTTCTTCATTGTCGACCGCCTATTCTGATTTCCTGATTACGAGTACGAATGAAACAGTATCGGTTAACTTGAAAAATCACTTTCAGAGAACTCTTTTCACCTGAACATCAACCTGAGCCTGACACATCATATTACTGTTAACACTTCCTCCTTTGAACGATATTTTTCTGTGAGTGTAAATCTCGTTTCCAATTTATTTTCAAACACTGCCACGCACAAAGGAAAGGAATTATGAAAAGTAAATGGAATTGCATGCGTTTCATTAGAACTTAAACTAAGCTAGTTTGCAGTCTCTACAGAATTGAACACTCAATCATTAATAATGATTTAGAATCAGTGCTTTCGTATCAAATTTCGCAAATCATTATTCCTCAATTAACACCTAAACGAGGTTAATCGGCCAGAGACCAATGTACTATGGGAGTTCAGTGCTTTCGAAGGCATAGGGCACAATGAGGACTATCATTTATAAATATCAGATGTATTAGTAAAATAAAATAAATACGTTTATAAATAGTCGTTATCAATATATATATTATAACGAATAAAATTCCTATTACTTACAAGCAATGTTTCTCCGTATCTGATCATTCAATCTTGATAGCTGCAGATGCACGTCCTTCCGCGGAGACACTCACCAATGCACTGCACTCGATCGAAAAATCGCGCCGCCTTAGCCGCTGCTACATCTTGAGTCATTCTTTGCTTGACTCATCTAGTCATTTGACCGCGTGTTATAAAAGTATTTACAATTCCGTAATCGTAGTCATCAGCCAACGAATTTTAGTCAGATATTTCCTCTTTATTTCTCTCTTTCCTCTTTCGTATATGCAAAATTTTATTGGATAATTTATTTATTTAGCTTTTTAAAAAAATAATTTAGGAATAAAGCATAATGCATAATAACACATTTATATTATTCACAACTATTAATCATATATGTGCGCATTTTTTTTATAATATAAGAGTATTGCATTCTATTCCTGTAATAAAAATGTCGACATACGTAGCGCACACTACAGTGTCAACCGCCTTCTGCCTGAAACAAAAGGAAGTGGGTTCAAATTGCGTGTAAAGAATGGATGTTCTATAGTAGATTTTTGCATGAAACATAACGGAAAACAACCGTGTATTCTATATTTGGATGATTAGTAATTCCGGGAGCGTTAACAACTGAGATCAAAAGTCCCGTAAGTGTAGTGCATATTTTTTATCTCGTGAGGTGGCGGTAATATTCCCCTTTTGAATGGTGAGATCCGGCGCCGTCCAACACGGCTTGCGGGGGTTTTCCCCAACCAGTTATCTCCCACCAGAGAGACACCGCCCCAGCTGGGACCTCCTCTGAGATGCAAACTGTCCTCTCGTCATGTGTGGTAGTGTAGTGCATGTAAGTGTGTGTAACTAAGGGATGAGAATATGACAAGGAAGAGGAAGGAAAGTTAGCGCGCGGTCCGTGGCCCGTTGTAAGGGCACTGCTCTGGCACTCGCGTCGTGTTGATCGGAGAAACCACGGAAAACTACCGATCAGAACAGCGGGTCGCTAAAAATCGTCCCCAAACAATGGCTCAATTGGTCCTAGCTATGTCGATAATCCTGTCACGGTCAGAACTCGAACTCTATGTCCTCTCGGTCACAGTCATTCATCAGTTCATGCCCTGAGTCACTTTTGCCGTAATTCCATATTTGCATGCGTACAATACAAGAAATGTGTATATCATACAAGCAACATCGCTTGCATAACTACAATATTTGTATTATAATTAAGAGACCAATGCACCTTGCTTTCTCGCGGATGGTGTTATCTCGATACCATTCATTCAATAATATTCGTTTCCCATATTTAATAAATTTTGTCAAATTGCCGCTTTAGGTGCAAGAGAATGAAACGTAATTAGAAGACAGTGCATGTATTTCGGCTTATATTCGAGTTTGCATATTAGGCGAATTGGCCACTTCATGTTCAAATTATCCAAGATGGTTGCATAAAGTCCGAAGACGGAACAGCTTTGAAACGTACTTTAGACCCCGCACCACATTTATCACACCATCTCTACTGTATCACCACTAGCCTCCTTTGCTGTATCACCAACATATTGCCTCCGCTACTATCACCACTTCCGCACTGATGTCACTGCAGTCCCTCTGACCGAGTTGTCCTAGGTTCGAGTCCCGACGGTGGCAGGATTTTCGACCCTGGCTTGTCAGCTTGTCGTGTTCAGTCGCTGGCTGGAGAAGAATTCTAGCGGCCGGCTGCTCTGATCGGTAGTTTCCATGGTTTGTCCGATCAACGCGAGGCGAATGCCGAAGCAGTAACCTACCAAACGGGCCACGGACCGCATGCGTTCTTTCTTACTTCTTCCTTGTCTTAGGAGTCGTTTTCTGTTTTCAGAACAGCAGGAAACTGATGATGATGGCTAAGCCATCGAAAGCTGCTAAATCAATAAACAATTTTGTTGACATAAACAAACCCCTTTAATTATTTTTCGTTTCCTGTCTCTCCCCAAGAGTAATAAAACACAGACGTTACACATTTGAATCAAGCAAACTGAACGTCTTCTGAACTGAATTCCGCCTTGGCTCCTCACTGCCGGCGCATAATTTTGCATCTCCATCCCACTCTCTATTTCTCTCAGCCCGTTTCCAATTATTCAGCCGGTTCATCACACGACGTCATCCTGCAGCGAGTCCTGCTTTTCACGCTGGCCGGCATCATATTTAGCGGCGGTCGCTGTCGAAAACAAAACTCGTAGGCGCATAAATAGCATGGCAGATGTACCGCCACGCAGAAATTTGGCAGTGGCGTATAAAACTGTCCGGAGGGTGGTTTATCGGAAGCGGAACAGCTGCAGCCGGCGGCAGCGTCTGCCCGTCCGGACCTTTGTGCGAGGCGCGTCCATCCCCGAGCTCCGCTGCCGCGGCGTGGCCGTGCTCATCAATAGCCACAACGAAGCAGTTGTTTTTTTATTTGGACAATAACTTGCTGTGTGGGCATCACTGTTGTTGGGAGGTGATTTACTTATCTCCCTTGCGAATTCTGGGATAATTAGTAATAAGTTGATACGTGTACATCTCTTAATGTATATGGCCTACTCGGTATTTTACCATTTTTGTATTCCGATTTAATGACAAATATTTTATTTATATTTAGTGTTGTACATTTAGTATATGATGAAACGTACACTGGAGTACCATTAAATGTAAGTAATGAATTTATTATTGATATTATTGTTAATATCATCATCATCATCATCATCATTATTATTATTATTATTATTATTATTATTATTATTATTATTACATTCAAATCTGTCTAAGCCGAAATAGATCGAGACACAAAAAATTCGGTATAGGTAAGTTTTCATTTTACGCAAAGTTGTCAATTTTATGACATTTGTGATATTGACGTTTCTGCCCTGAAAGTAGTAAATTACATTACTTTATTATAAATATCATAATACATAAACATATGACGTATTTATGGAGGAAATCACCAATAAATGAATAGTAAAAGCTCTTCGTTCACAGCTTGTGAGTTGAAAAATACACACCTTACTGGCTGTATTCGGAGAGCTTGCTGACTCTTTCAACGTACAAAGCGTCACAACGCAGTTCCATGACTATCTGATACCCTCGCATGGCCGTGAGCAATGCGTATCTCGTCGAGGAGTTATGATTTTCGACACGGAACAGGTAGACGCGTGAATATAAGCCCTGACCGTGCACTTCCCACGCTTCAAGAGTCGGGAGAGAGGAAATTTCCCTATGGCCTACGCTTTGAGAGACAAACGACTCCAAGGTCGAATTCGATGCTGACAGCTGAAGCCCCTCTCTTTCAATGTCCGGCTGCAACAACTAAATGTCTTGTCACAGGGATAGATAATGTAAAACAAGCAGGCAGATGCATTAATTTCATTAAGAACATCTCTCGTCTCTCTGCCAATTGCATTAAATTTATAGAAATTCCGTTTTATAAAGTTTTTTTTTCGTGGAGATCATGAAAAACTGTTCTGTTTCCGCGTTGGAGAGGTTCCGTTTTATGCTGTGTAAATGCCATTTAACGTGCCGAAGACATTTTCTGGTTAAGGCAGGTTTCCGGCTTGTACAAGTTCCGGTTTAGTCCGATTTTACTGTATTATTATTTTATTACGATGAACTTTTATTATTACTATTATTCTTCTATTCTCTAAAAACGTGTGTCTGTTTGTCTGTCTGCATGTCTCTGTACAACGTACACGGCTAAACGATGCACAGGATTTTATCAAAATGTATATTTTTTATTGATATAGGTGATGCCGCAGCCTCTCGAATTTAAAACGGGTTTTGTATGTTCTGAGTGTACTTAACATGAAGCCCCAACATTTTCTCCAAAATGGCACACATATTTTCTTTAAATATTTCGCTCGAACCGAGCAGGAACGCTCATAAAAAATGGCGCAGGAACTATTTTATTGGAAATATTTTTGCGTGTTGGAAGCGCTTTCTAGCGTTCAAACAGTATTACGTTACAGTAAATAAGTAAAAATATGTGATGTACTAACATCTCCAGTTTTTCAATATGCTTGTAAATACCTGATTCATATATTTCTTTATTATTCAACTAACTATTCCAAACGATAGAAGCTGGAGACTCTGAAGTGCAAGACATTTTTTCGCCGATTGTACTTTTATCCCATATGGTACATAGAGCTTTTTACTGCTTTTTCTAAAAGTAAATAATATAAAATACATCTACAGTTTTGGCCATTTTTAATTTTAAATAAATAATATAAAAAGTAAGTAAATACATTGTGAGTCGCATGTGGCTTGCAATTTCAGAACTCACTTAACACTTTATGGCGTCAGATCTAAAGAATATAAAAAAAGTGGAAATAAATAGACGAAGCCTAAATCCATTTCTTGTGGATTCTGGAATAATAACATGCATACCCCAGTAATACAAATTAATAATAATATGAAATAAGAGTCGCACTTAGTAAGCTTAATAGCGAATATCTAATTACGACAGCGAACAATGGTCTGCTCGCGATCTTTTCTTCCATAGATAGGGATATCGTGATGATAACATTCATCCTAAGAGCTGCACGATGAGCACTTCTTATGACAACTTCCTTAACCAGAATGTCTCCAACAGGGGGTCGTAGATACAGAATACTAAAACTAAGGTCCCAGAACAAAAGATAAGTAATAATTAATGTATTAACTATTACATTACTTTATCTTTCCTACGCGGACGGCAGTGATGTCTGCGAAGAGTCTGGTCACCCTCTAAATTGGTTGCCCGGTCTCTCGATATTGACGTCAATAGAAGCAGACAGATTGGGGGGGGGAAGGCGGTTTAAAGGGAGTTCTCAACTAGGTGAACGCTTGATTTTCTACGTGAGGAACATGGGGATGATATGTCGGTATGATTAAGCTCTAAAAAAAATAAAAAAAATCTTCAACGCCACAATTACACGTTTCGGAAAAAAGACGAGGAAAATGTCACTGGATGTCAGGGAACATTACTAAATTTATATTTATTTAGTTATAAATCTCCAATGTTACCCTTATTCTCCCAACAGAGACAAGTTCAGACAATTTCTCCACATTTTGTCTGCGGAGGTCCTTACATGCCTGGCGTATACCGACAGTTCTCATGGGCCGCGGCGCGAATTCGCACCGCTACTTCGCCGGAGCGCGCGCCCTCCTTGCACCGCCGTCCCTCGCCCCACACGACACGGAGCGTGTAGGGGCGCGCGGCATCGCGTCGCGAAGCTGCATGGCCCAACACAGCGCAGCACAGCTCGGCGCGGCGCGGCGCGGCACGGAGCCGCAGGGCCTCGCAGCCCCTAATCAGCTTAATTGAGCACATTCAGCGCGCCCGCCCGCCCGCCCACCCGCCCTCTACCCATCCGCCACCCGCCTACCCGCCACCCGTTCACCCGCCACCCGTCCACCCGCCACTCGCCCACCCGCCACTCGCCCACCCGCCACCCGCCACCCGCGACCCGCCCACCCTCCCACCCGCCCACACGCCCACCCGCGACCCGCCCACCCGCACAAACCCGCCCACCCGCCAAACCTACCCATCCGCCACCCGCCTACCCGCCACCCGTCCATGCGCCTACCCGCCACCCGTTCACCCGCCACCCGTCCACCCGCCACCCGTCCACCCGCCACTCGCCCACCCGCCACCCGCCACCCGCGACCCGCCCACCCTCCCACCCGCCCACACGCCCACCCGCCCACCCGCCCACCCGCCCACCCGCCCGCCCGCCCGCCCGCCCGCCCGCCCGCCTGCCCGCCCGCCCTCTACCCATCCGCCACCCGCCTACCCGCCACCCATCCATGCGCCTACCCGCGACCCGTTCACCCGCCACCCGTCCACCCGCCACTCGCCCACCCGCCACCCGCGACCCGCCCACCCGCCCGCCCACCCGCCCGCCCGCCCGCCCACCCACCCACCCACCCGCCCGCCCACCCACCCACCCACCCGCCCGCCCGCCCGCTCGCCCTCCCACCCGCCCACCCGCCCGCCCGTCCGCCCACCCGCCCGTCCTTCTGCGTCATTGCCCTCTTTCCCGCCTGGTCACCAACCGCTCACTCGCCAATCAACCTCTCCCTTCAATGAGGCATCCGCCCATCGGCCCACCCACTCACTCACCCCTCCCACACACCCATCACATCAAATCCATCCACCCGCCTGCCCGCCCGGGTGGTAGCGCCGGGCTAGGCCCGGTCGCGTCGCGAACCCACGCTCACTCCCGCGCAGCCACCCCGGAGCAGTTCCGGCGCAGCTCCGGCGCAGCCATGGCGCAACCCCCGCGTAGCGTCGCCTTAATGAGGGCCGCTTCTTCTTTGGGTGAAGGTGGGCGCCTCATCTGCTACTATTTACACGGCGCCTAGGGTGCGAAAAACAGGATGGGATCGCGCCGCGTTAAATTTATTGCGCGGTGTTCGCGTCGAGATTCCCGGAAATACGACTCGCTACGGAAGCCAGTGTCCCCGAGGTGTGAGGGTGTGGGAGTTAAACATGCGACCATGCAGATCGATCAGCTTTGAATCTCATGGTGTTTTAACATCATGTAGCTCCAGCCCCAATGCTAGGTTTTTTCCTAACATTCTTTAGTTTTCTCTGTCCCTTTCTTAAACTCCCTCTCACTGTTTTTCTCTTACCTTGTTCTTTTTGTCTTACGTTCTTTGTGTTCCATAAACTAGATACACAAATTAAATGTTACAAACTTCTAGGTAATGTGGAGGTATAAACAATAACATTTTGCCAATGAATGTGTCGTTGGGAATTTTATATAACAAAATTGCAAATGTAACACTTGCTTCTCATTGTTATACTTCTCATTCACATGTTTTCGCCAGATACACGAAATATTTGACTGAATGAGAACGTGACTTGGCCAATGCCAGTGCATGATGAGCTGCATACTAATCAGGAGGCCAATGTCATATGTGTAACTTCGCCTAATTTTGACACAGTATGTCCTCCGGCAAAACGTTTTCATTTTGGACCCTGTATGTCCTAGAATATTGTTACATTTATTCGCATTTACTTTGAGGCATATTTACATGTTTTCACTTATAGCGTTTTGTCAATGATATTTCGGATTTGTTAATATTTTTTCAATAACATCAACAATTGACCTAATTCATATTTTATTGACAAAATAAGTAAGAGTAAACTTGGTCAAAACAATGTAACTTGTGATTGTTAACTGCAGAAGATGACACACGAGCCAGTTCTGTGTCATGTTAAATTGTCATCTGTTATCCTCTCCGAATCAATGAATTGTGGTTTATCTCTTTTTCCATCACACCTCTCATTTTGGGGGTACGTCAGGTGGAGAATATTCCGGTCACCAGTCCTTCTCTTTGAGAGGATGGCGAATTCAATACATTATGGAGAATGATTGTTATAGGGAATTCGTCGAAAGATGGAAAAAATTCGAACACTCCAAACATTACCCATTGATTGACAGGTGAGAGAATTGAATAGATGTTGAAGTCGCCTCTTACATTATATATATATATATTGTAATATTCATAAGACTGCTCGGGGGAGGGCGCCAGGTTCAGCTCCTGAAATGTAACTGAATGGAAGAGTTGGGAGGTCAAGAATGAGCAATTGAGTCATTTGTGACAAACAACTGTTTATTCCTGGCACCAAAAGCTACCAGGTAAATTACAATGTCGCAATGGGCGACGCAAGTTTCTTTACTAAAACTACTCTGTGACTTAATTACAAGTGATTAATTCTGCTGGGCCTGAGCGCGGCCACTTGCAGTTTTTCGCCGTTACAATAGTTCAGTGAGACGGCAACGTCTCATAGTTTTCACCAATGGCCGCTGGTCTTCGTGGGCAGGCCGAGGCGGCAGCCTCAAACAGAGGCGGCGGCGGCTGTCCCAGGTCGCTGAACTCCAGCGGTGCGTCTCCTGCTCTGCAGGTCGCCGAATCGAACAGGCTCAGAGGAGCGAGTGTCCACGGGCGCTGACGTAACGGAGAGGCCTGTCACTGGGCCCGGGACGGTAGACGGCAAGGCTGGCAGGCTGATGCGGGATCGGCGCGGGGTCCGGTAGTCTCGCCCGAGTTTTCTCCGCAACAATTTTACGGGTCGCGTCCTGACTGATTCGGCTCTGGGGAAGTCTTTTCCCAAACTCGCGTCCCGATCGTGAATGACTGAATAATCAGGCACATTTAGCTACCAAGAAGTATCTTGGAACTCTCCCGTAGTAACAAAAATTTATAAGTCTCTCTCGAAGAAATCTTACAAGGTGAAGTCTCCGAAGAAATTTTACAAGTGCCCGAAGAAATTTTACAAAGTTAGTGTCTCGAATAAATTTGACAAGTCTAGCCTGAAGAAATTTTAACAAGTGTCCGAAGAAATTTTAACAAGTAACTCCGAAGAAATTTTTAACAAGTAAGTCCTCTCTTCCCACTGTGCATCGCGTTTATAATAGAGCTACGTTTCCCCTTCCCAAAATGTTCCTGACACCAAATTTCTCCCTTCCCTCATGGCGAAGCTTCCCATTGGCCGAGGGTGGCTGCGTCGCAGAAATCTGATTAACCAATCTCGTGTCGATTTTTCTGTATTTTTCCGTCAATGTTCTCTGTCTGTCGCTGGTTTCGCTATCTCGCTCGCTTCCCTTTGTCAGTTGTTCCAGAAGCTGATCGCAGCTGTCCTGGACACGTGCGCGCGTAAAGGCGCATTTCACGGGTTCCCGACGGCCGGCAGGGGCTAATCGACACCCTACTGTGTTTAGAGAGAAACAGCTCCCGCGAGGCTTCTGGCGCCCGGACGCGTGCCAGAGCGCGTGCCAGAACGAATGTGGGAGGTTAGCATTGTTCGGAAGAGGCCGAGAAAGGTTTCACTCACGACGTGTCGTAAATGTGTCTTCCTCGCCTAATTGACACCCGGCCCAACTCCATCGGGGTTGGCGGCATTCCTCGGTCGCGCGGCTGAAGGAAGGACGCGAGGGTGGCGCTTTGTTCGGCCGGTCTCCGGCGAGGGGGCAGCAAGTATTTTTATGAGGGGGTAATAAACCAGTTGCTTCTGGGAAGAAGACCCGTGCGCGGTCGGGGGGTGGGCCTCCCTGTCTAGCGGAGGGAACCGTCGCGGTGGAGGCCGCGTCCCTTTGACCCACTTACTTCTCGACGCGAGCTATTTCCAGATGCAGAAATTCATTTGTTATTGGCGACGCCATAATAAAATTATATTAATTAATCGGTGACGCCACAATATATATATATATATATATATATATATATATATATATATATATATATATATATATATATATATAAAGAGAGAGAGTCAGACACGCAGAGAAAGATTGTGGGAGAGAGAGGGAGGAGGATAGAAGAGAGCTCTCCCATTTTTCATTCTTAAGAATGAGACCGAAAAATGGGAGAGCAGTGAGGGTGGTGAAAAGGACCCATTAGTAGTGAAAGAGAAATTAACTTCTACTACGACAATGGAGTATAGTGCATTTTTCGGGTTGTCGCGGTTGTGAACAAAAGTATGCTTGCAAGTATGCATTTAAAAATGTTCCACCTTTTCAGTTCTCTTCCCACACTGATTCCACTGTTAAACAGACGACGATATTCTATCTGCCTTGCAGATTTCTCAGAAAGAATTTTTATGTGCATAAAAATGAGGTGACATAACTAATAATTTCGGAAATTACGCCATCATTCTTCGTATTGAGGAATTTGATACCGCTCGTTCTCTCTGTAGACTACATGTATTAAATTTTAAATACTGCGAAAAATAGTCTACATAGAATTCCATGAAAAGCGTTAGCAGTGTAATAGTTCTAGGTAAGCTATAAGGTGATACCCATGTCACGTGGAGCTACCACTCGTGTAGTTTTCCACCTTAAGATTTCTACCATGAAAACTTGTATGGAAATCTTCAACTGAATCTCGCGATAACCATGAGTAGTTGTAATGTATCAAGTGTTTATTATATGTATAATATGTTCATTAACATTGGTATTGCGTAACATGAATGTCTCAAGACTGAAGCAGTTGAATGAAATCATGTCTAATGCACGATATAATTTCGACTTTATTGTAGTGAGACATTCAAATTCATTACGCGTCATACTTTTGCGATTTATGCAGAACACCTCCCATATCTTTAAAATCTCATATAGTATGCATAGTTTATTTTTGATCGATTAATTCCAACACCATTTGACCGATCTCCATGAAAGATCTCTGATCGGCAGATTTTGGCGGTGTCTCCGATCAACACCAGGCGAATACCCGAGCAGTACCCTAACAAACGGGCCACGGACCGCGCACAAACTTTCTTTCATCTTTCCCTGTCCTATTCTGACAACCTACACACACATTCACTTACCTGCACAACACTACCACGCGTCGGGACACCATTCGGGAGCTTGGAGCTTGTCAGGGTTGGCGCGGTGCCCCGCTGGTGGTAGATAACCGGTTGGGGCCCCCATTCCCTCGTAAGCTGACGAGTAGGTTGGCGCCGGATCTCACACTGCACATCGCCCCGTTATAAAACACGAACTCTCGTGATGAAACTGGTACTACACTTGTAGGATTAATGACGATAGCAGTTTGGTTCAGAAACATGAAACTATCGATTAATCAACCAATGCCATCCATCCGCTTAGCTACATGAAATTCGTACAAACGCCGTTTTATTCTGGATCATTTTGCCCAGTTAGATCGAACACACGGTCCTTCGTGCAGAGCGAGAGCAGGCGGCGCGGCGACGGAACGTGACTCCTAGGCCGTCAGAGGGTTATGAGCGCGGGAGCACGCTGGTCGCGGCGTTGCATTGGACCCGGCACGTCCCAATCCCTCGCGCACGCTCCAGCGCGCTCGCCATTGTCTCTTGGAGCACCGCGTTATCAGGGCGTTTTTCCTGCTTTGACGTTCGTCGCAGTTTCCCTTCCTGCGTCATACGGAAGCGTGCATGCGTTGTGGGCGTCTTGATATTAAGGGGAGAAGGGACAGAAAAACGCCGTCTGGCGTGAAAACATACGTGTAAAGACATCGCAATGAACCAGCGCCCCTCCCTGACTCCTACAAAAGTCCTATTCCTGTCTGAGCAACCCTGCAACTTCGCTTATGTTTTCAAGATCACATGCCTTACACTGGGATCTGGTGGATCCGAATTATTCTCTTTGCTTTGAATGGGTATCTGATGTTTAATACAAACCAGGGGAAAGCCAAGATCAATGTTCTCATGACAAAGTGAATCACCAATCACGTTTAAAGAGAAACATTTTTTAACCCTTAAGATAGAAAACAATTTTATATGAGTTTGTTTCGCGTAATATTCTTTAATGTTTAATATTTATTATTTCTTTATTTTCTCGCGAATAAATAAATGTACTATGCATTTACCGGGACTCAGAAACATTACCTCGGTGGCAGGTGCATGTAATTTTTATCAAGGGGATCAGCATTTAGTTGTTCCGATTTTTATCCCCAAGGGGGTATGGAAGATGAAATCATGATGATTTGATGAAAATTGAGAAGCGTTCAATACACGTCAGAAGTCAATTATGATGTGGTCGAACACGCGCCGTTAAAGTTGCCGCCGAAAGTTAGTACCGGCGCCGCTCAAGAGAGGGCGCCGATCATCAACCCTACAGCACCGTCACGCTCGGGCAAGCCCCGGAGCAGAAGGGTTCACCCTTATCGGGGAGCTGGCCGGCGGACCTTCACCCCGGACGGGGTATAAGAGCGCTGCCCGGGCGGGCGGTAGTGAGTCAAGAAGCGAGTGCCCGTGAGTTAACAGTGACGTGTAAAGTGCGACATCGAGTGATTACGGACTTGGACTGCCCCTACGGAGAAACTGTGATCAACGCTACGCATACGGAACATCTATTGGAATATTGGTTGACCTGGCTTATGTTATTGGATTTTCTATTGGTTTGTGGAATAAAAGAATTTTAAGAAATTTTGTTCCTTGTTGTTTTGGTCACAACAAAACTGGCGACGAGGGAAAACAAGATGGAGGCCGGCGACCAAATGGTGCAGATGTTGGGACTTATGCAGCAGCAAATACAGTTACTTCAACAACAGCAACTCGATAGGGAGAGGGAGTACAAGCAGCAACAACGGCAACAAGCAGAGGCTCAGCGGCAACAGGCGGAGGCGCATGCGCAGCAACAACGGCAACAAGCAGAGGCTCAGCGGCAACAGGCGGAGGCGCATGCGCAGCAGCAACGGCAACAAGCAGAGGCGCATGCACAGCAGTTGGCAGTATTATTAGAGGCAATCAATAGACGCCCCCCGCCCCAATTCCACTGTTTCCAGCCGGACACGGAGGATTGGTCGGAATACCTGGAAAGGTTTGAGCAGCATCTACTGTGTCATCAGGTAGGTGACGCAAGAACCAAGAAAGCGTTTTTTCTGAGCTGTGTGGGAAGTAAAGTAACTGGTTTATTAGGGAAGTTGTTCCCGGAAAAAGACTCAGCAGAGTGGAGCTGGGAGGAGATAAAAGAAAAATTGGGCGGATACTTTAACAAGGTGCCACACGTAGTCGCGGCTAGATACAAGTTCTTTCAGTGTAGAAAAAGTGAGGGGCAAACACATAGTGAATGGATAACGGAGTTAGCAGGCCTGGCGCGGCATTGTCAGTTCAAATGCCCGCCATCGGAAAAAGAGACGTCATATGCAGAAACATTAATTAGGGACATGGTAGTCTTACACACGCCAGAAGATAAGGTCAGGTTTTTGGCGTTGCAGAGCGGAAATCTTTCGTTAGAGGAAGTGAGAAATTTGTGCAAGACGTACGAGACCACGTGCGAGACGGCCCGCCAGATCACGGCCGGGACGCGTGTGTGTAGTGTTAACACTAATGACTCGGTAGAAGGAAGTAGCTCAGATAGTGTTAATAGCATAGGGAGTAACTTCAGCACGAGAGCGGTACGAGAGAGAAGAAACAGAGTTGGGAAAGATAGACAGAATACCCAGATCGGGGGCAAGATCGGCAAAGCGGGGCGGTGACGTAAGGGAAAAAACAAAAGTGAACAGCTTCGAGAGAAAGTCTTTCAGGGGCTGTGGAAAATATCACGATAGGGACTCGTGCAGATTCAGGGAAGCACGGTGTTTCTGGTGTAAAAGAGTTGGACACATCTAGGAAGTTTGTGAAAAGAAACGGCAGTCGGCGCGGAGCATAAGACAGGAAGAAGAAATGGAAATCGCTATGATAAGCGAAGTGATCAGTGGAGAGGGACAAAAGAAATTAACAGTGCAGGTCAAGTTAGGTAAACAGCCCGTAGAGTTCTTACTGGATACGGGAGCGGCGGTTACATTAATTAATTTGGACACTTACCACCGAATAGGAGCACCCAGTTATTCAAGTGTGCAAAAGAGGCTGACTAGTTTTGGTAAAACACCCATTAAGGTGCTGGGCAGCGTGAGTGTACGGGTATCTTACAAAAGTAGACAGGCAGTGATAGAGGTGTTAGTAGTGGATCGATACGATGTGACAAATATCCTGGGGCTGGACTCGTTTGATAGATTGGGATTCGGAGTAGTGGACGAGATAGACCAGATATCGAACCAGGAGGAAGTTCAAATCATTAAGGATTTGGGGCTCGAGTTCGCGGAAGTGTTTTCACCCGAACTCGGAAAATGTAAAAATTTTCAGGCAAGAATCCAGTTAAAGGAGGGCCATAGACCGCGTTTCTACAAGGCAAGACCAGTGCCATGGGCGTTAAGAGACAAAGTAAAAGAAGAGCTGACAAGATTACAGGAAGAAGGTGTGATAACACCAGTGGCTGCGAGTCAATGGGCCACACCCTTGGTTTTGGTAAAAAAGTCCAATGGAAAGATCAGATTGTGCGGAGACTTTAAGAGCACAGTGAATCAGGAGGTAGAGGTAGAGCAATACCCAATACCTAAACCTGAGGACCTTTTCTTTAAACTGTCGGGTGGGCAGCGTTTTTCCAAAATTGACCTCAGAGATGCCTATCTCCAGATACCACTGGACCCCGCGGCAAGAGAGGTATTGGTGATTAACACACCGCTTGGCCTGTTCAGATATAATAGGTTGCCATTTGGTGTAAATTCAGCAGCAGCCATTTTCCAGCGTTGTCTCGAACAAATCACCGCGTCCCTGGATGGTTGCTGCAACTACCTCGACAACATCATCGTGACAGGTCGCAGCTTGGAGGAACACAAACAAGGTACTTAAGGAAATGATATACCCTCCACAGGAGCCCACACTTGGAGGAACATCAGCAGACGAGCAGACAACCGCAGCAGATACGCAGGCGGAAGCAGCCACCAGCAGCAGCAGCGAGCGCGCCAGTTCGACCAGATCGGAGCTACGGCCCAGGAGCGCCAGCCGTTCGGTGCGATTTGCGCCATATACGACGCATTTGGGCGCGGAGGGTGATGTGGTCGAACACGCGCCGTTAAAGTTGCCGCCGGAAGTTAGTACCGGCGCCGCTCAAGAGAGAGCGCCGATCATCAACCCTACAGCTCCGTCACGCTCGGGCAAGCCCCGGAGCAGAAGGGTTCACCCTTATCGGGGAGCTGGCCGGCGGACCTTCACCCCGGATGGGGTATAAGAGCGCTGCCCGGGCGGGCGGTAGTGAGTCAAGAAGCAAGTGCCCGTGAGTTAACAGTGACGTGTAAAGTGCGACATCGAGTGATTACGGACTTGGACTGCCCCTACGGAGAAACTGTGATCAACGCTACGCATACGGAACATGTATTGGAATATTGGTTGACCTGGCTTATGTTATTGGATTTTCTATTGGTTTGTGGAATAAAAGAATTTTAAGAAATTTTGTTGTTCCTTGTTGTTTTGGTCCCAACAAATTATATCTGTCATTTCTTTAGAGGTAAATTTCAATTGTTAGGTTAACCAAAATATTACAAATTTTAACGATTTTGCTGTACATACTTCCTATTGGAGGGGTTTCGTGATGTATGGAAAATACAAATGTAATCGCAGCCACCAAATAGACCAACTGTTCAGACTGAGTTAGGCTTGTTTTTTCTAACTCAAAGCAGTCATTACAGCACCAAGTTTGTCCAATAATATTGAGGAATTGTGAGAAGCTGTGAACTTAGCCTTTGATAATATTTCTACGGAAATACCGTGTAATACATAAAATCAATACAATTGCAATGCGATTTGCACACAATTGCATACAATTGCAATTATACAAATACGTATAATACAATTGCTCCAATACTTTTAAGCTGACAAATATCGGTAAAGCAAAACTTCGCTACCAAGGAATCCTACCTAAAGGTTTAAAGTGCAGGAAAGAAATCATTGAAAAATCAAGAAAGTATAAGAATACTCATTATCAAACTCAGGAAATCATATGCTTAATATGTTTGGTACATTGATCAAATTTTTTGATAATAAATGTAGCGTTTTATTATAGTTGGAATTCGAGTATTTATTTTATTATATATTACGAAAATGAGTAGTTTTTCTGAAATTTTGCGTGAAATATTGGCAATTTTTAAACAATAATTTTCTCAAAAAACTGCTCCAAGTTGTTCTTTATGTTTTTTCTCGTATGTTTCAAAGGTCGCTAAAAAGTTGACGCTAGTCACATTTCCGGCGATTTCTCTGTATTTTCTAAAATTTCATAAACGTAATATTGAAAAAGTTCAATAATGAAGATAAATATTTTTGTTTAAACTAAAATCTATTTTAAAAACTCAGAGAAAAGAGAAACAACATTTTTTTTACATTTAAAACAAAAACAGGTAGTTTTCGCGCTTTTATTGCTTGAAAAGGATGTAAATTATAAAACAAACATTCTCAATAATCAATGTAAGCTATCACGAGTGGATTCACAAATCGAATTATCTTCCGGGTTGGACGGCTGTGGCCTGTAGGAAATTCTGTTCAAAGACGTTTCCTGTCGTAGACGAAGTGCTCTTCCAAACTACTCAATGGTGACTGAATATTTGACTGACTAAATTTGATTTTGAAGATTTGTTTTTGGTACTGGGGCGCTGATATCGGTTTTAGATTTTCTCGCCTCCTTGTAATGTGGCGCTGACTAGGTGTGCTCACATGACCAAAAACTTCTCCGAAAGTTTATTTTAATTTTCTTCGCAAATTTTCGATATTCAATTATTTCACAAATAGAACAAGGGATGCATATGAAAGTGTCGCAGGTCTCATTTTCGTGGAACTGTATGACTTTTCGAAAATTGCAAAAGTTGGAAACAATGCGAGAAAGTATGTGCTCTTTTAACAACACTAATATTTATCTTGTTATATTATATCCAGAAGGATGTACTTAACGTGAGTCGAAGTAATAAGGATATTTCTAAGTATTTTGAAAGAAAAAATCTACTTTTTGGATGCAACTGAATGATAACGAAAATGTGAAAATTGACGGAATTGAGTATCAAGTTAGGACCCACATGACTCGGGCGCGGCCCATAAATAGCGCCAGATTTTAGGCCTTTTGTAAATTAGGTCGTCAGAATCCCACTGCACTCGTTGTTCACAAGTGGTACGAATATGTTATTGAGCCTAGAACACGACTTTGACTACGAAGTTGTAATTTCTAGAAGTAATCTGATTATTCTTGAGGACAGACATTTTTTTGATTTTATACGATATTTATTTATTATAATCTCAGTTAGAGTCCCTTTTTTTCCACAAATATTATTGTGATATTCTCTCCAAGAATAAAGAACATTCATTTATTCAGTTGTAGATTTTTTCACTTTCTCTACGTTGTTCTCAGATATATGTTTATGTGTTCCCAGGTTCATCAGTACGATATACCTAGGGAAAAACTGTACACAAATAAATTATCTCAAAAATAACCTTGTAGAATGTTCTTAAAATATTATTATTGCAAACAAATATGCTCAAATGTGTAGCATTCCAAAAAGACAAACATCAACAATTTTACATCCAAAACAAGAGAAAAAATTAAAACATGAAAAGTGTCCATAGGTACGGCAGTTTCTCCTATCTCTGAATGTGCTGTTCATTTGAAATTCTCTCTTACATTGATCAGTATTACTATTATAAATTGATTGATTGATGATTTCGTCGTGTTACTTAAGTGGCGTTACTCATTTGGTTAATGTTACTTTTTTCCTCACAAGAAATTAAATCAGGTAGGAAAAAACTAGAACTCCGGTACATCTAAATCCATCCATCGAATGGTATCATCAGTTCCCAGAATGTTGAATAGACTTCACAGCCGATATTGTTTATATTTGTTTCAGGCGACTGGTATAAGGGGTTCTCGACACAGTTCCTCGAATATAAAGTATGTGCGCGTTACGGAGAATTTAGAAAGCCCCATGCGAAGAGTTCAAAATTTATTCTTATTCTGAGTACTGAGCGTTTTAGTAACGCAGAACATTTCCGCGAATATAAAGAAAGAAGAAAAAAGTGAAGAAAAAAAGAAAGAAATCCCCAGACAAACTGTTCAAAATTTATTCTGATTCTGAGTTCTAAGCGTTTTAGAATCGCAGAACATTTCCGCGAATATAAATTATGAAGGCGTTACCAAACTTCTGAAAAACACTGATGATAATGAGCTCACAAACCCATCTTTATTATAATTAATTAATATGGGGCTGCTAACTTAACTACCTTCGTGTATATTTGTAATTACGCTTTGTCTAGTATCTTAGATTTTGCACACATTACAACAATTACTAGCCAACACTAAAGACTACCACTTGGGTGGGATCCATGTCCTCGCTTACACTTGCAACGCCACCTACATTTGATTTCATTTATTTAGTCAAAGATGAGCAAAAAATATTTAACGTTTGAGGGGAAGTACAATCTGCGCACGTTTATTGAGCTTTTTAAAATTACCACCAAAGCGGGGTTAGTAACATTTGAAAATAGACATTTTCGCTCCCGAGTTATTGAAATCATATTTGCATCAATAAGCGAAGTACAGATTTGATTCTTTAGTATTTCTAACAAAATAGTAACCATACCATGTGGTAGGTTTGCTCCTACCACAAATAACAAAAGAAGAGCTCAAAAAAACGCGCATCGTGAAGCTACTTTTATGTTTAGGAGCAAAACAAGGGGCCATCTCAACATTCGCTCAATGGAAAAATAACAACATCACAGTATCATACTTGGCTGAGCACCTTGCACAAAACAAACACACATTCGACAAAATTTCTATAGTCGAGAAAATGAAAATTGGTACTGGCGCTTATTTAAGTTACAAACATATCGCATACATAACAATCTGCATAAAGATGACATTTTCCTTAACCAACAACCGGCTGCATCGGCCCAGGGCACCAACTGATATCAGTGCAGTGCCTTGACCGGGATGTCCTAGGATTCGAGTCCCTACATAGCGAGGTCGAATTTGGTCGTTTTGTGGAGAATTCTAGCGGCCGGCTTCTCTGATCGGTAGTTTCTGTGGTTTCTCCGACCAACACCAAGCGAATGCCGGATCAGTACCCTAACAAACAGGCCATGGGCGATCTTTCCTTCCTCTTCTTTGTCATATCCTCACCCATTACTTACAAGCATGTGCACTACACTCATGTCGGGAGACAATTCGGTAAGTTAAAGCTTGTCCGGGATGATGACTGCAGTCCACAACGGATCGCCCCAAGCCTGAACGAACTGTTATGTTTTCTAAAGTTAGGAAAAGTTGCAAATAATTGTCGTTGTCAGAGACGTCTTCATTAAAATTTCGATGAACCGTTTTACGTCATTTTAATATTTTATCTTCAGTATTGATAAATCAAAAGCAGCATAACCACGTTTTTAATTTAACGTATCAAATGTACCTAGAACACTTCCAGTTCCTTGAGTGCATTTATAATTTCGTGTACGATACTTTGAAAGACATTGAATTGCGTTGGCAAAGCCCTTCCAGCGGGTTTCCTGTCTCTTTGCGAAGTTCCCCTTTAAGTAAATCTCTCGTAGAAGACAGGGAACGAATTTGGAGAGACGATTCATGGTCTCTGGCGGTGTCCGTCACCGTGCAGACTGGGTGGTTTCACCGTGGTCGCAATATCTGTGAATTTGAGACAAACGGATTACTGAGACTGCAAGCTCCCCAACCCATCTACTAACTCGAAATTCTTCTCATTCGTCTTCTTGTTAACGATGTTCTTTCTTTCCTGGTAGCATTTAATTTCCTCTTTCATCACTACACTTCCTGGAGATAATGATATGAAGATCGCAAAGAAAAAGATGGGAAGCGTCGGTAATGGAAAAAAGAATTGATACAAATGTAGTTTTGCTTCTTTATAGAATTTATAGTGAAGATGAACATTGACCAAATGGCCTCTTATGCTAAGTAAGGGTCCAAATAAATGTTCAATCTATATGCCTGTTCCTTTTTATGACACAGTGGTTTTCAATTTTAAAATTAACTAATGAATGGACGATATATGAATTAATGTGTATTCCTGTAGCTTTTAGATATTTAGTCGTTAGATAGAGTCCTTAGATATTTAGATGTTGGAAAATGTTGAAAATCAATAATATTATTGATTGAGTTGAATCAATAATATAATTGAAGGATACTGCACGTCACGGCATTGGAGAAACCGCGTAGAGCTACTGATCAAGCAGACGACGCGCGGTTGAAATTGAACCTAGGAATGTAGCTAGTGTCAACACTCGGCCATCGCTCGGACTCGATCTCTAGGACCTGCGATGTTGGTGAGCTAAGAATGTTTGTGCTGAAGTACGGCAGCCTGTTTAAAAAGTTTCTTTCGTGGTCTTGTAATTACTTACGATGCAAATTTGAAGTAATTTGTTTATTAAATTAAATAATGTCTTAATGATTGAGCTGGATAATAAATAAAAATTACAATTTTTGAAAATTGCAACTTGAGTGTACATTAAACGTTACGTTTTGTGTGAGGGATTACGTTCTTTAAGCATTTAGAAATTCTAACTTACATCGTGTCAGTATACTAGATATGTGTCAAATAACATTTATTTGAGCCTGTCTAGAATGTGACGCATACTTTGACATTAAAATTCATTTTTAGAATTAACATTTAACATTTTTTAACTGAAAACGTACCGTACGTACTTTCTATACTAGTACTTAAAATACTTTCGGCACTCTTACCAAATGCAACGTATTTAAAGGCACTATCAGCAACACTGCATTACACCATTCACTATGTTCCACAAAACCTCGAACACAAAAAAAGCATGATCGTCAATTGGATTTGTAGAGTACACGGACAAATCGGCGCAAAAATGAGTTCTCAAATTAAATATAGAACTTCACCCGGTGAAAGTGACTATGGGCAATGGGCATTCCTAGCCTCGACATATTAGCCTTGTTCAGGTATTCTTCCGTCTAGTCATGAAAACAACTCCTTTTGTGACTTGTAATGTTAATTACTATTTCTGATTTAGTCGCAGAAATATATTTGGAATTTGAGTACTTTTCGAAGACAATATTTCATAACGCTCCCAGGGCAGTCGGTGCATGAAGTAAGACACTTTGTCTGCTGTCACTTTGGCCGCGAAATAAACGGCGCCGCTCGGGATGAAACCGCTCTCCTGAAAAATGACACTTTTTAAGATGTGTCACTTTTCTCGTTCGTCGACGATATGGTTGGTTGACTTTGCCTAGCACCATAGGGAAAAACAGCCACGACGTGCGTTAGAATCAAATCCACCACCCGAGCGCTGAGCGATAGCCGCCGCACCTGTTTGCTATGTACCCACTGAGATGGCACAGGGTAGTGCAATGACTGTTGCCACTGCAGTGTGTATAACAGAAAGCATCTAGAGTTAGAATCCCATCGATTGCGGGTCTTCGACACTAGCGACATGAGAATTACCGGCTGCTCTGGTTAGTAGTTTTCTGTGGTTTCTCTGATCAAATCGAGATGAAACCCGGAGCAATACCTTAACAAACAGATCACGGACCGCGCGATATATTTCCATCCTATTACTTGCTCTTTTCTTGCCTTACACATACACACACACTTACACGTACAATACCACATATATAGAGCGACGAGTCAGGATCTTACAGCTTGTTTCGGTTGGGGCAGTATCCTGCTGGGAGAAGATACCTGAAGAGGGAAATCCCGCGAAATGACGTGAGGCTCGCGGTCGGGTCTCACGTAACAGGCGAAGAACACTGTTACCTCACGAGCTACAGCATGTAGTACACTTATGTGATCGTAGCAGCAGACGCGCGCGGAACACGAAATAATAAGTGAACCAAATATGCGCTTTGTAAGGAGGCGCCATGCATGCAGAGGAGGTTCTATTTATTGCACCTCGCCTCTGCCGTACGAGCCGGCGGTCAGTGGTCGCTTGCGACGTGGCGAGGCCAGGGGGAGGGCGATACCATACGCTTGACGCTGCCAAGAGCCGGTCGGAGTTTTACGGGCGCGAACAAGGCAACGCGCCGGCCCCGTGGGGAGCGAAGTACCGCTTCGCCCAAGATCAGACAGCCTGACTGCCGCCGTACTGGCTGCTCTCCACGACGGAAGGCCCCTAAGCTCTCGTGGCAAATTCGTTGCAGGGCAGTCACGGGCGACTCGGCGAGGCCCAGGCTCAGCACCGGGCGGCTGGAATGAGTTACGGTCGGCGCCGCGTAAAGAGAACGGCTCGACGGCGCACAAGAAAAGCGATTCGTCTCGTAGATCGTAATCAGAGGCGGATCCAGCCGTTAATTTTTTTCTTGGGGGGGGGACTATTGATTTTTGTTAAATAACGAACGTATTTGTTATTATGTTTTATATTTTTGTGGCGTATAATGGTACTATACAATATTATTTTTTAAATAATTAAATACTTCTCATCACTTGATTCTAGAATAAATATTTAAATACATTTTGGCAAATAAAAAGATAAGAATCATTTTCCTCTAGAACCTTTTTATGGGTTGGCGTAGACCCCTTGGACCCGCTACTGATCGTAATATTTGGGTTTAATGAATAAGTACGTATTGAAAATATCCCAGAGGCACTTCCAAGTAGCGAAAGAATCAGCTCCCCCTTGAGAAAACTGTTTTTGTACAAAATAAATATTTTTGAGATGTATCCCATTGCTTGTGTACAGACAAGTTGCGAAACTTTTCATTCGATTAAGATACCAACAATGCGTCTGTTGAAGTCAGTCAACGTATTAGAGAAAGTTTGCTTAGATGTGTATGTTTACAGTTAACTGTTAGATCACAACAATCTTGTTATTTAGTTGGTAAATACCATTATTACAAATTGTTATTTATATTTTGACTTCATTCAGTAGCGACATTAAGTGGTGACGGCATCATGCAGGATACAGAAAAATTGATTTGGATGAATGTACGAAGTAGAGAATCTCTCTCTAAATGTTTTTTAATAGACGCTTAAGTGACGTTGAATGCCTCGCAATTCCTCTTGGTTAGTGCGTTTTCGAGGTAGTTGAAAGTAATCGAAATAGAAAAATGAAAGAAATTAGAGGCAAGAGAATATAAACAAAAGTTGCGAGAAGAAAGTTTCATTTTATGAGCAATTAGAAAGTTCTGAATGATATATGAAATGCAAATACATAATCTGCGAATTGTATGAGCAAACGTTTAGAGAGATTTCTGTGCTTTCACGCTGTTTATGTAGCTATTTTTTATTTGGCAGTTCAACTTTGCGTGACGTTGATTACAACAAAGAACACCAAGAAAATATATTTAATGTTGAAGCAGTGTTGCTGCTTTAAAACCTTATTGTATTTTGCCTAATTTTATTACCACACAGATAGCGACATATCTGCAGATTCTGGTGATTCCTATTGCTATGGGCTCTCGAAGTTAATCGAAATCACTGACTAGTCGCGGCTGCGGCAAACGGAGCTGACTTGACTGCCTAGGAAATGGGGTGAGTATTGCCGGGGGGCAATCTTCCGCACCTCTATAATATTAATTTTTCTATGTATAATACTTTGTTTGTTAAAAATACTACGTCAACAGGTTCTGTTTTATGACATTGTGTGTGTAGCAACCGCAGGAAAAACGTGACTAAAATTAGGATACTTGTCTGTAGTTAAGAACAAATAACATCCCAGGAGGTAGAAAAAAAGCGATCCTCTAATATTACCATTTAGTACATGTTCCTGCAATTATTCATTGATATTTGTAGATAGTGTAGGACTGTTTAAAAAAACATAAAATACAGCACAGATTCGTATGTGCGTGATGTCACTCGAATAGCTCAACGTAAACTCTTGGCTGAAGAAGACGCAAGAAGACAGCCTCTTTCTACTTCTTCTTCTTTTTATTCTTCGGCGTAAAATCGGAAACGCAACCCGAACGGCAAAAAAAATGACGGGAGGCCTTCGACTTAAAGGGGAGAATCGGCGTGAGAGCTGCCGGGCGCGAGACAGCCGGCGCGGCGCGGCGCAGCGCGAGGGGGCGGGGCGGGCAGGGGATGGGAAGACGCGCGGCCGAGCAGACGGGCGCGGTCGGCAACTTGCGGCTGCTCCTTCGCTCCGGCGCGCAGCCGAGTTCCTAGATCCTTTGAATCCCCTGCCACCCGCGCCGCCCCGCCGCGGCAAAGGCAAGCCCAGCAGCCAGGAGAGACCGGCCGTGATGGATCGTGATGGTAGGGGCGGGGGAGGGGAAGGAGGCGCGAAGCGAAGCGAGGGCAAGAAGGAGCGGGCGAACAGGAGGGTGAGTGGGCGGGCGGGACGGTCGAAAACCTATAAAACCGCGACTCGGAAGTCAACAGGTTCGATCGTCGCAAATGGCAGGTAATTATTCTCGTCTCTCAGCCATCCTCCTTCGGAGTTGGCGCGGTCGTGAAAAGAGCCGGCGTTTCAGCCACTTTTCGCAGGTGGGAGGAGAGGATGCTTCTCAACTGTTTGTCCAGGCGCACTTCTTTGTGAGAGGTAGGTAGCCTGCTTACGGGACTTATCTGTGAGATTAGTTGTGCAATTTTTCATTCATAGTGCGTGCAGCGTTGTACGTATTTCCGCACCTGTATTGATATGTTAGATCTGCGCATTGAACTTACTTCAGTATAGAGCGTATCATTGAAGGAAATTGGGAACTTGAATCTTTACTTTTCCAGCTGTTCTACATAAGAAATCTTTACATTCACTAGGTATGACTTTAGCGTCTAAAGTTTAGACCATGGAATGTGCCTTTGCTCCATGCATCACTTTGATAAATGTTTGTTAAATTAAATGTTGGCGTTCGTATTTTCAGTTGTTTCATCCATTAGTAGATTCTGTCGATTAGTCAGAGTCGATTAATTAAAGGGGTGTATGGTGAGAAAAGCCACACTCCATGGTCTAAAGTCACCCCAAGTGACTGTAATGATCCCAATTCTTCCTTCATTAGTTGGATTCGCATTATGAATTTTTACTTGTAGGAAGTGAGCTCTCGCGATTTAGATCATTAGTCAGCGTGCTCGCTTTCCATGAGGCGACCCCAGTTTCTATTCCCGGTCGGGCAAGATTTTAGTGTGCGTTTTCGTTACAATAGGGAGTTTTAGCGCCAGGCGTAAGGAGACATCCTTAAACTCTATTGATCACGTGACTAACTCCTTTATACGGTCGTAATGATCAACGTTCAGAAGAGTTTTAGCAATTCCGACATTGCGTTATGCATTATAATAAAGGAAACATTTCAAGCGTTGAACAGAGGAATTGCATAATAAGAGTATATCAAAGACTGTACACTAGTGGTGAGACATTTAAAACACGTTACGTGTCAACAGAATAACAAATATACATTGCGCTTGGAGTTTTACATTTCGTGGCCCTCCGTGATGAGTATGCAGTCTGGAATTTGGAATCTGCTTTTCTTGAAAATATATGAAATACCTTAAAACAGCGTTCGTTATGAGCATAAGACATAACCTATCTCGAAGATATGATTAGAATCCCTTTTTCGCGAATTTATTTCCTGTCACCTCTCCAACATATCCTGTTAATTCTTGCCAGCGTTGAGGAGATGGTAAGGAATAATTGTAACCGCTTCACATACGAGAATCGGTTTACCAGCGTTGGAAAACTCCAACTTTTGATATTTGTAGGCGGCCATTTTGCCGCATGTAAGGTGACCGTAGAGACTCCCACAAGCGTGCACTACTTATGAAGGTATAAGGTCGTACCTTAGGCCTGAGGTAAGACGTTAAGACTTCAAGGTCCGTCACGTGACTGTTAGTGCATAACGCCGCTACCTTACGCGTGGCGCTAAAACTCCCTAATGTCCCTGTGTATGATGCTGTGAGAAGATGAGAAGATCACTTCTCAGGTTGGTAGGTAGTAGGGAAGTCTTCGTGCTAACCACACGTGCCTCCTTAACCCAGGCCTCCTTAATCCGGGCCGCGAGGCCCGGACGCATAAAACTAAACTGCACATGTATTCGTCACCGGGCTTCCCTGATTGGCTAGCGGACGTGGAGCGAGGAACCGCGCGAGGTTCGTTTATATTCTCTTACTACGGAACTGTTGTACTTTCGCTTAAAGCCCCATTTATCACTTTATAAACTGTCCATATACTTTTCATTGTATTACAACTATTTATGCATAGGACCTACATGTTTTATTCCGTTTTTCTGTTACTCATATTTAGCTATTCAGTTTTATATCATTTTAGTCCTAGGATACATTTCTGTTCATGACTCAATATTTGTAATGGACTATTAAAAAATGTTTAGTTTTAGGGGAAGGAAAATGTGGCAGAAACAAAGGAGCTAAAGGGGTTGATGAAAACTGAAATTATTCTCAGTATTGGTTTTAGTGTCTGAAATCTTTAAAATCTGCATATATACTACATAACAAATGCAACTAAAACTATTAATCATGTATTTCATACTATTGAAATTGAGTAATTTCATTGTGAAGAAAAGCAAAAAAAAAGCAAACAGGACATATACTTGGGGTTATCATACTTCCACTATGGAAAAAGAGGACATTTCTTATAAAAAAGATACTTTTTATAAAATGTTTTAATATAATAATTTATTTTCTTCTTAAAGGCAAAATAATCACTACTGACAAAACAAAAACTTCGATCTTTGTAATCACTTTCATAATCACACAATACGTCTACTTCATTATCATTTCTGTCTTTTCCACTTTCGTACCTGAAGTATTTGGTGGATGATAAAATTTCCCTCGATAATTAAAACTTTGTTTTGCTTTGAACCTTGCAACAAACGCTTTGAACTTTTAAGTATGTCTTTAAACATGGCTTTTATATTTGACATTCTGTTCGAAATATAAACATAGAGCAATATTAACTCGACATGCCAGCAAAATAGTATTAACACCACATAGCATAGAATATATAACCACCACCATCCTACAATAAGCTGTATAATATGGTTTTTGGCGGTTGTTAGGTGAGCCCGCTAGCCAATCAGGGAAGCCCGGTACCGAATACATGTGCAGTTTGCTTGTATGTGGCCGGGACGCTGCTGGTAGTCCCCTGCCCGTTCGCGAAGTACAGACAGAGAAACTAGTAGGAGGTGATAGTGTACACTTCTGTTGTGGACATGTCGGAGCGTAGGATAAGGAAAAACCCGTTGTTGCGAATAACTTTTCCGAGGAGATTTCTCACTCTGGTTGACGAGCCAGTGTTGTTTCATTAGCGAAGTTCAGAAACATAAGTAAATATGGCAACCTTGAGACTATTTCCTAGTGGTGATGTGATGTATAAAAGCGGATGTGTCTAAATATACAGACGGGTGCGGATAGGTTTATTCTCTCTGACGTCTGTAGACGGATTTGAGCATCTCTCGGCCGATTTGTGCATCATTACACTGTAGACACACCTATTTCCCACCAAATAAATATCGCCGAATTTGCAGATTGAGCACTTCATTCTAATCTCACCAATTCCAGATCCAACAGCATCTTACCCTAATAACTAATTAGGCAAATATTTGGAAAATTAGGTCCCTCAAACTCAGCAGCAAAAGTATTTTCAATAAAACTTTTTTGCATACCCATCAATCGTCCTCTTAAGTAATAATGCTATAAGTTAGAAAACAATATATCGTGGAGTATCAACAGATATTTACAAAAAATTAACAAACAATGCAATGAAATTATTTTACAACACATTGCCCGATCACATTAATTGATTAATGTCTATACATAAGTTGAAGTGCCAAGAACAATATTTTCTGTTGCATAATTGTTTCTGTACAATTAGACACTATACCGAGTAGCAAAAAGGAAAGTAATTTCAATTTTAACAATGATATTTATTCTATTAGTTACCATTTAAACTATACAATTCTAAACAACCTGCAACAAGAATTGTGTCAATGACCCCCATCTCGATCAAGTTTCCAGTTTCCCAGATCCTTTAGCCAATGATAAGATGGCCTCTGGTTTTACTTCTGAATATAGGTGTTGTGGTGCGTTATCGTTGGCATCTTTCATGAAATAATTGTAAAGGTTGTCATTGCCAACAAAAGTTGCCCGAGTTGCCCATGAAATAATTGTAAAGGTTGTCATTGCCAACAAAAGTTGGCAATGACAACCTTTACAATTATTTCATTTACTTCTGAACATAAATGTAACTTCCCTCTCTGTGAATGTCTTCCCTCTCTGTGAAAGTTCAGCGGGAAACAATAATTCAAATGATCGTTTTCTATGTTTTCGCGGCAGGAAGCCGATTCCTTTACCAAGAATTCGATGAAGGATAATGGTCTACTGCAATAACACTAGACAAACCACTAATTCGCCCAATGCTTACATACGCATGCGCGATCTCAAAATATGACACCAAAATCTATCTCATTATGGTGCAAATATTTCAAAACAAATACTTATGTCAAATAACAAGAGATACATGGTTTATCAATTCAACAACAAATAGTTATATCTCATAAATGAAAAAGCACAAAAAAGGCATTCACATTAACAAATTTTACACAAACTTACCCTTCATAAAGGCATCAGCTCAATATATACTCGAAAAATCCTAGATACATCCTATCCTAGATACAAAACAAGGATTAAAACAATTTCCCTATCCATTATTTCCAACAATTATTTTCAAATACTAAATAATTCTCTGAAGTGCTTTTTGGTTCTTCGCCCAATGATAAAATTGTAGCATTTGTTGCCAATTTTTTTCGAAAATAGAATATATTTTCATTTTAAAACATGCAAACAAATTGAATTACAAAATACGGAATATTGTGACAAGTCCACTGAGTAATAAATTGTATAAATATTTTTTTAATTTGATATTATCAAGCGAAAGATATACTGGACTCAATAACGTAAAGTTTTATAGAGTTATTGCTATTTTTCCCATCCGCCGGTGTCTTTATAGCGTCTCAAGAATATTTCGAGGAAAGAAAAGGGACTCCAAATCATATTATCTGTCAAAATGCTTTCTCCGTGTCTTGTTGCATAAGAAGCTTCCAACATTTTTGAGTAAATGCAGAAAAAAATCTACTTGAATTGATGCGATCCTTTTACGGTACAGCAATCGACTAATGGGCTCCTTGAAGAACCTCACGAAGAACGGAAATGACCTTCAGAATCCTCCGCAGTCCTCGTGGAAGTAGGAAATTGGCTCATTGAGAAACAGCTGTCAAATCGTCTTCAAATAATGCGGGCCGAAGGCGCGGGGAGGGGGGAGAGCGGGGCCGGAAATAAGAAAAGAAATTGGCGGCCTGACGCGCGCGCGTCGCTCCGCGAGAGGAAAAGGAGGCGGTGCGGAGCGGGCGGGATCGGGTCCTCTGGACTTTGTGAGCGCCACGCCGGCCGAAAACAAGCCGGCACGAGGAGGGGGAGGCGCGGAGGCGGCCTTAATTGATGCGGGGGCACTGCGGAGGGTTGCACGGGAGGAGATGCGTAGAGTGGCGTAGGATGGAGGTAAAGCGTGGAGAGCGATCAGACTTGTTACGCTGAAAATAGTATGGGAGGGGCGTGGTGGCGGTGTGTTGGCATTGTAACGGCGATGTGGCGGCGGTGAGATGGCAATGTGGTGGTGTTGTAGGTAGGGTTGTTTGCAATGTGGTGGCGGTGTGACAGGGGTGTAGCGGCGATGTGGTGCCATTGTGGTAGGTAGTTGTAACAATGTGGTGGCGGTGTGACGACGGTGTGTGGTGGAAATGTGACGGTGCGGTGACAATGTGGTGGTGTTGTGAGATGGGGTGGAAGCAATTTAGTGGCGGTGTGACGGAGGTGTATGGTGGCAATGTGGTAGCGGATTGACGGCGGCGTGGTGGCAATGTGGCGGCGTTGTGGTAGGGGGTTGGTAGCCATGTGGTGAAAGTGTAACGGTGGTGTGGCGGCGGTGTAGAGCAGCGTGAAACAAGGAGGCCCAGAGTACACTGATACTGTGGAGCGGCGTGGGTAATAATATGGGTCGGCGGTTTGGTGGCGGCAAGGTTGGCTTGGTGTGTGTGTGGGGGGGGGGGGCAGCGTGTGGTTGGCGTGACAGCATGACGTTGTGAACATGGCATGGTGGAAAAGACGTGTTAGAGCCGGCGTGAGTAGCGGCGAGGAAGTGATATGGTGGCGGCGTGGATGACGGCGTGGGGAACAGAGTGCGAAAACGGGAGGAGGGACGCGGATGTGGGTTGCGACGGAAACGACGTGGGATGGGTGACGTCCGAAACGGCATCTCAGGCAGCCCGCCCTTCCGAGAAGAGGGGAAGTAGCCCTCAGGCGGAACATGCTGCCTGGAGGATGCAGGTCGGAGATACCGGTGTGTTCCGCGATGCGATCGAGCGGGCCATGTCGATTTAACGCAGAACACGACAACGCAGGAGTGAATGGATTAACTGAAGCGACACGAACGGGACCTTGAAAACGGAAGAAAAGGACCGGGCATTGAATGGCGAGACGTATCCAAACTTCGTGGAGCGGGAGCGGCAAGTTGAGAGAGAACGGGCCAAAAGAAGGAAGACGTGTCCACAGCGATTTGTAAAAGGTGAAGGGGATACGAGTATCCATGAAAAAAATGTTTAGAAAACAAAAAAAATATTTTGTTACCTTATTTCCCCCTTGAGAGGAACACAAAAGATAAGTCGTAATGCGGAAGCAGATGCAGGGCGATCCTCAGCGTACATTTACACTACACCTGACATGTTGGCAAATCAGTCGGGAGCTTAAAATTTGTCCCGGATAGAGCGGTGCCCTGCTGCAGGAGGAGTTTCCTGTGTGAGGCACATCGCTGTCCTGACGTATTGGTCGTCGCCGAATCTCAGGTTCCAGCGGGGAAGGGTCATCCCCACCTCCCGGAAAACAGTATGCACCCAATTACGGGACTAATGAGCACAGTAGTTGACACGCCCGAACACCTACACACTTAATACTCACGAGCCTGGCGATGGAACCACCAAAGAGGCGGATTATGCCAACGAGGTGCCGGCCAGGGTCAAGATAAAGGCAAGGGTGTCTCCAGTGCCAAGGGCTGCGAGCCGGCGGAGGCAGAGCGAGGGAGAAACCCAGCGTGATGAGCCGGGCGGGGGGGGGGGGGGGCGGAGAGTGGGCATCGCCTGTGAGAGCGTGAAAGCTCCGGCGTCAGCCATTAGCGAAATGAGGTGAGTCCCGAAGGCAAGCGGGCTGACGAACAACGTCTGCGTCTGCCTAAGCGCCATTGCCTTTGGAGGCAGCGACTCTTATTCTTTGACACGATCGGAAGAAGTGGAAGGGCGCAAACTCATCCGCCTAAGCAATGAAGTGCAGTTGGTCCCTTCGGAATGTAAAAGCTCAACTTGCCATTCATTCGTACTTAAGATTTAATTGCACTCGTTCCATAAACGTTTTATGTTCTTTGAGAGTGACGTTTAGTAACAAACGAAATGCAAATAAAATATAATATCTAAAAACTCCAAAGGTGCAAAGTGTATTAACGTGTACGTATAAAAAGTTTTTTTTTTACTTTTAAACCAAGCACTAACTGACTAAACTGATGTCAAGCATGATATAACAAATGTATTTGACATTATATTCAGTATCATATTTAATAATGATTCCGAAAATTTCCTTGATATTCAGTAATTTAAAGGGAATCTATAATTGTCATCGTTATCTGCATCGTTATGTGCATGCCACTAAACATTACATACACGCACACATTAATAAACGCATTCTATATTTAATGACTAATTTGTTTCCATATCATTAACTTTAGAAGTGTAAGATAAAAGTGTTAGTTGCCTCATTAAGTGTTGTTGAAGCAAATTTGTCACCATTTAATGTATATTATCAAGAATCGACCATGATATTACGAATGGATGAAAACTTCTTGCGCTATTCATTCAGTAAATACCTCTTTATTTCTCAGTGAATATAAAAGTAGAAGAGTGAGAGTTAACTATTATAGTTTCTATATTTGAAGAAATTTCATTGAAAATTAATTATTAATAAAATTGTGTAAATTCTAAATCCCCAGATTGATTTCCAGAAGTGGAAAAAATTCATACATAAAAGTGAAGCAATTACAATGCAATAAAGAGAGAGAGAGAGAGAAAGAGAGAGAAAGAGAGAGAGAGAAACGAGAATAAAAATATTACTCGTTGGACAATTAGGCCTCAATTCAAATGCTCGCGAAAACTCTGTAGTAATCAGAGTTTATGACTCACAAAACTCCCTTTAAGATGATTCTGCTCTACCTCTTGCTTTGGTTTTGCATGTTTATTATAGGGAAATTTTTATAACGTCTAATTAAATTCACAAAAAATGTAAAACACCATGAAGGGCCAGAAAAGAATGTGAATACATACATTTATATTTAGAAGAGAAGGTAAAGAAATGACCTAGAAAATGTGCATGAGTCCATCTACACAGCCGAAAAATTCATGCCTGTTCCCAAACCATAGAAAGTGAACAAAATAACTCAGAAAATAGAAAACCAGCAAGGAGTCTCATCACGGAAACCATGTTTTGAGAGAGAGAGAGAGAGAGGGAGAGAGGGGTGGGGTGGCGACATCCGCGTTGATTCTCCGGTGAAGCCGCTCGCAATGTCGGCCGCGCGCAGTTGGACAATCGCGCCCGTTCGATGAGCTTTCGGGTGCTTAGGGATGATGCATTCGGCCAGTCTTACGGACAAATATATGGGACGTGCTACGCGACACGCTCTCCACTGTGTAACTCCCCGGCCGCGACGTCGAACATCGGCGCCGACCTCTGCGCTACCTCCCCCTCCCACACGCGTCCCTCCCTCCTCTCCCTTGTCTTCTCTCTTCCCCGTTCTCTCCCCTCCCTCTCTCAATCCACCCCTCCTCACCCCTACTACCCCATCTTCCTTCTCCCCTTTCCACCGCTCATTCTTTCCCTATCCTCTTCCCTCATCTCAACCCCTTCGCCTCCTACCACCCGTAACCCTCCCTCCCTACCATTCTCCTCACCCTCCTCACTCTCCTCACCCCTCTCCCCGCTCCCCTCCTCCGCCCCATCGCCCACTACCACCCTCACCCCTCCTTCCCCTCTTCATCTTCTTTCCGCATCATCCTCCCACCTCTCCCCCTTCCTCCCCCTCTTCACGTGCCTCCTTCCAGCCCTCACCCTTGCGTTGCACCGCGCGCGTCCTGCACGCTGCCTCCTGCCCCCGCCGCCCGCGCGCAAACGCACCGCAATGCTTCTCTGGCCTGTCATCTGGTGAGAGTGCGCGGCCGTTATCGACTTCGTGTCGAATGCATTACAATGACACGCGGAGCGCCTTCTCCACACCGCCTGTGCCCCTTTCGTGCTTCAATATCTCCGTCCCTTTCATTACTTTCTAATTTTATCTCGTTCTTCACGTCTCTCTTCTTGTTTTTCTTACTTTTCCTTTTCGCCTATACTTTCTTTTGATTGTGCTTTTCATTTTGCCATATATCACCTTCACTTCTCTTCGTTCGTTAGATCGTCGTTCATGATCATTATTCGTGTTATTATCTGTTTGCCACAAATAATGAATAATTGGCATTTGTAGTTGGATTGCAACACTTGTATACGTGTACCATAGGGAGTGGAAAGCGACCTCCGCGAAGAGTATTTCAGTACCAGCATTACACAGAAATGATGTATTGCAAACACATGGAGATTATTCAAGAAATCGATTTTGAAAGAGAGGGTACGAAAAGAACAAAAGACCGGGAAAAACACAGTAGAACCTCGGTAATCCGGTCTACTTGGGGATGTAATCTGTTCGGATTCGGAAATGTTCGGATTATCCAAAAAATGTACCTACATCTATGGGATTACCAGAAATAGAACGTAGTGTGCGAAAAATGGCAACGTAACGTAACGTTCGCATCATCACATCATACCATCAAGCAGAGGAGGGTGAGTTCCTTGCAGCAAACGAAGATTACCGATTTTGCAAGTTCCTCTAAGTGAAAATAAACATGTGATATACACCATAATTACCAGTACAATAAATGTTTTATTTCGGCAACTTGTGTTTCAATAATTAGTTGTTCATTTCTACAGTAATTGTAAAATCCATGTTTTACACTACGAATGAGCATTTGTTTAATTTTCCTCCATCCCGAATTTTGTTCGGATTATTCGAAATTTCGGATTTGCGAGATTCGGATTAGCTTGGTTCGACTGTACTATAAGTAAAGAAACAAACGTAAAACAGATAATAAGGGATGAAATGTAAAAATGACATGCAAACCGAATGATGGCAGCGGAGAGACTGAAACTTACAATGGACCAGACAAAAATAGTCATTGTCAGAATACGAAAAAGGAACATATGTGAAAAGAAAAAGTGAACAAGTGATGATTTGTGAATAATAGAGAACATGTATCAGGAAGGTGCAAATCAAGGATGGTAAAAGGACGAGACAGATGATGAAATCTCTCCAGATAATAATATTCTCTTGTACTCGACCTTCTTTCTCCTTGCGCTCGTCTTCCACTTCTCATCTACTCGTTACGTCCTCACTACGCCCTCAATCTGCACTAGCTCTTGTAGCACCCCTCGGCTTGCCAGCCATCGTGTACTCCCCGTGAATTCGCGCTTCCCCCTCCTCAGCAGCGGCAACGTGCCCTGGCCTGCCCCCTACGTACGTCGTCGTGCCAGGCCATGCTCCCCGCCCCCTTCCCCTCCCCCGCCCCGTTTCCCACAGCAGCCGCGCCGCGACGGCCAAACCCGCACGACCAGCCGGAGCAGCCAGAATAATTTATCAGGTCGATGCGCTGCCAACTCGTGTTTTATGGGGTAATCACCCGATTGTGAAGCTAATTTCGAACTCAGATTAGTAATTACGTTTTAGCACTCGACTCATCAATAAGTAACGCTGCACTTGCGCAGTAATTATAGCCACGACGACGTCTACACTGCAACTAGCTGGATGAGCTCATTATTAGCTATTGGATCGAAAAATATATGATTAAATGATAATGTATACCTGGTGCGTGGGGGTCGTTGGTCGAGAATATTTACGTTCTTCGTGTGCCTACTTTGATCGTTACTCTGATTTTTCCTCGTGCCAATAACTTTCCGTGTAAATAACTTTCAACGTTTTCGAAATTCGTTATTGTAGAAAAATCTTAGTGTCCTTATTCTTCATGTGATTTAAGATTTAGTTTTATTTACTACAGCTTTATTTTCGTCATTACTCATTTTTTCTACATTTTACTCTTCGGTTACGCAAAGTGATCTCTACACTCCACTTACAATGTTGAGATGTACCAGATAAAGTCAGCTTCACTATTGTTCTGAGCATATAACGGTGCGAAGTGTTGGACGGGACCAATTATGGTCGTTTTATTACGTAATTCAGTGTATGAGAACTTGAGATAATGGGCATTGATATAATGAAGTCAGAATCAAGGGTGGACAAAATCCAAAATTCGGGTCGCTCCATGCTTTGCTCGCACATCCCCAAGCCAATGATGTAGTACATCTGAGAAAGTATATTTGCATACCGAATGTAAATAAGAAATTAATGAATAACGCATGTTCACATAATATTTAAATTCACTTTTTTTGTAATGTTTGCTGTCTTATCCCGCTATTGTAAGTAAAAACCTATGTCGTTCTGAATAATGTCTTGTATATACAATACACACTAAAATATATTCTTTTCACACGACACTTTTCAATGTTTTCTAAGAGGTAAAATGTTTTGCTTTGGTATGGAAAGCAAAATGGTAGAAATACGAGAGTTCATTATTGCTTTTCCAGAATTTCTACAAACCATACAATTTATTTTAACGATTTGAATATTCAAAGTCTTGAATAATTTCATTCCTTATTCTTCGAATCATAATGAGCTCGGTGAATAGGAAGTTTGAATGACTCTTTAAGGCCTTATAGGTTAAAAGCAATGCCCTATCAATATCACCAACATTAAATTCATAAAAGAGAAAATGCTATATTTATTCGATGGTCTTATTACTTTAAAATACCATTCATACCCAAAGTGGATTCTTTTACAATATAAAAATTAAGTATAATGCAATGACTCATACTCGCTCATTCCAAAATATTAAAAGTCTCATTATACGTTCTGCGCATTTGATATTCACGTTAGTAGACGATTCATACGGAAAACCAACGAAAGCAGAATCCATTCCTTGTTGAATAGCCTAAAGAAGTATTTGAAACTGTTTTATTTTATATAGAGCAGACAGCGACATCATATCTTCGACCAGGCTAATGTGGAGCCATCGGGGAGTGATTTCATGATAAACTGTTTTATTTTTTGCTTTTCAATTTCATAATAAAAATAAATTTTAAACATATTGGAGTTGCCCTGCTAAACATTTTCGGGAATATAAACACATGAAAATGTATGGATTAAAATACTTAATTAATTTACTTTCGGAGAGTTTGGCCGGAGAGTTCATTTGTCAGACACTAGTTTATAGAACGTTTTTGAAATAAAGTACACTTAATCACATTAGTCATAAACTTTTAAGTTTTATTTTTCATTAACCGTAGTTTGTTGAGCAATGTTACGAGTACATGCATTTTATCCATCTTCGGGCTACAATTAATAATATAAGAGAAAATTATTATTATTATTTTAAAAACACAAATAACACGTTACTGACGTTAAGTGAATGATACAATTACAATTAAACACTAGCACTGGATATAAAATAACATGAGACGATTCACCACTTTGAACAACAAAAAATTATTAAAACATTAAACCAAATAGAAAAATAGCCTCGTGCATCAGCCGTTGTAAAAGCAAGCTCAGCATGGCCGTTAATGTTTCTTGTCTATTTTTCAAAATGAGAAATGAGCTATTGATCACCTCTGTATGTGTCGTAAGTCAAATAAATTGAGTTTTAGTAGGACAAAATCACCCAAAACACGTTTTTAGAAACATTTTTTACAATTTTCTGGGTGGTAGCCTCCCACCCTCTCCAAATAATCACTTGGAAACCGAGACACCTCCTCGTTGAGCCGGAGACGGTGAGGCCGGAGCGATGGTTGCAGGGCTATTGGACCGGGGTGGGGGCGATGGGGCCGGAGGTGGCGCCCAGAACGGTAGGGCCGGGACGGTGAGTTGGCTGAGGAAAGGAGCGGGAGCGGGGAGGCGTTGCGACCGGGACGGTGGGGCCAGGGCTGTGAGGTCTGGATGGTGAGGGTGGGGCGTTGAGCCCAAGGAGCTGAGGCAGGGGCGATGTGGGCGGGATGGTGGGGCTGGATTTAGGGCTGCGTAATGAAGACTGTGGGACCGAAGCGGAGTCGGGGAGGTGGGACTGGAACCAGGGCTGTGGGATGAAGACTGTGGGACCGAAGAAGAGGCGGAGCGGTGGGGCTGGAGGTGGAGCCGGGGTGGTGCGAAGGGGCACGGTGGCGCCGGGGCGATGAGGGCGGGGCGATGGGACCGGGGCGAGGGCAGTGGGGCCAGAAGTGGGCCGGGACGGTGGAATGGAGGCTGTGGGACCGGAGCGGGGGCGGGGCCCGGGGCGAGTTTCGTGATGAGGCATGGCGAGCGGGGCGGCACGGAGTGGGACTGGACTTCGCGAAGCAGAGCAGAGCAGAGCAGAGCGAGGGCGGGGCGGGGCGGGGCGGGGCGGGGCGGGGCGGGGGCGGGGCAGCGCCACTCGGCGCCACTTGCGCCGCTAATGGAGGACGTGCGAGGCATCGGAGGGGCCACCACACGTCCGCGTGGCGAGGAACGTGGGAGGAGAGAACGAGGGGAAGGGTTGTCATGAAAGAAAAAAACAATAGGTGCTTCCAGGAAAGTAGGTTAGAAGAGGTTGCGAGAATGACAATATCGAAGAAGGATGATGAAAGAAAACAGAAAAGAAGGGTTAGAAGTGGAAGTAGATAATTAATAAAAATGGTTTAATTATCTAAGAGAGTTGGCGCTGCTCGCATATGAGAAATACCAGCTAATAGTTTGCCGTCAAATGTTTCAGCTCAGAATGCATGTAGTATGTTCGATCACCTCAGGAAACTGAGCGAAGTATGAAAATTGTTTAATATTTTGTACTAATTGTTTAATAACAATGGAACCAAATTCCATTAATTCTCATTCGAGATCTTTGGAGCTAATGTATACTGAAATATAAATTATAATACTGAAACATAATTTTTTTACCATGTTTCGTTCTTTCTTTCAGTTATATATATTGATTGATTGATTATAGTAAATAATCGACGCCTCCTTATAGTTGCTATAACTTCGTCGCAGCTACCAAATATTTCTGTGAATTTAGATGTACCTGCACTTTAAAACTCGAAAAAAGAAATATATAACAAAAGCGCTCATTATGTAATTGAATTGCGCGATATTCATGAATGTTAATCAATTTTGTAGAATGAAAATTTCAGGGAGAACAGCAACGATGAGGTAAGAAATTGAAATAAACAGTGAGAAAATGTGAATTAAACAATAATAAGCTGATTGGAAAAAAGAAGGATCTTTTATCTTTATCAGTCCATTCATTCCATTTTCTTGTGACATTAATGAAAGAAAGAATTACCAGTTCTACAAATTCAGCGAGTTCAACGAAAATGAGGGCTATGCCAAATTTTGAGCCCCATGGCATCCATCTGAGAAAAAATTTTAAAAAATTGATCTGTTCCTGAAAAAGTGCCTTTTTTAAGCAAACATTACGCGAAACTACTCGTCTCTTCGAAAAGTTGTACATGACATTATTTGAAGATCTATTAACAGATTTATTTAATGAAAAAACATCTAACATCAATATGTACTACTCTTACAGTTTGTTTTTTTGCAATTTAATAGGAAGTTTGCCGAGAAGAAAACATGCCGTATTTTAAGCGTCTCAAGCTCTACCCGAGAAAAAAATATTTAAAAAAAATTGTAATCGTTTTTGAGAATATAATTGTTTACATATTACGTTATTTCACGCATGATTACGCAAAAACAACTCATATTACACAAAAATTGTACACGAAAAATTGTACACTTATTTAAAAAATGTAATTGAAGAACATATTTCAGTAACGAAAAATTCTCTCTAATCAGTATTGTCGTTGTAGGCAAGCGGGTGAAAAATCAACTTTTGCAATTTGCGAAAATTCAGAGGTAAATGAATATGAGACATGAACCATTTTCTCTACGGGAAAAAAATTAACTAACAAAATTGGAGCCATTGTTAAGAAAGTATGAAATTTTGATTGTGGCGTTAAGACTTCGTTAAAATAGTTTCAAAATCAAAATACCATTTTCAATCTCTCGGAACCTACAGTTCGGCCAGATCAGTGGACCAATTTTGGTCTGAATGGTTTAGACCAAGTATGTCAAGGCCGCGGACAAGGTAACTAGTTCGTGAGAGTAACTTGATAGCGTAACTGGCCAGTAACGTCCAGCCTAACAGGGGGAAATTTAAAGGTGTAAGACTTATACAAAGCCCTCGGAAGTGGTGGTACATCACTGGATACCTTGCCTCTGACATATTGGTGGAAAAGTCAGTTGGCAGTTATTATCCCAAATCCCAATTAGGTCAATTGGGAAGGAATTCGCGCGGTTTTTTGAGCAAGATAGACTATCTTCGCGGCGGGAAGATTGAAATGTATGATATTTTCTTCTAAAATACTTTCAAAGTACCAAACTGAGCTGTTCGAAGCGTTGTGCCTAATTTGGATTAATTTGGCGGCCCATGTACCAACATATGTGTCTACTCATCAACGAGAAATGTTAATAGATAGAAACTTGTGAATTTAATTCATATTAAATGCTGAATTCATAAGAAATAACTGAATGATTTAATAAAACAGCGAAAAACCAAAACAAGGAAAGAATTCTCCTTTCCAATATATTCCTGCTCATCGGTAAAAACGTGTATATAAGACAGAATTGAAAAAGAGAATAAACATGAAATTGTAATTAGTAGAAAATAATTTAAACATAATACAAATATCGGTAGTTTTATTGAATAAATATACCAAACATATTTTTGTACAAATCCACTATTCCCCGCCTCGCGCCGCTTCATCTTGAGCGTGTATACGCCATTTTGCATTTGGAACGGAAATGTCAGCGAAGTCACGGGAAGTGGCCGTTGCTCGTAGGAGCGCCAAACTTCCCAGGCGGGCACGCAACTCGCGCTAGCGTTGCCCACAGACAAACTTTTCTCCGTAACCAATCAAGGACCCACAAAGCGTGGTTGTTATCTACAAAATGTGTTAAGAGGGTGTAACGTACTATGTATAGAAATAAGATTTATCGCCTTTTTCAATATCAACGTTCCACAATACTGATTGTTTTGTAAAAAATCGCAGTTTTTTCACATCATTACAATATTTTTTCAATACTAAATATATAGTGTGCCAAAAAGTAAAGCCATCTGAATGATATTTATTCATGTTTAGCATTAATCAATCTACCAATGACGTAAGTTCATTTTATCAGCTTGGCTCGGCCATGTTTGACAATTGTGTGATAGCATATTCGAGCGCCGTCTCTCTCTATTCACGTATATCACCAATGTGCAGTCCGAGGCAAATGTGGCACTACATTAATTTATCTTTCCTGCTCTGGGTCTTAAATACCAGATACTGAGTCATTTCAGCCTTCTTTGACATTCCATTGTCCTGGGGGCGTCAGAAGCTCCCCCTTCGCAGACCAGGAAAACTTCTTCCTCCCCCCGATCTGCTAGGTGATACTTCCTGCAGCTGAGGCCCGCCGTTCCATCTGCCTCGCCTAGCCTCTGTCTGTAATTAATAGAGAACGGAATCCTTTGTAATAAAATTATATGTACTTATATAACAACTTAATTTTCATAAAATCCGTAAACAATAATAGAAAATTTGTAAAATAAAAATCCATTACAGTGTTTAAAATGTTTCTATACAAGCATTTTCCGAGCATAGGGCGTTGCCGCCGGTCAGATCATAACTTGGATTTGATGCGGCTGTAAACAAGTTCAACATCTGCAGAAGTAATTGCATACTAGACTACAACAGACACAAGCCTTGTATTCTAAATATAAAATACGTTCGTAGTATAAGCGCTGTTGTTTACCAGGGGCCGGTACTCAAGTGTATAGTGGTACCTTGTAGACAGTGATGGATCCCGGAAGGGGGCGGGTTTAAAATAGAACATACCTCCTACCTAACCCAAGTACGGGTTAAGACAATGATCTGTAAAAATTTGTTAGTTTTAGATCGAATTACGAATGCGCTGATTGAAACATGAGCAAGCACGTGATTGAATTTACTTTTGCTTCACAAACATTAACTTATCCTTGACTCGAGACCGCAGTTTCTAACAAACAAAATGAGGTAGGTTCGACAATTATTGCTTTGTAAGAGAGATGATTCCGTAACATATATTTTAATCGCAAATCTGAATGCTCCGTTTCGACTTATAAATATATTCAAATGTAACATAATTCGTACGAAATATGTAGTAATAGGTGAAATATACAAAACTATGTAATTATACCAAAATATTAAAAAAATGTAAAATAGAAAAAAATTCTGATTAATTCAGAATATCTTGTCATTTCTAAAAATATTATTGAATACAGGTATGTTGTTCCTGTAAAAACAAGTAATTACTCGAAAATCCGCTCCCTAGTAATTACTAACGCCAAATACCTGCAGATCGTACTTCATCTCTTCTACATCGTTCCGATCAACGCAAGATGCTTGAAAAAATATGGAATTGGAATATATGTTGAAGGAAATGTTTTTGAGTTAAACTTTAAAATGCCTTTCCAATTCACAAGGAGTAAAGCAAAATTAAGTGATGTTACTTCACAGTCTCTCTAAATTTTGAAAATATTCCTGTTTTCCTTTCATCAGAAGTATCTCGAAGTGCAGAATATTGTCTTCAAATGTATCGTATGAACCCTTCGATGGGCAACTTTGTTATTGGAGAATATTAATACTTAAGGAATGATATATGCCCAATGGAAGGTATGCAAATTAAATTTGCGATGCGGACATCTGGTCTAATTTTCCAATTTGCTATAAATTTGGTATACTTTCAAGCAGTTTAATATTCTCAGATTTTAGTTTTCTCTCAAGCTACAAAAATGGCAAAACTTCTTTGCACTTAAGATTTAAGTAATACAAAATCATTCAACTCCCTTTTTAAGTACTCTTCCTTTCCGCTGTTTTTTTAATTTGGAAACTTGATTCCTAATCCGACTTAACGGTCAAATTCACGTACTGAGTAAACTAGACAGCGTGCATTAAAGTCATCTACTGTTATAAAAATAATATAATAATTATGATAATAATAAAGGGGGTAGAAGCATAAGAATGGAGTGACGGCCCTCGGGGTAGCCGGGGTAACCACTGTATCAGACCCTCTCTAGGTGATAAAAAAACTTTATTGAGCGCATTTTCAAGGTCATTTATGCACCATTATGAGTCATATTTTTTAAAAAACTGATTTTTTCACATTTTTATCGAAAACATTTTTTTTAACTAACTTAAATAACTTAAACTTAAATTATCGTACTATTACGCGTTTCTATATAAGATTACGTAAATTCGAATTTTTTTTCAGAAGTTTTCAAAGCGATTATCATACTCAAAAGTCTTCTTTCTTATTAAAAAACACCAAAAAAATTGCTTTGTTTTGCGCAAAAAATCATCTAAATATCTTTTCTCGTTCAGCCGAAAACCGATTTTAAGTAAACCTGTCTTTATAGCACTTTTAAATATACAATGATAAACAACTAGAAATCTTGAATTTTTCACTCATTATATTTGTGTACTGTACTTCTAACATGAAAATGGATATGCAAAATATAAATTATATTACTTTTGTCTTATTTTTACGTATTTGTTTACATATTTTTAAAGTACATTTAAATATACAATGATTAACAATTAGAAATCTTACATCATAACATTTTAACCTAATTGTCATCGCTATCCTCGTTAATAATTGCAGGTACTTTGTCATCCTCAAACAATTTTGTAAGAATTTCCGCAGGCCGAATGTTTCGTGATAGGTATCTCGCATAGCTTAAGAAATAAATTATCGTTGCTACATGTGAACAGCATCCAACGGTTCTTAATCCATTCGCACAATCGCAGACATAACGTAGCACTCCCATATATCCGATTGAATTCGGTTTGTACTGAAGGTAACACTTATACACTTTACGGTTTATGTGTCTGTACCTAACTTCGAATTTTAATGTCGTCTTGTCTTCTACTAAATGATTGACACGAATCTCGCCATCTTCTGTGTATAGTTCCGTCAAATATGACACTGCTTGCGACAGTTGATACGAGCCAGTAAAAATAATTTTTAAATCTTTTTCTGTCATTTCTGGAAAATCTAATACGTCATTTGACGTTAGCTGTCCAAATGATTTCTTCTTTCTGTTCCAGTTGTGTTCTTCTACTTCTTTTGCGAGAGAATTATCGATGTTCTTCATTGAAAGCATGTGTTGAGCTATAGCTATAACAATAATAGCAAAATGCCAATTGTATGTGGAGTCCCGCGGGGATCGATTTTAGGCCCTCTCCTCTTCCTACTATACGTAAACGATATGCTCTCGACGATTAAAAACGGTAGAACAATTCTCTTTGCGGATGTAACACATATATATTGTGCAATAAAGAAACCGTAAATAGTACAATATCAGATATATCAAATTGGTTCCGTAATAACAAATTAATAGTAAACGAAAATAAAACTGTTTCAAAACAGTTCTCCATTTCAAATGAACAGCTCGGCACTTCACTGAAGATGAACGGCGTGCCATTGACTGATGTTAAACTAATAATATTTTTAGGTCTTTCATTTCAGTCAAACCTTCAATGGAACGTCCATTTAAATGAATTGAACATTAAATTAACGCTTTCAGAATTCTCTCAAATTCAGTCAGCCTCCATACTGCTCGTTGTGTATATTTTGCGAATGTTTATTCACGCCTGAGATATGGCATTATATTCTGGAGAAATACATCTTATAGCTCCCAGACGTTTAGATTACAAAAACTAATTGTACGAATAGTAAGCAAATTCCACCCACGTGATTCTTGTAAACCTCTCTTTATTAATCTAGGTATTTTACCATTGCCTTGTCTCTTCTGGGTCAATGACCCCCATTTCAATCAGGTTTTCGTCCAGTTTCCCTGATCCTCGAGAAAATGCTGAGATGGCCCCTTGTTTTGCTTCTGGACATAACTATAACTTCAAATTATTTTCTTCCCATATCACGTCACACATAGTTTTCAACTGTTTTTGACGTAAATAAATAAAATAATAATAATAATAATAATAATAATAATAATAATAATAATAATAAACTGACTGATTCATATAACATCAAATTAATTAAAAAAAATTAACTTCTATAATCTAACTCCGCGCCGAATGTTTGTTCAATGAAGACCACACTGAACTGCCCTTCACTCACTTCACTTTACTTCATTTCACTACGACCCTTAAATCACTTCGTTCATTATTTCTCTACTCTACACTGCACGACACCTCACTTCACATTTTTCACGTACACTTCGCTCTACAACGTACTATTCTCAGTTACCCCATTTACATAGTAATACCCAAAATTAATTACCTAAACTGTTCAATGCTTCGAGGAAAGGGTTCAAAGGTTTTTGCAGGCAATATATTCCATTCTTATATCGTTCTATTTGTGAAAGAAAATTTCCCGACATCTGTTCTCTGTTGTCTTAAATTTATTTGGCGCTTGTGATTCCCCCTACTTATGTATGTAGGAATACTTAGACGCCGATTAATTTCATTCCAAACTAGATGACCACTATAAGCTTTATACAAAGCGCAAAGTCTTGCTACTGATCGCCTGTTTTCGAGTGAATCCCATTTTGCCATTTTCTTGTCCCTGAAAGTAAATTTAACTGTCCTACGCTGAATCCTTTCCAAATTTTTACAGTGCATAATGTTGTGCGGATCCCAACAAATTGTTCCATATTCCATTATCGGACGAACAAGCGATAAATAAGCAATTTCCTTCGCGTTTACCGTACCGTTTTTTACACGTTTACCGTTTTTTAAGGTGCGCATTACAAAGTGAAGAAATCTGTAGGCTTTCCTTACGAAAAAATCTACGTGACTTTTCCAGCTTAATTTACTATCGAAATGGATTCCTAGGTACTTGCGGGAAGAAACTCTTGGAATAATGTCTTTATTTAAACGGTTATTTGTTTCTCTGTAATTATAACCCCCTGCCAAAAGTGATAGATTTGCTTTTGGAGCTAATCATAGTCATTCCATTATTTTATGCACAGTAATATAACGCATCAAGATCCCGTTGCAGCATTTCTTCGTCTTTTTTCGAATTCATAGCACGATATATTATGCAATCGTCTGCAAATAGCGCTGACAGATCATTGACGAACGCTAGAAATAACACGCCCCTGTGGTATTTCTGACGTAACGCTTGTCCTGGTAGAAAACTCATGTCTAATTCGGACTTTTTGATTTCTGTCTCGTAGAAACTCGCTAATGCACGCCACAACCCTGAAATCTATGCCTGAATTCATTAATTTCTGTACAAGCCGATCGTGGGGAACAACATCAAACGCTTGGGCAAAATCTATAAGTATTGTGTATACTCTCCCGCCCGTGTCAATTTCATCTGCTAGATCCTGAAATAGCGTGGCTACCTGACTTTCGCATTCCTAAACTCGTGTTGGCCATCATAGAGCCATTTTTTGATTTCCCATTCTTGCTTAACCTGAAACAAACTAATCTCTCCCAGAATTAGCGCCTCAAAAGATCTATGTTTATCATGATTATGCATTCCGTTGCAGGATGATACTGAATTAATAGTAATATCTGCCGTTCCCCTGCTTTTCACAATGCTACATGGGCATGTGCATGTGTCAACTTGTCAAGAACTTGGTACGTTTAATAGAAGTTAGTCAAGGATATGTGCCTCGCCGCTGACCGTAACGGCAGGTGACCGCTTAAAAGAGGAAATATTTACACATATATTTTGGAAGAATAGTCCATTCCACGAAAAAGTGGCCGGTCATCGCTTAATAAAAGTGGACGATTCAGGTGGTTTTACTGTAACGCAATATTTATAAACGGCGCATACAAATGGAGGGCTAAATCTGTAACGACAAAGGGGTCGTCCATCAATTACGTAACGCCAAAGAGGAGGGGAGGGGGTTTGAGGCAGCGTTTCGCTGCGTTACATAGAGATAGGGGTATTCGATTTGTGTTACGTAACATTGACTTTTTAAATATTTTTAAACATTTGTTGAAATACTTCCTTTTTTGGCGTACTAAAACATTATCTGATTAATTTCTTTTATAACAAAACTATTTAAAGTATTTATAAGTTGTTACAATAAATGGAAATATTTTTTTATCAATTTTGTGTCGAATCTGTAAGATAACGAATAAAATATTCAAAACTAATCTGTAGTATTTTGTAGAATGCAATTAAATGGGCGCAGTAGACTCACGCCCATGGGCCATATACGACGACTGCGTGTGCACGGCTTGTGATCAGAAATTTTCTCGCCTGTGCGGCCTTCCCTAACTCAACCTTTGCCCCTAAACTTATTGCTAAGCGCAGTCATTATCGACAACTAATTCCATCTTAAATTATTGTAATGGACCACACAGGCGCAATTATTCGTGTAATGCGCCGCTGTGAGTCACACTATGATAGAGGGGGTGTTGCCATCGCATTTAATGTGCGAGGGTCGTTTCCAGTCACCAGGATGCATGCGCTGAATTTATTTAGGAGGGCGCCAAGCGTATGCCGTACCTGTATTCTGGGCATCGGCGTTGAGATATCATCAGGGGTTGGCACCCTGGGTCGAAAGATTTCATTTGCTTACTGACTATAAATAATACACTTTTTTTGTATGATCACCCGACCAAAATGACAGGGACGCGTTTATTGGTATAGAAAATTGTCTCCTTTACATTACTATTCCTTCTAGTGCTTTGCTCTGGTTCCTGACTAAATGAGCGTGAACACTTATAGACATGGCGATGACTGAAATTCTGCTACCTCACTCCGAAAGGATTACACGTCCAAATATCGGCCGGCGGCAGCAGATGACCCGTTGAAGTACCATGGAAGTCTCCTGTAGCCGGCAGGAACACGACGCCTGGCTGAGCTGGAGATGGTCCATGGTCGTCCGCGGAATTGAAGCGTCAGTTTTTGGATGCGCGGGTCTCAGGTCGTCATACGTCGCCTGGACCGCGTATTATCATTGGCAACCTAATAATTGTGCTGCACACCCTCGTATAATTTATGGGTGTTACTCCTACTGTCCTAGCCCGGCATCCGGAATAAATTCCAATGCTGGAATAATGGCTGGTAGGACCTAGAGACTAGCGATTATTTTCGTGTGGCTCTAGTCGCCGTTGAACACGAAGAACTCTCTTTAATAGTCGCTCCAACAGTTTTTCTTAAATTCTCAAACTTTCTAGCGCCCTTCGCTCAATCGACTCCCGTCCCCCCCTCTCGCAAAATGCCCATCCTATCATGCTTAGCGCGATGCTTTCCATAGGCTAGTCTTCTACGGAACTTCGTGATTTATTGTCACAGGAATTTGTGGTGGGCTACACTCGCCTCTTAATGTGAAGGTTCCGGTAGTCAGTCACCGACTGCTACACACAAAGATGGAAGGGTGCGTTTCGGGGGCGTACTCTCGCTAGGGAATACTGGGTTAGCGGCGCACACGCAGCTGCGCATGTCGAATTGTGTCAACGGCGCTCTTCGCCTCGAAATTTGTTAATAGAGCGTGACGCAAGTGTCGGTCAGTGAGATGGGTCTTTACGACTGATTGCATTATCATAAATTTTAATACAGAAATAAAATGAATACAATTTTTGAACTGAACTCTAATATATTTTCACTTCTTGCATTTTCAAGGGGGGAGAGCTGTCGCACGTGTTGCGTAATTATTATGGAGGAGTTCAACCATACGTTACGAGCGCGTTACAGGGCGCTTCAAACCCCCGTAAATAATTAGTAACGCTTGAGACAAAGCCACCACCATCCTTTTACTATATCATAACAAGAAAAAAACAGTTAATTTGTTATTGCTATTACTTTTATTCGTGTTATATATTAAAAGTTACTATAATTAAAGAAAGAATTAGTTGGCGATGCTTACAACACCTAACAATGAAATTGGAGACAGTTTTTGATAATTAGCCGTGCACCCGCCGCTGTCTTGGATGATCCATGGGCAAAAGAGTATTGTGCAAATGAAATTGAATTCTAGAATACACCACAGATCCGTTTTCAGTATTTTCTTTGTAATTTAACGGATTCAATCAATACATCATTGACGAACAAATATTTTCATTTATTGTAACAATTTCATCACACTTTTTAAAATTAATTTATATTTTTAATTTAATTTATTATCATCTTAATGTTTTAGTTGTAATAGAATAAAACTATTAGAGAATTATGTCAGCAAATGTTAAACATTTAAAACTATATCAAAGTTACGTAACACTAAGCTAACACCCCCTACCCCTATGTAACGCAGCCAAACGCTGCCTGTAGACCCCTCCCCTTTCCTTTACCGTTGCGCAATTTATGGACGACCCCTAATTTAAACAATTAAAAAACACTAAAAGTAAAAACTGGTCAAAGAAAAACAAACAAAAGCAATTGGTTAAGTGTTTACACACCCTTACCAATGCTCTCCTTGAAACGGGCTCCCTCATGGATCCCTGTTGGATTTTCGTGTCGTCCGCCCAATGCGCTTAACATGGGCAGTCGCAGTCTGAAGAGGCTGCTCAGACGCACTCCTGCTGGTCGGAGCCCGCCCCTCGCCGTTGGAGCAGAGTCGTAAACAGGACGCAGTGGCCGAAGGTCACGAGGACGAATCCCGCGTGAGTGGCAGGGGTGGCTCCATTGCGAAGGAGCCTTCTGGAAAAGACTCTGCTCCCGTCCGCGTGTGGACCACAGTCTATCCGCTCACCGCTCGCCGCTCGCTGCTCGCCAGCTAGTCTCCACGGTCGTCCTCGTCGCCGCCTTCGCCTTCGCTGCTTCTGCATTCTGCTCCGCCTCGCCTCTGCCTACATCCTCCCACGCCACCGCAGCGGTCCGACACCTCAGACTTTCGTGCTCACCGCCGAAGTCGATATCGCTTGTCTCGTCGTCAGTGAGCGAGAGGAGGGAGAGAGAGAGGGAGAGAGAGGAGGGAAGGAGAGAGAGGGAGAGAGAGGAGGGAAGGAGAGAGAGGAGGGAGAGAGAGAGGAGGGAAGGAGAGAGAGGGAGGGAAGGAGAGAGAGGGAGAGGGAGAGAGAGAGAGAGAAAGGGGGCAAAGAGATTTGCGGCACCTGGACATGTACGGTAGTAATAATTAATATTCTTTCTTCAAGAATAATAATTTATTTCCAGATGATATATTATTTGTAAATATTATTTTTATTCATGAGAATAAACGTATTTCTAAAATGTGATATTTTAAATGTTGGCAGAGTGTCTAAATTCATTGTATCTATAGCAGAAGCGAATGGTGCTACAACATTCTATGTACGTATATCTTATGTATTCTATGCTTATTCTATGTACGTATACGTGAGTGTAAAACTAGTCTTGGAAAAAAATGCTAATGAAAACAATTGTTTAGTCCCAAACTCTCTATGAATTAAAATATACACATTGAAAGAAACGTATTCATAGCCTTGCAATAGATTTAAATAAAAAAATGTTTCCTTTCATTTTGAAAAAATACCTACTCGCTAAAATAATTTTCTGAAGCCGCCCTTGCATTCGTCTTCGTCGGCACCACTGCCGTCGCTTCGTCCTTCAGCCACTCCAGCCGTCCTCGCCGACCACACCGCCTCCACACCCACTACTTCTCTTTGTATGGAGGGCGTCTTGCCTCCCCCGACCCAGCACCCCGTCGTTCACGCGCGTGGTCGCGGCTTAGCACGGGGAGCGCTCTCTTCTCTCTGCACACCCCCGCCCCCGCCGCCGCGCACTGCTTCGGCCGGCTCCCTCTGAATTATGTAGACGCTCGCCGTCGGGCGCGACCGCGCCGCTGGGGTTGCAGATTCACACTTCGCGAGACGGCGGCGACGGCGTCTGGCTGCCGTGGCGGTTCTCTGTGTTGAGAGTTGCGATAGGGGCCACGGCTCGTTTTGGAATTTATTTGGCTCAGGTGAGTCACATTCCGCATTTCTTTAGGAGCGGCACTGTTTTTTACGTTATTAGAAAATAGCGATTACGAATACGCTTCAGCGGAGTCAGTGAATTGAATACAAATCAAACTAGCAATTGGAAGGGTCCTGATTTTCCGTAGTAAAATATTAATAAATCTTGTAATTGTTGGAATGAATGTTTCAGTAGGATCTCTTTTAACCCTTTTAACGACATATTGTTATTTATAGTGAACTCTGAGTACTGGTTCTGGAGATATAGCCCGAAAACATACGAAGTTCGGGAATTTTTTCCACAGCTAACGGCGGGTTGCATACCCTGTCGAGACCTGATTATATTTGACAGCTACATATCTATCTACGAGAATATTTCTATCTAAGCTTATCATCGCACGTTAGTAGCCAAACATCAAAGTGATATACTTGTCCCTGATGTATCTGTGTCTAAAAATGATCGAAATTGGTTAAGCCATCTGGAAGGGGTGAGTCGTTAAGATACAATTAAAACGTAGGATTGAAAATTACAATTGAAATATAATCTTTTTGTGAGCTTTAATATGCTGGTTTAATTAATTACTATGCCTATTTTGCGAATTATTATCGCCTTTTTCTAGAACAACAACTTTTTTATATTAATAAATAAAACTAAATGTCATAAACAAAACGCAATTCTAAATTTCTAAAACTTGTTTCATTTTCTTAAATTATTCAAAAACTGAAGATCATTAACTGCAATTTGCCGTTGTCCATTGAATGACAATTGGTATATTAAAAATTACAATAATTATTTTATAATATTCCATGTACCATATAATGAACTTGCGCCTGCACATTTGATCTTCCCTAACTTCTAGACGCACATTCTATTACCTCTTCGTGATCAATGGCGAAAGAACAATGAACTACATTGACAACAGCCCCGTAGCCTATCACTACCCCTGTAGCAATTCCCGTCCACTCTGCTTAATCTCTACATAATCGGGTGCCTAGACTAGACGTTGTTGCTAAAAGTTCCATATTGTGGCTCCGAGGCTATTCGCATCCCCTCCTAGGGATCTCAGCACTTTGTTCGGTGTTCTCACGAACTAATCTGATCTCATGAGAGGAAATTGAATAACATTAAAGGGTTAGCAGCAGCTTCGCCATCGAGCGCTGAGCACCACAGTAGTGGCTGTCACAGACCAGTTGGCACTACTTTTCAAATCTGCAAATAAATTCAAAATATATTTAGTGATTACTGTTTTATTAAGAACCACCAAAGAACAGATTATTTTTCAAAAGTGGCCCAATTATTACATTTACATAGCTAGCGGACATTTCTGAAATTTATTGTGCTCCCATCGGGGTTTGCTATTGCATTATGGAATCATCGTTAGATATGTGTTACTACCACCTGTTTCCCAGCAAACTCTCCGTCACTCACAATATATTATCTCTTCAATGCCATGATATCAAGATTCACGGAATAAACAAATTCACACAATAAAAAAATTCGAAAGAATACGTGATTATATTTCATTGTAAAGGTTATTTTCATTGTATTAGATGTAATTATCATACAGCTGGCCTGTTTCCGAATATTTAAGAAATTTTCACCATCGAGAAGCAATGAAAAAGCAATTCCAGCAACTAAACTTTAAGAGTTTCAATGCATGTAAATCATGGACATGCTAGACACTCGAACACTGCTTTCCTAGTACATTCGAGCTTGGAGAACAATGTTGTGTTTCCGGGCAACTACATTTTGAAATTGAAGGATGAGATGCTCCACAATTCTGTCTTCCTGTACGCTCTTTGTAGAATTGAAGAACAAGAACAAATTATTCTAAATTTTGATCTCATAATATATTCCTTCAGAGAATAGCATCATTTGTACGCCCTTACTACTTACTGTTCGAATGGAACGAATGGAACTCGTAATGTAACACATGAGTTGCATTTTAGGAAAGTTATTTATTTACAGAGTTCCTTTAAAAACAATGTGTTCTTGTCAGCTCCATCTTATATTAACTACTAGATGACACAGGTCGTCACACTAGACCCGTTATTCGTAAGTTCCAAATACTTGGCAAGAGGCCGTACAATTTGAAAATTGTTTTTTCCACTACACACCACACTTTTCAGTGTCTGAGTTTGACTCAGATCTAGTATTGCCATTACTTCTGCAGCGACTATGATCGGGAGGCCCCAGGGTTCGCGTCCCGACGGTGTTTTTTACCCTAGCTAAGTAGCTAAGGTCGAATTCAGCGACTGTCTGCAGGAGAATCCTAGCGTGCGGTTGCATGTTTCGAAAATTCAGAGAATTCAACGACAATGAGACATGCGGTATTTTTAAGCGTTATCAACACAATCTAAAAGTTTAATACAATAAAAAATGTGGAGCCATTTATGCGAAAATTTTAAATTTTGTTGAGAATACTTCATATAAAGTACTCCCAAAATCAAAATATCCGTTTTAATCTCACAGGACATTGATGTGGTTCAAATGTATGAAAGAATATCAATTTTGGAGACAATACTCTAAACATTTTTGGCGGTAGCGTTGACCACAGATAGATGGATGGTCGGACAGAATATTCTGTCACGTTTATCGAATCGTATGACCGTCTTTTTGTACACTGCCGCCCCTTTTCCCCTTGACTACTAGAAGAAAAGTGCCCCTTCCAACTGAACGCCGACTTAAATGTTTCTTCATTAATTTTCGAACGTGAGTTGAATATTCTTTCGTTCGATGTCATTCCATTTCTTCCTAGATAGGGCGGTTAGTTTGCGAGGCCGAGTGTTCAAGCTATTTTTTTATTTAATAGGCAATTATTGCATATACAAATTAAATAGCTTAATACTATGTGGCTAGGCTGAAGACCCTTATGCCATTACAATACCTACATCCCACCTCGTTCTAACCTTTCGAATTCTGGTATTCACACCAAAGTGGTCTCTCTATCGCATCAAAGCCGCGTAAAAGAGACCATAAGGTACGGCTGAGGGAAAAATCCCTGAAGGGGGAAAACCTGCCGTCAAAAGCCATGCTGCCAGAGTACATGCTAATCTATTAGACTTTCAAAACTATTTATTTATTTCATGGCCCGAACGTCACGCATTCTCCTTCCAGTGTTTGACCTCTTCAGCACCTGAAATAAAACAGCGCCACACAAGATCGTCCTCTGCACTTACATTTCCGGTACCCACTCCCCTTTGCCCCCTAATGTGCTTATTTAAATATTTTACAGTTTTATATTATTATTATTATTATTATTATTATTATTGATTGACTTATTTATTTACTTCTTACTTAATAATTGACTAAGACTTATAACTTATTTACTTAACCGTTTACTAACTTAAATTCCTGATTACCTTATTCATTGTTTCATCATTCATTCTTATTCATTATTCATTGTTCAAGCTATTGCGAATATCTCCTCACAATGTAATCTGTCGCAATACACACTACCTAAACTAGAATATAAGTACTTAAGGTCTTTCTTTTTAGAGTTCGTACAATAAACCCGATTTGGGGTCACTTTTCAGAATAATTTCTGGGAAACTTGTCTCTGCCTTTTAATTATTAACCTCATTTACAAAAGAAAAAAATGCCAAAAACTTCTTGACTATATGAGTTTTGTATTAAGCCAACACGTTGTTTGGTACAAAAGATGGTCTGTGACTGTCCGAGTTCTGACAGATTTTTCTGCAAGTTTCTGGAAAAAATATCTTCAGCAGGTATCACGAAGGCGTATTATTTTACATTAGTTAAGTTCATTAAACGTTTCAATCCATATGAACAATTATCACACTTTGTCACCTTTTTCGTTTTTTTGGTCTTACGCATATAGCCTTGATAAAAGTCGGAATATGACGGCCGAAACTTTGGCAACTGTGTCTAGGACGCGGCCTTTCCCTGGCAGACAAGGATCTACAGCCATTGCACTTAGTTATAGTGAAGTCAAACACATTTAATTATCTTGTATAGCATTAAAAATATAATGTAAAAGTATGTATGTAAACATATAGGAATTGTAAATTAAAACAAACAGTTCCTCTTCAAATATCAGACATTCAGATTGATTTATTTCCTATATATAAATTTTTCTACATTGTATTTTGGTAATGTTTTGCCTACATCTTAGAGCCATCTTCAAACATCTGGTTAAAAAATGCTCAATTAAAAAAATGGATTATAATGCAGTTATAGGCCTAAATTTTTATGGTTGTATCATTTTTATTTCCTTTTTAAAAAAATATTTATAAGTTGACAGAAGCTTACATTTTATTTAAAAAGAAGAAAGGAAAAAATATAGGAGTTTTATATATATTGGTAATATAATTACTAAATTGTAAATAATATGGATCATTCTCGAAAGCGCTCCTATCATTCGATGGAAAGCTATTTCATCATCGCACTAAGAGTAGACCCCTCCCAGCGACCATTCAGGCATGTTATGAGTGGCTGAAAGCCATTTCTATATGTTTAGTAGTGATGTAAAATAGTATCCTTAGCGGCTGGGACGGTTCTTCCCTAGTGGAGATACCTGAAGAGAGGAAACTCTCTCAAGCCGACGTGTACGTCAGCGCGGGAACTCACGATCTAAAGCGACGTTTTCACTTAAATTCCATACCGTTTGTAGCAAACACAGAAAAAATACCGAATACATGTCTTTTGGTGCAAAACACGTATACGAAAGAAAAGTAACTTAACACGTACCACAACTCTTTAAAAAATCAAAAGTGTATATCAAATGTGCCCCACCTGATGGAGCTAATATGATATATTGATGGGGCTAAAGTTATCATGATATCTCTATGAATTTTGATTGTGAACGAGCTGGATATAGTGATACACTTTTGGTCTAGTGTCCCAACAGTATTTTCTTCATTCAGTTCTGTAACATTTTGAGTTTCTGCAATATGGTAATTAATAAAAGAAAATATTTTTAATTTGCTATTTTTTTGTTAATTTAGGATAGCAATCCTTTAAGTGTATCACATGAGCCAAATTGTTTGCAGTATCATATTATTCCAGAATGACCCTACAATATGCACTACACTTACTGCAGTAATGACCATAAAAGCACCAGAAAACAAAATAATCTGTCAGTGAATCATTCGATCACACGAATCATTTAAAGAGGTCCAAAAACAAGCATTTACACCGTACTCGAAGTTCACATAATTTCGTCGCTTTTCGGATGTTGCTTGAATTTCCATCTCAGCACGGGAATTTGCTTCGCACGAGCCCTTCCGGCAGTCGGAATCTCGAGGAGCTCATAACGCGCCTTGAGGCAACGGGGATTGTGCGTCGCTCTTGCGTATTAATGCGAATCAGAGGTTCGTTGCGAAATGACGCCTTTGATGTTCGATGCTCCAGCTTTTCGCTCGCCTCCCAGTCCCGCATTCCTTTGTGGAGGTTGGCGACCCGCTACAGGGAAATAATACTCTCCTTTCTCGGAGTGAGCATTTTCTCGGAGTGAGCAACTTTCTTTCGTCATTAGTCTCGTTTGTGTAGTGCATGTTAGAGCCAAGACGTGGCGATGTTCCCCACCCACGCTGGCATGTGAGATCTGGCGTCGATCTACACGTTAGCTTGTGAGATTTCCCATTCCAGGAATCTCAACAAAATATGTTTTTGACGCTTTTGTATCGTAATATTGCCGCGATAAATTGAGTTTCAATTCAGAGAGATTGAACGTAATGATGCACTGTGTGAATATTATGCTCACTGGTTGCTATATATTTATTTCATTTTACACTGAGTGTGTGGTCGAAAGAAGTATCACGTCCCAGCGGCGGTGGGGGTTTGTGGAGGGGTGTGGGCAATGAGTGGAACGGGATGAATAATGAGAGAGAGAGAGAGAGAGAGAGAGAGAGAGAAATGAATAGGAAAAGCCTAAAATGTATGTAGGTCTAAAGAGGTGCGGAGGACGAAAGAGAACTAGGAAGCGTGGGTGGGAATGGATCTGGGATAAGACACTGCTGAAAATGTGAAATAAAGTGTTTTACAAGCTCTCTCCCGAGTGCATGTTTTTAACGGGAAGGTTCAGGTGAAGACTATGCCGTATAGTGGAGAATGCATATTTCAGCTTGTCAATGCCGTATTTCCCGTTCAGTTTGCGCGCTGATGGACCGGCTGTGTAGCCGAAATAAAACGAAATGTGCTGTGTTTTTGTTATACTTTTTTCTTTGAGAAAGGTTATTTTATTACCTGCGAGAATTTTCGCGAGTAAGATGTATTTGATTTGTGGCAAAGAGTGGCAAAGAGAGAAATCAAGCAAAGAGTTTGTGATGGAGATGAACAGATCACGCGAATCAACGAGGGTATAATTGAGAATATTTAGAATAAAGTAAATTCTTTGAATAAAGAGAAAGTTAGGTTCAATATTTACTGTTTATGTCATCATTTTGAAAGAAAGATGGTGCAAAGATGGAGTGTCGAAATTATTTTATCATAAAAAATATCTCTCGGTTCGAGGCTGACTTACTCATCAAAAAAAATCGAACATCTTCCGGTGAACTTATCTTCCGTTTTGTGAAAATCAATAAGGGACATAAGGAGAGAGGTTTTGCAGTGGCCGCATGAAATGCAGCACGAGTCTGTTTTAATTGTGAATGTGGCGACTACTCTGCATATCATGAAAGAAATCAAGCAAAGAGTAGTTTTAAAAGAAGATAGACTAGAAACAGATTAAGAAAAGTGAGCAAACCGAATTTTCACGAAAAAAAAGTTTTTTTGCTCGCCTTAAAAATGAAATGTAAGCAAAAACATTTTAAATACTGTATTATATTTCCCGCCTGCAAGAAAATTTGGAATTTTCAATTTGTATTTATGACTATCTAGTATTAGCGGAGACGGGGGCAAGTTATCGCTCGAGTTGGTTGTCACAAGTTTCCGTTCTCAGCTATTGATCCATACTATCTAAACTCAAACTACAGTACAATTACAACTTTCTGAGATGGTGAAGGTTCCTGGCGATCGTTTTCTACATATTATTGGTTTTGTTTGTGTTTTTGCAGACGTAAGTATTCATTTATTGATACAATTAACGCTGATTGATTACTATATATTCAATAAAATATTTATTCCCACTATTTATCATTATTTGATAACATTTGGACAACGATATTATGTAGTAAGTTTGAGATTCGATGCAATGTTTGTGTTTACAGCTCATTTCTTGTTCGAAAGGAGTGTGTGGCATTAGTTGATACAAAAACTGTGAGATAGGTTGTCACATGTGACAACCTTCTCAGGTAGGTATTTTTAGTAGTTGTTATCGCTTGATTCAGGTAAAGATGGGTAGAAATTATAAAAAAGTCTAACAGAGGAGAAGTTCCAGACATTATGCTTGCAGTAGTGAAGAAAATAGAAATAGAAATAATTCACGCACACGAGTTACGGCACTTTTAACAGATTCACCAATAAAAATCAAGCTTCAAAAATTGGCTGAAAAAGCAAAAAGAAAATCAAAGCAGAGTCTCTTAAAAACAACTAAGCATAATGAGAATGCAAAAAAAATGAAAGGAAGTAAAACGCAGAACGAACTAAAAATCTCAATTAGTGATGAAGAAAATTATTGTTTTTGTTTAATTTGCCTTGCCAACTGTTTTACATCGTAGTAGGACCTGCTGTGGCGCAAGCGGCAGTCCTCTCGGGCGGCCCAGCGCGGCACAATCCGGTGGCGGCGGCGGTGGCAGCCTCCCCCCCCCCAGAAGGGCATGTGACCAGAGGGCGGCGTCCTTGCGTATCGGCGTCCTAGCGCCGGCTCCCCCGGGCGTCAGTCGCGTGGCCCAAGACGGCGGTGGTCGCGCCCCTGCCCGCCTTGGCCCTAGCCTAGGCACTGGCATTCATTGACCGTAGAGTTCTCACCTCACAGCGATTGTCCAGCGTGCGGCCTAGCCCAGGCGACACATGAGCCACCGGCGATTGTGGCGACAATGGTAGTTGGCGACAGTGGGCGTCGCCGCAGATGAAATTTTGGCATCTCGGGAATTCTCGGAAAACAGGGTGGGTGAGTTGCGACGCTCGTCGGCGCGGCGTCCGTAATTCTCCCGCTGACTCATGGCGTGCCCGGCCGCGCCTGAAAACCTTTTCAATAGACCCTTTCCGGCTCTCGGTGGCGTCCTTACACGCGTAGGTAACGAAAAATGCCACTTTCCTGGCTTTCAACTTTCGGGAGCTCCCAACGTTGTTTGAATTAAAATTTAGAACGCACGTCGATACCTGTCGCGTGCGACCGTCCCGTTACAATATTTTATTTCTCGCTTTAGACGTCGGCGAGAAAAAAGCGGCAAACAAAATCATCTGGCAGACAATTTGAATAGAGTAATAGACACTTCAGATTCAGTGATTTCTAGTACTAATTTAAAAAAGGATTACTTAACAGAATAAATATTCATATTACATTTGTTGCTGTACTTGCAATAGACAAAGAAAGGACGGAAAATGTGGCGAAACAGAAGAAAAAACGAGTGATGCTAACCGTACATACTTTCTTGCATTATTTCTAAATTTGCAATTTTCGAAAACTCAGCGCGTTGAACAAAAATTACCTCACCCCATTCTTTTAAGCGTCCCATTTCTATCTGCGGAAAAAGTTTAAAGAAACAATATCTAGCGGTTTTGAAGAATATATTTTTTAATAAATTGCATAAATTGTAAGCACAAATCATGCAAAAATTCCATTTTTTTCAAAACATTGTTAATGACTGTCTTTTACAACAGAATTTGTCTGAGGCAAAAAACTCAATCTACAATTTTTTAGTTTGGAAATGTTATGTTTGCAATTTTTGAAAATACGGTATACGCTGAAAATGGGACTAGCATATTCCACTGATACATACGAGCATAAAATCTTAAAAACTTTGTTGAGATTTTGGAGAAAATGTTTAAAAATAATTGACTACCTTTCGTCCTAAAATACAGGAAAACAACTAATATTTTTGCAAAACTATACATGACCTTATTTGAAGATTTGTCTTTAATGGACAGATTTCATTAAGGATAAAATTACCTATGTACAATAGTGTAGAAAGGCGCTCAACCCCCCTCCTCCCGATCTTCAACAAATCAAGACAGAAGCCAAACTATATTCAAAAACTTTGGAGCTATTCTTGAGGTTGTGTAACACTACAAAACTTTTCCAATGGAGAAAATTCCCATTTTCAGAAGATTTTCTTCAGAAACCTGTCTTTAACATATTCCAGCAGGTCGACTATCTTATCCAAAACGTTCCACGCTATTTCTTTACAAACGTCGCAAGCGTTTGGTCATATTGTTTTAATGGAATTCTAATGTTTTTTTCTATCCTTGCCAGATATTTCCACATGCAATTGAAATAGAAAGAGAGAGAGTCAGAGAGAGAGAGAGAGACAGAAAAACACACGTTTACAAACACCGTCACTAGAATTAGCTAGGTTTTGCGTCGGAATCTTGTTCTACCAGGAAAATCATTCGAACACCAATAGAGACTGTTCGATACAGCAGTTTCACTCTCCAGGTAGTAAATTAGTGGAGCAATCATTCCATCTACGTGTTCAGGTGTTACATTGCACCTATTAACAGGAGAATTGCTGATGTGAAGATTATTAGGTATTTCACGCTTCATTTTGATATTTTTTTGTCTATGACTATCTAAAAAGAGTAGCTCTAATAATCTGGTTTAACGGTTATAGTTGCTATTTTCTGTGTTTTCTTTTTGACTCCTTTAACGTCGCATTTTATTCCTATTCTTAGGCACAGCTGGATTAAAGTAGGAATGCATTTCCTCAATTTCTTGAAGATCTTTATTCCACACACCAACTTTTTACATTACGTGAGAGACATCTTCAAACAAGAAATGGGCTCTGACCTGGGTCACTCTTCAGACACCCGCTAAAGAGAAATTTGCTGTATCTGAGAACTCCGCTGCATATTTTACATCGACTGTTCCGGAGAGCCATGATAGACGCGCTACTTATCTTACATATTTTATATCTTTTCGCTTTCGTTCTTCCGCTGCCTGACTCCAGCATATTCCCGTCTTTCCTTGTTTCTTTAGAAGAAACGGCGTGTCTAAAAGAGCAGAAAATGCATTTTCTGCAGAGAGATTTCCAGACTGACAAATTAATTTTTGACGTCGAATAAGTAGCGACATATTTTCCTTCGGTATTTTAGCTATTGGTCGGAGTGTAATCTATCTTCTTGAAAATTGTGATATTACGAGTATGTATACCTATTTTGTGAAAATAATACCAAGTACATTAATTGGAAGATAAATGGAATAATTTACTATATAAAAATTTATTTTATGCGATTAATATTGTCCATAACAGTGTTGTTCAGAATATTAAACTAATTGGTGAGTTAATGTAATATATTTTCATTTCCATTCAGCTAGCTGTTCTGATCGGTAGTTTTCCGTGGTTTCTCCGATCAACATCAGGCGAATGCTGGTGCAGTACCTTAACAAACTGGCCATGAACCGCTCGCGATTTCCCTTCCCATTCCTTGTTCTATTCTTGTTGTGTTATTATAACTTACTTACACGTACATGCACTACACTACCACACATGCAGGAAGAGCAGACGGGAGCTTAGAGCTTGTCATGGCTGAGGCGGTGCCCCGCTGGTGGGAGATACCTGCGTGCGAAAAAGAAATGAAAATAGACGTATATCTCACCCTCCAGCGGGGGAAGATCACCACCATCTCCCGGAAGGATATGCACTACACTCGCGGTACGAATGACCTTAGTTGGCATTAAATTAGCCCGTGAACATGAATAAGAAGAAATAATCAACCAACCAAATAATTCGAGATCATGTGATACATTTCTGCTGTCTTGCAACTTCGCCCGTGTTCGTCAGAACTTCTCAAACACAGTGGAATAGTTCCTGCGCCCTATAAGTGTTTAACGTTTGAGTGTTTAAATTTCATTCGGTCGTAAACGGTCGTGTGTACTCCAAGGCTACATCGGTCTCACCCGGGTGCACTCTGATCGTACCCTTTCGAGTCGTTCCGCTCAGCAACACCCATACGTTCAACACTTAGTACATAGTCCCCGCACTTTCCTCCGCGCTGCATCTTCTAAAGCGCTTGGTCCGCGGCGCGGCCATATTCGGGAACGGGGTCGGAGCGTGGCGGGGAAAGGGGCCGCGGGCGGAAGCGGGGAGGGAGGTCACCCTGTCAGCGCCACCTGGCGCCTATTGTTGAGGGATCGTCAGTCTCCGGCGATGAGCAGGGCGGGTGGGAGTGGGCGGGGCTGGGCGGAGAGCATCGCTACGATGCATGGCGCTTCGCCACGTAAGGGCCGTTTTCGTCCGATCCGCCTCTGCCCACATCAGCGGCTTTTCTCGGCTGGTTGGCCTCAAAATGCCTGGGTTGATCGGAGGAGCTGCATAAAATGACCGACTGCGTTGATTTTTTTTGTTTCTTTTTTTTTATCGGCCTAATTATGTTAAAGGGTATATCGCGCTATGCTTCCGAATGGCTTCTCTTCCATACTCAGAGTTTGTATTGTTGGTTTATTTCTCGCCTTTCATGTAGTCGCACACGCCAATTTTCAGTTCTGATTTTTATTTATAAAACTGGGAGAGAAATTGTCCTCTGAAGGGTCGTGAAACGTTTTGTAAACAATGGCTATGCTCGCACTGCATGGTGCCGTTCGCCTTCAGCTGGGGTCCATTGGTTTAGGGTCTCGCCGACTAGCGCACCTCATATTGTTCTTCGCGCTATGTACAAACTCTCCTCGTTCTAATGGAATATATCGTATCTCTTAGAGCGCCTAAAAAGTATTTTATTTCTCTCAGATAATCATGTTTTTAATGGTTCTTCTTCATTTGTAAAAATAAACATATAGTTTTTCAAAAGAAATATCCGAGAATTGGTTTCAAAAAATCTGGGTTAAAACATATAATTTGAATTTGAATTTGCCTAATAAACAGTAGTTTATTTAGGCACTATAAAACAATATCTCCGGATACCTTGGATACCCTTACAATTGTAGTCAAAAAAATTCTGATTAAAATCTCGTTCTCAGCGTATATTATTGAACTTCAATATTTCTATGATAAAATCTAAAAAAACTTACAAAAAATTTACAAGAGTATTGCAATTAGAGTAAATACTGAATATCATAAAATTAAACACTGAGGATAATGCTTTTGCAATGTTACTATTTTACATTGTGAAGAGCGGAAACAACTTGAACATTGGAGATAAAAGAAAGCCAAAGATTTTTATTTTTGTACCGGTAACTAAGCGTAGAGTATAAATGGAATATTCGGGTCCATCTTGCAGAACATTGGATTTTATATGTGTAATCACACTTTGTACTCGATTCATACTCGTCGTTTCATTACATGCCAAATATTCTAGAATTAAATTCTATTCGCGTGCATTCAGTAGTACTTAAATTAGATAGTTAGGCAAGCACCATTTCGTAATACAACTTGGTGGTATTCTTCGTCTCTTTGGCCGTATATTTCTTCGTTTTCATCTTCTTTCCTTCCACGATCTTTGTCGTGATAGAAGCAAGAGGACTTATTTCCTTCTATTATGATTTATTTTTTTACTCTTTAAGAAATCTCTACTCTTCCACTTTGGTTTTTTTTCCTCTCTTCTACTTGCATATTATTTTCTTTCCATTATTCTATAAAAAATTGAAGATAGAAAATATTTAGTAATATTTGTTTACATCTTATTTTCCGTTCTTAGACAGTGTTGGATACAGTTCTGTAGAGTAGAACTGGTTTCGTTAGGTAAATTAATTATATACAGGATTAGTGGTCCTCGGTGGCTCGTCGGTTAGCGTACTCGAATTTCACGGCGCAACCCCGATTTCGAGTCCCGGTCGAGGTAAAAATTTATTGTGCGCTTTCCTTGCAATTCTGTTGCTGTGTGACGATAAGAAAGCTCACTTCTCAAGTTGAGAATATCAGAAATACGGCATAGGGATGGCTATTTCCTAACCATTCGTACCCCAAACGCATGACCGCAAGGCCGGAACGCTGCTGGCAGGCCTTAGGTCGTAAAGAGCTGTTGTGACTTACCTACATTCATACAAATACGATTAGTCGTTTTGGATGTAATAAAAACCACCAATGTACTCTGCAGAAATTAAGATCAGAAGCAAGTAATTCTTCAGACATTTTGCTGATTTGGTGGAGAAATGCTTCATTACTACACCGAAGTTTATTTTATTTGATGTCATTTATATAAGTCAATGAACAGTAAAAACTATGTGACGAATGAGGGAGAAGTATAATCGTGTTTGTCAATGGTCGAATAATTGTCGTGTTAGTAATGTGACGATTCAATAATCACGACTTCTAAGTACTATCGAAAGCAAACTTACGTTGTTCGAAAAGAAAGGTAAGTTTGTGAATTAATGAATTAAGGAAACATATAACAAACATATAATATATGACCTGTTCCAAGAGCAAAAGCAAAAATTTCTGTCATCTCCTGCAATAGATATTCAGGAACTTGAGCAATACACACGTAACCAATTCAGAAATCCCAAAGACCTATTCATACCTCCGTAATTCTCTAAAACTGTCAATTGAACTAAAAGCTGAAAGTCTTCAACCTCGCTTTATTTAACTTAGCACAATTTTTACGTTCTTCCGAGTAATCAAAACCACTGCTTATGGATGGGCATTCCCAAAGAGCTAAAAACTGTATACTGTATAATTAACCTGCTAGAAGAGGAACTGCTGGGCGTGCTTCCGGGTTCGAAAATGACCTTCTGAGTCTATCAATATTCCGGCAGATGGAAGGATTCGGGTGTGATTGCGGTTTTGTAAGAGATTTTTGGATGATGAAAAGACTTTGTGTAAATTCTGCAAATTTCGAAAACTTTCTCCGTTTATTTGTATCATAGGGAAGACAACAGTAAAGGAATGATTGTTTATTTTGTTTCGGAACGCGTCACCTACTTTAGTCATTAATCTCATTTGTTAAATTCCAGTTTTCAAGCCTTTGCGCATATGTCTGCTGGAATGGAATCAATATTATTTTTTTTGTTTCGCGAATCGTCCATCATGGGGCCACGCGATACATGCATCCCACTGGGGATGTCATGATTATCAGAGAAGGTGCACGTTTCTTTTCTATTGTGAGGGATCAGCATTTAATATTGATTCCATTTTTGCACTCGAAGGTTGTACGCCCTGGGAGATGAGATGAAATAATGATGATGATATGATGAAATTAACACACACGTGCAGACACATAGGTATTATTATTATTATTATTGTTGTTGTTGTTGTTGTTGTTTTTATAATTATTATAAATACTGCTAGTGTATAAACTGCTTGAAGATGATATTCACGAGATATCTTTCTAATTTCTCTCCGAGCCATGTTTCATTAAATAGTAACAGTTGTTATGTCTCGGGTAATAACTAGATAAATCAGTCTCCCACATCTTCCTTATTACAATTTTGTTTCTAGAGCATGCATACTGTTAAGAATCGCAGAAAATAGACTTTATTTGCCCGCTTATGCCCCAGCCCCTACCACCCCAATTTGCTCTGCCTCGTTCAACCCGGACGAATTCCCGCCTGTGAGATGCGCACCTGCCACTCATGAGTCTTGAATGAAAAAAACGCAGAAACCGGAAAGTTGCTGCAGTTGTCGCTTAGCTCCTTCTCTGTCGCCTTGAAGTGACAGCCACAGCTGGATAGATACACTGTTGCTAATTTATCAAATAGGATCATGTGCTTCTAGACATGGCTTGCGGGATAAAGTAACGGTCTGTATAATGCACAATGAAGACGGTGCCGTGGATCGCCCCCTACTAGAGAGTTATATGTCCCTTTCTGAAAAATAAATAGTTTTGCCAGGGATGCAATACTTACGCATTAAATTAACCATTTTTACTGCTCCGTATACGAACGTATATACGGAGTAATATATTTAGTATATGGAAAGTAATGTAGTGCTGCGGAAGATCGATTTCAAGATTTCAACGGAAATACACATTTTGTGGTCCCCTCATACCGAAAAACTGATATTTTTTAATGTCTGTCCGTCTGGTTTCTGTGAACACTAAAACTTCGTAGGATTTTTTCTAAATTGAAGAAACCCATGTCGATCTGGCTCGAATCGAATATTTTAGATTTATAAACAAAAAATTGGGGGTACTTTACAAGAAGCCCCCCGGACATTTCATTTCTTTCAAAAACGGGTTCAAATTTTGTCTTTAAATTTGTTGTAAAAATAAAGTAAAGTACACTTATAAAGATGACATAGGTCCGATTTTCAGGTTTGACATTGAGTTTACGAAAATTTCAAAAGTTTTCGGGCGCCTTCCTGCAACTACAAAATTGAAGATAGAATTCAAATAAACTTTATTCTGCATAGCGTGTTTTTTTTACTTGTCTCCCATGTAGTTAATATTTATATTAGCAGCAATTTGTTCAAATTGTTGTATTTACGAGTGCATGTGCTTTAAATTATATCATATAAAGTTTGTCGAAAACTCAACCTTTTTCTATGAAACCTAGCTCAAAACTCTGCATTTTCAGAAACGCTCAAACGCAATTTTCTCAAAAACATCTCCAATTTTTTTCTTCAAACATTTCAAACGGATAGTGGTAATTGTACTCTTTAATATGACGTAAAGGTTACTACCGTGTATTTTCAAAAATTACACGAATGTAAATTTTTTGAAAGATCTCTCACGCCGTTAATATTGTGTCGTCATGGATACTCACAGCGAACGCAGTCACAGCTTTCATATAACAAATATATTTATTAACAAAGAAAACACAACAAATATTTACAATTAATTTCCTTCTTACACCCTAGCTCTGATAGACCTACTATCCCCTGATCGCGGGAGCGATCCAAACCCGATTGATGATCGGTTTCGATTGTGGCATTCGCCACTCCTACTTCTGAAGCGCGCACAAAGCCTAGCTTCCGTGACCGGATGTCACACTGGGACACAAAGTCCATACTGGCGTACCAACTGATGGTTTGCCTTGATCGCAGGAGCGATCTTACCCGATTGAGAATCGGCGTGAATCGTGGTACTCAACCACTCCCCACTTCGGAGCACGCACACAGCATCGCTCCCACGTGACCGCAGTCGCCCAAGGACACAAAGTCCTCCACAGGCTCGTGAACTCGTGACTTGCCTCGCGTGCCTGGCCCGCATATGCACCGTCGTGGCGCCAAGTTTTGTGCACATGCATGAGGTTCTCCCACTGTCTCCAGAACCCACCCACTGGCTCTGTACACTCCGTTATATAGTCGAGGCCCACGTGACCTATTACGTCACGCCACCCTCACTGCTGTTATAACAATTAAGGGTTTCTAAAGACCGGAATACCCCAAAGCTTGGTGTCTCCCGTTTCCGCGTTCTTGCTTTACGGAAAAACCCTTCTATCCTTCCTGTGGCGAGGAGTTTCCTCTTACTAATCCCTTACCAAGCGTCCCCAAATAGATGCCACGAGGCACGCTGGCTAATACGTTACAATATGCACATTTCCAACAATTTGTAAACATTGTTATATTTGTTACTTAAAGTACTTAAAATGACTTAAATCAAGTTTTTTCGAAAACTCTTAGTGAAACTTTCTGTGAACAAGAGCCTGAAATTTCGAATTTACAGTAGCGCGTAAACGCCAGTTTCTTAAAAACGGCTCCAAATGTTTCAAATAAAATTGCCATTTAGGACGAGGTTTTACTGTTCTATAATAATCTTTAGATAATAACTCCCCTCTACAATTAGGAAAACGAAGAATTAGGAGAATGTCAAAAAAATGTATTTTGGGTAGCGGTAGATGGCAGCGGGCAAGTTCGAATAGCTAACCGAGACCAAAGGAAATAGAAAACTATTACTAGAAAGTCTGTGCCATTCTGCAGCACCAATAGTTTATTTTCACACTCTGAAATGCAACACCAATATAATAGAAATCGGACAAGATAATACTCTCGTAAGCACTCAGCATGTGTTGCCTAAACGAAGATGGTCTTCGTCTCGGTCATCAATTTCTTGATTCGCTCAGTTTCCCCCAGTCTCCGAGGAGTTTTGAATGTCTCCCTTGGGAGAAGTCAATTTGCATTCATCCATCCACTTGTCCATCATCAATATCATTTGTTAATCCGTCATCCAGCGTGCCACGCCCCTTTTGTCATTGCCCGGCCAATCTTCGTGGCAATTCATCTGCATGTGATAACGGCAGATACATAGAACGAATTAAGTCCCAAAATAACAAAGTCCCTTACGGATACCCCTCATGGACCGCACGTGAACAAACGGGTGAGAGCGCAGGAGCGGTCGACGCACGCGTGGACAAGAGCAGACAGTGGGCAAGGAATGGAGGGGGTGCCTGCATCGGAGTGGGTACAATGGAGCGGGGGTGGGTGCGTGTGAAAAAGGAGATGTGGGTGCTGATTGATTGATTTTTAGAGATTCCGGGGACGCAACTGCTAAGGTTATTAGTTCCGTACGTATGGCGCATTTTTTTTTCTCGGGAGGTGGTGGTGATCTTTCTCCGCTGGATGGCGCGATCCTAACATCTGCTAGTGGGGGTTTCCCCAATATGGTATCTCCCACAACTGGGTCACCACTAGACCGATCTCCTGGCATGTCTGGTTGTATAGTGCATGTAAGTATAAGTGTGTAAGGGGTGAGGATAGGACAAGGAATGGGAAGGAATGATCGCTAGCGGTACGTGGCCCGTTTGGTAGGGTACCGCTCCGGCATTCACCTGGTATTGATTGGACGTATTAGATCAGATAGGCACATGGGTGGTGCAACTGGTGAGAGCCCAGGTGTGAGCGCGGACGTGAGTGGGCACGTGGTCATGCGTGTGTGCGGGCGTAGGCCTGGACGACGCGCTGGACGCAGCGATTGCCACAGGAATAACTGTTCACACGGGCGTGGGTGGTGACGGCGTGTGTAGGGCACGAGCGCAGGAATGGGTGTTCGCACAGGCGTGGGTGGAGGCGTTGGTTTGTGAGGGGATGAGGGCCTGGACAACGTGGTGGACGGGTGTGAGGTGGGCGCATGAATGGCCGGTCGCACGGGCGTGGGTGGAGGGGTGGGTGTGGGCGTGGTGGTAGGAATGGTTGTTCAAACAGCGTGGGGGGTGGATCGCGGGCGTAGACGTGGTGGACGTGGATGGTGGGCGCAGGAATGGTCGTTTGCACAGGCATGGGTAGAGGCGTGGGCATGGATGTGTGCGGGAACCTGGGCTTGGACATGATGGATGTGGAGGGTGGGTTTGGGCGGGGACGTGGGCATCGTCGCCGTGGTGGACAGGCGTGTGAATGGACGTTGGAATGGACGTTTGAACGGACGTGAGTGGAGACATGGGCGTAGATGTGTGCGGGGTCGTGGGCGTGGTGGGTGGGCGCAGGAATAGCCGTGCGTACGGCCATGGGCAAAGGCATGTGCGCGGGTGCATGCGGGGACATGGGCTTGGTCGCCGTGGTGGACGATCGTGGTGGGCGGGCGCAGGAATGGCCGTTCGCACGGACGTGGGCGGAGGCGTGGGCGTGGGTGTGGGCGTGAGCGCGGGCCATCGCAGCGCGCCGGCCGCCGCGTCCGCGCCGGTGCCTGCCGCCGCCCAGCGTTAATTAATTCGCGTAAGCCGATTTCCCGCCCGACTCCAATGCGCGCCGGCTGCATGGGGGAGACGGGGCGTGGCTTTTGTTGTGCTTCGTGCCATTTTTGCGTCGAGGGAGTGGCTTTACGTAATGCCAAACGCGGAACGCTAATGTTCTGCAAACTGAGGTCGCGGTCCTGTTGTGCTCGACGCTATACATAACATGCACTAGTTCGCTCGGAAAGGCGAAATGGCAACACAGTTTTACGCGTGCGTAGTCCTTAGTTACGGACTATTCATTGTAGTGTTTCTTGTAATGGTTTCCCTGCAAGCATGATATAGCTGGTTGTTGCAGCGTTGTCACGTTCTAAATACCCGTCGACCAGCTTTGAGCGTAACGCTTTCTTTTTGAATTCTACGCGTTCGTGCATTACATTACCTACAACTAAAGTACAGTATTGTTATAAGCGCAAACCGAGATTTGTTTTTTTTAATCTCCAAGAGAAAAAGTCTACAAAGGTTTTTTTACGTGAAGTATGCACAGATGAGGGTGATACATCACACGTGCAGAAAAGACTTCAGTTACGAAATACGGGATTTATTCACAAATCTAATATATTTTATTGAGGCTGTAACGTTAACAATGTCAACACTTTTGGGAAAATATTCGTGGCAGAAATACGATTAGAGCAATAAATGTTGTGTCCATTACTTGCACAGAGTTGTTCATGTACATGTATATCCGCATTTGCGTAATTGTGGTATTAATCGGAATACACAATGAACTCGTTTCGTCATGCATATAATCCGAAAACTCCGTGCAAAGAATAGCCAATGAAGTTGCAGTACAAGTATTGGAGTTGGAGGACTATGGATGGTCATTACTCTATCCTCAACAAAGGTCATTTTCATCCAACGTGCTGACGGAAATATATTGCAACATTTTAAGCGCATTTCTTGTTTCCCAATACTACTGCGGGTCCCTTGGTATGGCGGTTGGTGTATCGGACTGTTGTACCCAAGCTTGCGAGTTCAAACCCAATCGACCCCAACCCGTGGATTAAAGGCGGAACAATCCTTCGTAAGCCTTCCTTAGGATGCGAAATAAAGTCGGCTGTTGCATGTTGTAGATTTACTGCACGAAAAAGATTATCAAGCCGAAAAGAAGCCTCTCAGCTAAATTCAAAATCGCTTATTTCGTCGCCCGATTAATACCATCTTTCTCCGCTAGATGGTGAAAGCATAATTTGAGAAGGTAAAACGGAAGAGGCGGCCTTATGGCCAGAGTCTCGCTACGTATAATTAGACTCTAACTAACTAGGAACTTACTAACTCATAAAGCAATAACAACACTAATTAGACCCTAACTAACTAGAATAAGCCTACGTACATTATGCAGAATTGTAGGCCTACATCTAGTATTGTAGGTTAGAAACTCGAGTAAGTCAGACATGTTTTCAGTTTGAAGTTTTACAAGGAAAGCGGAAGTAAATCACAGCGTATACCAAATTGTCAACCAAACTATCTGTCGTTAATTCGTAATTGCCCTGGAAAGGCACGGAGGCGTTTTCTGAAGCTCTATCATACATTCTAGCATTAAGGAGGAACTGAGAGGAAAAGCAGAGATGATGTAATTTGAAATATTTATACCATTAATACATATCTAGCAGAAGGGGCTTCGCTGTAACAGGACCAAGCAAATAAATACAAGACATGATAGGCTTTTTACTTTTAGTACTGTGAAATGAATAAAATTATGTAGTATTGTGCAGAGTTCTCCGTTAACTGAGTTGCTGTTGATCTGTAGCTCTCCAACAATGAAGTTACTCCGGGCTCCAGCAGCATCCCACAGACCTGAAATAAACTATTGCCTGTGATGGAAATTCTCAGTCTCGTCAAAAAATTAACACCCTCGCAAATTCCCAGCAATAATGATATCGATTGAGTTCTGCAAAAGTGTCTGGACTATGCAGAACTCTGGCCCAAATGTCAAATGATTTTAACGTATGCAATCGGGACGACAACAGTATGCATCATACTCAAACGTTTTACATGCTCTCTGAATTACGAGTGTCTGATAGTTCAAATAGCTAGTATCTCTGCGGGCGGAGCATGTATCTCTGCGCAAGCAAATCGAGCTCTTACTAGGACGATGTCTAAATGAACGTGCTAAATCCGTCCATAATCCATCCAAACAACATCCGCACCACGTCACCAAAGATAAGAAAATACATTTTACCCACTCGTAATAGAAATTCACTACTAATTCATACCCTTGCAATATATTTCACTGATCATATAATATAATACTATTCTATTACAGCAGATGTACTTTTTCATTGATATAAATTGATATTCGTTCATTTTTTACGTACCTTTGACAACGTATTTTTTTAACCAGCAGTCGACAAGCAGTTGGCCCTGGATCACCAGTGGCTCGAGGCGTTATTTAAATGGTCCGTACTTAAAATTCAGATATTATTTAAATTCTTAAAGTTCATTTAATATGTTTTGAAGAACATAATATTTAATGTGAATTATTTGTATATGAAAACACGAACATTATATTGAAAATTTATTTGTTACAAAATTATGCTGTGACTTAAAAAATTATCTCAAAAGCGGTGTATGTGGACTGGATTGTCCAGAAACATTATCTTAGAACTTTAGCTTTTAAATTGACTTGTTATATTTTTATTGACCGTTGTTTTGCACAGGAAATTCAGATCGTATCACAGATATGGAAATGTATCATAATTTTAAACTCATTTCATAGATCTAACACAGTTTTTCAATGCTTTAGGAAATTTTATTGTAAGTGAATAAGTGATAAAGTCAATGTAAAATTTTATTTTCAATTAAATATAATTTAATAACATTGTTTTAAGTTAATGTTGTGTATGTCTTTCGTGGTGAAATAAACGACTAGGAATACAAATTACTACTTACATGTTCTTAGTTAAAATTTCAAAAAATTAAAACTCAATTAATGTTTAAACAATTGAATGGTTTTATTAGATCAAAAAACAGATGTATTACTGATACACTAAATAAATTCAAAACATAGCTTACGATGATGCTTGTGTAGGTAAATTAAATATTTTGTGGCCGAGGTTCAACTAATGTGCGTAGTTTGAGTAGACAATTTATTTTTGGTCATAGATCCTATCTTTATATAAAATAACTATTTTATTTGTCATTTCAGATACCAGAGTACACTTTATATTAGGTAAACCACTTTACATTCGGAAGTATAAAAGTGTTTAGACTTTTGTGGCGTCATACGGGTGTAATCGGAAAACAGACGAGATTGGTTTGTAAAACAGTATATTTATTCACAATCTAGACCGTAGTGTCAATTAAACAACTACCCTGCTTACAATAAACTAAATGAATAGACCCACTACAAGGAGAGATAATTTACGAACGGCTACCACACCGCAACATACTATCGATGATCCCTGCGTGAAGCACCGCTCTACCTCAAGACCATCTAGGCGTCTCACAAGTCACGACAATGAATTGCCGGCCCCTCGCCCTAGTGCACCTACACGCACAGACACGCGTATCACCTGTCGTCGACGCCGCAAGAACAAGAAGACTGGGGCATTGTTCTCCTGGCCTTATGTAGGCCCTTTGACGCTACCCGCTGACCCCACTGCCTCCTCTAAACCGCCGCCCTGGCCACGCTACGTCCACGGAAAGTCCCAGTGCGTCACCACTCCGCCCTTTGTTCAACATCCGGCGATGCCTGCCGAGTGCCACGTTTGTCTCCAGTTGTAACGCGACACGACGCTACACTTTTCTCGTTTTCACAGTTCGTTCGCTTGAAATAGATGTGGTATGAACCGATTTTAATATATAATAACGAATCAACATGATCAACAATTTATACGCAGTATTTGACCGTGTTTAAGAAAAAATCATACTCCACCTTCACACGTGTGTGCTTGTGTGTGTGTATGTGTGTGTGTGTGTCTGTATGCGTCCGTCTCCAGATGAATAAAAATAGTTTATTATATGCGAGTTTCACCTACTATAAGTTATCTGAATAAATAATTTATTACTGATTCGTAGATTCTTTTTGTACATACGATGATTATTATATTTGCCATTTTATATCCAGTTTTTACGAAAAGAGTTAACATCTATTTTTCACAATATCGTGGGTGATTACCACATATATAATGTACTGAAATATAATTTATTTAAAATAATAATGAATCACCTGTATTCTGGCAGCGAATATCTCGTGGTAGTTTATTGTATGTATGTCTGTACTTTGGCACAACAGCTCTTAACGAGCAAGTCCTACCAACAGCGTCCCGGCGTTGAGGCTATGGGTTAAGCATCCCTACGCTGTATTCTGGTATTCTTAACCTCAGAAGTGATGTTTTCATCGTCACAGAGCAAAAAAATATTGGGACATTGCAAGGAAAGCACTCAATTAATTTTTGTCCCGACCGGGAATTGAGCACTAGGTTGCGCCATGTAAAGCGAACACGCTAACCAACAAGCCACCGAGAGCTGCCGTGGTAGTTTATTATGCTCATTATATTAATAATTCACCTCATTTGAAGGGTTACACAGGAAAGTACTCTTCCATATACGAGTGTGATATCTGCTCAATTTCATAGTGTATAAAGATCAGACCGCTTTTTGGTCCAATAATAAACAAATATAATACAGAAAACTTCGATCCCATCCAACAACTTAATACAATAATTCCAAATCGCCTCTGCATTCAGACCTAATCCTCCACCGCAAAAATTCGACTAGTGTCGGCGTCCGCGATGCAGCTAGCATCTGCAAGTCTACGGAGACACTGTATCGCTGATGATGATATAATCGCAGTTACAATGCCTGGTAATGGTGTTACAGTTGCGGGAGCGGGATGGAGATCTGAGCGAATGCCCAAAGGCCGATTCGCGCCACGCGCTGTGGACAGTCGGCGAGCCGCGCATTGCGAGCGTGCCAGCTCTGATGGACCGCGACAGCCACGGCTCTCTGATTAGATTTTTACCTTTGCCCTTTCATCGCTTGTTGTTTTGGAAGCCGACGAATCAGCGGCGGATTGAAACAACTTTGTTAGGTGCTCCGATGTTAACTGCGAGCGTAGAATTTTAAATTTTTATTTCAAAATTAATTTTGGTCTGTGCTTTTGAGAATTGTACACTACTCCAGGCGTACAGACATTATATAGAATATATCATGTGACGTCCTTTTACTGTGGAATTATTGTGGTATTATATACGAAGTGGCGTATATAATAATGTCACGTCTGGGGTAGTCTATATATCTGTGGCTTATTGCAGGAAGGGCCAATGTCAATATTCAAATTTTTACCGAATGAGCAGTTTTCTTATACCATTGAAATAACAAAACAATCGTAGGACAATATAAATCAATGTGATATTAGGAGATAGGATCGACGTTTGACTTTGACCTTACTTGCACTGAAAGAAGGGGATTTAAAGCACACTCTGGCCATACAAACTGCGAATCCCTAAACAAAAAAGTTTTCAAATTATTTAGAATTTTATAAATATTCTTTGGGAAACAATTATTGGTTTCCACTTGATTTGTTGAAACTATAACTTAGAATCCTGGTCCTGGAATAAATCGAAGAAATTATGCAAGTGAGACCCACTGCAAAATACTACATAGTTCGGGTAGTATATTTACGAAAGCCTTTCACATGCGGAAACAGAATTGAAACCAATAGCAGAAATTGAAACAATGTCAGAAATAGTCGGTTTTAGGAAATTAAAATATTAATTGGAACAAACGGAAATGAAAACCCTCGTTAGAACACTCTAAATAATGGGATGACTGTGACGATTTAGAACTTGAGATTGTTTGCATATAAAATGTTATTTAATGAAACTCTATTTGCAGTTTCTAGAAATTCAGAGTTGTAAATAATTCATCATAAAGTCCAACGACTATCCTAAATTCTGTTTGTCTCTTCTTTCAATGGAGGTGCCAAAAGAAATTAGGACGAAAATAGCATTCTTTACAAATATTATATTGTTTATTGCCTACAAACATACATTTCTAGTAAATATAAAATCAGTTTTAATTAAATTGTTTATAAGAAAAAGAAATTCAAATTAGAGTGTAGAACATTTAAAAAATGAAGTGTCATTTGTAATAAATTAGAAATATAAGAACAGATTTTTATCAGACTCATTGAATTAAATGAGAAAGATGGTATTTGTTTCGAGCATCAAGTTCTTTAAAGTAAGGACGGTCTGCTATTAAAATACAGATGTCCAAATGTCTATCAGTCGACCTATTTTTGTATTTGATATTTATATTTTTTTTATTGGAAGAAGAATCCTCACAGAGGCGTGTAGAGCTGGACATTATCTTTTAGACCAAATGTGTAGACCTGGACAAAATTGAGTATTTTTTATGAAACAAGAGGTCAAATCTTTTCAAAGCCTGAAGAAAACGAAGAAAAAAATTAAAATCAATAACTCTCAATCCCTATTGCAGCTGTGACGTTTTCAAAACCTAAATGTTTCATGAATAAAGTATAGATACCTTCAGCATCAACTTTTATATAATGCAATTTGTCGAATCTGCTACTAGGAAATGGTTTTTAAATCTTTGAAAAGTTTCTTGCATAGACGTCTCAAATGTAGAAGAATCTCAACGTACCGTTTGCTGTAAAGAGACTATGAAGAGTCTTGCTTGTCATGTGTTTACATGAATCAGTTAAAGTCTCTTTATCACCTTAAATGGGGTTTCTGTCCTATAGCTTCAGTTTTATTGTCAAAAGAGGCGCATCTGAACATTTTGTCCGTACTGTGAAGCTGCAATTTGAGGGTATGTTGCTCTTCGGTGTGTTCTAATCAATCCTGAAACTGCAGACACTGCAATGTTTCGTTCCTCACTAACATGCGGGCATTTGCATACTGTAGAAGAGGGGTCTAAATACTTCCGTATGTCAACGATCTCCCGCATGGTTGTCACGAAATACAAGAAGCGTTGCAGCACCTGCAGTTCAAGACGTTTCAACCGCACCAACTGTCAGCCCCGAGCTTGCACTTCGCCGCTTTTCTATTACATAATATATTTTCTTATCGGCGCTCCAACTTTTGGGCCTGGATGTGGAAACACTTCTGACCAAAAAAACTGTTTCCTACCTGAGGCGGGGAAAAGTTATTACATGACCAATATGAAAACCTTTTTAAAGACTTTCCACTTCAAAAATACTCCAGGTGTCTCCACCATCATGCTCCACCCCAGCTGGGACAAGCTCTATACTCCTGATTGGTCCTCCGGCGTGTGGTTGTGTGTAAGGAGAGAGGAGAGGACGAGGGTGAAAAAAAGAGATCGAGCGCGGTCCGTCTCTCATTTGTTAAAGTACAGCTCTGGAATTCCTTGGCTGGAGAAACTACTCGGTAGTTACCGATCAGAGCAGCTGGCCACTAGAATTCCACTCCAGGGAGCCCTGAATTCTACGGAGTGCTATAGCTACTTTCAAAACTCCGCCACCGTTAGCACTCGAACCCTACGACCTAAGAGTCAGAGACGCTTCAGTGGCCACAGAAGCTGCCCCGGACCATCTCACCCAGACGTGGAGGAAGGGTGACGAGGCTGGCGCTTGATAAGAGGATGCCAAAAAGAGCTGAGGAGTGGGCATCGGGATGGCGGTGAGTGTGGCAAGGGCGTCGGTGAAGGGGTGGGCATCACGCGATGAGGTGAGGTGCGATGCGCAACGGCAGCCTGCGGACACAAAAACACCCTTCCCCCCTCCCACGCGAAGGCGAGCGAGGAATTCACGTGCACTTCGCCGGATTGATATTGACAGGGAAACCGCGGAAAACTCCAGATATGGGTATCTGACCTCTAGAAATCTACTGCAGATAGCGTGTGAATAATACGAAGCGATCTAGTTAGTATAGAATCTCCACCACCGTCGGAATGTGCACTAGGGCGTCGAGGTCGGAGACGCTGCAAAGGCTACAGATGCATATCTGAGCCAACGAGAACTGAGGCGTGGACGGGGCGGAGAGGTGTGGGCGTGGCAGGGCGTCGGGGAGGGAGGTGCGGTGCGGTACGGTGCGCCGCGGCGGCCTGCGAACACAAACTCGCCCCCCGCCCCCGCGCGAAAGCGAGCGACGCATTCACGTGCGCTTCGCCGGCATACGCCGCGTTTATGGAGGGCGAGGATTGTTTCCGCGGAGCTCCGCGCGGGCAAATATTGTGATACGACCTCAAACTCTGTTGATGCGACAAATATTTGGCTAGAGCGAGCTGATTGTGAGATACGAGTATTTTCCGTGGCACACCGGTAATCATACTGCTGCGTACTCGTATGCAAGTATCGCGCGCGCAAATGTAAGGAACAATGAGGGTTATGCTAATTTTGCCGCTGCGGTTAAAGTGTATTGTTTTGGTTGATCTGTCACCAGCATGGTTAATACTTGTTTTCTCCCTCTTCTCGTACCTTATTATCACTGCTCATTTCTTCTGAAGAGTTGAAGTGATCTTTTAAATACTACTGATTTGTTGCAATACTTTTGCAGCAATGTTGCATGGATGTGCTCTATGTCAAAATGTATGACATGACATAATAGTTACTGAATAAATAAGCTTTGCAATTTTTTTCGTTTGCTGTCATTGTCTATTTTCTATTATTTTAATATTTTCTATTAAGTATTATTATCTAACACAATTACAAATTCATTATTTGCAATTTTTTCAGTGGCTTTTTTGCACTTTTGGTTAATACAACTTGTTGCAAGACATTAAAACTTGAGCTTTGTATAAATAGTTTCTCTCAAAAGATTTGTGTATGTAAGTACACTTTATTGTGTATAAACAAACTCAACACTATGGTTTAGTGATTTATTCCTCTTTAGCCTGTATTTCCTCAAAAACTTTACCAAGTTATCGTGCGCTCAACTTCAGCTCTCACAGAATTGCGGCAGAAAGCAAAGAGGAAATCTCGCTCACCGCGTTCATGGAGCTGCGCAGTGCACATTGCGTGTTTATTGCAACAGCGCAACAAGCCACTTCGCAACGCTGCATACAAAACGAGGTTTCAGGGTAAACAATTCTTGGAAATCACAATTCCAGGCAGCTGAGGAGAAAACAAGATATAAGTCGCCCCGAAACATTCGTTATTCAAGGGGAAATGTCCACGTTATTCCACGATAGTTTCTTGTGAGCAACGCGTAAACTTGATGTAGCGTACGATTTTAAGAATGAAATATACCCTATTTAGGCGCAACTGAAAATTGGAAGCAACAAACATGTTTATGGAATAATAAGTATATTTTTTGATTGTTAGTTTGATCCTATAATATAATATTCTAACGGTATACAGAGAACTGATAGAAGTAACACTCCCAGACTCGTTTCTTAAAACTGCCAAAGCAATTCTACTGAAATATACGTCTATGTTTTACTCACCACGATTCTGTCTCAACTTGTATACTGCTGGAGTCTCGGCACCGTTACAGTACCCAGCCAGAGACTCGTGCAAGGCAACGTGTTTTGACTTCCTTCATAGAATTACTTCTTGGAGTAAGCTGTGTCACAACTCTCTTATACTAAAAAAAAAATATGTACTGCTAGGTTTCATTCTAATAAAAAAAGCCCCCTCGTAATTTAAACGAAGGTAATATTTCCACAATTTGTTCGAAATGTTTAGAGCATATATTTATTTCATTTCAGTCTCAATTTTATTTTTCTAAAGTAATAATGTATTTATACTTCTTTATATACTTTTAGTTTTACTATCAGTAAAATATTCCACATTTAGTTCATAGCATGTTCAATGATAGCGTGTGAGAATATACATGGTAAACTATGCGTGAAAAGCAACTACGTGATTAATAGTAACTGCGTAACATGAGCCCTCCGCTAAAGCGCGAGTATCTTGAAAGTAAAGAAATTAGTTTGTATGGTTTAAATGTAGTTAATTTAACACATTACAAGGTATAAAACCGTCCGTGTACAGCCTTACAGTTCATGCTTTTAATCCTGAATATATTCAAAATCCACAGAGTTCCATTATTTTTATGTTCACTTGAAAATATAATGCTAAATTTTAAAGAAATAAAGTAAAAAGGTTCATATTAAGGGGCCGTTCATAAATTACGTAACACAAATTTGGAGTATTTGGAATACTTCCTCACCCCCCGTAATGTATCTGTAACGCACGATTGAACCTTACCTAAATAATTACGTATTTAATAATGTATATTAAAATTAACGATAATTGAAGTGAGAATTATTTGTCGTTGCTGACTGCACCTAACAATAAGATTGGGTGAAAGAAGAACGCACGGGCGAGAAAATTTCAGATCACAAGCCGTACACGCGCCGCCTTTGTTGATGGCACATGGGTGCGAGTCTTCTGCGCTAATTTAATTGTTTTCTACAAATACTACTGATCGTTTTTGAATATATTCTTTATAATATTACAGATTCAATACACAATTGACGAAAAAATATTTCCATTTATTATAACTTCTAATAACTTTAAATTATTTATTTTTAAAAGAAAATAATTAGATAATATGATAATACTTTAGTATAAAACTCAAAAAAGAAATATTTCAACAAATGTTAAAAATGTAAAAAAATATCAATGTTAATCGAATACCCCCCTGTGCAGTGTAACACAGCGTAACGCTGCCATAATCCTCCTCACCTTATTTACCGTTCCGTAATTTATGGACGACACTTAAGATAGTAGAAACAATACTCCACTGGCATGCAAAACCATTTTCAATTCAGAAAAAAATCGTGAAAGTGAGTTGCAGTCAAATACTGAGAGCCCCTTTAAGTACGTAAAAGCTTGCAGTATGGTGATTTCTATCGAAAAAAATTGAAAACCTGTCTTTAATTGAACAGTGTCCAAACAATTCATGCAAAAATAGTTAATATTTTGATGTTTTTATTAATAAATTAAATAGTGGAGTTACAATAGCACATATTTCCACACATTATTCCTAACTTTTGCAATTTTCGGAAATACAGAGTTCCTATGAGGCCTATGCCATTTTAAGCGTCCTTTGTTCTTTCCAAGGAAAAAATTTAAAAAAAAATTTGGAGCATTTTTCAAAATACAATTATTATTAAAATCCAAATTTACGCGAACACTACTAGTATTTTGAAAAAAAAATATCATTTAAAGACATCATTTAAAGATCTATTTTTTTAGAATATATCTTTAAGAAAAGTCTCTATCATCAATATTGTACTCTTGAAATACTGATTTCTGTAACCTTCCAAAATAGAGAGTTCATCGAAAATGAGACCTACGCTATTGTTTCAGAGAGATTACTATAAGAAGGGACTGCTGCTAGGCTACTGCTGGCAACATAACTGTAGGTTATATCAGTGCACTCTTTTTGTCAGTGCGTTCATTTACAGATAGCTCATTTGTAAATGGCTTCATAATTATCCCATGCAATGTGATTGCCCTGCGTGGCGTTCATTTGCTTCCCGACCTGTCGAAGTGGTCTCGTCGTAGAGTAACTTCTCTATATAAGCATACTTTGCACTATTCGAGGAAAGACTTTACGCAAAACATTTGAAGCTTTCTTTGAAAAAAATGGATTATTGTGTCCTTTAATTATAGGTAGGCAAAGATGGGCACAATCTGTTTTATATTATGCACTTGTTTTTGCAATAAATATTATAAAATACAATTAAGTAACTTATAAAATATTTACTAATATATTTTTATTATTACTATTTAATTTAGCTGATGTACTTGAAGAAGCAGACATCGGTCTGTGAAACATTATAATATTTATTGCCAATTCAAGTGCGTAATATTTTAAACATATTATGCCCGTCTTTGACTGTCTACAATTTAAGGATACAATAAACCCTTAAATTTAAATAGACTGTCAAAAGAAAAACATTATTCTTTGAAAAAAATAATTGTTTAAAAATTGCATATATTTCATGCAAAATTACCCAAAAATACTCATATTTTCGAAAATATATGCTTGGCTTTATTTTTAAGACACCTTTGAAGAACAGATTTCATCAAGGAAAGATTTGTATTTTCAATATTGTAGTTGTAGGACGACGCTGAAAACATTATCATTTTCGAAAATTCAAGATATTTCAATAAAAATTATACTTGTATCATACTTATGCCTCCCTTGTGCTTTACGAGGAGAATGAATAATAAAAAATTGCATGAAGTTTTTACATAACTTCTTGTTTTATTGACGTTTCTTTACACTTCCAGAGTTAATATATTCAACTACTAAAATGGACCAACAATTTTGTGTATATTTTTGGCAATTGTCTTCAATATAATATCTTCTTAACTTGTTTTAGGACGCTCATATAACATATTAATTCCAAAAATATCTTTATATTTGTTTGCGATGATCATGTTTACTCAGAGGATGAAGTGTGGTGAATATTGGCGTTTTTATTGTGTATAATAAGAACGCATATAAATTTACAATCAAGGGTACATAGATGCAATTTGAAAATGTGTTTATATATGATGATCTGGGTACAAAGAAAATTAAAGGACCATTATATAATGTCTTAGGAAGTCTCCCGTGCATTTACCTCCCAGTTCTAAAGGATACGTACATTTCTCTCACACTAACTCTTCCTTTTTCCGCCCCGCCCCCTCAACATTGGTCTAGTAAGGATAGTTTACTGAACGGCGAGTCGTCTCCTCGCGAGATTGCCGTTCCATGCATCTTCGTCGCATTCCCCGTTATCGCCTGCCAACGTGCCGTAACAAATCAGAATTCCTTTGCTCCATTTTGCAGCGTTTTTGTGCCCGCGCACCCATCCGCACCCGTCCGTCCGGTCTCACCCTAATCCTCGGGAAACGCGACGTTGCTTACTGATGAGTTGCGCTAAAACTCAATTACTCCGAGTTCGAAACTAACTTCACAATGGGGCGATTACGCTCATAAAGCACGAGTTTTGGCAGCGCACGGCTTGATAAATTATTCCGCTTCTCCGCCGACTACCGCTCGACTGCGACACAGCGGCAAAATGGAATGGAAGGGGGGGAGGCAGGGGGCACGGGAGAAAGAAAACTGGGCTGTCTAATTCATTACACAGATTTGAAGATAAAACCTTATTTTCCGACACATTACTGTTTTTGTCGTAAGAAGCACTCGATGTTCTGGAAAAGATGTACAATTACAATCAAATTTGAAATTGGAGTCTATAAATCTGGTAGAGAAAAATGCTTCTGACCACAGTAGTTACTATTGTTAGATCCTGCTTGTACATTATTAATTCGGATATGGATACTCTTTCTTTTTTGTAGCAAATCCGATTACATGGTATTGAACGTACGCTGTTCTCTTTCTTGTGATTTTGCACTTCTTGTATTGAAATGACAAGTTACCTTTTAAACAGAATCGCAGCTTTTATTTCTTCTTAAACACCAAGTTCTCCGATATATCTCCTTTCTTTTATCAATAGAGCTTTCATTACGGGGAGTAATAAATGCGTTTTAGAGGATTTTTTTATTCACGGTCTTCTCAGCGCTTTCTAAACACTTACAGAATATATGACTTAAAAATGATCTCAGTGCCGGTTTAAGCACTCGTTATGTTGGTAATATTAGAAAACTTAAAGAAGACCGGCGGCGAATTATGATGACTTTTTTCCTTGGAATTGTTGTTTAGTCAAAGTCATTTACTAAAATCGAACATTAAGAGATGATAGATGTGAAAACAATTTTTCAAATCACTTAGAAGGAAACATTTCGATCAATACATTGTTGAAGCTTAATCAATGTTCATTTTACAACGTTTTATGTATCCTAACAGAAATAATAAAATAAAATGTTTCAACATATAGGAACATTAATCAAATAAACATTACTTTCTGTTGTTATGGAACGTGATTTGAAACGGATATGAAGGCTTAAATGATATTCAGAGAAATAATACAGGATTAGAGAAAAATGTCCAAAGTCGAATATTTGATATCATTCAATTACAGTCCTTTGTATAATTCATTTTAACAAGAAATTTGATAAGATGATAACTGAGTTGCCCCACCTATTAATTCAGCGAAGACATACGCTTTTACGAAATAAAATAAAATTCCATCGTAATGAGGACTGTTTCAGGGGTATAATTGCTTATAGTGAGATCTCAAAGGAGTTTCTAATTATTTTACCTTTAATTGGAATAACTGCGTCAGTAGCCGAGTGAGTCTCTCGGAAACAGAACTCTGCTGTTTACATTTACTCCTATTGTATTTCGTTAGAGATATCTAAAAGTCTTGCAAAGTATTATTTATTTCGTTAGTGTTTTATATCTTATTAAGATAAGTAATGCATTTTCTTTACTCCCTAATAATGATCATAAATTCACTTTCGTTTATATGGGTATAATTATTAAAGTAACGAATATTACCCATTAATTAACAGTTGCGAATATCATTTTATGTTCTATTTTATTTAGCTGTTTGTTTACTCTTCCGGATATTCTTTCAATATGCTTTCAATTCTTCCTAAAGATTTCACTGCAAATTACGCGAAAACTACGAATACTTTTTTAAATTGTACATGACATTATTTAAGATCTAATATTATTTTAAAGAACAGATACCATTAAAACAATATTTATTTCCAATAATGTAGTTGAAGGAGAACGCAGTTTAGAACCGGACTCAAGAAATATGTGCATTCCTACATCTAAAAGTGCAACTTCAGAGCTGCATAAATGGTCGATAGGTCTATTCACATTAATAAAGGCACAGGCTGATATGAATGCATGAATACCAGAATGGTATAAATGACATTTTATAAATTCAGAGAAATCTGTTTATTTAAGTCAATATTACCGTCATGGTGCTTTGTTTCGTCATTAAAACAACGGCATTTCAATTGTTCAATTAAACCACGGAAATGCATTGCCACTGAAATAAAGCCTAAAATACTCACGTTTTTCACAGATTTTATAAAATGCCACTTATTCCGTTCTGATTTTCACAGTTCATATGTCTTCGATAGCATATGCTGATGTGCCTTCCATGATTGCCCTATCAAGCAATGTTCCGGTACACCGGGGTTGCCTCCACCCATTAAGCTATTACGTGGAAGTGAGGTTTATAATTTACCTATTGTCAAAAAGTACGTCTAGATACTTCACTGGTGAAGAGGTTCTAGGGATATAATTTTCATGTTAAATTAGGGGATATTTTTCGGTCGGCGTAATGTTAATATCTTTATAATGCATTTTGAGTGATTTATCTTGAATTTCCATATCTTGAGGTGATTGTGTTGACGTGAACTGTGAACGATCTGCTGTAAGGAAACTTTTTTAATGCATTCTTGGCTATCCGGGATGAGCCGCGTCTCGGTCAATTGTACTGACGTTACGGCCATCTTGCTATGGCCTTCTTCAGAGCTATACTGCTGTACAGCATAGATGCACTGATATACAGCAATATAGCTCTGAAGAAGGCCACAGCAAGATGGCCGAAATGTCAGTACAATTGGCCGAGACGCGGCTCATCCCGGATAGTCAAGAATGCATTGACTCCGGCCGCGGAAGCCTACGAACCCATACAACTTTTTTAATGTTCAGTACTATTTCTAGATTGCGTGTTTTGAAAATGAAACCTTGATGCCGTGCACCGTCATGCACTTGAATTATGTTAAGGAAGACTGTCTCTGTTTCCTTTGGTGAAAACCGCTAGCAATGACTTCAGTAAGGGGTAGTAATTGGTAAGTTATTTTTAATCCGAATTGTTTAAACGGAATAGCTTGAATATTGTAGATGAATTTAGTTGGCTCTCAATAGATTAAGCGTTCGGAATCTTTTAGTAAGGTAGGAAGAAAGATGCTAGATCTAAGAGTTTCCTTTCTTTGCAGACGGATAGGATGACAGCTGTTCCAAACAGTAGGAAAACAGTTGAATTACAAAGAAGCACGAAATATTGCCGTAAAACCGCTACAGACGATTTACACAGAATTTTGATGCATGCATTATTAGTATCGTCGATATAAGGAGATGTTCTTAATTTTGAGAAACTTAATCACTAAAAATATGAACTCAGAAGAGGAAATTAATTTAATAGGTAGTGCTTTTAATAGGAAATTTGATAATCGTTAAACAATAGAGCAAAGGTGCCTTGAGTGTGGGTAGATTTCTGCAATGAAAAGACATCACGCTGGCGAAATAGCCACCCGTTGGGCCATAAAGTGAAATTCCTCAAAATAATATACCATATCTCAGACGGGAATGTGGTACATCCTACACACTTCACTTACAAAAATAAGTCCTGACCTTTTCTTCATTACAAAGTTATGAGGACTTGTGCTATGAAGGCAAAATTAGAAGCTTCAAGCAGATTCCAGACGCTTTATCATCAATTTTAACAGTTTTAATAATTGGTTGTGTGGAACAATTTCTCGACTACACCTATAATAACAATATCGATCTTTGATATATAGAAGTATCACGTAGAACTGATACGGCAGCACATGAAGAATGATCATATATGTAGTAAGTAAAAGTAATTTCTTCTTGCCTACATCTCAGACCACCTGAGAGTCGACCAAAGAATTACCTTAGGAAAACAGTCGAGCAACCGTCAAGGGGGGAGGAGAGTATAAAGAGGGGGACAGGTGAAACAAAGAGAATTCTTTGGAGATACTTCTTATTGTATAAAATATTATTTCCTAATATGTGACTTACAGTAGAATTCAATATTTTATTCTTTACCTAGGGTGTAGTGGGTCCAAGGGGATGTCGAATTTCGAACCCCACCCCCTAAAGAATTCTCTCGCTACTTTGTTTCAGTCCCCACCCCCTAAATAATGGACTCATTTCATCATTGGCATCGCAAGACCTAGCAGACTTCAATGCGAAGTCCCAAGATTCTAGTGTGTTGGGAGGAATGCGACTCCCAGCATTGCAAAAATGCTTAAGCCAACATTCTTTGTTCCACTCTCGTTACATAACGACGACTTGCGATCCAGTTGATAACCAAATATACATTGATGTTTGTGAAATTTCAACTCCAAGAAGGCGACATACTATTACAATGAAAGATTTTCCGCAGATAAATAGTATAACAATATACCAATGATTAAAATTATAAACCTGTTCCTCCATTTCGATCTTGAGAATTTAGTAGGGGCAGTTGTTTTTGTTGTTGTTGTTGTTGTTGTTATTTAAGGTCGCATCAACGTCTGGGTCATTAGCGACCACTATTACGTGTAACGGTATGGTAACTATGATGATGACACGATATGATAATGATAGGGGGGTGAAAGTACAAATACAATACAACCATACCTGAGGCGGGACTCGAACCCGCGATCCTCCGGTCCAGAGATCGCTACGGCACTACTCTCTTAGCGATCCTGGCCATCCAGGCCGGCTTAATCGGGTTTGAAGCCGCAACGCGCTATCATTGGAGTGTCAAGACGTCGTGGCATGGATTGAAAGAGAGCGTGGATATTCTGTTGGAGAACACATTGCCACGCGGTTTCTATGTAACACTGACCTGACCTGTTACACAAAAGAGGGCGCTCATAGACCAACGTGCACGCCATCTCTATGCAAATTTAATCACTTCTTATGGATACACTTCTACACATCCACCGATTTTTAAGGGATTCCGAATATTCCTTCTGTGTGTTGCAATTTTCACAAACAGCAAGGTACTATACATGAACGAAGCTTGTGTGATACGACAATGATTTTGCATTATCGTTACACTACCAGTATTATATACCGTACAATTTTGTGAGGAACATTTTGAAATTACCGAGTGTCAAGACACTAGACATTACCAAAACAATGAAGTCCAGGAATCATTCGCCTGTTATATGTACCCTTAAGAGGCTTGCTGATGAACTTATGGCTGACAAGCCGGTGTGAGTTTGTTCTCTGAAGTTGATGAAGTTTCATATCTATTGAATAGGTGAAGAATTACAGCACTTATATTACAATACTACATCAGATTTGATTGTAGAGCTGGCTGGCAATGGGAAAACAATATTGCATCGGAAAGCCAATATTTGCCTGATGGCATTAAATAAAGATATTAAGAATCATGTTGTAGGCTACTGATTAATTTTTGCCATAATTTCAATAATTGAAAACATTTTCTCAAAAAACGGCACCATTTTCTTCTTTAATTTTCTCTAATAGTTTAATGTACGCTTACATAAATGTCGCAGTTTCTATTTTCGTTAATCTCTCTGTATATTGGGATATTGCGAATGTTACAAATATTGCTAGAAAGCATGTGATATTGAAGCACCACTATATTCATATTGGATTTGCATTCTTGTGTAAATAACATTTTTTCAGACTACGCAGACAAAACAATTCTGTTATATGAACATAAATATTCGTTAACATTCAACTTTAGAGGCGAGTCAACAGAAAATATATAATAATTCGTGAAAGATGTAATTTTTTCTTTAATACCTCCGGCAGACAACACGAAAAGAAACATCTTTGAAAAAACAACCAAAAAAACAAGAAACTGAACGAGAAATCGCTGTAATCCAAAGGTAGCAGAATAGTAAATTCGACTTTAGAAACACGTTTCACAGGTGTTCCCGTTGTCCGCGTCCTGCACCACCCCGACCTGCCGCATGCTCCGCCACGACGTCGCGACGATTCAGCGGGTCGGCGCGGCGCGGTGCGGCGCAAGTGGCAGAGCAGGAGCTGGAGCAAGGGCGCGAGAAAGCACGTCTCTCTCACTCGCTGCTTTGTCTCACTCGGGTCGCGTTACGAAGCAATTACGAGGCAGCCGGGCGGCTGCGTGGCGCGTCGCAGTCTTATTTGCCTCTGGGACAGACGGAGGGCTGGCGGGGGAGGGGACGAGCGGGAGGAGGAGGAGGAGGGCACACCGCAGAGGGGTAATAAAACCAGAGCTCGGCTCGCGAATGAGGAATGGGACTTGGAGGAACGGCCGGGCCGGTGGAGGCGGGGGGGGGGGAGAATCCCCAGATGCGGAAAAGGGACATTCGACAGACGTGGCGAAAAGAAAAGCCGCTTCATCCAATCTGTAGGCATCTTCCGCGCCTTTCGCCGCTGCGAACTGCCGCCACAATAAACGCCAATTAAGGGCGTTACGAGGCTCTTCGAATCGGAAACGAATTGGGGCGCCGTATTCATTCCTGTTCTTGTTTCGCACGTCGCGGGGAACGGAAAGACGGTGGGGACGGTGGTGGGAGTGGAGGTGGTGGTGGTGATGGTGATGGTGGTTTCTAGGTGGAAGGGAGGGAGGATTTGTCCCGCGGACAAAGAGGATTATCGCTGAGGTCGAATCGTAAGAACAGGACGAATGGGGCTGTAGGTAGTTGCGGTGAATGCGATTGTTTCGGATTTGGGAGATTAGAAGGTCTCAGTCGCGGATCCTACCAGCCTGCAACTTACTTAGATTTACATTTAAAATGATGTTTGGTCGTTTTCACAAAACGGATGATTATATATGTCTCATTTATTAACCCTCTCATTTGCACATTCTGCAATGGAAGAGATATGGATTTGAATTGTGGTATCTTCATTTTGGAACAAAATAAGTACCAAACTAATGATTGCGCTTCTTATTTTTATACAATTTGTAATGAAATTGATTTTCCAATAATTTCTGCCTTAGTTTCTATAATATTCTTTTTTGTTACGTACTTTAATTTATTTTGATTTGCTACATTTTTATACACTGAAATTTGTAAAATGTTCATATTTCATATCATTGTAATTTATGTTTTTTACACCTATTCTAAAATACGCCCTGTATAAACTTATTTTCCAAGTGGAGTGCAATAATAAAGAACTAGCTGCACCGGTTGGCATTATAATGAACTTCATCTTCTCCATATTATTGTTTTAATGATTCTCTTGAATTTCTTTGAAAATTAATTTCAATGTAATCCGTTACTTCCATTTTTTACATCAACAATATTTATATTGCTATGACTATTAAACACAGTCCTTACAACCCATTTCTACACATTTTTACACATGCAAGGACACACAAATAATGACATTTTAAAATCACAATTTCATTTCGGAACATTTTAAAGTTTTAAGTAAAGTCTTCTGAGCAAATCATGCCAACGGTATGTTTGCTTTCTTAAAATGAGTGAATGTGCAATTGGACTTCCGCATTTCCAAATTACTGGCTTCAGTCTTTAGGTTAAGCGATTAACATTTAGCGCTCAGTATGTTAGCACGCTACATTATAGTATACTACCGTTATTAAGATGCCAGTACCTAGTAAGGATGAAAATAACATACCAGTTTAGCGAAAACCGTTTCCTTACTTTTGTTTACCTTTTTCATTTACTTGTCACCTCAATCATAATCGTTTTATAGAAATTTAATAACCAGCTGGCATTATTAAGTAGTTAAATTGATGTTTCTGTGTTTTCTTTTCCTGCTCTGTCGTAGCGATTTCGACACTAAATATTACAGCACTTGGTTATTGGGTTGTTTGTTATTTTTAAGACAAATGGTTGAAGTTCGTTTCCTTTACGCTTTAAATATTTCAGATTAAATTCATTTTACAGTTTAGTTATTTTTTAACCTCTTTAAATTGTGATAATCACATTCTTCTGTTTAACAACTATGTAATATTGTATGTTCGTATTTTAGTGTGAAATAATAAACCATACTGCTATTGTAACAATGCGAATAACAATTTTTGTACACAAACGCTTCTTTTACAAAACAAAGCGAAAACTAATTATTTCAATTTTGAAGGGACTCTAATGCCAGTTTAAATATAAGAAGAGAAAATGGCAAGAACATAAAACAGTTTTTTTGTAAAAACCGCCATATCTTGTTTCTAACATTAAAGTCGTTACTGGAGTGAACAAATGATTTTGAAGGATGGGTTATTATAATGTGAATGAAAGACCAATGGTGGAATGAAATGCTGAGTAAACAGAAGAGCATCAAGGGTACCTGCCGCTGATTTGTTTGTCCATTACAAATTCCACATAGTTCGACTGGAATTTGAACTTCTCTACCCGGAGAAGGAACACCAGCAATCTGACAACAACAATACAAGCCGACTCTGACTGCAAAGTCTACACGTAATGTTAATGTATGAACATACGATGTATCATTCTGCAACTATTAAGCTCTAATCAGAGAGAGAGAGAGAGAGAGATGACTCAGCGCAATAACTGGTCTCACCGGGAGATCCTAGGTTCGAACCCCGACGGTGGCAGGATTTTCGACACTAGCTTGTCAGCTTGGTCGAATTCAGTCGCTGTCTGGAAGAATTCTAGTAGCCAGCTGCTCTGATCGGTAGTTTTCCGTCGTTCCTCTGATCAACACCAGGCGAATGAATGAGCAGTACCTTAACAAACGGGCCACCGATCGCGCACGATCTTTCCTACCTCTTCCTTGTCCTAAACACACTATACTGCCACACATTTCGGGAGATCGACTACCACACATGCAGAGCTTAGAGATTCTTCCGGCTGTGGCGGTTCCCTGCTGGTAGGAGATACTTGGTTAGGAAAATCCCCGCTAGCCGACGGTATGTCGGCGCCGGATGTCGCCAACAAGCGGGAGAAGACCACCACCTCTCGAAAAAAACACGCACAACACTTACGGGAATAATGACTAATGAATAATTAAGTTGACGCTCCCGAAATCACTATCAATCAATCTTATCTCTAATTCGAAAATGACTAGGCACATTGTAATTGCGATCGTTTATTACTGAATACGCTATATAGATTAGTACATGAATAGACGAATATATGACCAGTAATCTTTTATTACTGATACGTATTACAGATTAGTATATGAAAATACTAATCTGTAATACAATTTCAAGTTCGCACGTACTCCGTACAAATAGTACCATTAAATCAATGCCTTAGTTTACTTAAACGGTTCAGTACTTTGTCAGAAAATGCGTTATCTCCATTAGAAATAATATAAAGGTGTATAAATTTCAGCTGTAAAAAATACTGTTTCTTAATATTTGCAATAAATAATTTATTTACAGTTTTCCTTTAGAAGTATAGGTTCCAGTAGAAATTTTTTTGGAATTTTCCAATTTTGTCGCAACCTGTGTGTTTCCATAACATGTAACGTGCGCACTTCCGAGCTCTTTCACAAACTCAGGAGGTCATTTGCGTCATTTTCGAAGCGAGTGTACCAAACCTCTGACGGCCAGTTTGGCGAGGCCGAATGAGATCGTAGGGCCGCTCGCAATACGCACCTCAAATTATTCAGTTCACAAATTTTTGTTTTTAGTCGTTTGTTTCCGAAACAGATGGATTTGTTCTTCTGCAATACGTAGAAATATCCTCAGCGTTTCGACTCGCGTTAAGCACATCTTTCTAGACGTTGCAAAACAAGAGAGGTAGAAAAGAAACTGCTGTGCAGTATCGACGGGTTTCTCAGCAAAATTGTTCATGTAACTGAGGAGAGGGCGGGGTGAATTGAGTGAGTGTGTGTGTGTATGTGATTTCACCTGAAATCACTCACGTCGATCTATTGCTAGAGTAGGAATGAAATGTAAAAAATGGCTGTGATGTGGCTGAAACCATTATTGTATCCGGTTAAAAAGCAAAAAAATAAAGTCCATCGAGCTAGTACGTGAGCGGAGTGGATGTACAGTTACATTCTAGTTTGTCGTCTGATTGAACTTACCTTTTTACGAATGTGTCTCGCGTGCGTATGATGGCAGCAGTGGCGGCTTTTACGTATTTCCAGGTTCGCATGTGCCCACTCAAATTAATTCTGTGTAATTCCTCTTACACGGCTCTTAAGAAAAGGAGAATAAAAATTTTTCAGAGAGATTCCGAAAATATGGCATTTCAAATTAAGCGTTTCTTGGAAGCTGCGATTGCTAGCCTGCCGCCGCCCCTATTTCTCCCGCAAAAGCCGTATTATCATTAGAGTCGGCTAGCAGAACTTTATTAGAGACTGAAGGCATTCGGCGAAGAAAGAGTAGACTCTCAGAACTCTTAAATGCCCTCTCATCCCCTCCAAAGTAGCAGCTCTTCGCAAGCGGGCGAATGCGTTGCCGTTCAAAATATTTTTTTTTAAATTTTTCTAATAACTAGCTGCTGTATCCACATATTTCTGAATTTTTGATCTATTTGTAATGACAATAAGATAGTAACTACTAAGCGGGGAGTTTTGAAAACCCAAATGTATTGTGAAAATTTGGTGCGTTCATTTTGAAAAAATATATTGGAACATTTTTGTGTCAAGTTGAAAAACTGAAACAACGAAACTTCTCACGATTAAATATCTACCGTGATTTAACTTGGAACACTAAAAGGCATGGGGGAAAAATATTAAAACTCCAAGATACACTCTTTCCCAAAAGCATTAATGTATATAGGAATGGAATGTGCGTGTTTATGGGCGTATGTGTTGAAAGAGAAAGAGTGAGAGAGAAAGAGAGAGAGAGAGAGAGAGAGAGAGAGAGAGAGGAGGTGAAAGGAAAGAAGTGGCGACGAGAAGAGGTAAGGTAGGGAAAAACAACATGCACACTGAATAAGTGGCAGATAATGTTCAGATCAGAAATAAGCCAATGAATGACAAAGAATAGGTGTCAAGAAGAAGAGTTTTGATCAGAAAAATAATGAATGACAGGTTACTTTTATGAAGTGCGTTGAGATAATGTTTAAGCAGGCAAAGGTTCACATCGAATTGTAGAACAAAGTGAAGAAGATGAAGTACTGAAACATTTGTGTGAATATTAATTTATGTTTTATGAAATATCTTTAAAAATTTACATTAGTTCTGGCTGCCTTTAGTAATTAATGTTCGTTATCCAGGAGTGAATATGTGAATGTATTGTTACAAAATATCGTAGTCTAAGGACATGAAATTCTATAACTTTGTATTGTACTGTATTTAACTCCTGTAAGGGGAAGCGCTAAGAACGGAGATGAGCACGCAGGAGAGGCAATTACCTAAAAAGTGTGAACATGCTTTTGGCAAATGTTTGCTCTGTGAACAACAGCTCTCTGGTCTGTTATATTTAATCATTGTTTGTCTATTGTTTCATATCACAAAGAGGAAATGAATATCGATGCAGCAGGAACAGAATATCTGATTGTGTCCAAATAGTCAATGACACATTCGCAAAATGGCAATATATCATTGACTGGACATAATTGTCAAAGTGGATACTATTGAAAATTCACCATTTTTAACATTATGCTATCGTTGAAGGTATATTATACATTTATATTAATCTGTGACATTGCTATTTATATACAAAACATCAATAGTGTATGGCTTGAATAGCATACCTCACCCTTTTACTTGAAGCAACTGACTATTGTTGAAAGTATAACGCAAGGATTGTTTTCATATATCATTGTATTTTGTCAATAATCTTGAATCTTTTCATTCGTGAATTCATTCACTTCTAAACGCAACCTTTTCCTTTCACAGGCAGTAAATATAGTAAATGAAATTGTAGTGTTTGTAATACTCGATTAAGTGGCACAATTAGACACAGACTGTCAACATATCATTCAAAAACTTTATATTGTAAGCTACTTTACTGATACTCTCGTGGATACTCTCGATATGTGGATTTTCATTCATGAGATATAACAAAAGATGAGACATTAGTGAATTCACAAAAATAATATAATCGGTCTAGTAATGATGGTAGACATTTAGTGCACAAGTTTAATTATAATAATATATAAGGTGTATAACAAAATAAAAGTAATTGTCTAATTCAAATTTCCTTGATGTATTAAAAAAATTAAATTATTCATTAACCCTTTATTACGGCACATTTAAAAATGTAGGTTACAAGTTTTGTTCAATTGTCATCATCGCGTCATACAACGAAACCCTTCGATGAATTGGGCGTCGCGGTACACCAGTGATTATAGCAACTGGTCGTAAATTAGGAGATCCAGGTTAGAGTCCCGGTCAGTGTGTCAATTCTTTGAACAAATGACATTTTTGTTCGGGCTTTACCTTTAGAATAACATTTTTTCAACTTTCCCCCCGCCAGTAGCCCTGGCAAGGCGGGAGTTTATTTTCGAGTTGGGGTACATGCGCCGCAGCTCTTCGGCTTATGCGGCAAAGAAGGGGGCAGTGCTTACTTACTAACTTATTTCTAACTTAACCTATGGATGAAGCCGGCACTTTGGCCGGCAACCTAAGATTAGCACAAGACTTTTGTATTTTACTACATGCTTATTTGTTTTCGTTTTCTTGAATTTTTAGAATAACTTCTAATGGTCCGACATTTTTATACGAATCTGAAGCTGTTTCATTTATGAGTTTCGATAGTAGAAAATTAGCAATGAAAATCCACGCAATATACATCTTTTACAAAAATCAGTTTTCTGGGTTGTCTTGGCAGAAGTCCAAGAACTTAGTTTTAAAAACATGTTGCATCTCTGTGCTTCATATCATATTCATGAGATTACTCAATAGAGTTTTTCGTTATGATTTCTAGAAAAACCGCAACCTTCTTTTGGTTGAGTGACAGTCCGCTTTTTGCAACAAATTAACATTACCTAAATTTTCATTGTCTACTAATAAAAGTTTTCTGGGATGTATAAATTAGTCGTTGATTTGTACTACGTCTGCGACTGTTTAATTCTTTCTATTACGAATGCGTAAGTGCTGAGTTTTTATTAATTGCTTTTGCATACTTTTTCATCACAGCGAATATTAAAGGCAGAGTGGCATGAAATATTGTTTTTAAGGTGCAATGCAGATGCATTTACTTATTTTTCAATATTTAAATATTTTCGTTAACGTTGTTGTTTTGCAGTTCGAAAATGTATTATCGCTGCTATCTTATTTTCGCCAGAAGAAGTACATATTTCATCAACTCAGTATTAAAAAACCAAGCAAAGCTATCTTGAAATTTACCAGATAGTATATTAGTATATTATGAAAAAAGACTATATTGATATGTATTGATACGCCGGTATGGAATATATAATGAAACGAACGCAAGTCATTAACTTCATACGAGTGGATTAATATCATTGAGTGCCATTCTGTACTTTCCTACGACTATTGAAAACCAATAGAAGTTTCACCTTGAATTGAATTGGCCTTATTTTACGTGGCGAGACTCGGGCCATTAGGCCCGCTCTTCCGTCCGACCACGCGAATTTCGCTACGCTCCTTCATCAACTAGCAGAGAAAGGAGGTATTTCTTGGGCGAGAAACAGGCGATTTTTAATTTAGCTCAGAGGCGTCATTTAGGCTTGAGGATCTTTTACATGCAAGTAAATCTACTAACATGGGACAGCCGGCTTTACTTCCCCTCCGAAGAAAGGCTTACGAAGGATTTTTTTGCCCTTAAAAATCCACGGCTTCGATCGTGTTTGAACCCACAAACTTGGGTACAACAGTCCGGTACGCTAACCGTTACATCATCACCTCGCATTGTTACATATAATAATATAATTTCTGCGTTTTCTCGTTCTTCTGGCGGTGTTCATTAAATGTCTAATTCGTTCATGTTCAACATTTTAGCATTTTACTCTGTCCTTGTAGTTTATTCACAGTTCCGCGCGAGTCGTCACAGTAGAACGAAATATTATATTCTAAAACGAAGACCAAGATTAATTACGCCTTAATCCACTGTTTGCAAGCCTCTCCGTGATTGGTCGACGGCCTGTATTCTAATGAATTCGTATCATAATGCCTATCGTTTTCAAAGGAACTCCAGCCATGTATACCCCCCCCCTTCTGTGGGCCGGGTTAGGACCTCAACTAATCCATGTGAAATTTGAGGTGGTCAAAGCAGGCAGGCGGCATGTTGTTTCGAGGTTATTCAATTTATCCTGCCTCTCAGTCCATCATTGACACGTTGACGTTCACATCATCACTACTATCTATTTATTCATGGGTTTCAATAAACGCAGGTTTCAAGGGTGTCTAAAACTCCAACCAGAAAATTAAATAAATAAATTGAATTCTACAATGGAAGTAGAAACATGGTCGCATTGGCTTTTTTAACCAAGAGTTTCATATCTTTATACCTATTTAGTTAATGGACACATCATGCTCTTCTATGTATATTTGTGTAACAAAACATTACAGTGTTATGACGTTTTTCAGATGATAAAGAACTGATGTTGGACAAAAAGGATCTAAAAGTATATTTTTACTTATAATAGAATACGAAATAAGTCTTAAGTAAAACACACACTAGAGATACGATACTCTTTTCTTTGGTAAAAGACGATTAGACGGTTGTCAAAGGAAATACCACTACACCAGGTGCTTTCTGAATTACCGATATCTCTTTCAGTCGCAAAGAGTCTCAGGGAAATTTTATAGAGGAAATTATATTTATTGATACTAATCCACCAGCGGAAATAATGGACAATTGAAAAATGTTGCTTGATACTAACGTACTCAGAATTTAGACTCAGTTTTATACGCAATCATTGTAGAGGACATTCCACGGCAGGTACGGGCGATAAAATTAAATCACTAAATCTCTAGCAATAAAACCACCTGGCAATTTGCCTGTGATAGAATATAAAGGAAACTCGAAAATTTTATGTTCTTTTCTTCCCAAGCGAAACAGACGATGTTCAATTTGACAACCCTTAATACTTCTCCGCCATCGAATGGACGCTGTTCATAGTGTTTCTCAACGCCCAGAGCCGCCAAAGCACTAGGTGGCGTCCGGAAGCCCGAACCCGGGCTCCTTCGAGCATTTTATAGTGGTCGCGAACGGCCATCGCCATCTATGCTCCAAAAACAAAAAGAAGGCAGCGGAGGTCGCCCGCAAAGAAAGGAGGCACGTGCGGCTCCGGGCCAGAGGGCTTCGGTATTTCGGCCTTACTTTGTGTTCCAGAATGTCCGGTGCCGGCCCGTAAACCGACCGTGTTAGCGGCTCCGACCGCGACCCCCGGCCGTCCCCGCCCGATCCTTGCCCGCCCCACCCCGCCACGCCTCCGCCCCGCCCCGCCTCCGCCCCGTCTCCGCCCCGTCTCCGTCCCGCCTCCGCCTGTCTCCCCGCACTCTGCTATCCCTTCCGTCTCCGCCCCGTCATGGCTCCGTCGCCACCCTGTTCCCTCCCGGTCACCACCCCGTTTCCGTTCCAGCCCCCTCCGCTTCTCCCTTCTCTGCTCCACCCCCTCCGTCTCCTCCGCTCTCCGTCACCACCGTTCTTCGTCTCCACCCCGCCTCGTCTCTACCGCGCTCCGCCGCCACTCCGCCGACCTCCGTCTCCGCAACCCCACGTCTCTTCCCCGCCTGTTTCCACCCCTTCCCCGCACCGATCCCCTCTGCCGTGTGGCTGCCGGTCGACGTGCGTTCACCGCGCGCCGTGTATATTGCGACGAAAGGTGGGGTTATCCGGGGGCGGCGACGGGTGGGCTCCTCGTGGCTGGGGCTCCCACCGCGCCGTCCCGAGAGCCCTCCCAGCGGCGCCGTCGCGATTAAAGAGGACGGCACGAGGCGGCCCTTACCGAGCCCAGGGCGCCGCGCCAGGCGAAGCAGCTGGCGGTTTATGGCGCGCTGCGTGCTCCGCGGAGCGGCCGTTCGATCGCCGGCCGGGGCGGGAATTTCGCGCTGATGAGCCGCGCGCCGCTCGCCTCTCTTTTTCTTCTTTCTTTCTTCGAGTGGCTCTCTCTTGCGGGATAATGGCGTTCCAATGCAGGGAGGGAGCCGATACTCGACTTGGCTGGGCAATTATGAAATGATGAATAATGGATTTGCATTTCGGAACATCTTATTTTGGCAGTAAAAGACAATAGGCCTCTTTGAGAGTGACTGCAGGTTCTGAGCCCATAGTTTAGTTACTTAACCCAAGTCATCGAATTATAAAGCACATTTTCTCCTCGAAAAACATTACAATGGTCATGGAACAGTGTGTCTTACAGCTCACAAACTATTTCATCAAAATAACTCGGTTTATTTGGTTTAGAAACCACAGAAAAGATTTTGTTTTTCTCAAAACTGCTCAACAATGACTTAAATCACTTTTAGCAATCATCCATTTAAGTGTAAATGATAATTAGTTGTGACATTGTCTGTATTTTGTGAATGTTTCTTTCCAAATCACTCAACGAAAATAAAAAAGAAAGCATCTAGCTTTCATTTCCTTAATAAGTATGTTTTAGTAACATTGCCTCTATTCCGGTTGTCGTTTTTCGTACACGCTAATGTGTACACGCAAGCCTTGTTACATGAAAGGAAGAGAAGTGCATATGGACTTAGAATGCATACTTTAGAATTGCAAGGAGAGCCGCTGAGATCTCCAAACGAACGCTAACAGACGTGAAAGAAATGTGAGCACATCGTAATTAGTGAACACAATACCAATTTTACATGTTTGTGTCGTAATAAGGCGATAAACATTGGTTGTATAAACTGAAGAGATAAAAGAAGTTTCCAAGGAAAACGTTTTATCAAATAAGTACATGCAACTCTTATTAATGTAAATAAATTAATATTTATGTGTAACGAATAAAATGAGGAGTAGAAATTCAGCCCTGCCGAAATATTTGGCACCCACGAACCTTCTTCTATGAAGCTTGGTGCGAACATAAATTATTTCTACACCCTGGACTACGCTCCATTCAAAAGAAGTTCAGACAGCCCTTTGATGCACTACGGAGCCCATTGAAAACGGAAGTCATTACCGATTGTAACCTATTAGGATTATTTGAGCATTCAAGAGCATCCGTGCTTCTAAGGACAGACAAGTCTCGCTTGATGAAAGTGCCTCGCGCCGGTAATAATTTGTCACAGTTTTTTGTCCAGTTTCGTTGTTCACACAAGAAGGAATGATGGGTCGGTAACCGATTTACAACCGGCGCCAGGCAGGCTTTGTAACTCTCGCGTACCCGGGGGTAAGCCGCTTACGAGCTGTTAGGCAATGTACATGGCTCATAAAGTGACCTCAAATGGAACAATCGATTGGACAAATGTGGCAAATAGTCCTACGGAGTTTGCGATAGAGTGTGAGACGACCTTCGTGAATATTTTTCATGCCTTTTAACATTTCAAGGAAGCGGGCGTTCCAATCGTGTAGGAAATATATTGGAAACTAGAGAGTTAGGCAGTGCTTCTGACCGAGAGTCGGAGAACCGCTTTCTGAACTTCAAATACAAGGCTTCAAAATTCTAGTAAATATATTATGCTCTCCGTTTCAAAGGATCAAGGAAATCTGTTTCGAATCGGCTTTCTTAAGTTCTACATAGGGCGAGAGTGCCCATTAATGGATATTTCTGGAATTAATTATCACTCTTCTTGAAAACTGTGCACGTCTCTCAATATATTTCGAATCCATGTTCAAAGTATTCCAAGAATCCTCCAACAAATGCGTATAAATGAGTCTCTGTTGTGTGGTTCTGAATATTTGTATCGGAAACATTGCAAATTTTTATTAAGTAGAATTATTTCCAAACTAAACTCCCAGAAATACTTAACAGGGTAGTCAGTCGTATTATTCTCGGAACGGATTTTTTCGTCTTTTTCTAGAATATAATGATGAACTTTGAAAAATTTGCGAATATTGTATATTGCTTTTGTTCAGAGAACGTTTGTTCATTTTTTTCGCAGTCTCTAAATACGAATTGAAATTGCTGATACGGGTAAGTACACTATATGATACAATATTAAAAAATATATGGCGTAGGTGCCTCTTTGAGCCCTGTCGTAAAACTAGGTAACCATTAACATATATGCATATATGTGCATATTACTCATTGGTATACGTTTGCGGCATTTTCATGCGAAATGCACTGTACTCACTGAAGTTTGTAAAAATTGCAAGATGCTAAGATACTAAGTCCTTCTTTAAGTGTAACTGATGATAAACGTGACTGGGAAGAAGTTATAAGGACCCAGCGTCTTCAGCATGTTCTGTGCAATGGAAGTTCCACGCGAATGCCCCAGTCAACAACCTTGGTAGGGGATTAACGCACCTCTTACTATCTCCGAAACAGCATGCTAGCACAATCTACAGTACATATGTTCAGCTAACAACATAGACGCTACTTGGCCATATTACCTGCACTGGACATATTTGTATCATTTAACTCAGGATGATATTCTAGAAACTACGCTTAATGCTTTTGGGGATCGCGTAAAATCTGCGTGAAAGGCGATTCCTCAGAAATTTGAGAGAAAGAGACTTTCTCACTTTCATGTATACGTATGTATATATGAGGTAATATGATCAGTTATGTAATGCTGCGGAAAATCTATTTCGTGATTTCAACGGAAATACGCGTTTTGGCGTCCCCTGATACCGAAAAAGTGTTTTTTCTTCAAGGCCATCCGTCCTGTGTCTGTGAATACCACTAGCTCTTAAATCACACGTAGAATTTTTTTTCCAAAATGGATATTCCCCGATCAATCTGGATGGATTCGAAGATTTGCGATTTTGAAAATTTTTCTTAAAAATTTGGGCGTATTTTACAGGAAACGCTAGGCACCTGAAAATTTGCTCCAAATTTTGTCTTTAAGTTTTTAAAAAGAATAGAGTAAAATACACTTATAAAAATGGCATAGGTCCATTTTCCTCTGTTACACTGAATTATCGAAAATTACAAGTTTGCATTTTTTCGCGTATCCCTTCTATTACAAAATTGAAGATAGAGATTTGTCCTTCAAGGACATTTTTTGTATAGTTCTTTCATTGTCATGTACTATTTTTTTAAAATATCAGTTCTCGCGCAATATTGCATGTAATTTGTGCAATATTAAAAAATAACAAAAACAAGATTTTCTCAAAAACGACCCCAAATTTTTTCTTTAAAATTTTGTTTAGGGTAGTTTTAAATATACTCTATAAGATGAAATAAATGCCATATTGCTATATGCTTTTGTTTTTTGAAAAATTACAAAAAAATTAATTTTTCTCTCACGTTAATATTTACATTAGCGGCGATTTGTCCATCCTATTGCTTACGAGTATATGTGCTTTAAATGATATATAAATTTTCTCTAAAACTCAAAAGTTTACTGTAAAAATGATTTCAAAATTCCGCATTTTCAGAAATGCTCAAACGCCATTTTCTCAAAAACGAGTCTAATTTTTTTTTCAAACTTTCCGAGGAGATAGTGCTAATTGCACTCTTTAAGATGACATAAAAGTCATTTAGCTGTATTTTGTTGTTTTCAAAAACTATACAAATGTAATTTTTTTGAAATATTTTTCATGCCTGTAATGTGCACATTTCCAGTGATTTGTATACATTATTGAATATGGGGGTGGAAGTGCTTGAAATGATTTCCAAGAAAGTTTTATGAAAACTCAAAAGTTATGTGATAAAGAGTTTCAAATTTTGCAAAGAACGGCTCCAAATGTTTCAACGAAAATGTCCATATAGAACGAGCTTTTACTCTTCTTTAATATTCTTATAGTAATGTTTTATATCACCATTAGGTACCGAGAAAATGGAGAATTTTATATAAATGCACTTTGTGCGGCTATAGATAGCAGCTGACAAGAAGATGGGGTAAGATCGAAAAGGGCCGAGATCAAAGACATTAGAAAACAAACTACTACGAGAAAGTCTTTGCCATTTGTTGCACCACTAGTATGATTCTATGACATGTCATTAAGAAAATCTTGTTCGCAGCTTGATGGAACTTCACAACATACTGAATTGTGAAGGCCTTGTATTATGTATAGTTTTGTAATCCTTATCATTTCTGAACTTCATTAACCTAATCCGTTAATAATATTAGCCCTGCTCCGCAAATTGCTGTCGATTATTTTACTTGGTAACCGGCTGGATGATTGTGAAATAAGCGTGCTTTTGGTTGCAGTGACAGCTGCAATTGTCATCCCACATTAATACATGTAGAGTCATTTTGGGAGGTAATAAAACACCATAGTTTTTTCCTCAATTAGATGAACAAAGGTTTCTTACGGCTTCTTGCTGAGAAACGATTCGTTTTTGCATAGCAGTTTCTTCACGGTTTCTTCACGGTTTCTCTTCTTCTTTATCGTGCAGAATATTGGGCTTTCTATGAGTAGAAATATTAAAAATATTTATAAGCATTACTGAATAAAAAATGAATTTCTTCGGATACAAACGACAAAAACGCTAATGTGCCCACTAATGGAAATGGGGTGCAAATTTCAAGCACTTTGTTTTGCGACCCTGTAATCGCAATACAAAATATACAAGTTACGTTCATCGTAAAATCTTTTTTCTGCGTAACTGCTTCATTACAATTATACTGACCTGTAAAAACCAAATTATTATTTATTTTAACAATAATGCACTAGATTACATTTGTAGTGTATATTTGTTTAAAAAACTAAATATGCCTGTAACAAGTAATGTACTTCGGCATCTGTGTCTATTATTCTCATCTCGATCAGTTTCTTGGTAAGTTTCTCTGGTCCATTGAGCAAATGCTGAGATGGCAATTTTTTTTTGCTTCTGGACATAAATGTACCTTTACTATGCGCATGTTTCTTTTTAATGTTGCTAGATGTAATAGGTTATATTGTGTATTTACAAATGAGAATGAAGTTCTTTGAGGAAAACATGTTTATTTGGCACAACATAAATTTACATGGGTCTGCATAAGGTGTACATACATACATACATTGCTGAACTCGAAATCGAGTATATAAAAACACATTTTTTGGATTGCATATATAGAATGAAATGTCTAAAAAGTTTAAAAAGTTTAAGAAGAATAACCTTCACTTCCGTTTAAAAATTAAGAACTACACTCATGTAGACAATAAAAAAAACTGTCCAAGGCTATAAAGTTTGATGCGTCTTACGGTGACTGAAAAGATCGATCCGCGAGAAGATCACCCAACCGCACTCCGGACACTCGGACACTTCACTGGGCACATTTCTTCTTCTTCTGTTTTGGTGTACTTCAACACTAAAGTTTTTACACACTCGTCTCCATTCCAGTCTGTCCAATGCTAACGTCTCCCAAGAATCTTGCACTTGCGCTTGCTTCAGCGTGCCGTGGAGAACATCTTTATATCTTTTGATTTGTCCTCCTTGTTTCCTTTGGCCGTTCACAAGTTCACCATAAAGAACACATTTCGGTAGTCGATTCTCTTCCATGCGATACACATGACCAATCCATCTGAGTCGTGCCTGTGACATCAGCATCTCAATATCCCTGCATTTGGCTCTTTCGAGAACAATCTTATTTGGGACTTTGTGGAACCATTTTATTCTCATGATTTGCCGTAGATGTCTCTGCTGTAGCGAGCTGAGAGATTTTATGTGTCTTCTATACGGTGTCCAAGTTTCGCACCCATAGAGCATTGTTGGAATAACCACTGCTCGATATACAGCTGCTTTAGTTTGGACAGATAGATCGTGATTGTCAAACACTCGTTCACGTAGTCTCCAAAAGGTCTTGGATGCTGCATTTATCCTGTATCGAACCTCATCATCAATATTCGCAGTTCTGTTAACTACACTGCCTAAATAGTTGAAACAATCAACATATTCTACCTTTCTGTCCTTTATCATGATATTCGTTTGCGTTGCACTAGGAGGGCAGGACATGACTTTCGTTTTATCGATGTTAATATTTAGTCCAAGTGCCTGATATGCCCAAGAATATGTTTTAAGGATTTCTTGTAGATTTTCCGCTGAGTCGGATATCAGACCACAGTCATCAGCATATTGAAGGTCCGTGATAAATTTCGTTCTAGTTTTAGCTCGTAGTCTCCCCAGATTAAAGAGCCCACCATCAAATCTATGTCTTATTTCTAGGCCTCTTGTACACAGCCTGGTATCGACTATTACAGATAATGCTGTAACAAATACAGTGAAAAGTAGGGGTGCTAAGACACAGCCCTGGCGGACGCCCGTCATTGTTTGGAAAACTTCGGTTGGTATTCCATTGTGCACTACATTAGCACGATTGTTCTGATGTAAGCTCCTGCAGATCTGCAGAAATTTTTTAGGTACTCCAAATGATTCCATGATCATCCATAGGGCTTCTCTGTTTAGAGAGTCAAACGCTTTCGCGAGATCAATAAAAGCTATATACATTTGTGTTTGTTGTTCCTTGACTTTCTCTTGAAGCTGCCTTAGTGTAAAAATAAGATCTATGGTTCCTCTCTGTGGTCTAAATCCGCATTGGGATTCAGGGATAAGGCGGTCTATGTGCTTGAGAAGTCTAGATGCCATCACTCTCGCCAAAATCTTGCCACCGGTTGATAAGAGAGAAATGCCTCGCAGAGTTATCGCAATCTGAGGTACTACCTTTCTTCTTAAAGATATTTATTATCTGCGCATCCCTGAAGTCCTGTGGGACAGTCCCAGTAGTCCAAATTAAATTAAAGACTGACCTCAGATGCTCCAGAGTTGTATCCCCCAGAACTTTATAAACTTCTGCTGGAATATTGTCCTTCCCTGGGGCTTTATGATTTTTAAGAGCCCCGATGGCGCATTTTATTTCCTCCTCGGATATTTCAAGATCAAGAAATTGATCGGGTTCGTACTTAGGAATACGGTTAATGACCTCTTTATCTATATTTGTCTTCAGATTTAGGATAGAGGAGTAGTGTTCCTTCCACCTTTCTCTGATTTCTTCTTCCGCTGTTAAAAGATTTCCATTTTTGTCCTTTATAGGGCAGATTTTTCTGTAGGAGACATCATAGGGTGTAGACACATAATTAAAGACATAATTTCGTCGTCTGTTGCCATGAAGTCGTAATCTTGAAGTGTAAGGCTGACGGTACAAGATCCACTCCTTGGTACCGCGGAATGGGCACCAGGTCGACTCTCGGCGAGATGCATGGTCTCCACGTGACGTAGCGTAGTGTAGTGTATTGTAGTGTAGTGCAGCCACTTCAGACGTGTGACGCACTATAACGTAGTTTGAGACTCTCAGGTGTGATGACTGCCTTTGCTAGGCAAATCCGCCGGATATAAAGGTGCCGACAACCAATGGGAAGGCCATAAGCCGACATGATTGCTGAGGCATCTCGAACTCTTTTTAATGCAAGAAATCAACATCGAAAAAGTACAATATTGATTATAGAGTTTTTGTTAAATAAAATCTATTCAAAAAATTAGATTTCTTAAAAATTCACCTGCACTTTTAAAAAAGAGTAACTTTTCGTAATTTCTTCTGAAGTGAATGTAAAAGCTCCTATTTTTTCTGTTTATTTATCCACGGATAGAGAAAAGGGCGCATAAAATTTGCGCATTTTGGTTCAAATCATTAAGTTGTCGAAAATTGGAAACGTTAGAAATAAGGGAAAAATATGTGATTTTGTAGCACCACTAGTTACTTCCTCTTATGCTAAATTGCGTAGCATAAACTATAGAGATGTAACTGCAAAAAACCGGCAGTTTGTAGACAGACCAACTTGTTTTGTGAGTATATTATACCGAAAAAGTGGATAATTCTTACTTCTCTACGTAGTAAATTATTTCCTTTAATACTTTGTAAAGTCAGTACGTTCTTACCAACTGGTTCTAGTTGTAAAGCGAGTTGGTTCATACCAAAACAATGACTTTCGGCAATCCGTCACTTCTGTGGACAACTAACGCCGAAACCGTTCTTAGAATTTTCATCTTTGATATTCCCCCGATCGATGAGACTGGTGTCGCGGCCTCTCGCGTTTAAAACAGCTCACCGATTCATGTGTTGTTCACGTGAAGGTACTTAAAAGGAGGCCTGACGACATTTTCAAAATTTTTCAAAATGGTTCCAATTTTTTTCTCAATGAGAGCGATTATAGAGATTTATAGAGAACTACGCTTATAAGTGACAAACGTCCGATTCTTACAGTTATCTCTAAATTTCAAAAATTGCAAACGTTTAAAATTTCACCAACTACATTTTTGACCTTAGAATTTTCTTAATGCAATCTGTATTGAAACTTATGTGAATTTCATGTTCATTTTTTTCAGAACATGAGTAGTTTTAGCATATTAATTGTTTAGTGTATAGATTAATTGAATGTTTAGTGATTCCGGGCGCGTCGAATGCTAAGGCCATTAGTCTTGGAAGTGTAGTGCACGTTTCCCCTCGCGTGGGATGACGGTGATCTTCCTCCGGTGATCTTCTCCCGCCGCCGACCGTTCCGTTGACGAGATCCGTTGCCGACTTACATCCGCCTACGGGTTTTTCCACAACCAGGTATCTCCCACCAGCGTGGGTTCCAGCCAGGACAAGCTCTAAGATCCTGACATGTGTGGTAGTATAGTACATGTGAGAGTGTGTGTAGGTAAGGGAGAGGAAATGTCAAGCAAGAGGAAGGATAGATCGCATCTGTCCATGGCACGTTTGTTAGGGTACTACTCCAGCATTCGCCTGGTAGATCGGAGAAACCACGGAAAAGTACGGATCAGATCATCCGGCCTCTAGTATTCTCCTCCGTACAATGGATTAATTTGACCTAGCAGACAAACTAAAGCATCGAAAATCGTACCATCGTCAGGACTTGAACCCTTGAACCTCCCGTTCAGAGGCACAGCAGTGACATCGGCTGATGCCCTGAGTCACCTTTGCTGGTAATTGTTTAGTGAAATAAACTCTGAAATGGAAATTAGAATTTAGTAAATCATTGCGTTCTGTGAGGAGGAGTATAGCATGTATTACGTATTAGAACGTGTTAGAAAGGTATATGTCGATCCATTTGTTGCCCGAACGAATCCATCGGCCGAATGTCACATTGTTGAATTAGCAACTCCTCGCCACCACTTCGAATTATTTAAATTACTAATTTTATTTACAATTAAATAGGGCGTCATACAGCGTTGATTGTCATTTCATGTACGCGAATATACTGAATATACGAATACACTAAATTCAATGTCAGGTAGCTAATTTCATTTAAACTTTTGTTCAGAGAGACAAAGATAAGTAATTCTCGCGCTTCGTTTTTGTTTTTGTTTTTTTGGTTTTTCAAGTGATAGTTCAAAAGTTTTGGAAGTAGATAGTGCAACATTATTGTTATTGTCGTTATTTTCTGTTAGTTACTTCTGTGGTAACATTTACCTGAAGTTGACACTACACCAGAGGCACAAGATAAGCCTCGCAAGCTCCGAAGTTCCCAAATTATATTACGTAACCGTTACCAATATTACTTATTACATTCATGAAACCGCCCGTTGAATATTTTCTCGTAATTACAGAGACACACTGCAGTGCTTGGTATAAACGTATCATCCTGTCATTCATTTGAATAAATTGTATTATCTTCAATTGTATGAACTTTGCTATCAGACGTTCAATTACACTGCTGCACTTGCACCTCTGGAGATTTCTAGACAGACAACTTACCAAATAAACGATTTGAATAATCGGAGCAATTTTTCTTTCCAAGCACTACATCCAGTGTCTATCTCCACTTCCTTTACCCGAAAAAACGTGGAGTAATAATTAAGTTACAAACTCAATTAACAAACAATTTCACTTTCCCTGAAATAGAACCAATTACGATTGTAATTGTTCTTGACAGCTTTCAATGGTTACCGCAGAAACCTATTTACCTTATACCTCAGTAAGGTTTGGAAAGAAATTTATCAAGGCTCAGGCAAAGTTAAGAGAAGAAAAGTCTCTTTAACCATTGCAACTTTTTTGTCATGGAGCGTTCACAACTCTGTTACTTACCATTACTCTATACTTAAGAATTTACATGTATAATTCTGTCAATAAAATGGCATAAACGCTGTCACTAGCATATTAATATTTTCCTTTACCATATTATTTTATGTCTCTTCTCTTGTACCCTTGTGTCGTACTTCGCTTTCTATTTCTCTTCACCTGTTCCTCTCTCCAGTTTACAAATAAACATATATTAGCCTATCAGATTAGCGTAGCGGATCGTCAACACGGGTATCAATGTCATTTCCCTATGATTTTACGGATTGCATTTTAATGAACATTCCGTATACGTATTTTCGATTGAAATTAATTAATTTAGCAGTAAGACAATTAAATAAACACGTATATGAATATTCGCATGCTTCATTGGATGGAATGATTGTTGTTCATCGCATTGAAAATTGTATATATGAATAAAGTTGGGAAGCTGGCTATATTTTGTGTGCAATAAAGTGAGGTATGCCTATGAATATGCCATGAATCGGCAGTTTATCGGCGGTGCTCAGAACAAATTTAGCTGCAAATAAGGTGTTCCAGGAATTTTACAGATTTCGTTTCAATAATTAAAAAAATAACAAATGGTGCGCAGTTTATCGGTACGCTTCAAATCAATTATTTCTATTCTTCGCTCAAAAATAATTACACCAAACAATTACGCCAGTTTTAAATAAGGACGGAGTAAAACAGTCTTATGGCTTTGTGTCATGTACGCTGTTGGTATGAACTTCTTCCTCAATCTAATTGTGCTTCAGTATCGTCTGTCGGGAACTCAATATTAGTGTCATGGTCATAGATATGTTTAGCGTTTCGCAGGCTTTTTTAAGAGTGTTCGGGAGCTGGCCCAACACCCAACCCTCCTCCTTTATCCGGGTTTGGGACCAGTAACGGCGGCTGCTGAGGTACTCGGTCCCCACAATGCGCACAGCAAGACGTTTATTTGATGGCCGTAGAGCCGAAGAAGAGAAGAAGGTCATAGATATGAAGTTGAAAATTGCAATGAAATATTCACCAATTTTGGGAAAAAGAAAACGTAAGTACACTAACTATTTATTTTTCATAATTGATGAATGAACGAATACGAATGACACAATTGTACACAATGAATCTTATTTCCTTGAAACGTACTGTGGAAATACGAATGATTATTCACGTATGCAAAAGAAATTTTTTCATGTAAATTTATCGTAAATTCGGATTTACCATTAAGAAAAATGCGCGTCTATCCGCGAAATGTAAAATGGAAAGCAAAGGACCGGAGTTTTCGAACTGCTTTACGGAACTACGATCAAGCAATTCCAAAGCGTGTAAGTTTGCATATCAAAAAGAGAGGAGTAAAACAACGTGGGAAATAAAATTGCAGTCAAACCGCTCCAGGTAAAAAAGTTTTCTCGTGAAGAATTGTAACATTTTCCATCTTTCTTGTTTCTGAATCATCTTTTCGTCGAGATTCACGCCTTATGGAAGGATAAAAACAATATTTTACCATTTTAACATTTTTGTTCCTTTTTCAGTGCCCTGAAGTGAAATTGTACTCTCGCGTTTTGTTCTCTGAAAAGTAAGGAAAGAGTGGAACAAAATTTTCAAAATGCAAATGTGTTATTGGATTGTTGAAAAATACTCGTGTAGATATTTCAGATAGATCGAATTATACAACACTGATATAAATATAATAGATATTGTAATCAAGATGTGAAAGGTAAATCGAAATCGTTAAAAACCTTTTCAATAGTTAGAGCGAAACTTAAATCGAAACCGTTCTTTGATCGTTAAAAATATTGCTGGAAACCTGACCTAACGAAACTGATTTTCGTTGTAGTTTCTTTTATTGAAACATCTTCATAATTGCGCCTAGACTGTATTCGCCCTTTGTAATGTGACTATTAGTTTAAACTAGTGTCCGGCAACTGGCGGTCCGCGGAACATGGTGGGTTGTCGGTGACAATTTTACTGACCATCAAAGAAATAAATATATCATTTAAATTTACTAAGTTCGTTTAATACTTTTTTAATAAAATAATATACTTTATTTTGGCTGTAATATTATTATTATTATTATTAGTAGTAGTAGTAGTAGTAGTAGTAGTAGTGGTGGTGGTGGTAGTGGTAGTGGTAGTGGTAGTGGTAGTAGTAGTGGTAGTGGTAGTGGTAGTAGTATTATTATTAAAATGAGACTACAAAATACTACTGTAACTTGCAAAACATACTTCAAGGCGGTGTGCCTGACTGGTTTGCGCAATAACTTCCCCTCAGAAATATATCTTTCAAACTGTCTTGGTATTTTTTTCGCTGTAGTCTCCGCCCAGTGATTACACATTGTACCATAAGTATGGATACTTACCACAATTTTATCAGAGGCCTCTGATATTACCGTAGTTGTCACATCTTTTCGAGAAATTTTAAATAAAAGTTAGGTATTATACATTTTCAATAAAATATAAATAATGAAAATTAATACAAACTAAATATTAAATTTTGAACATAGCTAAATTGCGGGAAATTCCTTTAATACTTTCTTCTAACAATAGTTAGTGATGTGTGAAATTTGAAATTTCGAGTTTAGTAGTCCGTAATACCTAAAAGTTTACCGATCACTAGTGTAAGCAAAAGTGAGATTTTTAAAAAGCAGTCATTCCATTTTACTGCCACCTATCTGCATTTCAAAGCATAGATCAGACTATCACAATCATATCTCAGTCAGCAAAAGGAATAAAAATGTATCTATAGCGTTCCCCGAATTATTCCACCCTGTCCTACCGTTCACTGCCTCGTCCTGCCAGATTCCACATTGCCCAGTCCTACCAGCCCAGCTGCACTCTATTCGTCTCTCAACTTCTGACGTGCTGTACATTGCCTTGTTTCACTAGCCCCTCCCCTCTTTCCAGCCAGAGTTGCTATATTCATCGTTGTTACTACCATCATTGGCAAGGGTAGCTGTAAACAGATGCATTGTTACATTCTCCCGTCAAGCTCCCAGTAGCAATATTGAGCTTCAATTAGTCAAGTCTCAAAATGCATACTATTGTAACCTCTCGCTTATCGCGCTCGTGACCATACGGTCGGAGGTCACACTCGCTTCGCGCAAATTAACACGCGCAGCGCCTACCAGAGCACAAAACCTTAGTTGTAGAAAAAAAAGAATTTCTCAGGGATCTCAGAAGTGATTTTTGTTAATACAGTTTCGACAAAGACCTTCAAGATAATGACGAGTAAAACACAAAATATTTAACGAAACAAAATAAAATGTTATTTATTGCTCTTTTAATGCCTTTCTTTATTTCTTGAAAAATTTGTTACAAATATTAACCAAAACAAAGCGAATTTAACACCTCAATAATCTCTTTTTTACATGACATTCTTCTTGATCTTTTTACTAATTTCTTACTTTCACAATAACTAAATTTCTTTGTACTTATTTTTTCATCACTACGGATTCATAATATATTCAATTTTTTCATATAATAACTTCCCCTTCAATCATTCAGATCAGAAGAAATCTTTAGTACATCTCTACAGAATGTGTTGTTCCCACGCGCATCACATTATTTTGGCGAAAGAAAAGATTCATTCAAACTGTAAGTTGCAATTTTGAACACTTATTGAAATTTCTGTTCACTGCTATGCATGTCCTTAAGTGGAGAACGTGGCCTTCGGTGACGGCAGTTGACGTAGCCACAAAGTTGCTCGGCGCCGTCCGTATCACCGCCATCGTATCCTAACTCACTCTGCACCTACCAATGACTGCTGTTCATCTCGTATATTCTCCTTGTACTTGTAATTTGAAACTGACTTTAATAATATATTGTGAACTCCGGTTCCACTGTGGACTTGTGTGATTACTTCTCTTTTCCCTCGGTAGTGAGTATCCAGTTCCAATGGGTTCCCCACTCTGTCCTCTTCATTTTCTTGGGATATGAAGAAAAATCGTTTTCTCTCGCTTTCATGCAGCATAAATAACTTGCTCGCTCCCGATTAGACGATTATAAATGTTTTATGTAACTATATAATAATATCCCTCACTTCACTTCGAACCGTCGCTGAGTCCACATCGCGCTCAGCTCTGTTCCGAAGTGTCGGCCGTTAAGGTTTGTTTAAGTTATTCTAAGTGTATAACGTACTGTCATCAACTGGAGTGTTAATTATTAGTGCTACCAATTACAGTACTAAATTCATAAACCATCGAAAGTGATGTGGTATCCGGCAACCCTGGCCCAGGGCAAAGCATAGCCGGGGTCATGGCCGCTCTGTATAATCCAGACTGCGCCACTTCATTCATCACGACGCCGCCATCCCATGGTGAACATCAAAGTGATGCTACACAAGGCAAGATTGGTCTTCAATATTCTATTCTCAATCAACATCCGCCACCCGCGGGAGTCCTGGAAATTCCAATTCCAGAAAATCAGGAACTAACGATAAGCGGCGTTACTTAGGTCAGTGCTCAGCAAACCCCCAGTGATGCAGCCCAAGGTGTAACAAAAACAGTAAGTGAAAACAAAGATACCGCGGACAGTTCAACATATAGTGGAAAGAGTACATTTAATGTCTCAGACAAAAATGAAATCCACCTAAAAAACCAATATAACAATGCTAAAAGTGTCTATTCAGTGCCAATTGGTAAAACATATGCTCCCTTAGAAAATGAAAAAGACCCTGATTCCAGGTTTAATAATATAAACATCACTCCAAGCAGAGATGTAAATGTCAAGATTCCACCAATTAATGACATAACAATGACATTCCACCACATAACAATCATATCAGAGTTTAATAAAGATATCAAAAACAATATTTCTAATCAATTCACCTCAAATATAATAAATAACTGAATAAAGCTAATGTTCAAAACAATAACAGACTTCAGAAAAACAATTAAATATTTATTAAATATTAAAAGAAATTTTCACACATATAAAGACCCCGCTAATTAAAATTCCTCGATAGTTTTTAAAAATGTTCATCAATCTTTATCAATTCAAGAAATCTTTGGGGATGTCAAAGAAAAGTGCCCTTCGCCAAAAGTGCCCCCATTACATCCCTACTTCTGAAATTATAGCAAACCATTCACTCCCTCCATATGGACCATTTCTCTTGATCTCGGAAAAAATGCAGCAGTACCACGTGAACGCGGTGGAAATCAGAGCCCACTCTGGCGCTTAGTGCCAGCTGGGAAAGAGGCTGAGAGAGAGAGAGAGAGAGAGAGAGAGAGAGAGAGAGAGAGAGAAAGAGAGAGGGGGAATCCCAGGGTTCGCGTCCCGACGGTGGCACAATTGTTGACACTAGCTATTTAGATTGGTCAAATACCACTGGTGTTTGGATAACAATTCTAGCGGAGGGCTTATCTGATCGGTAGTTTTGCTACATTTCCGCGATCAGTTCTATGCCAATGCCGGATCAGTACCCTTAAAAAGGTACCACGGACCGCGCGCGATATTTCCTTTACCTTCTTTTTCCTGTTTTCTTTCCTTACACACACACACACACACACACACACCTACGAGCATTACAGTACTTACACATGTCGAGAAACCAATTGGAGGCTTAGAACTTACCCCGAATGGGGCGGTGCCTCACTAGTGAAGATACTTGGGGAAAAATCCCGCTAGCCGACGTGTAGATCGGGCCGGATCTCTTATCATCCAGCGAAGAGGAACACCGTGGCCCTGTATTAAAACAAACACTAACACGACTAGTGACCACAGCAGTTGACATGCCCTGAAACATGAAGAAACCAATCAACCAATCAATTAAAGCGTGAGGTGTTGCAAGAGAATTCAAATGGTGGTCTGTTGACTAATTTGAATATACTTTTGAATAGTGGAGAACGTAATACAAGGGTAAATAGTGGGATTGGGTTTCACTGTGTACAGGCCTTGGGCAACCCCGCAGGGGCGAGTGGCCGAGTCGGGCAGGCTGCAGCTCGTCGCGTGCGCCCAAAGAAAAGTGCCCCGAGGAGCAGCGCGGTGACAGCGGTGAGAAATTCCTCGCGCAAAAACGGCCCGGGCGAAAGACAGACGAAAAACGTTTCGTCCACACGTTCACTTTTATGGCAGCCCTTGTTTTTGTTTTCGTTTGTCTTGCGGCGAAGCTGAAAATTCCCATAACGAAGTTCTGATGCCCTCTCTCCCATCCCGCCTTCCACCCCCTGGGATCGTCCATATGCCGCAAAACACGGGGTGTCACGCTTTCTAACACGCGGCAGCGCGCGTAACAGCGCCGCTAGCGCGCTGTTGGCTCGTTGCAATATTGCGGCGCGCGTTTGTTTAATAAACATTTACCTCATCGTGGCAAAAAGTGCGCGGGGCAGTTGGGGCAGTGCTTGCGGCGACTCGAATGTCGGCGGGTCGCGCTGTGAATTATCTCTTGTGCCAGGCTAATAGCCGAGAACGGCTCACACGCGCGACGTGTCACGAAAGGCCGGCAACAGAGACGGACACCGTGGCTTTTGTGCGCGGCGACACGTTGGAGCCGCACCATTACCGACTTTATTTCGTATGAGCATTTATTTTTTTCTGTACCTGCCTTACTAGCCTAATTATACGAGGATATTAATGGGGTTTGATGACTGGAATGTGGGACAGTTCGAATTCGATTTAAATTCCGATAATTTAATGACTTTGAGTAGGTCGAAAATTGTAGTATTAACTTCGAGTGCCTTTCCTTCTAATTTAATTATTAATTGATTGATTCGTAATTCCGGGCGCGTCAACTGCGAAGATTAGTCCCGTAAGAGTTGTGCATATTTTTCAACGGGATGTGGCGGTGATCTACCCCCGCTGGATGTGAGATCCAGCGCCGACCTGCGCGTCAGCTAGCAGTTTTCCCAAACAGGTATCTCCCTCCAGCAGGGCACCGCCCCAGCCGGGACAAAGCTCTAAGCACCCGACCGGTCTACCGGGATGTGTGGTAATGTAGTGCATGTGAGTTTGACTGAAAGTAAGGGTTGAGGATGGGACAGGGAAGAGGTAGAAAGAGATAGCGCGCGGTCCGTGGTCCGTTTGTTAGGGTACTGCCCGGCATTCACCTGGTGTTGATGGGAGAAACCACGGAAATCTACCGATCAGAGCAGCTGGCTGATAGAATTCTCCTACAGACAGCGACTGAACTCGACCCCACTATGTAGCTAGTGTCTAAAATTCTGCCACAGTCGGAACTCAAACTTTGGATATCCCCGTCGGAGATGCCGTGAGTATCTCCCTGGAACATTCAAGTATTAGTCATGGATCTTCATCTGTGATGATATTAGATTAAATTGAAAAGCAATTTGCATGTGTTTATCTAATTGAACAGTCTGATTAATATCGAATATTCTGATGGAGTGTTAATTAATTTACTGTTCTAATATTACCAACTTTTTAATGACTAGCAAATGTAATGTTTGTTATTTTCTCTTATTGCTTGATTTTCTATACATTTTAGACACGTATTATACACTCAACCGATATCACTAATTAATAACCTAAAAGTAGTATAATTTTTCAATCTTTGAATTTTTGAATGATATGATTAACGTGTTGATGAAATCATGGAAATTAAATGAAAATTGGATTTAAAATACCGATTAATTGACCGCAGGAACTGATTACTGATAAATTGGTAAAAGAGCCAATGTTGCTGATTACTGATTATCTGCCGATTTATCTACACTTCCGTGTAATGGAGTGATGCATGGTTTCGTTTTTAGAATCACAGGTGATACAAGTTCATCACTACGGATGCAGTACATTTCACGGATGAAAGAATTTCAAAAATCCAAATAGTATCAGGTTTTTATTAGAAAACATTCGTAGTATTTATTATCAGATTTTTCATTAACGTTAACTTAAAGTTAAACTAAAATACATGTCTGAATTTAAATGTTTATTCTTGCAAATTTGAGGTTGCGCTATAATATTTGCTTATCTCTGATATACGTTGCAACCTTATCGTTGTATAGACATGTTTGTGCGAATGTCATTATGCTAACACAATTCTGACGTGAAACAAATTTTGAAATCTTCAAGTTATTGATTCCATAACCAGACATTTGCAATGCATCGTTAATCACATTATCTAAGATTATGACATTATACAGCATGGCCCAAAAAAACCCTGTCAATAAACACGAGGGGAAATGGAAAAGTGTTGCATGGTCGAGACAGACTAATACACTAGGTGAAAAATCAGTTATTAAAATTAAAATATTGACTTCTTTTCTTAACATCGAGCTCACAAATCCTGCCTGTGCTCAAAATGTATGGACGAAGCTCCACCAACAGTGTATTTCTGGACGAGAAACAGCTCGTAAGCCAGTCGTCAGCGATGAAAAATCTTCTAAAGGAAATCGCTGGTGTCAAAGACGTAAAACCTGGGATATTAAGCAAAGGAAGAATGTCATTTAGTCGCATGAGTCTTCATTTATATTGTTTCAGGGTTTTGGAGTAGTTAGCAGATAGAAAATATCCCAAACAACTATCAATTAATGAATGATGATCATTACAATATTATGGTGGATTAGTGGTTTTCTTTGCCTTGCTTACAATAGCGAAGTGAGACCTATGCCTTGTATCATATTTAATATTCTTTGTAAAAGGGAATATAGTCAGCAAAATATTCAGTATGCTCCTTCGTATTTATCACATATTGATTTTAAATGTGAATGAGTATTTTAACTTATGATTTCTCAAAACACATCTTCTAATGTAGATGAACATTTCACACTCCTCTCTTCACGTCTTATTTTTTAAACAACCACGCTTATTTTTAAGTAGTGATGGGATGGAAAGGCTTTTGATCTTAAAGTTAAACGATACTGAATAATTATCCAGTTTCACTATAGCTACAGTAATACTCGTACATCTGTCAGTAATTGTTATAACACAATTTACAAACTTTGCATGTGAGAAATGTATTACCTTTTTTCTACAATATAAAATTACGTTTCGTATCTGTTCATCTCGAGTGAGGAGTCTTATCAATATACTTTTCAACAGATTTTGATCACGTTACTGTAAAACAAATATTTATCATTCACATTCGTTGCCACTTGTTCATTCATCAATTAGGTATCACTCAGTTTAATTACATTAAATCTTCCCCCGTTAACAAACTATCTGACTTCCTTCCCAAATCCGATTATGCGGCGCTTACCTCAGATCCGTTCTCGCGAAAGGTATAAAAGTAATAGTTTCCTAATTCTCTCGGAACAGTGAATGAAATTACATCTCTCTACCCCCTTTTTTGGTTCCTAATGAATATCATGCAGCGCGTATTACGGACAAAATGTTACGTTATTCCGGTTTTAACGGCCTAGCCGCAGCGAGGTCCTCGTGCGCGTTCATTATCGTCGCCCGTTTGTGTGCGTGGTCGTAAACTTAACCTCCTTAAACGACTTAACTACCCGCAAAGATTTCAATTTCGCTTCCCTCCCTGCAAGAGAGAAAGCCGCAATCCCTGATAAAGCCGAGAGGAGCGAGGGCGGAGGCAGGGCTAAGCCGAGAGCCGCCGCACCTCCCCCTCCTTTTCAGCCGTGATGCCACCACCTCTAACACCGCCGCCGCCGCCGCCGTCGCCGCCACCGCACCGCCGCCACCGCGCCGCCGCCGCCGTTGCAGATACGCGTTTTATGAGGGCTTTTCGCGCAGAGGTCCATGCCTGCGCCCGCGCCTTCGAGAGAATCAGGCGACACCCCAGGCCATCCGCGAGCTCAGGGGAATTGAAGGGCCTCGCGAGTAATGCGACAAGTCGCAGAAAAACTGCTAATGCAAGGGAAACGTTTCACTCGTTATAGTTATCTTTTAGTCTCAAGGATTCTTCTTCCTCCTCCGTCGTCATATTTTTGTCAGTCACTCTCCCTTTCACCTTGTCTCCCTCCCTTCCGCCATAACTACCAATTTTGATCCTTTCCTCTTTCTCGCTTCCTCCCTTCTTCTTCTGCCTTCCCTCTCTTTGTCCTCGTCTCTTTGCCCTCACATACCCTTATATTTTTTCCGCCTCATTCTCTCCCACTCGACTTGTCCTCTTTTCTCTCCTTACTTTTTCTAGTTGTCCTACTTTTCTGTTAACCCATGAGTATCTTTATGTCTATTATTATCCCTACTTATCGTTCTCCCTTTTCTGCCCAACGTTCCTTCATCTTCCATTAACACTTCCTCTTCTTATTCTCCTGGCTCCCTTCATTATGCTCGTCCTCAATATTCTTCCTCTCCACATTATTTTCCCTTTGCTCATATTTTCTCATTTTTTCATTATCTTTCCTCTCTTCGTTATTCTCTTTCTTCAGTTTTCTCTATCCCTTCGTTATTCTTTCTCTTCGTTATTTTCCCCTCTTCGTCATTCTCCCACTCTTCGCTATTCTCCCTCTCTTCGAAATTCTCCCTCTCTTCGTTATTCTCTCTCTCTCTTTCTTTCTCTCTTTCTCTATCTCTCTGTCTGTCTATCTGTCTATCTATCTATCTATCTATATATATATATATATGTCTATCTATCTATCTATCTATCCATCTTCGTTATTCTCTATCGCTTCGATATTATATCTCTTTGTTATTCTCTCTCTCTCTTTGTTATTCTCTCTCTCTCTCGCTCTCTTTGATATTCTCCCTCTCTTCCTTATTCTCCCTCTCTTTCCATTTCTCTCTTTCTCGTCGTGTTTTCTGCCTTCCTTTTTCATTCTCCTTTCTTTCCCTTTCACCATATTTTCTTCCTCTTGACTTTTCACAATCCTCTTTGTTTCCCTCTTTTGGTTGTGCTTTGGAATGTATGTTTCTCCATATGTTGTAAGAGTAAATTGTTGCGTGTAAGAGAGCAAGTTTTAAAACTGTGGAATAAAACAGAACTCGTCAATGATTTAGAAAATATGTTCACTTCCTACGTATTTACTAGATTATTCATCATGAAATGCAAAGATCTCTATTCTCAACCCACCACATAATTTGCTTGTTTCTTATTTGCAGCCCAGTAGTAATCCAAGGTATTAACAATTCTAGGCGTACGTAATTTTCTAGCTGATATATTTTTACATGAAATTATCTGACTCTACAAAATCTGATCGAATCACTTCTCTTTGCATATAGAATATTTTTTTTAGCGTTTGCCTAATCATAATTCTGTTTTACAATTTCTTATAATATACAGTCTTCGTCGAAGAGTCTAATTTTCGACGTGTGATTTCGCCATACTTCATTTACGAAGATTAGAAACAAGAGAGGGTCTGTGATACTGCCGTGAGAGACCACGGAAGTAACATTACTTTTTCCGATAATTGTTGTCCAACTCGAACGCTTTGCTGTCTATCGCGAAGAAACTCACTTATCCACGCTATTACCCTCGTATCAACTTAAGCATCGAGGAATTTCATTATCAGCAAATCATGCTGAACTACATCAAAGGCTTTAGCAAAATCAATAACCATTGGTCCACTCTTCCCTCCTAAATCAATTACTTTAGACAGATTTTGAGTAAGGGAAATAAAATTTCACAATGAAAGCTTTTTCTAAAGCAATCCTTTCTATTAAATATCCCTTTTCTCTTATTCAAATTAATTCTAAACAAATTAGCTAATATTTTGTCGAATAGTTTTCAGACTACTGACGTAGGACAATGGGCTTAGAATTTGCACTTCTCATTTTTGTCCACTTTTGAAACGATTAGAACACATTTCCAATCATTTGGTAAGCTTTCATTATTGATAGGTATATTAGAAAGACGAAATAAAGATAAGTAAAGACAAATAATGTATTATTGATTCGTCTGCTAGCAGTAATATCTGTTAGAATACCATCCGAACCACAAGACTTACAGCATTCCATTTTCTTCGTATGTGAACCGTTTCATTAATACGTGATCCACGTTGTTTTGCCTGATAATTTGGCTAGCTTTTTGTTTGGACACAGGAAAGAAATAATTATTACATAAATTGGCTTTCTCTGCATAATCCACGATATAGTTATGCCAACGAATAAATTGCGTACTCCTGTTTCCCTCCTCGATGAAATACATAGTTCAAAAACTTTGCCTAAGCGTTTTTATTATCTTCCAAAATTAGCTCAAGATGTAATTCTTGCACAATTTTCCCATTTCTTCTTATTTTACTAATAACTTACGGAATTTATATAGGAATTATAATTCTCCGGGTTTAATTTCTTTTATGAACTTAAAGAGACAAAACGTAGCTCGCATCCCCGTTTACTTTTTTTATATCTACCAATTCTCCTCCTAACTTTTCGAAAACTACGTAATTCATTTTTTTAATATTGCAATTCTTTTACGTCAGCTTCTGGACATTGCCATATATTTTTTCCGATTTTTCCGTTTTTCCTGAAAACATCAGCCTTTCTTTCAAGAACTACCGCACTTTGGTCTCCTATTGCCTGAATAACAATGGAATAGTATATCACGTCTTTAGGTCTAAAAAGAAGGATATATAATGTGGAATTTTGACGTGTTGGCTTGTCAACACCTTTCGTCAGTCCTGCATCCCAAACTAGTTTATTTATTATTAACTGTGTCTATCGCACACAGAACCTTGCCAACCAACGTCACATAGATTTAAGTCCCCGCCGATGTTCGAATTTTTGTGATACCATTCAAATTTTACGCTAACTTATGGGGACGCGGAATGTAACAACTACCCTTTGGTGGCTTATTACACACACAAATGATCTATTGTCTGAGAATTGTCCGTTCTTATATCTATCCTATCCTTTCACGATTAATGGCTTTCAATTTCAATTTCTTGTTTATAGATGATTTAACGCAAATAAATCTCCCTACGTCTAGTTTCCCTGTCCCGCCTAAATATTTTGTAGTCATTACGACAAATTTCGGAATCCAACACTTCTTCCATTGGTCACGATTCAGTACCGATCACATGTCAGCATCACATGCCTCAGTTAATTCCAGTGTTGAATTTCCTTATTAACAACGATTCGGTAGTTTATCTGCAACAGTTTTAAAGCCCCTTTTAGTCCCCCCTAATCCTTCCCTGGAACTTTGGTCAATCATTCACTTTGCAACCTGGCCAATTGAAAATTTCATTTCTCTTATACTTTCTAATATTTCACACTACCATACCGTTGAGGCCTACGCTGCCTCCACCGTTGCTGATACCACTGCCTTCCCTCCTCTTTTTCATATCATTGGGTATAGATATTAAAATACATCGGACTGTAAATACAAATGTGGATTCTAACTTTGTAAAAATGTCTTATAATGTTTTATATCAAATTAAATTACATTCATGTTTCATTAACTGAAGTATATGGTGGGATTCATATTTCTTTCTTTCGGCTTGTATTCCTTGCTTTTGTCGACCTCTTTTCACCCTTTTCTATATCGTGGACCTTTTACATTCCTTTTCTTCTCCAAGTTTTTAACTGACTTCACGTATACCCACTCGTTTTCTTTTCTCTCTCGCTCTCACCCATGTCCCTCCCAATCAACAACGTACGTCACGAATATTCATTTTCTAAGTTCGATAGAAATGTTGACATGATTCTCACTTCGAATCTATATTTTCACAATACATTGTATATAACACCTCTGATATTTTGTGAGATATACAAATGTTTTATCATATAGCAATTGTTTCCATTTTGTCTGCGGTGAGATTTATGCTTCGTATTAATATTTAAATGCATTTAATTTTATTTTGAACTTCATATCTACAATTTTAAATGTAAACATTTATATTCAGTCTTTGAGGCAAAAGTATTCTGTACCTTTAAAATAATTTTCATTCTTAAATTTACTTGGGCTTGAACAATTTTTATTTTACTCAATAGAACTAGATGTTTTCGTATATCTAGTTGTGTCAATTATGACGACCATATGATGCGATTAATTTAAAAGCAAAACATTCTACCGAAGTTTTTAAGCCAATGTGATAAGAAATAAAATACAAAAATCCATTGTAATGAGTAGTTTAATTGAATGTCTCAAAACATTTCAAGGATTCCTGTTGTCCTGAGTTTGTAATTGTGTAATCAGTACCTTTGTTATTAGGCACTTCTCTCCCGATGCTTAAATATTCGTTGTTTGTTATGGTTGGTTTTCTGTCCCTATTTTTTAGACTCTTCTTTTAGTTTTCGAAACATATACTACATATACTCCATGATATACTTCATATAATTCCACTGATGTATGTTTTCGTAATCGTACTTTTTCGTCGACAAGTGCATTGTCATTTACAATATATACCCAAAAATAGTTGTTGAATGACCAAATACGTTTACGTCAATTCTAAGTTTCCATTCACTAATATTTTCTATTTGTTTAATGATTTTTTTACATTTGTGTATAATACGAAAATCAAATCCACTTCTGACTCTAAAAACTCTGGAAACACTACTCCAAATCAAATACGAAGATATCGGATGTATCCTCCCCTGTCCCTTTTTCTTAGTCCCCGTAAAAATAATTACTTCCATGTTATTTTTTTACTTTCTGAGACAACCTCGGTTTATTTAGTTCCCAGGTGTAGTCTATTCCATAAGGTTATAACAGTTTCGAGGAATATCTAAATCACTTTGAACATGAAAAAAATTTACGGATCCCGGTTGTTAGCCGTGCGCCCAACTCCCATGCACAATTCTGGAGACAGATGATATTTTGTCAGGAGGGAGTTGTTTTTTCCCGCCTGAATAGGAGCCTCTCTCCCTTTGGTTTTGGTTTTTTGTCTTGATTTTCTTTCCCTTAGCTCGGTGTTCCCGTTTTGTGGCGCCGGAAACTCGCCTTTCGTCCCATCCTCTTAGGTACGCTGCAAGCTCTTATCATGCAGCGTATCCAGGGCTACCACACATCCTCCCATTAAACCCATTTAACCCATCCACACATCCTCCTCTTATAAATAATTCTAATAATAACTCGTTCATTCATTCCATTATTAACTCAATTACCTGCTTCTTAGTCAATATTATTAATAATATCATCCCAACAATAGTCAGCAATTTACAAGCATCTCTCTCAGCCTATTTTAACAACAATAATGCAACAGTACCATAAAAATAATTTAAATCTGCTCAACTGGAACGCGAATGGCATCAACAATAAAAAATTAGAACTAACGTATTTCTTAAATGATAACAAAATAAATCTAGCTTGCATAACAGAAACGCATTTAAAATCAGATGTTACATTTAATATATCAGGCTATAGTGTAGTCAGAACCGACAGATCAAATGCAAACGGAGGTGGTGTACTAATACTAATAGAAAAATCCGTACCATTTATTAAAATCAACCTTCCACACACCCCAGGTCTCGAAACTATAGCCATTAAATTCCCTCTAAACAATAGATTAATAACCCTAATAGCGGCATACAAGCCTCCGAAAACAAAAATTTCTGACTCGAATATTTCAGCGCTATTCCAGATGAATTCGCCCACTCTTCTGATTGGGGATCTTAATGCTAAAAACACTATATGGGGATGTAGAAATACCAACACTGCAGAACGCCAACTCAGCAAAATAATTACGGACATCAAACTTCAGTTAATTATCCCAGCAGAACCCACTCACTACCCCACAGATCACAATAAACACCCAGACATATTAGATATTGCAATTTCTAACACTCAAACCACTTTTTACTCAGCACCCTTCTTTGAACTAGACTCGGATCACCTGCCAACCATCATCTCAACTCAACAAATTACGCCCCCTCACACTCCAACTTTCACACTTAACACACAAAACATCAACTGGAAAAAATTTAAGAACATAATTCAAAAACAATCACCCCACTTTAAAATATTAAAAACTCCCTTAGAAATAGAACAAGCTATAGCCTTTTTAAACAATATGATAATTAACACAATCAACACTCTTAATAATAATGCTCAGCCCCCAATCACTAAACATTTCAATAAAAAACTTCCGAAAAACATTCTCACAATTATTAACACTAGAAACAAAACAAGAAGACTTTGGTGCACCATGAGAAACCCACAGCTTAAGAAAGAGTTAAATTTACTGTCCAACATCGTAAAAAAATCACTAAGGGAACATAAACAAACAATTTACAATAACTTAATCCAGTCCCTCAGCACAAATAACAACACGTTGTGGCAATTCACTAAAAATATCTTGAAAAAGAAAGCAATAATACCCCCATTAACAACTCCAACGGGCAAGAAATTCGCTTCTTATGAGAAGGCTGAAGCATTAGCCGATCACTTTGCTAAATCATTTACTCCCAATGCCACCCCAACTCACCCACTGCATCCAAACATACTCGAAATAGCATCAGCCCCCAACTATAACGTACCACACAAAATAAACTACATATCCCCAAAAGAAGTCATTAATATAATTAAGATTTTGCCAATAAGAAAAGCCCCTGGTCACGACAAAATAAGTAACAAAATCTTTATAAACTTACCTAAACCCACAATAGCATATATCACCAATATTTACAATTCAATAATTAGAACTGGTTACTTCCCCGTTATTTGGAAAAATTCAAATGTAATACCCACCCCCAAGCCATTCAAAAATCTATCCAGAACTGACAACTACAGACCCATTAGCCTTCTTCCCACTTTATCAAAAATACTAGAAAAACTAATCCTTAAAAGACTAAATTCCCATCTGAATAAAACTCAAACAATCCCAATGCACCAATTTGGCTTCACTAATAAAGTTTCAACTTCTCATCAATTATTAAGAATCACGGAGCACATACACACGGCATTCCAAAAAAAACACCATACAATAGTTACCTTTTTAGACATTTCGAAAGCTTTCGACAAAGTGTGGCACCCTGGATTAATATTCAAACTTAAAGAAATAGGTACCCCTATTTAATTAATACCATTAATAGCTTTCTCCAAGATAGAACATTTTCAGTCACAGTTAATAATCACACATCCAATCCCCGCAGAATTACAGCGGGATTACCTCAAGGCTCACCACTGTCCCCCACGCTTTTCAACATATACACAGCCGACATTCCCATAACATCACACACGCACATCGCCCAATTCGCCGATGACACCGCAATTTTCATGTCCAATCATTCAACTTATCTAATCTGTAAACAAATTCAAACACATTTAAATAAAATTGATGAATGGTCTGTCAAATGGAAAATCCAAACTAAATCCTACAAAATCATGCGCCAAAATATTCTCATTAAGAACATTTTCAACCCCAACACCACTCCTAATAAACAATAACCCAATTCCATGGACCTCGCACAATGAATCTGTCGAATACCTAGGGCTGAATCTTGATACCAGACTAAATTGGAAAAATCACATAACAGTAAAAGCACAGCAAGCCAAAATAAAATTAATTCAACTAAAGCCACTCTTAAATCGCAATAGTAAGCTCTCATTAAACAATGCCATCACCATCTATAAATCAATAATTAGACCCCTAATGCTTTATGCATGCCCTATCTGGATCAATGCTTCTAAAACTAATATAAATAAATTACAGATCATCCAAAATAATTTCCTCAGACTTGCCACTCATGCACTCTGGTTCATCTCAAACATTCAACTGCATAAAGAATTTAATTTACCCCCTATACTTGACCATATCGCGCTCCTATCTAACAATTTCTTCTCCAAAATAAACACAATAGCCCAAGCCACCCATTACGGCCTAGCCACCACCTACCAGCTCCCAACAAGAATAAAAAATAGATATCCATTAGATTCATTCCTCAGCATATTTTCAGAACTCAATTAATCACATAGGTGCTCTGTGAGTTTCCTATTCATGTGTATTTAGATTTAGTTGTAAGATTAGCATTTAAGTTAAATATAAGTCATAAAAATACATATGATGTAGTATACATAATACTGAACTATGTACATTCGTTCACTAATAAAGATATACTATAAAAAAATAAAAAAAGGGCTACCACGAGAAGGTTCAGGTAGGGTTTTGATAAGTCAGCCTCGTTACAAAGGCTTCCCATTGTAGAGGAGATCCTCCTGGCTTTTAATTGTGTATACCATGCCCATTAGTATACCGCACAAGGACTAGATTATCCAAACGGAAAGTAAATTAAAATTCTTTTTTTCCTTTGTCAATTGCAGTTGTCATTAAATACTCCTTTTATAATTCAATCATCAGAAGTGGCCTGTGCAGCTAGGGATTTCACTTGATTGTCGTTTTGTTGTCGTGTCATTCCCCAAATACATTTTATGTCATTCCCCAAATGTTGGGAAATGTTATTCCCCAAAGCACATATTTTATTGTTTTAATACCGAAGTTTTACGCCTGCAACTACAGATTCCACGAGTAAAACTATACCACTATTCCATATTAAAGTAGGGAATGTCTGGTGTAACTCAGCTGTGGCAGAGAAAACGCATTTATTAGCATTTTTCGAATGTGTGATGAGATTGTAACGCGCTTTTGCTTTTATTACACGCAACTTTATTTTTAAATCGATATTTTTGATTTCGTAGTTTTAAAAAATGGATTGGTCGTGTGTGGAGTTGCCGGAGTAGAAAGTTAAGGTATTGAGTTCACTCTTCCTATCTGGATCTCTGTCTCTCGTAGGTGAAAGGAGCACTATTTTTAGCAGTATTTTAATGTCGTTAGAAAGAGCGAACTAACAAAAAGCCTACCTAACTGTTGATTATTCTGTAACCAAATATGAAAAAAATTGTCCAATGTTGGGACCACTGTATTCGTAAATTTTTCAATTGTTACTGTACAAATACTCATGAATCACGAGCAGTGCTTCAAATTCCCTGTAAACCTAATTTGGAAGTCAAACTTTTATTACCAATAAGATCAATTATTTTTGAATGTTCCAAAGCAATACTGAAAGGATATTCCTTCTTGCTCATTCACCAACTGTCATCGAGAAATGCAAGGTCAGTTGCCACAGTCATCAATTTTATTAAGTTTTTTATAAGGGTCTTACATTAAATTATTTTAAATGTGCTTGTCTCAAGTAAATCGTTTAGAATCTTAGGACTGCTGAGGCTCAGAATAGTCTAGAGCGGGAATAATCTCCGAGGGCAAGCGCTTAGCGCGCCTGTCCATATTACCGACTGGACGGCCGAGAAATCTCGGTAATTAGGGTTGTAGGTTTAGCGGAGAGAGCCGTGTGCGGCGTCTGTGTGGAGAGCTGTGCGGAGTAGACCACACGTCTCCGGGGGTAGCCGGGGGCGGGGCCGGGGGGAGGCAGCCGGCAGCGGAGGTCGACAACTAACTAGGTCGAGAGTCGAGGACAATGGAGGAGGGACCGAGGCGTGTGAACAGGCCGAGACCAGCATGTCGAGTGCGGTGTCTACTTGTTGGCTGTGCGTTTCCAGAGTCGTGGGCGTGGCTGTGTGAGTGGTGCTGATGAATTACGGAATTGCAATCGGAAGTGGGAAGCATAGCGAGGAGAACAATTACGTACAACTAGCAGAGGATTTCCGTATGGCGATAAATAGTGCGCTCCAATTGATGGGTTTGCTTTTTGTAGAATGTAATTGTCCTGTTTGTACATCTGCAAACACGTCTCTCGCCTCGTCAATTATTGTACCGCCGATTACGTGAATTAGGAACTACGAAATATCCACGGACTCCAACGAACATTTTAGTCAATAACAACAAAATATGTTGGCAGTAAAAACAAAGACAAGCCGTTGTCTAATGTTCCATGTTTTATGAGAACTTTTCTGGATTGAATTCGTATGAAATATTGTCTTCTGCAGAGCTGAATTTCTGATGAGTCTAAAATCGGATGTCGAATTCCCTATCAATTCAAATTTCTACTCACCACATGATATCCAATAATTTTCATGTCGCGACGTTCTTGAGTATATAATAGTCTGATATCGTGAGGGTGAATAACGAACAAATGTTAATTTTCTAATCTTTAATTTTTACATTGTTGGTATACAATTTAAACCTAGAATACTGATGATGACGTAAGTAAACGGGCAAACTCGTCAGCCAACTATCCTGTTGGGTATTTTCTCATGAGCTCTTCCGTAGACAAAATTGAAGATTCGTGGGAGACTATGAGCCGAGATAATTTGTCTGATACGTAAGATCATATGTAGGTATAATTACATTCAGAAACTTCATTACGCAAAAAACCGAATGTTTAATCAAAGAGTACTTCTATCAATTATTTATTCTCCCCTTACGTCACACCCAGTTTTTAAGTGCGTTTATAGTTAAATAAATAAAGACATTAGTTCAGACAAACGTTAATGATTTAGTTCAACAGAAAGTATCCCACGCGTATTACCAACTAGAAATAAGAAAGCAAACCCACGAATATTTATAGGCATGAGATTCCTTTTGATATAAATAAAAACGAGAATCTTTCCCAAAAAAGCACAATGCACGAAATGATTTAAAGATATCATAGATGAAAATGTGTGCATGGCAATATCAAAATATACAAATATATAGTAGAAGAGCGAGTGCATTTCTCAAAGCACATCGAAGAAAATAATATTAAGAAAACTTGTGGTTTAATGAACTCCAACTCATACAATGTGATGTAATATGCGGGGTGTCACAAGTAATGAAAGATAGAACAATTAAGAAATTCATTTTAACGGAACTCGCTATTATAAAAAAGTTAGAAAAGTATCTAAAATCTTATAGGACGGCTGTAGACTCCTAATGGCTGTGTGGTTCATCTGCAATGAGAAAGAAGCTTTCGAATGCTGCTACAAATGAAAACGATAGTGTAAGAGTGATTGAATTGACTTTCATCCATATGTGAGTATCGAGTATATCCTACTTTCAATCATGTTTCATTCGCATCTCTGAAGTGGGTTAGAAAAGAAAAATGTTAAATGTAGTTGCCACATTACTATGAAGATTGCTCTTATTCTTTATGTAAGTATGTAGTGTGTACGTATGAGGCCCGTTGGTGGCTCGTTGGTTAGCTTGCTCGCTTTCCACGGAGCAACCCGGGTCCCGATTCCCAGCGAAGACAATATTATAATTGTGCACTATCCTTAAAAAATGTCTCAGTATCTATTGCTGTGTGACGATGAGAAAGCCTGCCCTAAGGTTATGAAGACCAGTATATACATTGGAGGGATGTCGTCATGCGAACCACAGGATCCTCTTATCCCATGGCCATGAGACTGATCCATGGCTGGTAAGCCAAGGCTCATATCGCGATCTCGAGCCAAAGAACAGGACAGTACGTTCGTATGAGTGTATTTTACTTTCCCGTATACGTACGTATATACGGAGTAATATGCGTAGTATAGGGAAAGTTATGCAATCCTGTGGAAAATCGATTTCGAGATTTCAACGGAAATACACGTTTTGGAGTCCCCTGATACCGAAAAGGTGTTGTTTTTTCAAAACGCCCGTCTGTCTGTCCGTCTAGTGTTTGTGAACGCTACTACCACATAAACTAAGCGTAGGATTTTCTCCAAATTGAAAAAAACCTTATCGATCTGGCTCGACTCGAATCTTTGATTTTGAAAAACAAATCTTTAAAATTTCGGGGTACTTAAAATTAATGCCCTCCGCATATTTTCAATTTTTTAAAAACGAGTAAAATATGCTTATAAAGGTGGCATAGGTCAGATTCTCAAGTTTAACTGAATTTTTAAAAATTTCAAAATTTCAAAAATTCAAAATCTTTTTATAACTACAAAATTGAAGATAAAAACTTTTTCTTCAAATAAAATTTGTTCTTTCTTGTTTTTCAAATAAAATTTGTTCTTCAAATAAAATAAGATTTTCTCAAAATCGGCCCAATTTTTTTCTTTAAACTCTTAGTAAGGATTGAGCTAAATGCACTCTATAAGATGACATAAACGCCATATTGTTGTATTGTTTTCTCCTTTTCAAAAATCATAAAAATTTAATATTTTGACTTGTCTCTCACGTCCTTAATATTTATATTAGCGGCAATTTCTTCACATTAATGTATTTATGAATATATGTGCTTTAAATAATGTAACATAAAGTTTCCCGAGAACTAAACAGTTTTCCGTGAAAATAACCTTTAACTTCCGCATTTTGAGAAACGCTAGAACAGATAGTGCCAATGGCACCGTTTAAGATGAAATAGATTTAATTTTGCTGTATTCGCTGTTTTTTTTAATTACACAAAAGTATTTTTTAAGATCTTTCACGCCTTTAATATGAACATTTCGAGCAATATGTAAACACTATTGCATTTGTGACTGGAAGTGCTTGAAATGACGCCATATGAAGTTTTGCCAAAACTCATTAGTTTTCTGTGAAAAGAGGTTCAAATTTCGAATTTACAGTAGCTCTTAAATGTCATTTTCTTAAAAATGGTTCCAAATTTTTCAATGAAAATTGCAATTTGGGACGAGGTTTTACTGTTATTTAATATTTTTAAAGTAATAATTCGATTCTACTATTAGGACGCCAAAAAATGAAGAAAATTTCAAAAATGTGTACTTGGGAGGCAATAGATGACAGCTGGCAAAAGTACGTTGCAAGTCCGAATAGCTAGCTGAGACCAATGGAAATAGAACACTAATACGGGAAAGTCTCTGTCATTATCTAGCACCACTAGTTTTCTAGGTTTTAAATTTCATCTAATAAAGCACTACGGTAGCAAGCACTGCTGATACCTGACATTACTATAATTTATCCCAATAGGCAGTCGCGAGATACTAGAGAGAAATAGAATATTGAAGATATTCAGATTTCTAGCTACGTATCTAGAACGAGACAGACACGTATATGCCCCTGGTTTCGCAGGGTTCGTTAAATTTCTTTGCTTTTTTCACCACAGACGGGAGATTTTTGTAAAGTATGTTTTCTTATATTTCATGCTCTAAAGAGGTACCAGACAGTCATCTAAAAAGGAAGCTGTATTCGTATATAAGACATTATTCTGTATATAAAACATTCAGAAAAATAATAGATTTTCTTATCTTAGGCCCAACCCAATAACAACTGCTGTAACATGAACGAAAGCAACGGATCATCTGTTTAATATATTAAAACTTTCGATTTCATTCTCGACATATTTTTATTATAAGGAATTAAGCCTCCTTAACATTGTTAATACTACAAACTACTACAAAAAGAGAACATCGCAATTGATCGATCAGCAAAATATATTAGGCGACTTATCTAAAAAATATAATGAGAAAGGTTAAACAAATGCAGTAACAGAAGTGAAGGACAAAGCAGGAACGCTTAGCCTAGATCTCCGTTTTAAAGACGTAAGAAGGAGAAGCAAAAAGCGAATGTTTGATGAAAACAGCACGAGAAGAATTTTCTTCAAGAGAGAGAGAGAGAACCCTTTTCATTCCCCCAAGAAACAAATCCGATTGTTAATTTAAAAAATAATGGAACGGGTTCTTAATGAATTGAGGTAAAGGTTTGGAACATTCAAAACATGTATATTTTATTGGGCATCTTCAGTGAAGCTCGGATTTAAACAATGAGTGGAGTGATTAATGTAGTAGATCTGCCCCAAAACTATTAACTTACTCTCCCACATTGCATTTTGAGACCAGATGTACCGAAAACTCGCAAGTGAATTCATGGCTGATATAAGGTTACTTACGTTGAGTACCTGTCTTCAAAGTGAAAATACAACAAACCTATCCAAATTCGAGTTTAGTCAACTGATTGTAATGTAAGAATATTAACAGCGCGCTTTCCCCCACGATCTGTGTTTTCAATTAGTTCATTGACCGATCTGATAGTGTATGTTAGAAAATTTCAATCCATTTGTCACTACTAATCCAGCATTCAGTGGTCTTGATTCTAAAACACAAAGTACGTCGAAACAGAGCACACAAGCAAATGAAATTACGTGTTCATTTCGGCCAAAGTACGTATTGATACCTAGACAGAAATGAAGCGTCCCTACACATCTATGCAAAAGTTATAATAAATACACTCTTAAACAATGGTACAATATAGTTAATGAAAGATCAGTCATTTTTCTGTGTTCAAACATATCCGAAATCTTCATTCAATCTTCATATAATTATTATTTAGAGCTCAGTATATGTTTCGTCAAGTTTTTGATTTTTAACAAACTGAAAATAATTAGCTCGTCAGAAAGAAGCCAGCACTAAGACACACATGTAACTACATCCACAGTACTAGACTCCCAGATGCGAATGAAGCTATGTATTAGTTGCGCTCTGGTTGCATTACAACAATGATGAGTGTAAAATATCTATACACTTACTGAAAGCACTGTTCAGAAAGCAGCAGAATTCCATTCGTCTCTTTTTACCTATTTTTCTTGCGTTCGCTATCGGTGATTTCCATTCCGTTTACTTATTCAGAACAATATTTCTGGGTCCGCTTGAATCGTTCTGTTCCCTTTAGGGAGATTGCAAGTTTATCACACTTAGCCTGCGTAGTTCATGCAGTGCGCGCTGTCGGAAAGTCCTCAATAATTGATTTATATCGAGAGCCTAATAAAGGAAAATAGCAATCATTTCCAATTAACGGGTTCTCTCGCACGTGAGCTACAAATTATGGGCGAGTGTCCCCATGTGACCGAGTGCGTGTGGACGGGGGCGCAGCATCCGTCGATAGCTCCGGGAATGCAGGACGCTTGCATTTGCATCTGGAAACGTCCAATTACCGATTCCCGCTAGCTGTGCTAGACAGCGTTCATTCGGATTCAGTGGAGTGCATCGAGGTTTCAATTATCGGCACGTTAAACGAAGGACCTTATAATGGACTTCCTGATGTTTTGAAGGTGGCAGGGCGTTGTCGTGCACAAGTGTGCCAGAAATGGAAAACATTGTTGAACCGTATTATATTTAAGAAACGGGATATAAAATTATTGAAAACGAACAGGTAAAATTAAGCAGAATAATAATGTATTCTATCATATTACCTACATTACACAGATCTGCGAAGACTTTGCGTCACAGTATATATTTTTATTTATATTATATCGAATGTCCTTATTTAGAACATGATACTTGACCTTTTGTATACGTACATTATTTCAATATTGTTAATTAGACAAATCAGTTTGCACTATGTGCTGAAATTATACGAATGAACGCCTGTCTGATTGAACTCTTTATTGAGCTATACTTCAACATCTTTTTCTTTCCGTTTGTGCCATTTCAGCGTCGGGATAGTCCAGTTCTATGACACACATCTGCTGCCTATCCTTCCCAGGATCTTCTGGGTCTTTCAGGAGTATTTTCCCGTCTGGCCTCGCCTCCAATATCTGCTTTGGTTTCCTGTGCTATTTCATTATAATTACATGTCCAAACCATTTTATCACAATATTGTCACTAGTGTGCATTAGTGGTGTGACTTTTAGTTCATTCCTGATAGTAGAATTTCGTATTCTATCTCTTCTAGTTTTGCACACTGTTCTGCGTTAAAACGTCATTTATATATCTGTTATTCTACTTTCTGTTTTTGTATTGCATGGTAGATTTTCCATTCCTTAAATAAAAGTTAGTACATATACCGACATCAGATTTGTAATTTCGTTTTAGTGCCAACTTTCATACGTAAACCATTGTTACTTATTTAATAAAAGACGGAATTTGCCGTCTTAACCCTGTTATTCATTTTATCTTCATTTCTACCGTACCCTGATATAATTATACCCAGGTACACATAACTTTGAACCTGTTCCCATTCTTCTTGTCCCCAGGTAATACTCATTTCATCTTTTTTTGCCTATACACATTATATTACACTTGCTAGTATTCATTTTCATTCCCCTGCCTTCCAACGCATGTCTCAACTCCCTGACCATCTCCTGTAGTGCCCTTCAGTTTTTGGCAATGAGCAGTATATCTTCTCGGAGACTATCCGTACCGGCCTCATCCGCCAATTTCCTGCCATACATTTCTCGGTAGGTCTCTTGGCCTGTTTAATTATTTGAGCCATGAGTATAATAAATAATAGTGGGCTTAGGGAGTCACCTCGTTTCTCACCTTTATTGATTTTAAATTTCTTACTATGTTGCCCATCTAATTTCATTGTAGCATACACATTTTATATACTTCTATATTTTATATACTTTTATATTTTATATTCTTTTATATACTATTAATTACCTCTATCAGTTTGTTTGTAAATTTTTCATTATGAAGTGCTGACCATATTTCTTTCCTAGGTACTGTATCGAATGCTGACTTCAGGTCTATAAAAGCAGCATATGTGGTTTTCGCTCTACCCTACTGTAATGGTCCGTGTGGTGTATATACGGTCTTCTGTTTGTCCATACGATCTAAAAGCACCCTGCTCCTCTTCTAATCTTCCTACACTATCCTTCTCAATTTACCTACCACTATCTAGGAGTATATTTCAATCATGCATGAAAGACATAGCCCTATAGTTTTCACATTTCTCTGTACTTCCTTTTTTATGTATGGGTACTATTACATTTTCCTCACAGTCTTTGGGTGTCCTTCCCTCATTCTCTGCATGTTGGCATACACTGTTATTCATTCCTTTCCTATTTTCTCACAATATTTTATCATTTCTGGGGTTATTCCGACCGATCCTGCTGCTTTTTTTATTTGAGTTCTCCTCATGGCTTCTACCTTCCCATCTTTTATTTGGATCCCTACTTCTTCTGCTAGTTCTGCCTGGTGTCACTCACCAGAATCGAATAGCCTTCCTTCCCATTTCTATATCCCAGTGACGAACAGATTTCGTGCCCTTCATTCGTATCTTCCCATTGGTCAGTAGATTCCTCTCTAAAGACGTTCTCATATTTCTTCCATGTTTCTAATACCTAAGCCTGCACTATCTTTAAATTGTTTTCCGAGTCCCCAATATTCCTCACCGTTTTCTTGTTTCCACCTTAATCCATTGATTACTTGCTAAAAGGTTTATTTTTTATTTTTGTGGTCCTTTTCCTCCACTTCCAAGCCGAATTCTTCCCACGCCTCTTCCCTGGCCTTGACTTCTGAACTTGCTTTCTTTCACGCTTACACATTTTTTCCCCAATCTACATGTGTTCTTTTTCTTCTTAACTCACTTATTTACGTTTTCATTCCAGCATCTTGTTCTTTTGAATTTTGTATTAACAGTTTTCTTTCCAAATACTTTTATTGGTATCTCTGGGTTTGCTTCTTTAAATTTTTGTCAGTTGCCCTCAATTTCATCGTTTTCATCTCCTCTTCATTTCCAGTTTTGTGCTGAAGGCTGGCTCATATCTTTTCCTTATATTTTCCTGTCTAAGGTCCTCGCTTTTGATTTTTTCATATTTCTAATTTGTTTATGGCTACTAATTTATGTTCAGTTCTCAGTTTTGCGCTTCTCTAAACCCTGACATCTCTTACTGCATATCTAAAGGAATACATGTATGTGAAGTAGTCAATCATACTTTTAATGCTGTTTTGGTTTCTTCTAATTTCGAAGGTAAACGGGTGTATTTTCTTATGCGGGAATCATCTGTTACCTATTAATAATTGGTCATCAACATAGAATCCCAACACCATTTTCATTTCTGATGGTTTCCGCGCCATGCTTCCTCATTCTTCCCTTTCCCTTCCTATTATCCGATCCTAATCGAGCGGTCCAGTCTCCCATAATTGCTACTTGATTGTTTATTTCCCATGCCTACTCTAGTATATTTTGGAGTTTTGAATAGAAACATTCTTTCTGTAAAACACCTTTGTCTTCTGGTAGTGAATAAATTTCTACCAGGGCTACTCTTTCTTTCAACTGAATGTCTATTCGTACTATTCTTGAACTTCCGGGTTTCCAATTTACCATCCTTTTATTAATTTCTTGATGTATTATAATACATATCCCTTATGTAATTCCATCACATCCTGGTCCCTTCTTTTTAACCTCACATATTCCTAGTATTTCCAATTTATTTTTCTCCACCTCTTCAAATATTTCCATTTCCTTCCCAGACATTGATGTTATATTCCATATGCCTATATTCATAACCTGTTTCTTGCGCGGTCGTCTAAGTTGTTCGTTCTGTCCAAGGCTATTCAAGTTTCTCTGAATCCGCTTGTAAGAATGGGTAGGTGATTAGCCCTACGCCACACTGCCCAGCGGGGAATATCCCCTCTCCGCGTCTGGGCCAGCGTGTTTTGGTTCAGGGTCTCTCCTAGCCTTTGGAGATCCCTCTCCTCCCTGCAAGGTAGCAGGGTTGTTTCCTTCCTTTATCCCAATGCTTCCGTTTTCAGGCGCCGGACTTGCTGACTTTTGACCCAAATCGGGCATTCCCACTACAGGAGAGGGCATTACTGGTGTTTTAATGGTGCTTACTTGTGCGCAAGGGTAAACCTCAGTCAGACCTAAGTCAGCCATTTGAATTGCCTACTTTAACATCCCTAAGTAGCATTCAAAACGACCTCGACTTCCAACAAATCTGAGCTCTGCCCCTTACCCTACGTTGTTTGTAAACAATATTATGCCTTAGCTGTGTACTGGCTTGGAATAAGCAGGTGTGCCATCTAATATTGATTGATTTTCAATGGTGTGTAAAATCATTTTCTGTTTAGTAGGCTAACAATTAAATTCAAATGTTTTTTATGACTGATGATGTGAATAATTAATTAACAAATCGTTGTGTACCAACGTAATTTTGTATACTATATATTTGAATAAATAAAAATAAATTTCCTGCTTTAACATTAATTGATAGTTTTTAAATAAAAAAAGAGTACTTCTCATTTAACAATGTTGCAATTTATTGCAGCCTTCGGCAATACCGCCCCTTCTGTTAATGTATTGTTCCAAAATATTCATTGCACGACCTAAATATACTCAAATTAAGGATGCTAACTAATTGAGACATTAGTAATAAAACGAATGACGTAGAGAATTAATCATGGGACTCAAGGATTATTCAGTGATGATAACAATTTTCTGGACAATATTAAAGATGCTCGATACGAATACGTAGTTAAGATGATGCTCGAACAATTAGGATATTCCGTTGTAATGAGTTTGAAGTTGTAGTTTTCCCATTTTTATTTTGAATAATTCTGAAAAACTTGCAACAAAAAATAACAAGATAAACGGTTTCATCGGGATATAAAACGGGTGGAAATTAGGTACAAGGGTTGATCGTATGTCTCTATGACGGCAGATAACCGTTGGTATTTGATAAGAGATAACTCGCCTGGACCATAAATGTCAATCAACACAGCGATCAGATTTTTTTCAAAACGGAGATGAAAATAGATTTCCTATGGTATGCTTCATATTTCACTATTTATTTGAATTAGTGTTCTACGCATGGCAAAATTTAGTTACTAATAAGAATTTACCAAGAAACTATTTTTTCCCCGCTGAGGACACGAACGTCGTACGTGACACGCAAAATTGGCAAGTAGATTTCAATTCAGAACACTAAAATTAGGTTTGAAGACGTGTAAAACTCTATTTTGTTTGTAACAGATGTAATTTCGTAGACCAATTTTTTATCACAAATTGTTAGTGGAAAATAGAGAATTCACAAAAATTATTCTTCTATTGTAACAATATCGTAAAAGCGTGTATCGTCTAAGCGTGTATTTGATTCGTGATAGCAATCTGGTGTGTTACGTACGTTATTTTTCGTTTTGGTTCTTTTTTCCAAACGTCATTATAACTCATCATGATTTCTCAAAAAAGTTGCTTCATGCAAGGATATTGAAACTATAGCAATAAATAAATTGTTAAAAAATATTTAATCAGAATCATTGTCTGTAAGTTTTTAACTTGAAAAGTCTTCGAGAAAAAGTCAGGTAGTCACTATATATATATATATATATATATATATATATATATATATATATATATATATATATATATATATATATAGTGACGTACCTGGTGATGCCGGTACTTTCACTGCAAGAAGTTACTAAAGGAGGGTGTCTTTTTCGTGAATGGGTCCCTACGAGGAGTCGATATAGCATCGGGAAATTTAATTAGTAAATGTGATACAATTATAAACAGGATTTATTCACAAACCAAATCTGTTAATTACATGATTTAGAATACTAGTACACTTTGCCTTGGTACCAAGATCAGATTTAATATGAGTTCTTATCATACCTTGGGGCCCCAACAAATACCTTCGTTGTTTGAATTACGGCTCGCATCGGCAGGTATCGCCGACCTCCGCAGCAGCTTGGCGTAGTCGGCGGCTGGTGGTGTAGTGGTCGCCTTGGCTGGCGGCCTCGCAGGTCCCTCGATCTCGGCTCCTGGTACTTCGGCGTCGCACTTCCCTCTAATTACCCTTCACCGTTTTGATATAACTACATAACACGTGGCCACTGCACGCGCCAGCGTCAGCTTCGCAACACACAGTTCTGGTATTGTTCTCGTTCTGCTTCACCGGCCACATTCCGGCCACACTTCGGCCACCGCCGACCCCTGGCGACCGCCTCGTCCGTCTCTCTCCTCGCAACTGTCGTAACGGCTCAATTCTCCGCCGCTCCACGCTCGGTTTGCAACGGTCGTTCCCACGCTGTGTTCGCGGCAGCGACGGCGGCGGCGGCGGGCCTCCCCACTGCCGTCCGTCGCGTCTGCCGCCTGTACTACGCAGTCCAAAATGAACTCAAGTTTCTTATGCTAATATTTCTAATTAACATAAGGAAACATTCTATGTTTCAATATATATATATATATATATATATATATATATATATATATATATATATATATATATTTTCTAACCAACCCATCTTCCACAACTGGTACCTATGCTGATGCACGCATGAACCGTAAGCGGGTTAATAGGATATTTTGCTCGTGAAGCGAGCTTAAAATCTAGGGAGCAGGATCTTCAGGGTGCGAGAAAGGTTTGATCCCTTGACACAATAAAATCACACAAATTGCACATAAACGAGCGTATAATTTACCCAAAAACTTTGTGGCATAAGTTAATGACAAAAAATCAAGAATAGATTCACACTTTTAGAAATAAAAAATCAAAAACACAAAATAGAATCCTTTACAGCACATTAAATGAATTAACACATAATTTACTTCAAAATTGATTCTTTGAAATAATTACTCTAATCTACAATGGGAATTCCCTCGGAAAATTAATTATATCTCAATTTATGCTATCCTAATTACATTTGCACATGAAACCAAATTCAGTTTACAATCTCTTGCTTCAAAAAAATATTACTTGCAAAGAACAAAATGTGTGCAAGTGCACTACTCTCGTTTACAATTTAACTGTGACTGCTAATAGCAGAATAATAAATGTTCCAAATAGAATGTTTTAGGCGGGCAATAGCGCATCAAAAGTCTCCTCCTACAATGCTACAATTTGTTGCCACGCGTGTCCTCAATTTCCTATACTAGTCTTTTTCCCTGCCGACGTGAACTTGACCTACTTTCCGCAGTTCTAAGTGTTACCTCGAAAACTCCCGCTTTTTGGCCTTGATGGTAATGTCCTGGCCTCTGCAACGACGTCGCTCGGTCCCAGCTTCTGCGTCGTACGAGACGGGATTCGCCTCTGCCGTCTACGCTGTCTTCTTGCGTCCTCTTCCGTTCTTCCTAGTCGGCCTCTTTTTCTCCTTGCTTCTTGCGTCCTCTTCCGTTCTTCGTAGTCGGCCTCTTCTTCTCCCTCGGCTGCTACCGGCGCCTCTGTCTACGCCCACGTTGTGAAAATGTCCCTTGCACTTCTCTGAATACTCGTGCAAGTTCCTCGCTCGTTGCTACTTCTACTTCGTTAAACAAGAACTTTCAATGCTTTTCTCACAACGAGTAACTTTTACTTCCCGTGATGTTAATTGAAGAAACACTTTACTAAATATTCACTATCTCGCGGACGACTAACTAGCACGTCTGTTCGACGCCGAAAACTCCTACCTAGCAGTCGTTGAGGCGGCAAACAATATCTAAGCTGACGTTAACGAGCGGTGATCAAAATGCTACTTACCCGACGAACGGCGACAATCAAAAGAGGAGCCTGCTTACTCGACGCGTGGTGGCAAGAAAAGAGGGCTTCCGCGTGCGGATTTGCGTATTTATTGTCCGACGCCTGGGGAAATTCTCAGTAGTGGGGGCTGCTTCTCCTCTCTCAACCCTTCACAAGGAAAAACGTTGCTTGCTAGTTCGCCTTTGATTAGTACGGGCAACGGATACCAGACTGCGCGTTTAGGCACCTCCGATTTCTGCGCCTTCTATCCTCGCTGCCTGTGGGTGTTCATACATGCGAGATGGTGGTGTTATGGGTTGCACAATCCCATAACGCCACAATATATATATATATATATATATATATATATATATATATATATATATATATATATATTAGTGTGTGTCATAATTACTCTAGTAACAGTCCTACGACATAATGAAGCATTATTTAACTTTAAGTGGCTTGGACAAAAACCTCTAAAGATAATAAGAAAATTTTTATCGCAACAAAAATATAGCTATGTGGAATGTAGAAATAATATGGCCATATTTAGGAAATGTATAGAAAATGTTGTTAGGAAAAATGAGTATGGACGTGAATGCTCCGGAAACTGTAGAGTCTCTTCAATCAATTATTTTGGACAGCCAATGATCTCACGAAAGAGCCTAACAAACTTCAACTTCAGACGTTTCTAAAAAGTGTGGATATGGTGGTGTCCTGGTTCCCTGAATGTGGTGGTGGCCTTCCCGTACTGAATGGTGAGAATCGGTGCCGACTTACATTTCGACTCAAGTGGGATTTCTCCCTCAAAGTATCTCCCCCACCGGGGAAACCTCCCAGTCGGGACAAGCTCTAAACTCCTAACTGGTTTCCCGACCTGTGTACAGCATGAAAGTGCGTTGTGTTAGGTACGTTTTCTCTCCTTTTCTGCATTTCTCTTTGTGGGATATGAAAGGTTAAGGACTAGGAAGGAAATATCACGTGCGGTCGTGTTTTGTTGATCCGGCATTGGTTGGTGTTGAATAAAAAAAAACTCAGAAAACTGTCGATCAGAGCAGCCTGCCGCTAGAATTTTCCAAACAGCGGGTCCTTTTTCATTGCTAGTCTCGAAAATCCGTCCCCGTCAGAATTCGAACCCTAGGGCGTCCCGATGAGAAACACTGCTAAGACACCTGTTATGCTGGTACTGTGGTAAACTCAGCCAGTTTTCCGATTGTTTGTTAATGATTTTTACGCCTTTACATCAGTAAACTCATGTATTCAATGAACACGTTTTCACCGAAATGTGTCCTAATATTTTCAAAATGATACAAAGATTAAGACGCTTTCAAAATTGTAATAAAACTTCAAATTTCAAAATTATTGGCAATTTATATATTATACATATATAATTTATATATAATTTATATTTATATATATATATATATATATATATAATTTATATTTATATATATATATATAAACACGCACGGTACACGCGCATGATGACGTATGAAGCAGTCGGACTGGAGAGGGGGAGAGGCCGCGCACTGACCCTACACGGAGGGCGCGTGCATAAATAGGTCAGGCAGTCAAACCCACGGTCAGTCAATCTCTTTCGTTCCCCTTCGCCAAGCCAGCAGCACTCGCAAAAGTTCTTGATCGCCGATCCAGCAACAACTTCGTCAGGTTACTAGGAAGGAGTGTCAGACGCCTACATAGCCGTCCGCGAATTTTGTAGACGTTTTCTGGAAGAAAGTATTTGTTCAGACAAAGTCGCGGAGGGTGAATCTAATCTATCCGTTTTTGTGGAGCTGAGGCCAAGTATAATAGGGAAGTAGTTCGTACTGAAGGCTAGTTAATTTCAATCAGCGGCCAAAATTTTGGACAGTACGTGCGGAGCGAGGAACATTCGCTCGCGGCCGTAAATAGAAACGTCGAGGACGAAGCAGACGAGGATGGAAGGCGCCGGGCGTAGACGAAGCAGACGAGGACTGAAGGAGCCGGATGTAGAAGAAGCAGACGAGAACGAAAGGCGCCGGGAGCACAAGGCCGGAAGTCGACACGCGTGGGCAACCAGCAGTCACCTTCTACTAGGGGTCCACTAGCGGCAGCGCGGAGTCCGGAGGCGAACTCCGTCGACGTAGAGGCCAGAGCGCGTCAAGGTCAAGCATTGGAGCACTGCGACGGAACGTAACGGTGGGCAAGCGCCGCAAAAATTAGGCCGAAGTCACAGCGATCAGGGAGAACTTGTTAGCCAGGAAATTGTGAGAGAAATAAGCTTACGGGAGACATTCTGTGTATCTTTCAAAGATTCTTGTCATATTAAAGCACTATTGCTCACTAAAACTGTAAATAGATCATTATTCATTTTGTTGTTCGCCACAACGAAATTGTTGTAGAGAGTGATGCATCTGCACCGGTTTTTTTGTAAGTAACGTTATTTGAAGAGAATGTTAAATTGTATACTTTGTCAGTATTTATGTAAATAGGAATTGTGACTAATGGAATTAATCAGAGTAACAAAGGGAATTCCCAGTGATTATTAGTGTGATTAGTTTAATAAGTAATTTTCACTTCATTGGATCTCAGATATTGTGTTTCATTGTTATTTGGTCAGATTTTTTGTAAGCGACGAAGAGGGTTTTAAGATTATTAAACCCACTTTAGCTGATTTGTGTTGTTATTGGATTGGCTCTCAACACCCCAAAATATCCCACTGCCCTGAGATATTACAAGCTAGCAAGAGCACGATATCTGAGAGGTCCCGAACATGCGATTTCGGTAATTGCTAGTCGAGGGGTACTTCGTCAGTTTTATATATATGAGATATTTCCTTTTCTTAAAAATGTCACTTCATTAATGGATGAAAAAGAAGCACCCATTTAAGTATAGCAAGGGGGATTATATAGGGAATACGGATTGCCTAGGTCCGTAAAACGTGGATGATTATTATATTACTCCCTTATTCGTAACGAAAGTCTTTTCACTGTTTTTTTAAAGTAAATATATAAATAAATTTTTAAATAAAGAATTAAGGATTTCAAAAATTAAAATAGTGAAAACCAATTAAAATTGTGTCTTATAAATAAGAGTTTCTAACTTTTATAGATTTTTCTCTTAACCTCCACTCTTACATACAACAATGCGCAGAATAGAATAAACAGGATGCCTGTACATTAACAACAATGAAACCACATATAAAAACATGAAAGTTCTAAACGCGCTCGAAATGATCCAGTCATGTTAGTTCCATATAAGCACCAATTCACGAGAAAGGGGATTTTCTTGTTAGGTACTCCGGTTGTATTTCTGTCCAGCGGAGTAAAAAGATATGGAAGATTGGATACTCGCGACAGTTTTCTCTCACGTTCTCGACACCACGATCCTAGAGGTCGCCTCTATCTCCTTCCGCAGATATAGCCGCGAGTCCAATAAAACTTATGTGCTCCGAGATGAAAGAACGTTGCGAAACGAGTGGCCGGCGACGTGAGATGGGAGAAGAATGGAAGGCGCCAAAGCGGGCGGGACGAGGTCATCAAAGAAGAGAGTTGAATTCTCCACGAACATTCGAGCAGCTTCAGCGAAAATGGAGGCGGAAACAGCACGCAGAGAGCGAATGAGGGAAATGAAAATTGAACCATTTAATTTTATTGCATTGAGGGGTTTTATTTGCAAGAAAGTATGACCATTAATATGGGCTCACAGAAAAGGATTTAAGCAGTTACAGAAGCGTAATAGCGTACATCATTAAGGAAATGTATATATTATAGTTTTGTGACAAAATAAGAAAGAAAATGTTTTTATGACAAAATAAGTTTCTGAGACCTGTTCATCCTGTGCAAGTCGAAGAATTAAAGGAAAAGAAGTACATCTAGAATTAATTCATAATGCACGTCAAAAATAAGTTCACTCTTTCCGCAGTCGGCCGTCGTGTAACCGAATACTTCACTCTATAGAGACGGACATAAATACGTAAAAATAGAAAGATAGAAATTTTTAAAAAATAGTAATATTTTAAGGAGGGAAGGGAATATCTTAATATTGTTCGCGGCCCGTTAGTTGTGATATTTCGTAATAAACTGTCATGTGTGTTAAATTGTGTTTTAATTCTGTGCGATATCGTGCTGTTAACTCTACAAAACGGACATTAAGTAGTATTTTGCAGGCAGCACGGTTGGGCTGACAACTGAAAATGTGAACGTAACCAAATGTCATCTAACGTTCAAGGAAAAACGGAAGCCAAGAAATCGTACGTCAGTGCCGCATTGACGGAGACGTCCTGACCACAGGCCAAGCCGTGGTTATATACTCTGAAGAAGGAAAAACGATACGAGACTACATATGTAAGTTAACCTCAATTAACGCCAATGATTTAATATGGACCCGTATCTCCAATAACAGATACATGTCATCTAAGTACTAGGCAAACTACAGACCACAACTGATAACGTGACGTCCCTAAACATACGTAACAAAGAACTGTTTGTCAGACCTCCCGTTAGTAAACAAAAGAGGGTACTCATTTCAAATGTGTGCCCGATCATTCCATGTTATGATTGAAAATTAATTAATCAAGTGAAATATTTAATGTACATTTATCAATTTTCTCAAATTAAGTATTTCTTATAGTATCGCATAAGAAGAAGTTATAAGCTTATGTAGACTCTGATTATGTAAACAAACACTAGAATACACTACCATATTTTATGATTGTACTACCTATAGAATTTATTTCTCAACTGATACAATGACCTGTTTTAATTTCAAGCACTCTGGACATTTTGCCAACCTATGCACAAATAAATCTGCCAACTGTAATAATTTTAATTAATGTAGTTAAGTAATCCCTTGTTGTTGAGCATGATATCAGCCTTGATTCTTTTACAAGTTCCCAAAAACCAGTTCATCTTAATTTTATGAATTCGCGTTATTGAAGGATTACAAGTTCCATCAATCCTTGATGGTTTCGAATACATTATTTATTACGTTTTGTGAATTCATTTTCCAATTGTCAGGATTGTTGATACAAAATATGGATTTTATCAGTGTAGTTTCTTGCGGGGAACGTTGTCCGTTCTGGAAGAAAGTCCTTTTTTCTGTTTATTGGCGTCTGCGTGCAGTGCTTTTTCCGTGTAGCGATTTCCCGTCATTGAGCTTATGAGGTCTCGAGTGATAATTATTGTTTGTTATAACTTTTGTGTTTGTTTATCGTCCTTAATTGTCGTTGTGGTCACCGTTTCCTCCTCCTGCTGCTGTTGTTTGTGGACTGGGAACAACTAATCATCTCATCGTTAAAAAACGAACTTCACAATTAAAAAAAATTATTGGATATCAGTTTACAAAGTTAAGCTATGAATATTCGAAAAGTTTCTCAACAAAAGCGTACAGAGTCTTGAATAATTAAATCTTTCATTGTAGCAAACAAAACATGGCTATTGAAATTTTTGAAATAAATAAATTTATTTCATTATCACAACTAGTAGCAGCAATAACAAGTAAGATCATGAAATGAACAAGTCCAAACAATAATGCTTGTTGCAAACTGCTGGTTTGCGATTACCGTATCGTTAAAACCTAGTTCGTGTTTGGTTTGTATGGATTTTATTATCGGCAATTGTCTCAATGCTGAAATGCAAAAATGCAGAACTAATGCAAAAATTAGTGTCCACTGGAAATCAAAGCCAAAACCATGTGCGCGGGAAGTGAACATATCTGACACGGACACTACGCATAAAAGTGTGTAATTAATGTTTGAATATATACTTTTATTAAACTTAGTATAAATTAATTGACACAAATTGCTTACGTTTTATTATATATGAGTGTTCTGAATTTTGGAATTAACATTCCAGTCTTTCGATAGTACTGATAGCTTCGCTAGAGGCCAGAAGCAGTGCAAAAGATAACATTTTAGTGCAATAGAAATTATCTGTAATAAAATGAAAGAAAATTGTAGTATTTTTAAAATGTGAACCAATTACATTAAAAATAATAATCTTAAACAACGTTGTTTATATAAGTTTCCTCTTCTACGAAAATTGCATTTGAAGAAAGAACGGTAATTTTGCTAGTGTACTATATTCTAGTGTTGGATCAGTCACTACAAAAATATATTATTTAAACGCATATTTTAAAATATTATGAAATTTCTAAACTTTAATAATTTACATTCGCATTTACGTCAAATCGCCAAGCACTTGATTTTGCCAATTAACGCACTTAATATTCTGAAAATTCAACTATTTTAATCGTTTTTTACTTTTCCGAACAGTTTGTTTTGTCTTCTTGAGAACTGTGTTTGCTGTCATATAAATAGAGTTTACAGAAAGTCCTTTCGCCAGTCCAGCGTGCTCTTTAACAGGTTTGCTCTTTAATAGGTTTCACGTTACGTGTAGATCGAAACCCAAAGGTTGAGTGGATCTCACGTAACTAGCGAAATACAATGTTCTTACTTCTGCGTACAAGAGGGTTATATTTCCACCGTCGACATTGTGAGATTCCTCTTGCTTCTGGTACATGAAGAATTGAAGAAATATATTTTCTTTGATTGAAGCATTAAATGAAGTATTTTTGCATAATAGTAATTAGGTTCCACACAGTATTTAAGTAAATAGTACTACAACATCGCTTACTTTCTCGTATTTCTGTTAAGATTTGCGAAAATTCAGAGATCAACGGAAGTTAGACCTGCCCCATTGCTCTATATGTAGAAAAAGTTTAAAGAGAAATTTTGGAGCCATATTTAAGATTTTTAAGTATTTCAAGCAGAAACAACTCTATTTCAAAAAGTTGTACATGACCTTTCTTAGAACGTATTTTATATATTGAAACACAGAATGTGTTCCCTTACACTAATTAAAACATTAGTGTAAGTAATCAATATATATTTTGGACTGCGCGGTACGTACGCCAAGCGCTGCGAACAACGACGGGAGCTAGCAACGGTCGCTACCGCCACCGGTGCCACCGCCGGGAGGCCAGCGTGAGAATGTCGGTTACAAACCGGGCAGCGAGCACGTGCAAGCAGTCGTTAGGAGAATTGCGAAGAAGAGAGACGTTAGCGGAGCGGCGAAGAGTTCGGACGTGTGGCGAAAAGCTCGCCGTTAGCGCATGGACAAAAGGGAACATGCGATGTGTTCGTAAAGCAATAGTAATTGTGAAGCAGTAAATAAGTGAAGTAGACAATGAGATTATCATTAGAATAAACGATTCGTGTTGATAGAACAATCGATCGCGCTTGTAGTAATTAGTGCAGTGGAAACTTTACAGAAACTGTGTGGTACGGAACTGGGACCAGCACGCGTGATAGGCGCGGGTTGAGTAATTGAATCCATCGACGGAAGGTGATTCGAGAGAGGTGCAACGCCGTGGTATCAAGATCCGAGTCGGGGAGGAGTCACAAGGTCACCAGCCCAGGACGACCGCCACGCCATCAGCCGCCGACAGCCCACAGCTGCTGTAGAGGTCGGCAACCCTGTCGATACGAGCTGTTCTACGATCATCGAAGGTATTTGGTCGGGGCCCCGAAGGTATGATAAATGCATATTACACCTAATCTTGGTACCAAGGCAGAGTGTATAAATGTTGTCAGATCATGTAATTAACCAATTTGATTTGCAAATAAATCTTATTCATGATTGTATCTCCATTTCTAATTAACTTTCCCAATGTTATACCAACTTATCCAGGGACCCATTCACGGAAAAGATACCCTCCTTTAGTGTTATATTGCAGTGAAATACCCGGCATCACCAGGTACGTCACAATATGGAAGAAAAACTATCGTTAATATTTACATTGGCGATGTTAATTTTTTCCAATTTTTGTCGTTAATTTTTTGTAGTTCTTTCCGTCCATCTCTCCATCAATGGTCTAGCCCCTAAACCGTTCAGACGATTTTCTCCGAAACTGATATTCTCCGATCGATCTGAACAAACTCGAGACCATGAGAGTTTCTAACAGATATTTTGATTTTGGGGGTACTTTTCATGAAGCGTCAACATTTTCAAAATTTTCCCAAAATGGCTCCAAATTGCTTGATTATACGTCCTCGGATTGCCTAAAAACGCTTAACAAATGGCGCAAGGAATTTTAAACAATTATTTTTTTCAAAAAAGTCTCCATTTTTTTTGTTTAAAGTGTTTCCTCGTATGTAGCAAAGAACGGTAAAAGTGGTAGTGCTGGTCCCATTTTCGACAAACTCTGTATTTTCGAAAATTACAAAAAAATAATATCGCAAAATTACAATATTGATACAACAAATTTTTGTTTTAAATAATATGTTCTGACTAATAGATATATAATTAGAATAGCGTAATATATAATATGATTATAATAGATTAATTTGTAATAGAATAATGTATAATATGTTATCAATAAGGTTATGTACCTGTTTGTTAAAAAACGGTATTTTCGATTGAAGACTGCCGTAAAGGAGACAAGGGATGTTGAGGATAAAAAATGATATACGACAAACAAGATATTTTTTAAGGTTTCGACTGAAAAAGGGAGAAGCAAAACCTTTTTTTTAGTACTATCATAGACAATCAATGAACTACGAAGAATATTACTTTGAGTTGAGTCGAGCGAGTGGACTGTTGGTATGGGATGTAGTTTTGACCCTCCCTAAACATCCCTCAGATACCTCACAAATCGTAAATTGGTCGAGGTTGTTTTCTCTCCGAAAATTCTCTCAAGATTTTTTTTATTATTTTAGACTCGAAACTAAACTTCAACCCACACATCGATTACATTGTAAATAAAAGTCTAAAAATGTTAGGATTTGTCAAGAGACACAGTTCTAATTTTTCTAAAATCGAGACCTTGGTATCATTGTATAATACTCTTATCAAACCAACTTTGATGTATGCATCCACGATTTGGACTCCACATTTTACTAAAAATATTGAACGAATTGAAAAAGTCCAGCACAAATTTTTTAAATACGCAGCTTTCAAAGCAAAAATACGAAACCCATCGCTGGATCATGACTATCGGGAAATAGCTAAAATAACTAAACTTAGTACACTTGAATCATTCAGAATTTATACAGATGCCTGTATGTTATACAACATCATTAACAACAACATCACCTGTAACGAATTACAATCAATGTTCGAATTCAATACGTCATTTTATACACTGAGAGAAAATCGTATACTGAATGTCCAACATTTTAACACATCTTATGGATACTATTCACCAATACCCAGACTTTCTCGATTATGTAACAATGTGACATGTCCTGCGCTTGAATCGTCATCAATTTATGTATTCAAAAAACATGCGAAATTATCTATATTAAACAAATTTCATTAGATTAAAATCATACAAAATATGCGACTCTCAATTGTAATATTTACTGTATACTTAACTCTTGTATATTATTTGGGCTATTTAGCCTGTATGTTAATAAATAAATAAATAAATAAATAAATAAATAAATAAATAAATAAATAAATAAATAAATAAATAAATAAATAAATAAATAAATAAATAAATAAATAAATAAATAAATAAATAAATAAATAAATAAATAAATAAATAAATAAATAAATAAATAAATAAATAAATAAATAAATAAATAAATAAATAAATAAATAAATAAATAAATAAATAAATAAATAAATAAATAAATAAATAAATAAATAAATAAATAAATAAATAAATAAATAAATAAATAAATAAATAAATAAATAAATAAATAAATAAATAAATAAATAAATAAATAAATAAATAAATAAATAAAAAGATTGTGCGTAGAGTTCTTATTGCCTGCAGTAGCGGTCGGGGCGCGACCCTACGCCCACATACGGGTGCTGAGTAATGCAGTTATCGTGGATGGTCAGGCGACGTAGTTACGCAAGCAGCACGGCTTGCAGACTCCAACGTTGCAATGATGTGGCATTACGGCAAATACCACAAGTAATAGCGTTGTGTCCATGTATTAAGGCATGTTAAGGATTATGCAGTGCATCGTTGAAACGGCACGAGTTGCTGACGCCAGAATGTTAAGTTCTGCAATTGCTGTTACGTACAACTATAGATATTATGATTCGCGACAGTTTGCACATGCTAACATATCACGAGCAGAGAAAGTTCATATGATCACAGTTTATAACTACTATACAAAATACTGATATAAGTTTCATCAGGTAATTTAATAGAATATTGCACTCAAAAATAAATACAAATAACACTGGAAAATTAAGAACAAAATACCGAACACATTTTCTGACTTATTTGCATACCGGAAGGAAAATTATTTAGTGAAAGTTAATGTGAAACACATTGAGCGAATAGGCAACAACATTGCACTCAAGTTACATATTACACACTGACTAATTTCATAGAATATTGCACTCGTGGATAGCACTGGCAGATTAAGAACAATAGTACAGAACATATTATTTCTCTTGCGTATTGCACTGGCAGATTAAGAACAAAAGTACACAACACACTCTTCCTTATGTGTATCCCGGAAGGCAAATTATTTAGTGAAAGTTAATGTGAATCACATTGAGCGAATAGGCAATAACATTGCACTCGCGTTACACAGAGTGTTTGAACACTGACTAGTAATTCCTCGAAAATAAAAAGATTTGCCGAGCGCATCGCGGACACGTCTGCTCGGGATGAGTATCGTACTGGCAACAGATTTCTTCTGTTAAGAAGCCTTTCCTTTGCAAGTTGGTTGCGCCTGCGCCCTCCGGGAATACAGTTACGTCACAATCGCGGAGTGGGGTGAGCACAACAGGCAATGCAAAGGGAGTGGCAGATCGAGATTAGTAATACATATTTATTATTGAACAAAAACCTGATCAAGGTGTGTACTGAACATTAAATAAATAATAGTGAAATAGTGATAATTATAATTAGCTTGCTTGCTCCAAAAATCAGCATTAATACATGTGCAAGGTATAGTGAAATTGTAACTAAAGAATAACAGTGACTAGATGTTTGGTGTTTTGGAAGTCATTATTAACGATGTGAAATATAATTTAATTCAACGAATTCCGTGATACGGGAATTTTTGCGACTAGCAACCCCTTCATTTCCAGTAACCATGTTCTAGTTTCTGTCGTCGCAGCCGGCCTCCCGGGGAAGCTCACAGTCCGCTTGGAAGGAAGATTGTCGCCCCCCACCGCCCCACCCCCCTCGCACCACGATGCCAACAGCACCTCACTCCGGTACTACTCCCGCCACCAGCATCACTACGCTCTCATCGTCCTTGCCGCCCCCTTTCCGATGCCCGCGACGCGCCCTGTCCTCGTCCCCTCTCCCACCAAGGCCCTCTGTCGTACCGCCCATTCCGCCGCCCCCGTCGCCGCTCCCCCCGCCGCATCCCCCGCCGCCACCGCTACCACCACCGTCCCCGCCACCGCCGCCGCCACCGCCACCGCCCCGCTCACCCGTCTTTGCCCCGCAGCCGCCCCCGCCATCCGTCTTTGCCCCGCCGCCGCCCACACCGCTCACACCCACTCCCTTCCTTCCAGCGCCATTGCTCTCCCGTCTCGGCCGCCACTCCGCCACCCCTGCAATCATGCTCCGTGTCAGTTCCCTTCACGGTCCCCACCGCCGCCGCCCCCGAATCCGGCCACTTCTTGCTTCAAACACTTTCTCTCTCGCTAGAGTTCCGGCAGGGCAGCTGTCCGTCGCTGACCTCTTCTCGCTTCCTCCGACCCCCCCCCCCGCTCTCTTTCCCACCCTCGCGACGACGCAGCCGCCCTCATGTCCGTGGCTCCGGTTTCCGGTTTTTTCACGCAGCTACGCCGGCGCGGCGTCGAAGAGACGGAATTGAGGCGAGGGCAACGGCCTCCGTCTGGAGCGGTGGGGTTCTGGACAGTGGGGCTGGAGCATCCGCTGAGGATATCCTCATCTCCAGGATGCTCTACTTATAGTTTTCTGGCTGCGTTGTAGAAACACACACTACAACAAAAAATTCTCTCGGGATTGGAAGAAATGAACTGGGAATTAGGTCGATCTTAGGAAACTTATCTCATGTGATATTTAAATTACAACACTTGGAGTTCATGTTAAGAACAATGGTAAAGAGAGTTTTTAATTTAACATTCTTTTATTTTTTGTGTAATCATCCAATTTATTAAAATTTTTGTAATTAATTTTTGCCCGTAGCATCTTGAGTTGTACGAATCTTCCCTTTTTCTTCACATCCTCTATCTCTTCCTTTATTAATTCAGTACCTCTCGCCCCCATTAGGTCCCATTCTCTATTTTTTCTAATTTTCCTCTTGTACGAGGCAGACTTTCATTTTAAACATGCTTCCATAGAGGAAAGGGTTTCCTCTATGGCGTTTCCCTATTACCGCTGCCAATGCCCTCTTTTTGCCTCTCCTTCTCTCTCTCTCCCTCTCCCCCTCTCTCTCCCTCTCTCCCCGACATTCTTTCTTTTACTTCATCTAGAGATACCATGTTCTAATTCAAAATATTTAAAGCACTGGCGTTGGGTCGTATTTGAATTCTGACCGATCTGAACGTATCTGAACGAATCAGTAATGTTCATTCTTGAAATCCCTATGTGTGTGTGTGTGTGTGTGAGTACTATTCCCTTTCCAATCCCCCTTTACGCGGCGTAATGTTGTAATGGGAGTTATCATTCAATTGCGTCTACAGGGAGCACTTTCCAACATCACCTGACATTGTACAATTGGTATTGCAGCAGAGTTACAGTGCAGTTCACAAGTGAGGCGATTGTGCCCCTAATTATAACGATCATACACATATGACATTAATTTGGATTCTCTATTGCAAACCTGCTAAGACTACTTTCTAACGTAATTTATTGTAACCAACATAGCTTTATTTATTATAATTAATAACTAAACTACAATTTCGTTGTAGATCATGTGTGTAATGACCTGGGTGATCTTCTCTGTTAAAGACTGTGGTTATATCTTCCGCAACCTTTCCTCAGTAACTAAAACACCATTTTTTCAACTCCCAGCGCCTAGAAAATGTCAACATCAATTAAATTAATTAGTAACGTTAATCTCTAGACAATCGTACCGGAAGAGATTTCCGCGGTCTGTAGGACATTGGCCAACAGCACCTGAAGACGCACGTTCCTGACTCATGCACATGGCGTACACGTTTTATCACATCAGGTCTGATTGATCTAAAGAAAAAACTAGTATTTTTAATTACTTTTCAATACATATCTATATCAATGCCATTAACCAGTAGTGATCATTAGCAGTTTCAGTATTTTATAACCCTATATAGATTATTTTCTTAATCGGTTCTGTGCACTCTCGTGTTAAATAGGTAAACAATAGTATCTTTCAGGCCGATTTCACACAGTTAGTTACCGCAATAGCGAGACATTTCAAGTTAATGTAATTATTTCACTCTTAAGTAGACACGATTACAAAATCAAGATACTTACCGATTACGAAGGATAATTGTACTCTCAATTGAAAATTTCCTCACGGATTGTGTAGGACCCGCGTAAGTAGCGAAGATGCCTCTGTAGTGCCTCTGATCGGGAAGTCCTGGGGTTAGAGTACGACAGGGCAGGATTTTCGGCACTAGCTACTAGGCACTGGCTAAGGCGAATTCAGCCGCTGTCTGGAGGAGAATTCTAGTGGCCGGCTTCTCTGATCGATACTTTTCCGTGGTTTGTCCGACCAACATCAGTGGAATGCAGGAGTTGTGCCATAACAAACGAACCATTAGCCGCGCGCGATTTTTCCTACCTCTTTGTTATCCTATCCTTATACCTTATTTAAACACATTTCCAATTAGATACGCCACACTACCAAATGTTGAGGGACCAGTCGGGGACATGCAACTTGTACCGACTGGGACGTTCCGCTGGTGAAAAATATTAAGTTGGGGAAAACCCGGCATGCCGACTTGTAGGCTGGCAACGAATCTCACCAACCAGCTGGAGAAGAGATTACCTCTACCTCACGTGATGAAAGTATTTACGGGCCCAATGATAATAACAGTTGACGCGTCGGGAAACACGAAATAATCAATCAGCCTACTTGTAGAACGGCCCCGGATCTCACCATCCAGTGGGGCAAGAACATCGCCACTTCCCGTGATAAAACCTGTGTTACATTCATGAAATCAATTACCACCGTTGACGTGCTCGAAAACACGAAATAATCAATCAATGCAATGCATGGTCTGAACTCTTAACTTTTTATATTCGAGTTGGCGAAACCGGCCTTTGAACGTCTCCAGATTCGTTTATCTTTCATTTGAAATAAACAAAACTTTAAACACTTTTTTTAAATAGTGTTTATCGTGGTTGGATATAACTACTTAATTACTGAGATGACATTGGTCATTTGCAGATAATGTATTTTCCATCCTACAACACTTAGTATGGGGATAAGATTTTTCAGTGCTGACCGATGTCAAGATTTTATCGAAAATACTCTTTTTAAGGATTCCCGTAACCGAAGTGTTATTATTTTTCATAAGTCATTCATATATTAATTTTAACTGACGATTTAAAGAAAATGCATTGCTGCATTGTTGGTTGGAACGAAAGATCGTTCAGCACACTATCCAGTTCCTTGGTTAAGCGATCGTGACAAGCGGGTTGAGGATCATTGTACTGATAAAGGACAATCGAAATTTTCAGTCGTGAAAACAAACTACAGTGGAGTCAACATTATTCGAGGTAATTGGTATTGAGACTGCTTCGGACACAAAAATTCTGAAAACCCTTTTTTACCCATATTTTAAAGACTTCTCTGCACCATTTCCAAACGTTACTTCACCGAATACCTAAATCAGCAGCCACTTTGCAAAGCGATTCGGGAGAGACGATGGGTGACGAGTTTATTTCATGGTTATCAATTGCAGGGAAGTCACAATATTCCTATAACTGCTGACAACATGGCCCAGTTTTCACGAAGGCTCGCTACTACTCCTGCAATTTATGTACACTATTGCGTGTTAGGATTTACAATGATTTGTTTTGGTTTTTCGTCGATGATCAACTCTAATAATGCGAGTCTTCTATAATTCAGAAGTTCAAAGCATATAATAAACAGCTTAGCAGCAGACAAATATCATTATAGATTTTGCATAATTCGGATATTTTCACATTCCTTTAGAACTTCCAATTGAAGCGTCTAAAGTAACACGGAATATGGATTGCAATGCGCTTTGAGACATCTCACTTTCTTGGGGGAAACCTTGCGGGGTTTGGTGACGAAGGAGAAGCAAACATCTTGGGATTCTCCTTCCCTTGGTGCGCTGCACGGCGGCGACCTCTCAATGGCGGTGATCAATTGGCCATTAACGACGACAAGGATTAATGGAGAGGGGCCGTGCTGTCGCTTCTCATTACTTTTGTGGAAGTCGAGAATATGCTCCTCGAATAACGCCTTAAAAAAGGTTCAACTTCTTTCATCACCGCCATAACCTCAAAAATCTCACTTTGCTACGTCTTGCTTTGAAAGATGATATTAATGGCTCACCTTTCCGATCGAATCTGCAACTTGTCTATTTTCAGATGTGTCAGTAACACTATGGGCCATTTAATGTATCGATGAAAGAACGTAAACGTTTATGTTGGATAAAAGCTTCAACATCACAATTGTAATTTCTATTAAAGTCTTTCAGAAAAAATAGTAACAAGGGAGCTATGTATGATGTGAAATAGAGAAGAGATTGCACTGAGTTGCACTAATCCCCATATAAATGTGCTTAGTTTCTTTGCTTCTAAAAATGTTTAATGAAATAACTATAATTGAAATCGTGATTTTTATCAATTATTGATATAGTATCAGCCTTCAAGTAATACGTTTTGAAATACTGTGATGATAAATAAATCATGTATCTATGTTATAAAGCTACAAGTATACAAGTTCTTATTTAATTATATGTAAATGACATGCGGAGGTTCGTAAGGAGGCTAAGAGACATGTGAGGTTGGGCTACACAGAGCAAATCGAAGAAGAAAGAGCTTTTAGAGGGGCAGTCCTTTTAAAATGGCGTAGACGGCGGTTTAGGGTAGGAGGAGCGAGAGTGCTATGCTAAACAAGCGAACAAAAGCGTTATCGACCTTCTGGATTCGACTCTCAGATATGAACCGACAGCGACATTCATGTTAGAAACGGGGGCGGGCAGCCTCTTTGTCGTGATTGACGAAACAAGAGACAAACGACGAGTGAAATCTCTTGAGTATTAAACAGCATTAAGTAGGACACCAGGACTCCACAATGGACGATAGACAAGCGCTTTATGCGATGCAAAGCAACGAGACAAAATAGTGGCTTGCCAGACGGGAAATAAAATCGCGACTCGACTAACTGTCCTACTTCACTGTCGAACCAGACGAGTCACGAAACCAGATCACGGATAGGCTAACATCAACCTCCTTATCCGGGAAGGAGGAGAGAGAACACTAGGCTAGAGAAGTGGGAGATTTGACTTCGGGTTTAAAACCGACTACTCTGTGACTTCGCAATCGCGTACAAGAGTACTTTACTTTATGTGAATGAAATTTGAACTTTCCTGTAGATATGAATTTGGTCTTAATCAACGAACCACATCTTCCTTGAATTTTCTATAATTTTAATACTGCTTGCTTCTCTATTTGAGGCGTTTCTTTTTGTGTTCTGAAGTCCACGGCTTCCAGATCTGCGAGGAAGATTGTGAGTCAGGGAAAGAGCTGTCATTAATTGTTTCTGGTTAGTCGATCCAGATTATCCATATCTGCTTTCATTTAGTCTATTGTTCCAGCCGTGTACCTGATCACCGGTACAGCCCCGATGTTAATGGGATGCAATTTCTACTATTGGGTTATCAAAAGTTTATGACCCCGTCATTTGAATTCCAACGAGGCCTTAACTTGACAGATATTCTCGGTCCGCTGAGTTTCGAGATGCTCGTAAGTCTTCCCTATGGACATGCTTTTTATTTCCGTCGTATTTGAGAGTTCGCTATTCGAGTTGCTGGTTATAGTTGAGCGTTAGTAAGCGTGGCACACTTGTTTGCATAGAAATCCATTACGATGTCGCTAACAAAACCTTCATACTCTGTTAATCAGTGACACAGCCTCCTCTGCAGTCTTTCTTTAAGACCATCTTAACTTAAGTCATCCATGTAGATGATGTGGCAGAGCCTAGGATTCGTTTTGCATGTTGATACCCGATTTGGGACTTGTGCAGGACTGATGTGAAAGGTATTACGACTCAAAATAAATAGAAACGGATTGAGCGATTCCTCGGGATATATTTCTGAGAATATACTGAAAAATCCGTGGTGACCCTTCAACAGTGATGTGGTCAAAATGAGTACACTTGAATGGCAGTATTCACAAAGTACAAATTTTATTGTTGAATTCACACTTTGCAATAAGGCACAATCGTCCTCAAAGTAATGCCGAAGTCAAACTAGTGGGGAGAAATTCTACAGACAAACGTGTAGCCGTCGTATCACCAGATGTCCCAGGTCCGCAGTGTCAGACATCACTTCCACCAGGAGCAGACCAATATCGAAAGCGCCGTCCTATGTCGTATATTATCACCACTTGGTCGCACTTCACACCACTGAGCACCAGGAAAGTTCACTCACTATTTGTCTGCCTCCGCGCAAGCGCACTCCTCATATATATCGAGACTAGAGAAATCTCGGCGCAGTTCTAACTCAGACGGCAGCAGCGGGGTGCGAAGGGCAGCCGTCCCTCGGTTGGTGCTCATCCGACCGCAGCCGCCGTGCCAAAGCTGCACTTAGAGACGGCTCCACACATTCGGCATACGCCAAGTCCCGAGCTCGGCTCCACACATTCGAGAAGTTCCCAGCTCGCCCAATCCCGAGCAGCTGATGTGCTTGGCGAATGATCGCTTCCTTTGATGTGTGCAAAAGACTGGCACGCGATGGATAGGGCGAGCACCAATTGTTCGTCTCTCGGCAAATAGCAAGCGGCCAATCTACACTACGCGGGATTCAGCAAGAGGTCACTCGCTACTTGCCGAATACCGCCTTAAGAGAGCGCCACCTGTCCGTGCCGGCCGGTCCCTTCGTATCATAATGACGCTCACGGCGGAAACATTTAAAGTTCGTGGTTAACCACAACAAATAAAATTCGTATGTTCAGATATAAATACAAACTTATATTTTTGCACGTTTGTCAAAACATGATGAAGCACTTCCAGGTTCTCTATTCTGCAACTGTGGCAGAGATTCACAAGTCCTCCTGATGTCGCTTAAAGAGTAATCCGTCTTTATCATGAATATTCATCATCCATCTTTTTCGTTTTTTTTTTTTTTTTTTTTGTCATCTTGACAGTGATCAACCCATATTTTTCTCCACTGAATGATCAGTGAATGCCTTTTTGCTTTAGCTGAACATTGATTTTTGAGAAAACTGCAAGATACTAAAATTTGGGGATATATCATTCAATTATCCTAAAATGAGATTAAAATTATGAGCTTTACTTCTTTGTGTTCTGATAGCGTGTCAGCCAGCTTTATGGACATGACTTTGACGACACTATTCGACTTAGGATATGTAACTATTAAGTTTCTTCGCCATTTTCGCCTTTAATCGTTGAATCTATTCACGATGGCAGTAATTATTGTCTTATCTTTGCTATCATTATCTGGGAGAGGCTCAGGGCATCACCTCATATCACTTCAGTTCCTCTGATCGGGAGGTTCGACGGGTTCGATTTCCGTCGGGGGCAGGTATTCGACACTATCTACATAGCTAGGTCAAATACAAACGCTGTCAAGAGGAGAATTATAGTTGCCGGTTGCTCTGGTCGGTAGTTTGCAGTGATTTTTTTCAATCAATACCTGGCGAATATCAGAGCAGTACCCCAAGCAAACAGGCCACGGACCGCGCGCTTCCCCTCCCTTGTCCTATCCTCACCCCTTACACACACACATACACAGACACTAACATGCACTAATAATACCACACATATCGGGAGACTAGTCGGGAGCTTAGAGCTTGTCCGGGCTGGGGCGGTGCCTCGCTGGTGGGAAATACATGGTAGAAAAACCCCGCTGACCGACAGGCATTTATGCGCCAGATACCACCAACCAGCGGGAGAAGATCAGCATCACTACCACCACCACCTCCAGAAACAATACATGCACAACACCTAAGGGTCTAATGGCATTAGCTTTTGACGCACCCGGAATCATCAATCAATCGATGTCATTGATTGACAAGTAAGGCTCTCTTCTTGGTTTTCTTTAAATTTCTTTCTTTAAAACTCTCTAGACTGCTAATATTCTCCCGAAAGTGGATGATCTTCTTCTGCAGATGCCGTTTTCACTGTGGAGAGCGACGAATGGTGGATATGTGGCAAGTAACCGTGTTCCTCATATACGTTGTTCTATGAACGACTGGCAGAATTTTAGTACATATCCGTTACTTGAATGTTTCTGATAGTAGTTTTGGCAGTAGCTGTTCAGGACCTACATCTTCGATAAATGTATTAGAATGTGCTATTGAAATTTATTAGATAACCAAAATAAAACATTATCTGGTTTAAAAAGTTCTGTATAAAAAATTTCTGTTTATTTCAATACCTACGTTAGCTAAATCTCAGCCCCGATGTGATTTTACTCAACGAAAACAATACTGTGAATAATCGATCGTTAATCTGGCGAAGATAAGCTCTCCGAAGCCACAGCGTGTCGTTTCGAAGGAGCGTGGGTTTTCGATCTGCGCGTGCTGCGCCCTTCATCGCCCGCTTTCTGCGCCGGGTACATCGCCTGGACACGGATAATAAGCTGGAGGATACGGCGCGTCAATTTGCATGCAAATGCGCGCCAGTGTGCCCGTTCGCTCTCGTGTGCCCTCCCGTCTCCTCCGCTGGCGGAGCAAAAGTGGAGCGGACACAGCCGAAGGCGAGGGTGAGGGCGAAGGCGAAGGAGAAGGCGAGAAAGAAGGAGAGGGCGAAGGCGAAGGCGAAGGTGAAGGCGAAGGTGAAGGCGAAGGAGAGGGCGAGGGCGAGGGCGAGGGCGAGGGCGAAAGTGATGGCGCAGATGAGGGCGAGGGTGAGAGCGAAGAAGAGGGCGAGAACAAAGAGGTGAGAGCGAAGCCAAGACCCGAAGACAAAGGCGAAGGCATAGGCGAGGGCTAAGGCGACGGGCGAAGGCTAGGGCGAAGCCGAGGGCGAAGGGGAAGGTGAAGGGCAGGTCGAGAGCAATGGTGAGGGTGATGACGAGGGCGAAGTCGAGGGCGATGGCGAAGTCGAGGGCGATGGCGAAGGCAAGGGCGAGAGCGATGGTGAGGGCGAAGGCGAGGGCGAAGGCAAGGGCGAAGGCGAGGTCGAGGGCGAGACGAGGGCGAGACGAGGGCGAGACGAGGGCGAGACGAGGGCGAGACGAGAGCAAAGAGGGGGGGTAAAGGCGAGGGCAAAGGCGGGAGCAAAGGCGGGAGCAAAAGCGAGAGCAAAGGCGAGGGCGAATGCGAGGGCACCAGGCACAGGCAAAATCGACGACGAAGACGGGAATGGAGACAAGAGCGCGTGGGAAAGCGCAGAAGACGAAAGCAAGATCCAGAGCATTCTCTTGTGCGCAGGGGGAGGCACAGACTAGAGCACGGGTAAGAAAACGAGAGAGTGGGCATAGACGAGGGCGTGGGCAATATCGCAAGTTCGAACCCTAGTGAGGGAGAACGCAGTCTGAGGATGATGTCGAAGACGCAAAGGCGTGGTTGTGGGCAAGGGTACAGGCTAAGGGGCGAACATTGGGCACTTGCATGCCCCAAGGAAGCGCACAACTTGTAATAAAATAGATTCTTTGCGCTGATTCAGAGAATCTTCAAAATAATTCTTTAGCCGATTAAAAATCAGTCCAATTTGGTCAAGTTTAATCTGTTTGTGGGGTAAACTAATGTTGTTATTGACAAATATCAATTTTCTGGATTACGTTTCACAATTTAATTAATCATGCCCACCAATAGAGCTAATTATTTTTAACAATGTGTTAATGGTGGTTTCATTCTTTAAAATATCTTTTGGAAGTTTCAAATTCCAATTGTAACTATTGTATATCCTGCATTATTTCTTACGTCCTAATATGAATAGTAATCATCCAAACTTTGCTCAGTTTTCATAGAACATTCAAAATATTTTTAATACCTGTGAGATTGATTCGTTAAAATAAATTAATTGCTGCGTTGTCAGGCTCACGCTTCCGTCATCATTACGCGGCCCTCTTCAGAAAGATAGTTCTGGCGAAACGGGGAATGCAGTAGTGGAACTCTGAATAACAACTAATCAATCCAATGAAAAACAAATTAAAAATCTCCTAGGTTTTACGACTTAAAAAATGCGTAATTTAAATTAAATAAATTTAGTACACTGAATAAATTATATTATATAGCTTTGTACTTGTCTGGGTTATTATTTATATATTTTCGTTTTTAACAAGCACTTTGATACGCATTCGTAACATTGTTTGGTCTCTCAACTCTCAATGCCAATCTTCTGAAAGCCTTTTTTCACGCGAATAAGGCTTTCAGAACATATTTGAACGCTCGAAGAAATCGTTCACATTGCCAACCATCTTTATTGCTCTTGTTAATATATTCTATATATGCAAAGAATTTATCAAAATATTTATAATTACTGTGGTTGGTGAACATGCGATTAAAGCGATTACATATTTCCTAATATATCTCCAAAATTAAAGACATTGTTAACACTTTTTTCATCTCCCTAGGCATTGCTATTCATGGAATAAATGGTTTGCATTTTTTATTTATAACTTTGAATTACATTATATATTTACTACTTTAATAATTTAGAAATATATTTGAAAAAATACTGTAAATAACAGCATCCCATCTATAAATTGAAATCTCTGATTTTCTGGATGGTACTGATCTGTCTTCTCAGCTTGAATTATGGTCAAGAGACTGTAGGTGTCACAAATAACTCATGGATTTTTCTCACCCGTTTAAAATATAATACAGGCTTTTACTGAAGATAAATGAAGTGAGAATAAGTAATGAAAAATTGATGGTTTGGGAATATTCCCTTTTCTGCGATAATCCGCGCTTCATTACCTAAAGGGACTGTGCAATTCTGATGAATATAATTCCAGAGAAGAATAATTTTACTTTCAAATACATTCTACGCTAATATTTTATTGATTTTTACTTTCTCCCATTTTATGCAGTATTAGAAAGAATGTTATGTCACTCTTCAGAGAAAAACGGCGTTTTTCCACAGAAATATTTATTTTGTGTAGGCATCTTGTGCCATCTATAGTAATTAACTTCCTATGACACGTTGTGTGGTCAGAATCCACGTTTTGCGGAACCTTGAAACCTTACAATTAGTTAACAGCATACGTCTGTCCGTCCGCCAGTCCTTCAGTCCGTCTGTGAACAACACTAGCGGCTAAACCTCTGTGAGAATTTTCACCAACATTTATATTTCTCGATTGATTTGGCTGATGAATGTTGATTTTGAAACAGATATTTTGATTTGGAGGGTACTTTACATTAAGCCTCAACGTTATTTTCAAATGTTCTTCAAAAAAGGCTCCAAATTTTTGAATTATTATTTTTTCTCGGAAAGAGCAAACGTACACTTATAAAAACGGAACAAGTCTGCTTTTCGTTAAATCGTCTAAATTTTTGAAAACTGAATACGTTGAGAATTTTTTCGGCGTTTTCGACAACTACAGAATTAAAGACATTTTATTAATAAAATATGTACTTCAAAATTAAGTATTTAAATTAAATCTATCTCCTTTTGTTTCAGAATGAGTTGTTCTTCTCCAATTTTGCGAGAAATAAATGTTATCAAAAGTTCATGTAATGTACCACCAAAAATCAAAATATTTGTTTGAAACTCGCAGAGTCGTTCACATCCATCGGGAAAATATATTTTTGAGAAAATCATTTGAACGGATTAGGCTCAATCGTTGAGAACAGGTTGGTGGATACACAGAGACAGATGGATAGACTTACAGACTTTGGTCATTAACCAATTTATTGGTATTAAGGGTCCACTAAACATTGTATTATGACTACTTAACGCGTTGGACACGTTAGATTTGCTACATAAAGGTGCAAGATTTATCCTCTATTTCGATATCAGGGCTCCATAACACGAGTTTTCTGACAATAAAACGCCACGCCCTTCCGCAGCATTACAGTACTTTTTTACTATGCTAGTACGTAGTATGCGACAAAAAACCATTTCAATTCGATATTTCCTATTTCACATTTACATAAATAAAATCTCTCTCCCATACTCAAGCTGCTACATCGCAAGCGCCCATCCCAAACCATTGCATTTGCTGGTTGGCATGCGTGACAGCTGCGGTATTTGAAGAGCTGCACTAAGGTTTTAAAGGGATTATCATTTAAATTCCAAAAGGTTAATTATCGGACGTTGTGTTGGTTTTGTGCCTTCGCAAATATGCTCTGCCTTTGTATTCGATTTCCGCTTTCTGATATCACAGTTTCATCTCTGGTGATAAATGACTGATATTTGTATGTTAAATATATAACGAACACACATCCACAAAACCAGAAATTTCAGAAAGAACGTTACTGAGGATTTACAGAATGTATTTATCTTGAATGAGACTGTATTAATTCAACACCATGGAAATATGCTTTTATTTGCATATTTTGAATAAGGAGCAATGGCTAGAAAACAGCAGAAATAGATAATGCGGCCAACGCAATATAATATTTCCTTTCTGCAAACCCTCAGTTGTACTTTAATTAAAGTTCAATTTACAAAATAGTTCATGATATTCCTATGCGATACCACTGAAATTATGGTAATTGTTTATCTATAACAGCCGATTTTCCATCAGAAGTCAAAGAATACATATCAGAATGCACTCGCTCTTACAGGACTAATTTATTTATCGGTTTCAATGTTGGAAGTTTCGTTTTACCCCCAGCGCAACCAGTGAATTTTAAAACGCAAAACTGCGAGTGTATCTCACGAAAGAGCCGGTCTGCAATTAAGGGAATGAAAAACCTGACTCCGAACCTTTCAATTAATCCAAGGCGACAGGGCCCGCGACGGAAACACCACGGGCGGAGCGCGCGACGCGGAGAGGGGGGAAGAGGGCGAGGGAGGGTGGGGAGGGGAGGGGAGAGGGTGAAAGGGCGAACGAGGGCTGCGGGGCGGTGGATTTGGGCGCGGAAGCCAGAACGTGGGCGTGACAGCGCCGGGCCAGGGTGCGATCGGAGCGCGGAAGCGCGGCCGTTGGGGGGCGAGGGTAGCGGAGGGATGAGAGAGAGAGGGGAACGTGACGGAGTGAGAAAGGAGCGGGGCGAGACGAGGAGTGACGGGTGTGAGGCGGAGCGGGAAGGGTGCAAATGGCGTCGTAAGGCGGGGAGGAAACGGAAGGGCTGTGGGAGAGCCGCGGATCGCCGCAGGAGCAGGAGCGGGTACGGGGAAGGGCTGCACCAGCGTCATTAGCAGATTGAGCCCGCAAGGGCTGCTCCAGCCACCGCGGCGCGCTGAGCAGAGGACGGCGGCGACGGCGGCGGCGACGGCGGCGGCGACGGCGGCGGCGACGGCGCGACGGTGGCGGCAACGAGGAGAGAAAAGAGATTTCTCAAATGACGACAAAGAGCGAGCTTTTTGTTTCGGTTTTAGTTCTCGAGGTTAGTTCTCTCATTCTTCGAGGTATCTTTCACAAGTGTCATTCATCGTAATAATGTATCGAGATACTCCTTAGCCACAGCTGCATATCCTCCGGAAATTCGTTATTTGTGTTTCTAGCTTGTTGTGCGAAACTGATGAAGCTGGTATTTTGCGGACGTTTTCTACTTCGAGATTCGAGTTTTCCAGCGAAAAAATGAGTGGATCCAAACATCTCTGAAGTAGCGTTATGTCCCTGAGAAACAATTTTCTACATTCCAGTAATAATACGTTAAAATTGGAATTACACACCTATTACACTTGTGGAAATGACAAACAATTGAAATCGAAGTTATATGTACGACGATTAACAAATAATACGTTCCCCAAGGTGAAATGCTTTAATTGGCGCATTTTGACTTTTCTTGGGTCTTACACGTTCTTAATTTTCGCGTGTATATGTATAGTGTTATGTGCTGTCGGAACCTCGAAAGTAAAGCAAACGGTGTCTTGTGCATGGGGAAAAAAGTGAGCGAATTCATGCGTTTCTTTCTGTCACTGTCTGGAGGACAGTCTGGAGGCGTTTCTTTCTGTCACCGGATCTCGCCATCCAGTGGGGGAAGATCACCGCCACCTCCCGCAATAAAACATGCACTATACTTACGGACCCAATGACCTTAGCCGTTGACGCGTCCGGAATCACTAATTAACCAAACAACCAATCATGCCCTTTTAGGGAATAAACCAATCTTGAACACCATTATTCAAAAGCATTTGCTGTTAACAAAATGTTTGGGACCATTGGCACGTGTGTAATGTTTTTCTAATAAATGAAGCTGTGGCATCAGACCAGCTTGTTATTAAATTCGAGTTTTGAATAGGCCTAACAGAATAAACATGGTTGTAGAGGCCGCTAGTAATATCAGTCTGATCTCAATCTAGTCTCACTTAGAGATTTCTTGGACCAGCGACACCTGGCGCTGCAATACCAGATATGTCCGTGGCCATGTACTAAATCGTGAGAGTCTTGAGACATAATCACAAAATCGTAACTCGTTTACGGAACTTGATCCGATCATTTCATTAATATTTACATCAATCGGCTAAGATCCAATTTCTGCATAATTACCCTCTCCCTCCGACAGATTGAAGTTTGTGTACGTAAGGGACGGTAGACCGTGATTTTCTGAGTAGTTTTGTTCTTAATTATGGAAATAACATGTTTCGTATTTTAGTGAGTGAAAATTGTTTACCTCGTCAATTTACGTTGCTGTGCCCTTATTTTCTGCTGCTGGCCCGGCAGACTGGCGTGGCTTCGTCGCTGGGAGGAAATATTTTCTGGTTAGTTATGTTTAAACGTTTCCAAAATTTGTTCCAATTTTCAGGGATAATTCATTTTACAATTGCTGCGCTAATATAGTTTAAAGGCGAACGGTGAGTTATGTTTCATGTAAAATAACTTTTGTAAGAGGGACCTGCAAAATGTGCATTTGCGGCAATATCTAGATTTTTTTGCATTGGTGTACTACGAATGTTGCAATTTTTTAAATTTCTTCAAGCATTGGCCGTTGGCCCACTGCACCCGCGTAAGACAAACACAGCTGATGTCGAATACTTACGAGATATCATATGATACATACTTGTCGTGTACAAAATTCTGGTTTAAAATACAATATTGGAGTATCGGGGACGGAGATCGTTCAAATCTGAATAATTATAGAAGTATAAGTTTGCCAAATAAGCCTATAAACTATATGCAAAAATAATCACACGCAGACTAAAAGCAATAAGTGAAGTTAAACTAAAAGAAGAGCAACCAGGCTTCAGAAAAGGAAGATCTCGCTCAGACTGTGTTTATACCCTGTAGCAAATTATCAAAAAAAGAAAAGAATTTAATATTAAAATTCATCCTCTTCGTGGATTAGGAAAAAACTTTGATTCTATTTACAGAGAAATGGAGTCCAATGGGATACAATATGTGCCAAAGGCTATTCATCTTTTTAAAACCATAAAAAATCTTATAAATTATAATACACATAAATTACAAGTAGAGTAATACATCTTTTGTCAATCAAGACGTCAAACAATATGGTCTATTATCACAGACATTGTTTAATATACACTTAGATTCGGCTAGAGAAGAATGGCAAACATTATCACCACCAGGAATAAGTATTGGTAATATGCCCTTTAAGACTATGCTGTTTGCAGATGAACTACTTGTTGAAGAATCTGAAAATTACTTACAAATAGCGGCTCACAAATTACAAAATGTAATTAAACAATATTATCTTAAGATATGTTACCTCAAGATATGCTTTTGTATGTCCAGAACATGCCAGATGCAAAATAGATCTAAATAATAAAAGTTTAGAACAAGTTTGCAACTTTCATTACCTATGCTGCAGTGGGTCATATCTAATAGGAAACGATCTTGATGTCAAAGTGAGTAGATTCCGAGAATATATGTAACAATAAGAAAAACATTAAGAAATAACCGAAGTGACACTCAGTTAAAACTTTATAAAACACTTGCAGTCCCAATATTAACGTATTCAATATTGGACGGCGGAACTGAAGCTTTGGATTTGCACTGCCTGTACTAACAATCACTCGAAAGAACACTAGAACACTAGGAGAAAAGGATTTGTAATAGAGAAATTTTAAAGAATATAGTAATGGGGGAAGAACATTTTACTTATAATTGTAATAATTATATTATATTTTGTTCTAAACCATCAACACAATTCGATAAGATTCTCCTCGAAATGTATGACAACAGTATCTAGCAGTTTTCAATACACTTCACGATGTACTAATTTCTAAAAACACTATTTTAGCAAACAATGTACCGTTACTTCCCGTACGACGTCAACATATACTCAAACGTAGATCCGATGCTCAAACAACTAAATAAGGCATAAAAGGTCTTGTAATGCACGATCATTTTTTGAACTGTTTATACGTATTATTTGCTCTTTGGAGAAAACGCACAGTCAAGACGACGAGATTTCTGTCGAAATTCGAGTCACCTTCGGGGAGCCATGCGCTATTGAGAAAAGTGCCCGAAACGCGTGTGCTGTGTGCGATATTGTATGCGTTAGACGCATGTGCAACATTGAACGATAAGATGCATCGTATGGACTCAGCTTAACACATATTTTTCACTAATGCATTCAGGAGTAAATTACCTATACTTCACTGTAATCCCAGATGGCGGTCCATGGGCTATCAGCTTAAGTAGATGTGTTTAAATCACAACTTACTTTTCTTAACATGCATAATTGAATACTGCACTTCTGAAAATGGGAGGAAGTGTGCCTGTCCCCTTAAAGGACATGCAAAGGTCACAAATGCCCCCTTACACAACTCTCTACTGCGGTGAGAGATCCCACGGGGCCTCCGCTCGTTAACCTGCCTGGTCGAACCGCGTATACATTTTTAAAATATATATCCTGCTACGTATGAATATTCATCGGTGGCTCGCGTTTCACAGAGGAGCTGAGAGACACAGTGTATCTCCATGAAGTTTTACACACACACACACAACGGGGCCTTACCACTCGCCCGCCCGCCCGGCTGCTCGCTCGTTTGACTCACCTTCCGGTAACCAGCTCGCTGGCACTATTGTTCGTTGAAATGTATGTTCGCCTGCTCGCTCAGTGCTGTTCGTCTGTCCCCCTGACCATCTTCACGTCCATGCGTTCGCTTGTCTTTTCTCTTTTCTCTTTAACCACACAGGGAGAGATGGCTCAGGGCATCAACTGATGTCACAGCAGTCCCTCTGACCGGAGTGCCCTAGGTTCGAGTCCCGACGGTGGTAGGATTTTCGACACTGGCTTGTAAGCTAGGTGGAATTCAGTCGCTATCTAGCGGACCGCTGCTCTGATCGGTAGTTTTCCGTGATTTCTCTGATCAACACCAGGCGAATGTCGGAGCAGTACCTTAAGAAACGGGCCACAGGCTGGTATTTCATACTTCACACACCTCTCATACCTACACACACTACACAAGCACACATGCCGGGAGACCGGTCGGAAGATTAGAACTTGTCCCGACTGGGGCGGTGCCCCGCTGGTGGAAGATACCTCGTTGAGGAAAGCCTCACTAGCCGACGGTAGGTGGGCCCTGGATCTCGCCATACAGCCATTGAAAGATCACCGCCACCTCCCGAGCAAAAACATACACTACACTTACGGAACGCCTGTCACTGGTAGTTGACGTGCCCGAAATCACAAAATCAATCAATCAATCAATCTTTACCCACCCGAGCATGTGTTCACCAGAGCATTCGCCAGTATGATCGCTCTCCGACATGCTCCGCTCGCTCGTCTGTTTGCCTGTTGTCCCACCATTCTGCCGTTTTGCCCGCAAAGGTACCCGCATTCTCGCCAGCCTATTAGTTTGCCAGCAGCCTGACTGCCCGCTCGGCGCCCTGCCTTTTCGCACGCCAGGTTTCCCGTACTCCCTCTCGCCCTCACAAGTGTATGTAAGCTAGTCCCATCGTACGTTTGAATACTCGCCTTCACGTGTAGCCCACTCATTCCCCCACCCGTTTGATCAACCATATGCTCGCTCTTTCGCTCGCCCGTTCGCCCACTCGCTCTTCTCCTGTTGACCCTCGTTCGCCCGTCCACGTGCTCACCCTTTTACCGACCTCCCTTCGCTTCCCCCGATGACCCTCCCGTCTACGTGCTCATCCGTTTGCCCGCCCGATGACCCATGTTTACTCACGGTCATACCATTACAACCGCCCCCCCCACCTTCACACTCTGCACGGCCGGCGGGTCGCGCCACCCGTTCTTCCCGGCGTCCGCCCTTTCTCTTTGTCCAAAAATGCCTCTGTGATCCGCACATCCGTCTCTTTGACACCCAACGCCGCCAGCCTGCCACTGTCTTGGCGTGGGGCGGCGCGACGTCCTTCAAAACACTTGTTCAGATAATGCAGTTTATGATAGCTCAATTGTGCCTTCTGCGAAATGCAACCAACCACAGCCAGCGGCTTGGCCGTAAGTACACAGCGCGGCCCCGCCCGTTGTCTCAGAGGTTTCGGCAGCCCTTTCCCACTGTGGCCCAGAGAGCCCTCCTCCACTTTAGACCAGCCCCCTCCGCCACGCCTTGCGGTAGCCACCCCCGCGGCAGGGAGGGGCTGGTTCTATATATTCTATTGTGTGTACCACCACGCCCCAGCAGATTTTGACACATGACATGACATACGATGTACTCGTACATGAGATGAGATAGAATAGAATGGACAGCATCATTCAGGGCTACAGGGCCACCGCTGTTAGTCAGGGCTAAGGTTGCCTACATCGCATCAAATTAGACCACGACGACACGCATTGCCTGGTCATCGTGTCCGGGAACTTGGAGCATTCGCTCAGAGGCGCACTATGACGTGTTCATCGACCTCTACGCAGCAAGTGCTGAACCCCGACAACAATCAGGACGAGCTCAGTGCCTTCAAATAGCAGGTACCTGTTTTTGCCTCCGAGGTGTCGAGCCAAGCAGTTCAATTAGGTTCAATTTCATTCTAAGCAATACAATCACATTAACTGAATTGAATTCAGTTCTCATCATTAGGAATTGGTCATTGGATTACGGAATTTTTAGTCATTTTAGTTATGTCAATCAATTTTATAAACTGTTATTTGTAAATTACTAATTATGTTTTAGATTTAGTTTTCTTTTATTCGTAATTCACCGCTCGGGCCCGGCATGCATTTTGTATATAGTATAGTAGTTTCATAACTGTTTTGTTTTAATTTTCTTTCTTAGATCATAAGTTTTATTTTTTACAGGAGACATTATATTATTTCCAAAAGGCATTATCACTCGCTTTTATCCTCTATTATTAAATTAATATTTAAGCTAATATCGCCTCTTCATTTATCATTCGGCCGATCCTTCATTTCCTCTTACGAGGTGGTCCTCCAGCCCTTTATTTTAGTAGCCCTCTGGTTACATCGTCGAGCTACCGGAGGCCGATATGTCTGTGCTGTGCGCGCATATAGCCAATAGCAGAGTCCACGCTGTTGGCTCATCATCGTACGTGGCGCCGTGTGAGAGGTGGGTACCAGGTGAGTACCGCGTCTGCACGCGCTCGCACACCCACGTGCATTGCCCGCTTGTTCTACCTCTGCATGCCCATTTTCCGACTGTTCTACCGCTGTTCGCCCGCCCGTTCGTTTTCCCATTCGCCCACCCGTTCTTCTCACGTTGACCACCCGTTTGTTGTTCCATGTGCTCACTCCGTTTGCCCGGCCGTTCGCGGCGGTTTCCGCCAGTTCGCCCGTCCACGTTTTCACCCGTTTGCTCGCCCGTTCGCCCGCCGGTTCGTCCACCCTTTCTTCCTCCGTTGACCCGCTTGTTCGTCCGTGCATATGCTCAGCCGATCACTCGTTCAGTTGCTTTCCCGCTCGCCCGCCAGTTGTTTCCCCATTCGCCCGCATACCATTTCCCACCGCTCATCCGCTGTATGCCCGTGCACCCGCTCGCCTATTCGCTCGCGAATGGTTCTCTCCGAAACAGGCAGTGATTTTGCACTCTCCTTTCACACTTTCTGTTTCCCCCAGGATCCACTACCCCATGTATATGCTCTACTGCCTCTTCGTTTTCGTCGGCTAAGATCACACAGGAAGAGACGTGCTTGTTGTTCTTTCGAGCAACTCGCATATTCATGAAGACAACACAAGCAATACCACGCCAATGTGCAATACCACTCAATGTGCAATACCACGCCATCAAGAAGACATCTACAAATCTGATGGATGCTTGCAATATGCTAGACAGTTTTTGATTATTAAAGGCCACAATTCATTGCATGAATTTGCATAACGTTTTTCTCGTTTTAGAACTCTCTTTTGATGTCTTGGAAATTATATGGAGACCGAATTATATGGAGACCGATATAATGAACCGACGAAAAACTCAATGAACAGACAAGGGAAGGAGATGTTGACTCTTGCCCTGAAGCAGAATGCAGGTGATAACGAGAAGGGTATCACAGTTTATTTTGACTTTCAAAAGCGATAAGAACATTCTTTCAATTGATGTTGTGATATATGCATTTCTAAATCAATTTAACTGTCTGCACTAATTAGAACGGATTTGGGGACGGTAATCTCATTCGTCTATGACATGATATTGTTTATTCATCATTTCAAGCGTCACTACTAAATTCCTGTAGTGTCTAAATTATTTTGAAGTTGAACCTTAAAGAAGGTGTTTACGATGTAGAGAATCGGTATTTTCAGTTATCCACTATTTTAATAAATCAAATTTTTAACAATGTCTTTTTAGATTTTTTTTAACGGTGATTTGCAAAAACTTTTTATGACGGTGATTTGCAAAAACCCAATATGTATGAAAAACCTTCCCAAGGAAAGAAGATATTTTGGTAATTAAATACAAGCTTCTTTGTTGCTTTGTGTGCATTGTGATTAAGTCAGCTAAGTGTAAGTCAATATGAGCACCACTTTAATGAAAATCTAACTAACTGAGTCACTGGTAATTAACTTCTGTGGAGTTTCACGATGCGAGGTGTACCGCACGTGAGCGCCGCGCTACAACCTCAGTAAGCCACCGTAATAATTTATAGCGACACCGGACTGCCAGCGTGTGTTTTATGACCTGATTGTGATGCTAATTCGGAACTCAGATCAGTAATTACGTTTTAACACTCGACTCATCAATACGCTGCACCATATTTGCGCGGTAATTATTGGGTTGTCGGCGTATGTTGTGAGTCGTTGGCGCTCATGGCTAGGGTGAAAATTTGTAATTTAATATGGGGTTAAAATCGTATGTGTGTGGGGTACAAAAATTTTTAGATTAGGAAATTTGCCACGTTATGACTTCCATTGATCTGTCGAACCTTTGACACCTCTGGTATTGCACTCTGGTTCGAAGTAAGAATATGACCTAGAAATTATAAGAATTCTGTATTATGTCTATATGTTTTTCGCATTGAGGGTCGAATAAATCTGGCTTTTGCCAGATAGCGGTTTTCCCAGGTCTGGATCCTGTTTTTAGATATCCACACCTGGGGTAAGGAAGACATGTGGCGAGCATGCCGTATTCCCATCATCGAACCTAGCCTATTTGACCTCTCTGAGCTTTATTTCGTCAAATAGGTGTAAAAATGGAGCCGATTTGTATTAAAAAACTTAATTTTGGCCCCAGCCGGGAATCGAACCCGGGACCGCCTCAGAAAATGCAAGCTAACCCTGAGTCACCCAAGGGACATTACTGAAGGGGGAAAGTTCGTTTGATCGACCACGGTAAAGTCCCCTAAAATACTTTAAAGAAAGTAAAATCTCTGTTCTTCAAGATGGTAAGTAAAAATTACACCTATTTGTGAATTAAATAAGTTTATTTTATTGTAAGTTTCTTGACCTTAATAAAAGAGAGTTTTTTTATAACATTTTATTTCATGTTATATTTAAGGTTTGTTATATTTAACATGAAATAAATTGTTATAAAAACTTATTCTGTTATATTAAGGTCAAGAAACATACAACAAAATAAACATTATAAGAGACGTTAAAATATTCATTATAATTAAAATAAGTTTAAATTAGTACAGGCTCTTATGGGAAAACTTTTGCGGGCATAGGTTTTTTAAGTTATTGAATAAGTTATACGGTGAAAGTACTTTTTTCTTTTATTCAATAAATAGTAAATTGTTTTTGGAATCAGATGGTATCAAAATCATAGGGCATTCGGAGGAGTAATTGATAAAAAAAATTGCTACGAAATTCATCACAACAGGAAATATTGGTTTTCGGCCTAGGAGTTATGCTGTAAAAATTATGATATTGTCACCACTCTTTCTATTGGGGTAAGAGATAAAACCATCCTAACTTAAAATTTTGTACCACAGATATACACATACTATTTGACGTAATACATTATAATTGTAAACAACATGGCAAATATCCAAGTACGGCCGCCGAAGACAATCTAACCGCTATTAGGTACTGGCAACTTATGAAAATGAAAAATTATGAGAGACTAAATTTAGTAACTATTTTAACTACTTACAAATAATTATTTAAATGCTCCGTTCACGTTTAAAAGCAGTCATTGTTAATCAGAAGATGTAATAAATGGTCGCTGACCAGCTACTCACACGAATCTACTACGTTGTCATTATTGTAATAATTCGTATTTCAAACACCGTGTTATTGTTGATTCTTAACGACTCGAGCTCGTGGGAGTTCGCGGTTTTGATCTGCGCCAGGTGGTGGATTGATTGATTAGAGATTTCGGGCGCGTCACCTGCTAAGGTCATTAGTGCCGTAAGTGTTGAGGTGGCGGAACTTTTGGTGCGTTCAGCATTAGCGAGTTTGTGGCGCATGCTGGAATCGAAATCGTAGACCGACAGCTCTGTTGAGTGGTTTCCGCGGTTTCCCTGATAATTCCGGGCGAATGCCGGAGCAGCATTCTACAATGCGGGCCCCGAATCGCACGCGATCCTTCCCCCACTGTGCCCATTCTCCATGGTTGGGGCCGAGCCATTATATGATCACCCATTCTCCAACGACCCATCTTTCATTGATATAGAAAAATCTCTGCCTAACGTTGGAGATACTCCAAATCAAAATTCGGCAGACAAAACTGTAAGTACTGTTGAGTCATTACAAGAAGACGCAGAAGTTATTGCGTATGACATGTTGCCACAGCCGTGTTACCATATCCTCGCTAATAATGAGGTATCCATTGGCTCCACTAGCTCGCACATCATACAGGAAGCAAAAGAAAGTTTGTTCTGATTTGCGAAACTTATTGAGATTGATTAGTGATTCCGGGCGCGTCAACTGTTCATTATCATTAGACTCGTAAGTGTAGTGGCGGTTTTCATCGCGAGAGGTGGCGGTAATCTTTCGCCACTGGATGGCGAGATACGGCGCCAACCTATGTTGGGCGCCAACCTATTTTCCCCAACCAGATATCTCCCACTAGCTCGGCATCGCCTGATCTGGGATAAGATCTATCCTCCCGACTGATCTCCCAACAAGTGTGATAGTGTAAAGCAGAGGTATGTAAGAAAGGAATTAGGATAGTACAAGAAAGAGAAAGGAAAGATGATTCGTGGTCCGTGACCCGTTTGTTAGGGTACTGTTCCGGCATTCGCCTGGTGTTGATCGAGGAAACCACGGAAAACTACCTACCTGAGCAGCCAGGCGCTAGAATTCTCCTCCAGACAGCGATTGAATTCGACCAGGATATCTAGTTTCCACAATCGAGACATGAACTTTAGGACCTCCCAGTCGCACTGCAGTGACATCAGTTGATGACTTGACGTATGCCGGTGAGAAATTTATTTAGAAAAAATTAATATATATTTAATGTAGAATTATACTTTGAGTTTGATAATGATGATGATGTCATTAAAGTAACCATACTTTATTCAGCCAATATCCAACGTGCACTGCTTGTGACGTATGAGAAAAACATAGACATGTTACATTCATGAAGCAATTAAAAGACCTCATAATTTGTCCAATGATCGCTGAGAAATAAAACGAAAACCAAGATGTAGATGGGGTTCGTGCACCCAGGACCAATTATATGTATTTATTATCAATTTCAACCACATTATTGGTATATGGAGTTTGAAATTAACTTCCAGAATATTACGTTATTGAAACAAACCTAATTTGTTTCGTTTTTAATGGTGTTTATAGTCTCTACTAAATGTATGAAAAGGGTTCCGAAACAGTTCTTGGCTTTACGTTTGAAGTGATATGTTGTCCATATAATTAAAGTCATCGACAGTTGTAAAACAACGCACAACTATTGTATGAAGAGATTATTCGTAATAAATATAATTTGTTAGGACCGTCAAGAATCATTAATTAAGAAACGTCGTCGCCAGAGACCATCTTTAATCACTGTCGTAATTTATAACGATAATGGTCCAGTGCAAACAGGAATTAAGATACAAATTCATTCTTCTAGAGCTAAAGAAATTCGTCTCTTTCTCGAACCAAAGGCGTATGAATACGAAGCGCAGACTCCTGGACGCGACGGTACGCACGTCCATCACGCACTTTCAGCCGAGGCAACCCTCCGAACGGTATCGACGGCTGAGTAGCCATTCCATCACGCAATACGTCCACTTTTCCTTCGGGCGGGAGCTCCGCAATGCGCCAGCCAGCGGCGCGATGGGGCGGAAGAGAGACGGAAGACAGACAACGGAACGATCCCCGTAGCGGCGGAATCTCGTTAGGGCACCGCCATTTCCCTGCCCCGCCCCCTCCCGCTCCGCGTACTCCCACTCCCCCCACATAGCTGCGCCCCGCTTCTACCCGACCTGCCCGCCTCACTCCGTCCAGCCCTACACCGTCCCGCTCCTCTCCGCCCCGTCACGCCCTGCTCCGTCCCACCCATTCCGCTCGCGCTGCTGCGTCCTCCCCGTTCCCCATCGTCTCATCCCACTCCACCCCACATCACCCCATCTGACCCACCACCCTACGTCGCCTCGCTCCGACCTGTCCCTTTTCTTTCCGCCCCTCGTCTTCATCGCTCTATCCCGCCCCTGTCGACTTGCACATCCCCGCCCCGCACCGCCCCACTCCGCTGTGTCACGTCCTCACCGGGTCTTTCCCACCGTACACCGCCCTACCTCGCCCTGTCCGTTCCGCCTGCGCCGCTGCGTTCATCCCACCTTGCTACTCCTCCATAACGCTCCGTTACTTCCTACACCATTCCACTTGCGCACCCGCCCAGACCTGCTTCTCTACGCGACTCCTCCCCCCGCCGCTCCGCCCCTCCCCTTCCCGCCTCGTGCCACCTTGACACACACGACCGCCGCATCCCGCGCTTCCCCTCCCAGCTCCTCCCTTCCCCGGCCTGCCTCGCCCCGCACCACGCCGGCACCGTTCTGGTCCAATCCCCGTCCTCACCCGGTCTCTCCACCCTTCCCTACCCCACCACGTTTCGTCCGATCCCACCCAGCCGCATCGCTCCCCACTTTTACGTGCTCCACCCGCCACGCCCACCTCCTCCCCGCTACAGCATCACGCCCACCTTTACGAGCACCTGTCTGCTCGGCGGCGGCGGCCCCTTCCCCCGGGAGCGCGAGGCGGCTGCCGCCGGCGGGGGCGGGGGCGGGGGCGGAGGGGGCGGTAAACAATGCAACGCGAGCAAATTGTGTCGCGCAGAACTCCCCGCCCCCACCCCGAGGGGGAGCGGGGCGGCGGGGGCGGCGCAGTCCCTTTAAATCACGCGTTCGCGCGCCACTTTCGCAGCGACGCGCGCGCCCAGCAGCCATTCATCAGGGGCGCTCGCCGGAATGTTTTCCCTTTTTCTCGTCCATGAGGACTAAATTTTTCCACCATCAAACTGCCAAGCGAATAGTTTAGCTAAAAACAAAGAATGTCGGAGTTTTACAAACTGCTGCAAACTACTGCAGCCAAAAGGAAACGTCCAGATTAAGAGATCATTATAGAAATGATTTAGGATTTATTTGTTTAATTCATTTTCTCACTTAAGAAAGTAACTATTTTTCAATGAATGTAAAGGTATGTTTTACATAACTACATCTCTTGTAATAATGCTATATATTTGGAGGGGGCATGGCGACCCCATTAGAACGTGAGATCTAGCTGACTTACTTGTCGCCTTGTGGGATTTCCCATAAAGTTATCTTCCACAGAGGCACATTGCCACAAGCCAGGACAAGCCCTAAGATACCGACTGATTTCTCTCTCTCCCTTCCTTTCTCCCTTTCTTTCTCTCTCTTTCTCTCTCACTTTCTCTTTCTCTCTCAAATTCTCTCTCTTCCTCTCTCACATTCTATTTTTTCTATCTCATTCCTTCCTTCTCTCTCTTTCTCCCACTTTATCTCTCGTTCTCTCTCTCTCTTTCCTTCTCTTTCTTTCTCTCTTTTTCTGTTTCTCGCTCACTCTTTCGCTCTCTTTCTCTTTGCTCATCTCCTTTCTCGCTCACTTTTTTTCTCTCTTTTTATTCTCTCTTCCTCTCCGTTTATATTTCTCCTTCACTTTCTTCCTCTTTTTATCTCCTTTCTTCTCTTTCTCTATCTCTCTTTCTTTCTCCCTTTCCACTTCCTTCTCTCTCACTTTCTTTCTCTGTCCAATTTCTCTCTTTCAAATTCTTTCTCTTGATCTCTACTTTTCTTTTCTCTTTGTCCCCCCCTCTCTCGCTCTCTCTCTCTCTCTCTCTCTCTCTCTCTCTCTCTCTCTCTCTCTCTCTCGCTCGCTCGCTCGCTCGCTCGCTCGCTCGCTCGCGCGCGCGCGCGCTTCCTCTAGCTCTTTCTTCTTTTCTCCTTCTTTCTCTCTTTCTATCTTTCTCTCTCTTTCTTTTTCCTCATTGAATTTATCTTTCTCTTTCTCTCTTAAAAAATATTTAACAAATATCACGCAAATAAAGTTAATAATTTAACTCCATTTTTTAAATCCACAATTAAAGCATTTATTTCAGAAACCAGTCAATCCCCAAGTTTAAATATTTTAAAAAAGGAAAAAAACTGTCTCCCATGAGAGGACATTTCTTGGAATTTTTTGATGAAAGTAGTAAAGTATGTTTCTAATAATTGCCACTGAAGAAAAAGTACGATTTTTGTTATTGAACAAAAAATATCTTTCATAAAAATATTCGGCCATGTTTTTGGGTTTGGTTGATTTCTGAAATAAACGATGCAATTCCCTAAAATGATCGTACGCTAACAATTGTCACTTGCTATAATATACTACTGCAAATCTGTTTACTTTTGTTTTTAAAATAACTTGAAGCAACTGTAATGTAGATGTAGAACCATAAGTGTTATGAGAAGTCAGCTAACGTATCGTTCGGCTTTTGTGGGCTGCAATAGTGGCACAACTCAAAAAATCATCTGTTAAGATAAAATGAGTTTGAAGTTTTTACCTTGTATTAAAATTCATAATTTCTGTTGTTGCTGCTGCAGCTGTTGCTGCTGGAAAGTAGATCATTCTGCAATTCTGGAGAGTGCATTCACTCAAAATTCGTATATTTTGAGTTGTGCGTCAATTACAGCCCACAATTTGTCAATCCTTATTTTCAAAAGATAATAGAATCAAAAAAACAAATATACCAATTTGCAAGAAGTAAGTTTGCAAGTTTTAAAATAATAACATATTCGAGTAAAGTTTCACACATTATTACTAATATTATTATTATTCACATTTGGTCTCGAACTACTCCTTTTCGGAGATCATTAGCAGTAGTTCAAGACCAAATGTGAAAATAAACGAAGTTTTTGTTTTAATTGTATTTAATGTGGCTGTTTCCCAATTATATCCTCATTGTCTAAATAATTGGAATCTTTTTATCAATACAAGTATGACAATAATTAAAATTGGAATGGAGTTTAAAATGTTCATCACACGTATAATAGGTATTTATGCACAGAGTGCATAAGAGTTTTTAATGGTTGACATGACATCAGAGATCGGAAGCAGTTACCATCCCTGGTCCTTACAATATTTGATTGTTTAACTAATTTTAATGATGATTTATGTACTACATAACTGGATGTTAACATGTTTGGGTATCTCTTCATATTTCCCTCTCATCATTCCCTTCATAAGGTAGCATGTAGATCATAGAACTCTTTTCATATTTCCCTCATAATCACGATCCTTTTGATACATGTAAGTTACAGAGCGTATATCGAGCTCCGAATCAAAATCAATAACAAGCAAGAACGTATCAGTATTTTTTTCTAATGCTGGCTTTACACTGGCAAGAAATTGCTCAACAAGTCACTTGCGAAAGCAAAATTGCGTATGTTGCCAGTTTCCTGGCTCTGTTGTGGCAAACGCTGGCAATTTGGTAACTCTGCGTCCTGCAAAGGCGTGAACGCTTGTTTCCAGAAGTTCCCCTCAGCTTGCACGGGATAAAATGCATTTCTATTTTGTGCAAATGCTGGGTGAACTCCTTCCGTTGGAATGGGAGTCGAAAGCGGTTCTGCGACGAAGGTAAACGTGAAAATCATCTGTTTTTTTTTCTGAATTTATTGTATTGTATATTTTTGGGTCGAAATATTCAGAATACGGCATACGAACATTTTTATCATCGTAAATTTGTTGGATGGGCTGCGGGTGTTTCTCTATCTACCAGAAGCATATTTACTGAATTTTGTGTGGATGGTTTCATATGAATTGTCATGTTGTTATTCCACAATAATAAATAATAAAGAGGATCTGGCATTAAGATGGTATTAATACAGCAATCTCAACTTGGAATGTATTTTTTTAGTATTTCTAGGTTAAAATCAGGTATTTTTTCCTTTATCGCTCTACTGTACATGTGGTAAAGAGAACGTATTGAAATGCTGCGTCAAAAATAGACGATTGTGGACAGAAAAACACATATTCTGGGGCTCTGGCTTCTAGTATGTTCTGGACCTAGGCCTTCTGATGTATGTGGCATTCGCTGAGGATGTATGAGGGTTTTTGACTATTTATAAGAAACAATCAACACAAAACCCTGTGTGTTAATGCCATTAGTCCTCAGTAGTGCTTCAAATACATTTTAAGATGAAAAAAATTAGGTTGCAGATTATAAACCCAATATACCCAAACCACAAATTAAAATTGTACATTACGTGGAAACGTTCCGAGATTGAAGCATGGTCTTCGTGTCCTAAAGTGATACAAGTTTTAAGGTGTCAAGTGAGTTTTGTGGGGACACAAGGTGTGAGGGAATGGCGACGAACGTGCGGGCGATTGGGGAGGAATGCGTACATGACTCGGGGGGCATGTGTGGGAACTGCAGGCACAGATGGATAACAGGCGTGGCAGGAAAGACAGTTGCAAAATTGCTTACGTAATATGTTCAACAAAATGAGACCTTTTTGAGACTTCTATTAAATTTCTGAATATTTGGTTCCCGTAGTAGAACACCCGGCTCTTGGTCAGCGTGCTCGCTTTCCACTACGCGGCACTATTTCCACTACGCAGCTCTATTTCTGGTCGAGCCAAAACTATAATGTGCGTTTTCCTTGCAGTGTCGTAGTGTATGTTGCTGTGTGACGATGAGAAAATTCGCTTCGCAGGTTTAGAAGACCAGACCGTAATACGGCGTGGGGATGTCTACGTGCTAACCGCACGTACCCTCGTAATCCATGGCCGCGAGGCAGAGATGTCGCCGGTAAGCCTTCACGGGTTGTCGCACCAAGTACATACAGTAGAACACCGACGACGTAGCATGGGTGGGCAAAAACGAGTAGCAACCAGAAATCTGTGTAAAATTAAATTGAAGGTATAAAGACAGAAATAATATTGCAGTAAAATCAATGTGACTTTTTGTGAAATTTAATTTAAATGTTTAGCATTTGTAAAATGTTTACTAACGCACAATATCGGGCCCATAATGCTATAAGGCAATCGGGTACTCTCCGTCCGAAGTGGTGACTCAGGGCCAAGTTTTTTTCATTTTCAAAACAACAATTTACGAAGTGTGAAATGTTTGCATGGATCCACCTATCATACATCAATTCTCACACTCATATACGTTGGCAATGTGTGAAGCAAACAATAATGGCAAAATGACGAGATATTTAATATTATTGCAAAGACATGTCGTCAAACTATATTTGGTAATATTTATTTTCATAAATTTATTTTTAACGTCTAAAAGCATGTAAGAACTCTGACTTACTGTGAGGAGTCGTACAATTTGAACACGATTCCTTGAACTCTGAAATGTCTGTCCTAATTCCTGCACATATTAACTTGGATTATAAATACAGCTAACAACGAGCGTTTTTGACAAGAATTATTGTGAAAATATTGTCTCCGGTGTAATAAAACTATTTACAGTGGCAACAGATTTTTGCTGCAGATCAGGTACAGATTTTTGCTATTATCCCTGATGTTCTTTGTGAAGGAATCGGCTTGGTGCAACGAGAAAATGGAGAACGATTATTTCAATATCTACATTCTCTTCAGTTCTCAGATTGTAAAACTATTTATGTCCTGAAACAAAACACGGAGTCATCTCAGCATTTGCTCAAAGGATGAGGGAAAATGCACGAAAAACCTGGTCGAGATAGAGGATCTCTGACCTCGAAGATGAGGTACAGTATTTGTTGCCGGCATATTTAATCTTTTAAAATTATACAGTCCAGTTTTACAAATGGTAAATACATTAAAGATCATTGTTAAAACATTACGAACACAATTTCCTTTTTAAAGTTTGTCTCTAATTGTATAAAAGCAGTTATGTAGTAAGACATGGCACTAAAACTTTTCTATCGATTTTAATCGTTTAATATCATCTGACAGTGTGTGGTAACATAATGTACGACATGTATCATAAAGAATGTAATAATCGCTTGATACAGACATCTGATAAATATAATTACTACTATATATTTTTATAGTTATAAATATCTGTAATTGTTGAAAGTTTGTTCCAGTCCTTAAGTGAATCATTTTTTTACAGAAACTACTGATTCGTACATCAGGAGGTGCGGCAATGGTAGAATTCCTAACTAGTGTGCTAAAGCAGTACGTATTATCTCGCCCGTATTTTCACGCAAAAAGTACTGAAACTTTGAAACACTCTACATGCTCTGTATCTTTAATATTTTAGTTGAAGGAAGACTCTTTTTGTGAACTTTTGCCACTTTCAAAAATCAGGCTTTTTAACAAACGTGAGACTTGTACCATTCTCTTAAACGTCCTTCATACTTTTCAACAAAAAAACGTTTAATCAAAGACGTTGGAGCCATTTTTTTCTTTTGAAAATTTGGATACTGATCCAGGGACTTCATGTAAAGTAATCTCCAAAATTAAAATATCGGTCTCAAATTTAAGAGGCCGATCGATAGGGGAATATCAATAGGAGAAAATCGAATGCACGATTTAGCCGCTGGCGTTGTTCACAGTCGGACGGACGGACAGGCAGACAGACAGACGTTTTGGGATCATTCTATTTTTCAGTATCGATGACTCACAAAACTTGAATTCTGACTACACCACGTGTTAGATTTTTTTCTGAATTTTTGCAACTGGATTTAGCTACTTTTTTGTTACCAAGGCTCTGTAATAAGAATTCTGAGAAGAAATCTGACACAAAATTGAAAATATTTTTGTCATTAATGCTGTTTACGTAGTTTGAAATATCTTTGCATTTCATGTAAGTAAATTAATTTAGTATGCTCGCTCTCTTCCTTTGCTGTCAATGAACTTTTCCCAGCAAAACTTTCTTGTGCGGAAGACAAATCCTAAACAAGTTTGCTTGTTGTAAATTCGAGGGAGTGGCCCTGACGGTGAGCAAGGTAGTAGGAGGGAGCGAAGTAAAACTCCACGGAAGTTGCGGGGACATCTTAAGCGGCTAGGGCGAACGTCCGTTTCCCTCCATGGCGTTGGGTGAACAGTGGACGTAGCTGTGTTGGTTTGTTGTTCCAGAAGAACAGAATCAAGACCGTAATGCTGGAGTATTGGCGATATGGTGGTGTCATGTGCTATACGTGTTGATCAAAGTGTAAAATGGCCGCCTAAATTAATGTCATACTGTCCTCCTATGACAATACCTATGCCCCGTTTGATGAATATGTTTTGGTGCATGTCAAATCCTCGAATAAAACGGCATACCTCCCATTACGTTTAAAAATGTCTGTAATCGAGAAGCCCGATGGAAGCTTCCCATTAACAATGTGCTTGGAGACGCGAACATGAATCTCTGCTAGTATAAACGTTTTTCATGTATTAATATTTACATTTTCATGCTTCAGTTGTATTGTTTCCACGTGGAATCAATTAACTCTCCCTTCCTGCTTTCGAAATCCTATTAAGAAAATCCATGTCTTTGTCATATTTTCAGTGCTAACTCATCCCTACTATGTATTATTAAGTGGTAAACCTGCGGTAAATATTTCAAGAAATACCTGAAAAATAAATATAATTGTTTCTAGGTGTGAGTTAACTTGTGTTAAAATGTTATATTGCATTATCAGCATGGCCATTACCGACAGACAAAATTGTGTTAAACACTTATCTCTACATTATGTTTTACATATTAGTTACAGTTATACACATTCGTTATTTTTACACTTACTCTTTACACCACGGTTTGACTGTCTGAATGACGAATTGCAACGTGAAGTAAACCTTCAATATAAATATTAATATTTTTACAGAATAACATTTTGTGACAGCTTCTCCCCGCCAAATTTCTTACTTTCTATACCTCCACAGGGTATATCCTGAACCACCCACTATTAGAAGCGCTCAGAGCTGGGACAGCAGAACGCGAAGATCTCTACGCCCGCTGACACGAAAGGCAAAGACAAACAACCAAGGACAAGGAAGAGTTGAAACACTCAAGTCTTCACACCGAGGCGCTAAGCCGATACCCGCTCTTAGCCAAATAGTCCATCCAGATGATGAAGAGTAAGGTTTTTAACAAATCTTGGTTTTAGTTTCGGGAACACATTGTTAGAACCCAGCTTTTCAAATTAGTTTCTTTCATATATACAGTCAAGCACAATGTAACTGTTATCTTGTACTTTCACAATAAGGAATTCAAATATCTTCCATATTGTATTTCCGTCCGCCGTCCGTCCTCTGTCCGTTTGTCCGTGTATGGCCAACGCTAGCGCCTCAACCCGTCAACCAGTTTTCTCCAAAATTGATATTCCCCTTTGATTTAAATTAACTCAAGGCCCTGTGAATTTGAAATGCATATTTTCATTTTGAAAGGTACTATGGAGTAATATGGAACCTCGAAATCATTTTCAATTTTTGTTTTCAAAAATAGCTCCAAATATTTTTATTTAAATTTGACCTCGTATAGTGTAAAGGACGCTTCAGACAATAGTGCACGTATCAGTTTCGTTGAAATCACTAATTTTTCGAAAATTGCAACAATTTAATTATTCTTCGGTGTCTCCCCACAACTACAATATTGAAGATAGAAATTTTTCCCTAAATGAAATCTGTTCTTTAAAGACAGGTCTAAAAATAACGTCACGTTAATTTTCTTCAAAATATTAATAGTTTTCACAAAATTATGCGTGAAGTATAAGCAATTTTAAATTTCTAAATCAATTTTTATATAAAAACGGCTCCAATGTTTACTTTAAAATTTATTTTTGAATATATCAAAAGACGGTAAATATGGGTGCTAGTTTCATTTCTTTTATGTACAGTATAATGAAATTAAACATAAATGGACAGTAAAAAATTGATGCTGTTTTCATTTCATTTATGTACAGTTTTTTGAAAAAGTAGTTTTTGCGTAATTTGTGCTTGAAATTTATGCAATTAAAAAATTATTTTCTCAAAACCCGCTTAACTTTTTTCTTCAAATTTTTGAACGGTTAGAACAAGGAAAGCTTAAAAGAATAGCTCAGGTCTCATATTCGTTGAACTTTCTGCAAATTTATAAATAATGCGCAAAAGTATGCGATGTAATGCCACTTCACTTCAGGATGGTATAATGATATTTCATATTTTCTTATTGCATTTACAACAACGCTGCTTGGTTGAAAGGATGTACAGAGCTTCTTATTTGTTTTCCCTCGCCTGTGAAAGGAGATATTTTGACTTATGTCTCTTTTACCGACCATCAAAAAATTAACACTGTATATGGCATCTGTGAAAGCTTCTGTGTGACGAGCTTGCGTGGACAGTGAGATAGGAATGTTGACTCCCAGACGGGTTTAAGTGCTGCTGCCGGAAGAAGAAACGTAATATTTACGCCAACCCTGTCTAAATGCGCGTGCAAGTGCGCATGTAAGTGGGCGTGCGAGAGCGAGAGGTCGCACTCGCGCTCACATTCCGACCTTAGCGGCAGGCTGCAGCCTCAGCGAGGTCAGACGGCCATGAGCATCGTAATGTCTTTCATAGACAATGCAACAGCGAACTCGTCTTCATATAATTGTGCATGCATATTTATACCAGTGTTCGGTTCCTCATCCATGTGTACGCAATTCTTTCGTGCGACGAAGTGAACAAAGTTCACACAAAGAACGACACTGATCATGGTGAATATAAATTGTATTTTTTAAACATTTTAATTTATATATGGTCGATGCATCTATAAATTACATTAAACATTCATTTTCACATGCATAAAAACGTCGAAAAAGCTATTCTTGTTCATTTTATTGGTTTTCGCGGTAATTTCCCTCTTATTTAAAAATTAGTAAATTTTGCTTCAAATCCACTTAGTTGTGAAAATTCGCGCAAATAATTTGACTACATCTTTTATCCCAATCATAGAATTCGTCAACGTTATACGAAAACACTCTAATTTATCTGCTATCGATTTTGTCGTTAATGGGAAAACGCAAGTCTTTCTCCTTCTCCATACCGTACCACGTCGATTCAACACGTCTTCGTCCCTTCACGCCATCACCATTCCACATCGCCAGCTGCCAGTTACACTCCTGAGTCACTCAGCTTGTTAGTGCTGGCGTGCTCTTACAGGCCTGATCAATGCCTTGAGTCAGATAATATCCTTTAAGAATCCCTCTCAATCCATAATAGAAATACGATCGAACAATTAACTGTTACATAATTTTCTGATATAATTCGGTTACTTACTGTAATTCGCGAACAAAAGGTCCAAAAGGGCACATTGTACATTGATTTCACATGATAGAGTTGAACGACGTCATTGCATTATACCACGAAATATGTCTCTCCGACTATAACTTAACTGTGTAGAGTAGTCGAGTGATGTAAACACACTCCACAAACGGACCGCCATATGCGCATCGGTTTTCGCTTACTTTTAACTTCTGGCTATTCTCCCTGAGATAAAAGATCGTGACAAATGTTCTCACAGAACCTACTTTTGCGAAAACATGCACACCCGGACATCCACAAAATTGATAAATATTAAGGTTTCTCAAGAAGAAGACGAAATCCTCATTTTGTTATAGTGATGTATACCCATTAATATTCTTTAAACATTGCAGACATACCTCCTAAAAGCAGTGAGTTACATAAAAATAATAACAAAAGGAAAAATGATTGAAATAAGAAAAATAAAAGCTCGGGGAAAGAATTAAAACGTGAATTAAGAAAAACTTCGATTTAATGTAATTTAACGACAAAAAACAGTAAAAGTGAATGAGGCATATGAGGAGAAGTATAATCTGCGCATGGTTTCATGAGCTCCGGAATCTCAACAATGTAGTTCAATTATGAATAAAAGTACCTACAAGCGATGTTTGAAACATTCGAAACTAGACACTTTAGCTCCAGAATAATAGGAAACGAATTTGCACCATCGAAGACACCATCACCCGCCGCTCGATCCTGGAGGAAAACCCGCTAGTCGGGGAAAACCCACCAGGCAGACTGCGTCCTAATTCTCCTACAATGGAAACTAAGCTAACATGAAGTAACGGGTCTTTGGGATGGTATCCTCAGTTGCGGTCCATGCTGCAGGGGGTCGTTTTCTTCTTTAAATCCGCCTCTGTTCCTACGGATGAAAACAGATCGCAAGAAAGTAACATTTTTTACAAATGAAACATTAATGCTATTTCTATAACATATTAATAAAATCTTAACACTCCTAAGGAATAGTTTTTATTTGACCCGTAATCTACTGAGATTTAAGTTACAAAATGATTTATTCTACTTTGTAAGAAAATCATGCACGTGCTTCTTAAAAGATGTTAATGAGAATGAGTTTTTAATATTGGAAGGTAATTTATTCCATTCCCGGGCAATAGTAATTGAGAACGATTTATTGTAGTAGTTGGTTTTGCTTTTTGGAATACAGAGTAACTGGGATTTCTGAGTTCTAGAGTATTTAAGATGTACAAAATAATTTGTCGTGGAACCCATTTTTAGCATCTGAAATAAAACACAAAGGCTGTGATGCAAACGTCTACCCTTTAGTGTTAATATTTTCTGCTCTTTATAAACATCGGAGATGTGATCGTATTTTTTTATGTTATAAATGAAACTAATACAGGAATTTTGAGCTCTCTGTAGAGTTTGAGCGAGTGAAACTTTCAAATTGTTATACACAATATCACCGTAGTCGAAATGAGGACACAGCAAGGTTTTTACTAACATTTCTTTCGTATTAGTAGGGAGAGATTTATCGATATATCTAAGGGATTGCAAAGAAGCATAAACTTTGTGACAGACATTTCGGATCTGATATTCCCAGCTTAGATGATCGAGTATTAAGCCCACGTTTTCACTTGTGTATGACGAGGTACTATAACATTGTCTATAAGCTCACCAGGAGCATATGAAACTTCAAGTTTCTTATGCATTTGAGAAGAGCCAATTATGGTTTGTGATTTTGTAGGATTTAAATTGAGTCCGTTTCTCATTGACCATTTGACGACAGATGTTTACAGATGACTACAAATGACTGTGATGGTTTTCCGGAGATATAAATTTGCAGGTCATCCGCGTACATATGATGATTATATTCTGTAAGTTCGCTTGATAGGCCATTCATGTAAATTAAGAAGAACAGTGGACCTAACACGGAACTCTGAGGTACTCCTCGGTGGAGAGGTTTTGGATTGGAGTGCTGATCGTCAACTACTACAATTTGTTGCCTATTGTAGAGATAGCTTGCAATCCAAGAGATGGCGGAATCAGAAAAACTTAGATTTTTGCACTTCGCTATTAGAATGCCGTAATCTACAGAGTCGAATGCTTTACTAAAATCTAAAAGAGTTAATACAGTTACGACGCCATCATCTAGCGCTTTTCTTATGTCTTCAGTTCCTTTCAATAAAGCTTTTTGTGTGCTTCTACCTCCTCTAAAGCCGGATTGAAAGTTATCGAGCAGATCTGAGTCAGTTAAGTGATTTACAATCTGTTTTCGAACATTTTTTCCAGAACTTTAGACACTGTCGGCAATATACTAATTGGGCGATAATTGCAAGACGCCGAGGTCAGTTCAGATTTTGGCAGGGGGCGAACATGTGCAAGCTTCCACGCTTGAGGAAAAGTTCTCGTTGTCAATGAGAAATTAATTAAATGCGTGAGCGCCGGAAGGGCAAATGGTAAAACAAATTTCAATTGTTTGGCTGTGATACCATCGGAGCCATTTGCATTTGATTTTAGTGAAAGAACAATCTTACTAACTTCTAACTACTTCAATATCTTCTAACTTCTAACAATCTTACTAACTTCTACTAACTTCTACTAACTTGATGATCAACGTTATCGAAATAAAATTTATCCGTGATAGCAGGTGAATTGCTTGAAAGTCTCGGTAATGTATTACGCTTGACCCAAGGTGGTATTGATCTGAAACATTTACAAAGTAGTCATTAATGTCATTCAAGGGCATATCGACAGAAATTTCAGAAGAATTTGCTTTCGTGATTCCGAGATCTCTCAGTTTGTTCCAAACGTTTTTTGTGTTTGTATTTACTTTAAAGACATCATGATAATATCGAATTTTTGCGTTTCTAATTTTTTTCTTATACGGAATTTCGTAACTTTTTGTATTCTCTTTCATTTTCAGAGGTTTTATGAGACTTGAAGCGATGGTAAGCTGAGTCGCGTTCCTGCATGAATTGCTTTAATGTACTTGTAAGCCTCGGGGCTGCGGGACGTGTCACTCGTCGGTTTTTCCATGGAGCATGTTTATCGAAAAGGTCTGATATAAATTCGTTGAAGACTTCTACTTTACTATTAAGAGATGTTTGATAAACGTCATGCCAAGGATCTTTGGCACTGTCATCGAACATAGCCACAGAATTAATATTTTTGTAGTCACGGTAGCGGATCATTTTTTGCTTATATTTAGGACATTTTATGGAGTACACCATAAATAGCAAATCATGCTTTGATATTCCCGAAACAGATATCTGACCGCATATTTATACTTTCCACGTGCCTGACACAATCGCGTGATCTGTTCATGTTTCAGCTCCTAATGATGAGTAGGGCCAAATTCTAATATTTGTAAATTGCATGAATTAATAGTATCAATAAACATTTCGGCCGAGTTTGTGAGCGGTACTTTCAGATCGCAATTGAAATCGCCCATGATTATGATATCCTGATATTTACTTGCGAACTGCGAAAGGGGAATCTTTAACTCGGATAAAACTCCCGTTTTCGGAGGCCAGTAAATAACAGCAACAAGTATACGTTTCATTTCAATTTGTATTTCTGCAAACATATATTCCATGCCAGGTAAAGAGGATGTGGAGTGAGCGACTACTTTAACCTTAATGTCATCGCGAATAAACAATGCGACCCCTCCATCCGTCTTTTCTTATAAATTGCTTTTAATTACCGACCTATCATTCCGAAGGAGTTTATAATTAGATACAGATACGAGTCCTGATTTTATTGTAGATTTTAGCCATGTTTCGCTTATTAATATCAGGTCTGGTTTCGTTTCAGTTATATTTGAAATTTCAGAGTAATGCTGCTTAAGTGATTGGGCATTTACGTGGAAAACAGACAAGCCACGAGGGAACTGAGACAAAGATATTTGTAAATCCTGGAAGGTTGTAGGGCTACTTCGAGCGGGTATGGGACTTTACACAGAGGGGGGCCGGGGTGAACCAGCACCCACTCCACTTCTGGATTAGCACTAAACACAGGTACAGAATTCCTGGAACGTGTTTACTGAGGAAAAGGCGGTGTTAAGCTTCGTTGCCACATTTATGAAGATATCCGCGGTGGAAAAAATTCAAAAAGAATAAGCAGAAAGGAATCAGAATTAAATACGTTGCTTACAATTACACGTGGGGCACTAACTACTTAAAATTAGTCTAATTATTTTCTTATAACTAACTTATATTCTAGGATAATAGTTAACTATAATTATAAAAATAAGGACATTAGTAAAACAAATAATATAATAAAATGTAATGTAAAATAATATGATTCTAATATTAGTAATAATAAAATAGAAGTAGAAGTATTAATAGTAAATATTATGATAACATTAATAATAGTAATTTAATAGCACTATACAAATTAGCAAGAGACGAAAAAATTAAAAATTTATAATTAAAAATATTTTTGTTTTAAGAAGGAAAAATAGAACATAGTATTTGCTCCTAGTTATGTATACTATCCAGTTCTGCTTTAGTTCTAACGCGAACTTTTCTCACCTTTACGATGACGACACCATCTGTTGTCCATACGTTCTGTTAGCCGAAAAGTTCCACAGCCTTTATTAGCACTTCCAGCCGCATTCTCGTCAGGTCCTTCCGAATTGTGATACCCGTTTTCTTCAGATTTCTTTTTGATGTAAACATTTCCGGGCGCTTCCTATAACTGATGAATTTTACAATTATAGGTCGAGTCCCACCATTCGTTATCCGGCCGCGATCAATGTCTCTTAGGTCTAATTGGACACCTATCTTTTTGGCAACATTAATTGCAATGCAGTCGGTGTCCTCGCCATCACGCTCCGGGTCCCCAAAGATCCTTAGGGAGTTTTGCCGCTGAAACTGCTCAAGCTCGTCAGTCCGCTCCTCCAGTTGAAGTTTAAGATTTGCGATCTTCTTAGTTTTCTGTAATAGTTTCTCTTCGTAAAGAGAAACTAATACCTCCAATTTATTTTCTACTGCTTCAGAAACAACCTGTGCAATTTCGCTTATGAAAACATCCTATGTCAGGATGCTTTCAATAAGCGAAGCAGAAACAGCGTCATTCGCTTTGGCGTTGCGTGTGGCCACGTTGTTTAAAATTTAGAGGTAAAAATGAATTTTAAGGAAAATTACTTTTAGGAAAAAGCTAAAAATATTAACAATCTATTAAAATATTAGCAATATATTAAAATATATAGAGGTTATTCTTATACTAAGCAGACACTGGCGTTGTGTGCGGCGCTCTTCACTTAAAATCCGACTGCTGAACAAAACTACCTGCTGCGCCGCTCACTGAAAACTACCTGCGGTGATCCTCGAAGCGCTTAGGAAATAAGTCCTCACAGCTCGGAGACCATGGCACAAATGAGAGAAGCTAATAGAGGCTGGTAGTAAAGATGGCTAATAGTAAAGATGGCTGGTAGTAAAGATGGCTGGTAGTAAAGATGGCTGGTAGTAAAGAGGCTGGTAGTAATGATGTGGATGTTTGCTTATTGTTCCTTAATTTTCTCTGTAAGCTAAAAATCTGGATACTATAGAATGTGCTTCTCCACAATAGTGTGCCTTATATTAAGCGGGAATATGCATTCTCAAAATACACGCAACGATATACATGAAAGGTGAGTGAGCTTTGAAAGAATTCTGAATGTGTAAAATAATGAAATAATAATTTGTGAGTTCAAAATTTTTCTAAATTTTATGAAATATTTCAATAAATGAATATAAACACGCTTTTCCTGTTTCCTCTTTTTTGATAGTATATTTTATCAATCTCATTCGGCTTTGACAAAGGTTTTAATCACAAAGTCCAATAAACTTTGTTGAAGATATGAGATTTCTGCAGGAGCGAGTTGCGCGCTATCTGTTTTCATGAGCAAGAACTACACAGCGATACAGCTTTAATCGCGAATCCTACATGGGCGCTAATTTACACCTTCGAATTCAATGTGATTAGTACGGGAGGATTTCTGTGACAAAATATACTTTTATATGCAAATGTATATTTAGATTTTTTTAGTGTCGTGATATATTTTGAACAAAATGTATCACCAAACGACATATTATGGTATTTTCAGTAGTGTATGGACTTTTTATAGCTGGTAAGAGCTATTGTTTGCTGGTCGATCAACTCTTAGAAAATAGGATACTGTTTACATGAAAGAACAACTGTTTAACAACAGCTCACGCCTATGCTTCTGACAATCAGTTGCTTTCAATATGCCTAAAATAAAAGTCCCAGTTAGTGAGAAGTTACGAATTTTTGTTCGTAAATTTGGTAAAAGCATATTCAGTACCGATGGAGTGATATTGTTCTTTAAATTGTATGAGGTAAAAGTTTCTGCCGAAAAGCACATAACTGTACTTCAACACAGTAACACTGCGAAACATCAATATTGTGAAACTATTCATTCTGCACTCGAAAATAGGCGACGTCTTCTATTGGAAGTCATGACATCAAGTGCACAATGTTCTCAATTTTCCAAGGATCTCTGCACAATGATGGGTTCATCTGATATTCCTTTCGAGAAACTAAACAACCGAAGTTTGAAAAATTCTTGAAAAATATATACAGCAACATGTTCCCAAAGAATCTCAGCAAGGACTATCTGACCCCTTGTTATGGAGAGATGTTGGATAAAATAAGGCGTAGCGTGCGCAGTAAGATATGGGTTTTAGTAGACGAGACCACAGATGTGGGAGGTAGATATATAGCAAATGTGGTTGTTGGTACCCTGAAAGATGACTGGCCAGGAAATACGTTCATCCTGAAATGTGAAGTGCTAGAGAAGACAATTCAAATTTCATCATCGCAGTTCTTTTCGACAATTCAATGAATATATTGTGACAGAATGGGGTAAAGAGAGGTCACATTTTTATTTATAATACTATATATACTGTTTCGTATATGGTGAAATAAGTACATTAATGGCCTGAGAGCGTACGCTTCCGCGGCCAGTCAGTATTTATTTGCGGCCAACATCTATCGTGGCAGATATGCGGTTTGTAGATAGATAGATAGATTTATTAAAGTTCGCTTTGAGCTAACGCTCGGTGGCAAGCATGATAACAATTAAAATTAGAATTACTAAACATTTTCAACATTTACAATTGGGTTTACTATTAGAATTAGGGGGTCGATATAATAGTTCCAATTTATTTCTAGCTAACTCTAAATTCACTTCTAGTTTACATAACACTTCACTACACTACATTACACTACACTACACTACACTGCACTCCCATTCACTACACTACAATCCCTTCCCCCCCACAAGTAAGATTATACGTCATAAATACACTAAAAATGTTTTTAAATATCTAAGGATACCACTGTACAAAATATTTCACTTAGAGAATTATTTATTAGTATTGAATTAATTAAATTTATTTTAATTAGTTGATATTTTTCACTTTTTAGTTGCAACAACAACAGTTCATCCCTCTGATGCAATTTATCGATTAACAATTTTACAAGATTTTTTCATGCACGTCTTTTGTTACAGATGATTTCGAGATGTCACTTGGCCCTTTCACTTTAAATATGTTCCTTTTATTTGTAAGTTTTTTCCTTCTTATAGTGACATAGTTCCTTGTGAAGCGTATAGCTTAGTTTTTGTGGTACGAATCTTTAGTTTCGTTCCCTATGTCCAGTCTATTCTAGTGTGGATGACCCTTTGTAGGCTTTAATTTTTCTGGTATATTCCTTGTCCTCTTCGAGGGATAGCCAAATCGTCTGTAAAAATGTATATTCTTGTAAGAAATGTTTCGGATGTATTGTTGAAATAATTGTCAAACAATACAGGTAACAGAACTGAATGCATTGGGTCAATTAAAGAAATAGAACTGAGTTGTCCACAGAACGCTATTGCTATATAAAAAACATATTTTGGGGGGTTTATCGCTTTCCGCATTATGCCATTCATTTAATATTTTGATAATCACTTTTGGAACTCATGGGAATTATTGAGATACATTGCGAAATCTTTAGTAGAACTTCAGCAAGAACTGAGATAAGAGACGTTTTATCACTTCTCAATCGACTCTCCCTGGAATATAGTAATACTAACGACAACATGACTTTATGACATAAACACTACCTATTGGCCAAACGGTGCACTCGCTGACGAAAGACGTCGAGAGGGTCTCTAGCGGGGAAGGTGGAAAACATACTACTGAAGCGCTCATAGTGAACTTCTTGTGAACCTCACTCAGACGCGGCATATTCAAATGCCTCTACAGTACGGTCGGAAACTCCAAATTCTTCACCCTACTCTTAGGGCGCCTTCCCACGGCGCCACGGGGCCATGAAAAATCACTATCCTTTAGTTTCAAATCGAGAAGAGAATGTCATTTTTGTTGGACATCTCTTTTCCTCTTCATTGATCGAACAGTTCTAGGAGTACATATGGGGAAAGACGAGGATGGGTTGGACGCAGTGGCGGACGTAGTGGCAGAGGTGGACGTAGTGGCAGAGGACGATGTAGTCGCAGCAGAGAACATTATAGAAGTGTAGGAGGCAGAGGTAGTGATAATTGGGACGGGAACTGAAAAGAGCGAAGGATGTTCATCAAATGAATAACTTGTTGAGGGCTGCGAAGTTAAAACCTCCATCTGCCCAACGTTGCTCAGTGGTGCAATGTCCTCATCGGAGTCTTCATTTTCACTGTCACTTTGAAACACAGCATTCTCAGCCACACCTGCAAAGTGTTATATTTGTTGCATTTAAAAAATGTTACACATCATATTTGCCTGTATTTTATGCATTCTTCTACTTTGTACATCCTAATGATGCTTGATAACAAATGATGAAAATCTCATGATATTGAAATCAAATTTAATATAAATTATTTTGAAAATTCATAACAGTAATAACGTATTTAGAGATCTGGAGTTTTGCAAAACTGCCTTAAATGTTACAATTTTTACAATAGGAATCGCTTCACTGTTCTGGAAGGGTTTTAGAAAATTTTCATTTTGTCTATTTTAGCTTTTGATTCCTAAAGATAGAATTTTTCTCTTTTTAACAATTATTTTTCTATTAGCACATATCTCAATCAACTTGAAAACTTTATTTCATAATTCCAATAAACTTTCTTCAACTTAAAGGAATTGTATCCTATGCTTACGTGAGGCATCCCTTTTAAGGACAGACACTTTTGTACGTGATACAATATTGACAGATTGACACATGAACTGATGAATAAATAAGTGCAATGAATGAAACAAGTATATCAATTATACAATACTTCAAAGATTCGTAAGAAAATAGATACACATCATAGAATCATCAGTGAATCAAATTTGTAGACACAATGTTGAAATTTGCTGGGTTGTAAAGAATAATTTTCAGTTGTGAAAAGATTTCTTTCCAGCATATAACCAATGAAGATAAAGTTTCTTTACATGTGCTATTATAAAAACAGTGTAACAAATAAAATTTGATTAAATTAAATATTGCATTAAATTACAAAACTAGCCACATATTTACGCCTTTTTGCCTGCATATTTTAGGCAAATTAAATGCCTTAATTTCTGGGCTCTACTTGTATGTGTACTAATTAATCATTTACATAGCAAATTACTTATTATTTCAGAGAGGTCTGAAGTGTTTCTATTATTGTACTGCCATATTTCTATTATTGAACTTACCATGATTCATGAAATGAGCACTGGAATCATAGCAGTTTGTCTGAGATTCAGTTTGATTCTTTATTACATCAAGATTTTTTTCTGATACTGCTGAAGTCTGTGGAGTGTAATTTCCATCACCAGTTTTGTACATTTTTACGTGGTAAAACGAAAGTGATTAGACATGTGTGTAATTAATATATGAATCATTGGAGAAATGGCAACTAGGTGACCAATATTTTACAAACCTTATCATTATTTCTCTCCTTTTTGGCAGCCCTTTTCAAACCATCCTACAGAGCCTTCAATTGTTTGAGGTTCCTGGGACCTGTCCCGCAGGAAACATGGTATGCAGGTGTAATAAGTAGGTGTTTTTCAAACTCATCAACGTTGTTGTTCCTTTTCACAATATTAGTAGCAATTGCGTTATTAATGAAAATAATATAAAATTGAATGAAATAAAGATATACTACAATAGAATTTAAATTTAAAGACTAATGATTTACAAAATTAATATTAAAATCAGCAGTAAATACTTAATTTAAAAAAACAAGATGACTTCATACAATCACAAACTTTTTTTATTAACGACTGAATTTGCAGAAAAATAACAAACGAATATTTAAAATTATGAATGGAGGATAAATTTATTTGAATACAAATAGCCGATGACTAATATAAACAATTAAATTATTTAACACATAAGAATTGAATAAAAAGTAAACTGAAATGAAATATATTAATATAATAAAACGAAATTGCTACTGTGAACGTATAAGGGAACTCAATACACACCGCAACACACCTCCAAACAGAACACGGCACACTCTAAGAACGTGCAAAACGAAACACAGAATAAGCATTATTCAAATATCGCCTGTGTCCTTATCTAGTGATGGCATTTCGAAGTTCTTACAGAATCTATGGTTATAGATTCCATACATTTGCTTTATGCAACAGCCTGTGGAACCTATACACTTTATTGAACCCATAGCTATGGAACCCATATGAAAAGCTCTATGCATCCTGCCCTACGGGATTTCCATCCAGAACGGCACCCTTACACAAAGAACTCATCAAATGTACGTTTTGAATCAACAAACCTAATATCAAATGAAAACAAATTATCCAAATATCATAAAAATGCATTGAATGTCGTCAATAATTGACTGAACTTGTGAACTTGCAATAACAAGCGAAATTCATAAAATTACGTAGCAGCGAGTTAGACGAAGACAGAATATTGGGGTTCCCCTGAGACTCCCCCGGTCGCCGCGCAGCACTAGACTCGTCTGGTTGCGCCACCAAAAGGCTCCCCGTGCTACCCGTGTTAAATCGAAGGGCTAAAGAGTATATGCAGTAAACCCAGTAATACAGTGAAGATTCCTGGCAAGGCACCAGACACTGGAGAGAGCGCCAGTAGGACCCTATTGGTTTCAAAATGATTTCATGTCCATCGATATTGCCGCAATATCTTGAATATTGAACGTCATTGAAACGAAAATGTACATCCTAAAGATATTATTAGATATTTTCCAATTATCTGGGAGTTGTGCAACCATGCAACCTAAGCACGAGCCGCCACTGGTCTATGCACAAAAAAAGTGAAAACGGCTGAAAGGGATCAGAGAAAAAACTGTTGCCATTGCAGCGCAGTGAAAAAAAAATCGATGTTTTAAACATCAATTTATTAAAGCCGATTTTTTAACATCGATGTTTTTTCCTCGATGTTTTTTCCTCGATGTTTTTCTTTTGTTAACAAAACAGTCCTACAATCACAATTTTGTAAAAGTTAAAGTATGAAATAATAATTGTAATTGTCAGTCCGTTTTCGAAAAAAAGGAAAAGTGTTTGTATTTATTTCATCGAGCAGATTATCTCTCACAGAAGAGATGACCCCAGTGTCCATTTATTTCACCTCGCTTTGCAATACATTCGGCGAGAGGTGGTCAACTCATGCGCTATGGGCGTGGAGTCTGCCCTCTCTCTTTCCGTACCCTTCCGAGGCTATCTGAGGAAGTTCTGACCCCTTGAGATGGCATTCAGGCTTTCAGACTCACAATCAGTTTTATTAATTGTTCAAGTATTATTTTTAACTTCGTTTTGTCAGTTACATCTTAATTACGGGTATAAATTAACAAACACGGCTACAAAATGTTATTTTCGCAGTTCTTATTACGTTTACAAAATCTTTGATTATTTACTTTGTTGTATTTTTAAGTTGTCAATTTTGAGACAATTTGTAAAAAGAATAATAAATATATGTGCATAAATTAAACATTTTACAATTATTGATTTTGAATTAAACATAACGCTTCTGTTTTCTCCAGTAAGGGTAGTCGATAAGTCTATGACTTATCGACTGACAGCAGTCATTTGCAACTGACAGCAGTCATCAATGTCAAATTTTGTTACAGCTTTAGTTATTAACAGTGGCACTCTTTTGACGCTTTAACGATAAACGCCACAAAAAATATAATAGGGATTATTTAATATTACAGGAAAACAGGTTTACGAAAGCTGAAATTGCTTTATTATTTTCGCGGGTATTAATGATAGCGCAAATTTAAACAAATTATCTTATGTGATAAACTCAAAATCATGGCATGGAGGACATCTGTTCCGAGAGTTTTGATGAATTTGCAACGCAGTATCTCATGTCAACAGGCTTTCTGCCCGGACGTAGGATCCTAAATCACTCACGATCTCTTTGATCTACGAAGACGGTTGGCATTCCCCTCTGTCTGAGGCTCTGGCTACGAGATTATCGTGTCGCCTCGTTCTCGACAATGCATTCTCGTTGCACGAGATTCTCGTGGGCCCCATTCTCGTTCAGCCTTTCTCGCTTACGTGAACGAGAAAGAATATGTGGTAAATGACCGCCTTTAGTACTTACGCACGCACGATATATTTGAATCAGCACGAGGTGAACGGGAACAAGTCAAAAATGTATTTTTTTTATTTTTATTTTGGAATGTTGTTCTTTAAGGCAAGGTAGATTCGACTATGAAGAAAATAATCATGCCATAACAGTGTTTAACAGTGTTTTGGCGATAAAATATTGATTGCAAGATCGAGGTACTAAATGTACTGCGGAGGAAGAGACCAAGTCACTGGCATGTTCCATTTCTCCTCAGTATTATAATTTTGATTTTGAATGTTTGCAATGCGAATCGTGTTATACATGCATGCAAGCTTAAGAGAATAGAGTTATGTGATTTGTCCTTTTACTAAACTCTTTACAATAAGTAATTTGTAATAAATTTAGCCAATTGCTGCTACACAAATATTTATTTCGATGGATAAATTATTGTTCTAAACAAATATAATATTCTCAAATAGTTTTATGTAAAATGTATTCAATCTATGATTTCGGTAGCCACTTTTCTTTAGACTCGATTCTGACATTGAGGAGTAAGGAAACATGTCAACAACACTTAAACAAAATTCTAATTACATAAAAGTTATTTAGTTGAAAGTACATTAAAAACAATTTAGTGCTATAACAGTGAAATAACAGAAAAATTGAACAAGATAATACAAGATGTGTCAGTATTACTTAATGTTTCCTTCCTCCTGAAAAATAAAAACCTTGCAAAAATGACTTGTTTCATCTCTTCTCAGCCTGATTCATTTGTTAATTACATTCAAAACGAGAGGAGAAATTTTCTCCTTTCCCTCCTTTAACAGGCAGTAGAAGTATTACTTGTGTTATTCCTGTTACGATTTGGAACTATTTCATTCTACCTCCGCAGAGTAGGCCAGTAATTCTGCAAGTTTCAAGAACATACATTTTATTTCAATCTTCCCCATGTCTGGTGCAAGCTTAAAAGTTGGCCTTGTTACCCCACCTCCTTCTTGCATATGCAACCGCCTCGCGTGTCACATATTCTTAAACCGTTTGGCAAAATTAGACAGCCTCATTACTCATGTTATTTCCCTTCAACCATTTCAAGACTATCGCAAATCCCATCTAAATCATTACTCATTCATTTAACAAGGAGGAGTTAATAAACCAGTCTAAACAGAATTATAAACTTTTTTCTTCAATTAAACTGGTTTCTGCAACTATAAAGCTATGTGACTAAACTCACGCAACTATTTGAAGCAAGTTTAGTGAATTGCTGAAGAACCCTTTGGATTTTGGTAAAAAAAAGGACATACTTGCACTCCTTATATCTTAATGTCTTCTAATAATTATTAAAATAACTGATAAAAATAACCGCATTCGTGAAAACCCTTCTTCTGTTACAATTCTTTGAGAGGACATGATGCCCATGGATCCGCATTTGAAGCTTCTTTCCGATGTCACAGATGTTAAAAATAATTCTGAAAATTTATCATACCCGTGACAACCATTGGCGAAGTGCACTTAACAAAATGCTCTAGTTATAGATTTCTCCACTCTTTGATGTGTGGTCAGTAGTTGCCATTGATGACAGTGCTGTTTTTACGTGGATTTTGCAACAAAAATCGAACGATGACGCAATGGAATAGATTGTCTTCAAAAACTTTTGAACCCATTCCTCGTAACGTTCAACAGTTAAGGAAATTGATTTAGGGTATTACTATGTAAATGAAAGACTTAACTGAGAATAGTAGGTTATAGAGCGACGCGTAAGTAATATATTGTGAAGTGAGGTGTCGTACAGTGTAGAACAGAGAAATAATGAAGGAAGTGATTTAAGGGTCCTAGTGAAGTGAAGTGAAGTGAAGTGAAGTGTGGTCTTAATTGAACAAAAATTCAGTACGGAGTTAGATTACAGTTGTTTCTTTTTTAAGGTAATTTAATGTTATATGAATTAGACAGTTTTTACATCATTACTATTTTTATTATTAAAGTTATTAATATAATATTATTATTATGTAGTTTGCATCTTAGCTGTATTATCTTATTTATGTAATTAGCTACCACCGGGTTATACCCATTTGCAGTTCAAATACATTTATCTTATCTTAAAGAAATGTTTTTATAAATGTATGGGATTAGAGTTATGGTTTGATGGAATAGTGGTGATAATGCCGGGACTACTGATCCCAAGCTCGCAGGTTCAAACCCGATCAAAGTAGGGAGGATGTTTTGAGGTGCCAAAAATCGACAGCATGCATGCGCCGGCTTGTAAAACATGTCCCAGAAATGGCACTTGGCCGATCCTGCAAAAATTAAGTCCTCCAGTAATTTAGCACTAATTAAAGTTTTGATTTGCATTACTGGATAAGATTGCGGATATTGTATCTAGGGCTGCGCTATCTGGTATTAAAATCAAACGTCAAAATTGGCGCCCCTAGGGAAAGCAACGGCAAACTACCCTAGGTATACTTGCCAAGAACAAGTCTCACAAGGGGCTTCTGGAGGCTAGTCTATACACTAATAAGTGTATGGCAATTAAGGAAAGAAGATGGAAGGGGACTGAGTAGCGCTCAATTATTTTTATAGCGATTTACTGAACGGAAATGGATGAGGAAGAACATGTTTCGGAACATTTTCTCTCTTTTTTAATTTAAATGTATTTATCGTCCCATCGACATCAAGGTCATTAGCGACTAGACATATAAATACATTTTACAATTAAAATATGAAATTGAGAACCTTATTAATTATCAAAAACAGTACGAAAATACAATAAAACAAATCAATATATACATATAATACAATACAATACATACTTGACTTATGACACTTTTCTTCATAATTACGTTTTTCCGTTAGTTCTCCCACAATCATATTATCTTCTGAAATAACAATGACGTTTTCCTTTCTTATTTTCAGTAAAGCCAGAATCAACTGATGCCATTCCTCGATAGAGTAATGAGGCTCACCGGCCACGTCAGGTCAGTGGATTTCCAAATAAGGGTAATTGTTCCTTTCGGCTCAAAAACTCGTTTTATAACAATTTATTTTTGTTTCAGAATGCTGAAACGTTCACGCATGCAGTAATAATCGAACACCGCACCGTTTTGTTTCTTCTCGTCACATTCGCGGTAGTTTTGAGTTTCTTAGCATCCACTACGGGCCGGTTTTACCAACAGCCGAGTAGTTGAGAGTAGTTACCCGAGAGTAACCATTTACTCCAAGATAGTAACTCTCGGGTAGAATATGAGCGTTTCAGCATGCTTCTAGAGGGTTATTTTACTCTAGAGTACATACTCTCCGATTTATTCCGCAAATCAGCTGAACACACAATATTTGAGAGCGATTCAAGAGGCTGTGAGCGAGAATGACGCTGGGAACCAATGCGGACCAACGTGAACCTTTGATTAATTCCTTATATTCTATCATTCATTTCAGCTTCGGAGTTCTTGGCATTATAATCTGGTGTGGTGGTTTGAGTTAGCATAGTTTATTTCCTAGTTTCTGTATCTTTATTTCTTAATAAATATTCATTCTTCTCTGGAGACAACTATTTTGTTAGCAATGCAGAAAAATCTAATTTGCAGTTCGTTTACCGATGGCGGTGCAAATGAATTTTCTCTCGCACCCTTTGTCTTCGCACTAGTGGATAATATTCCGAATCATTGCTGGAATCGTCTTCAAATACTATCATTCGTAATCGTCGAACCGTAACAACACTTCGGAGGTACATGCACGTTGAAAACCGAATTTACTCCGTACTTTACCCGACGGATTTTCGCGGTGTAAAGTTACTCTCGAATTCACTCTCGTAAGCGATTTACACTTGAGTAAAGTGTTGGTGAAACGCTCCAAGAAGTTACTCTCGAGTAAACATGATTTACTCCAGAGTAAACTCTTACTCTTTGTTTGGTGAAACCGGCCCTACGTTGTATAATATTTACCGCCAAATGCAGAGGCGTCAGAGGCGTCTGAATAGCATTCGAAACCCCTTCCAGCATTTCAACGATCCAGAACAAGTAAGACTAGTATACCCATGCGAGAACTCTCGTCAGTTAAACCTAACCCCAACCTTCCATTCAATATTAAGAGGGAAAGTTGTAAATGAAACGTGTTTATTTATTCCCTGTGTGTTACTGTGCGAGGTAAGTTTCTTTGAGGCCTTAGGCCTAAAAATTGCAGAGCTTAAGGCCCTAGCCCTCATTTAAGTTATATAACTATAGATGTTACCAATGCTGCCCTAGTGTTACGGTTGCATTTGACATTATATTTTTTATGATGCGTTTTTCATCAAATCCTTCATATTTAAAGCAAAAATTATATTCAAAGTTAAAAAGCAATTCGCCACGTTTCCGTGAAATTCTCTTTCTTTAGAGACTTCATTTATAAAGATTGGATGCGTGTGAAAGCCACAAAACAAGAAAAAGTGTACTTTTTATCTCGAAACAATGCCTATGCGTTCGGTAACAAATTCATAAATGACAAGAGTACTAGGGCTCAAAATGTAGCAACGTCTTATCACGACTTGATAGAGCCAGTACATCTGGTATATTAAAGCGCGAGATATGATTTGCTTCGTACTCCTAAAAATAAACCATATATTACTAGAGCATGCATTTTGCTTGATATTTAGCAACTTTCCGAGTCAGCCACCGGGAGAGGGGGCTCAGTGCACCAACTGATGTCACTGCAGTGTCTCTGACCGAGAGGTCCTATGTTTAAGTCCCGGAAGTAGCAAGATTTTCGACACTAGCTTGTCAGATAGGTCGAATTCCGTCGCTGTCTGGAGGAGAATTCTAGAGTCCAGCTGCTCTGATTAGTAGTTTTCCGTGGTTTCTCCGATCTACATCAGGTGAATGCCGACGTAGTACCCTAACAAACGGACCATGGACCGTGCGCAATCTTTCCTTCTTCTTCCTTGTCCAATCCTCACCCCTCACACACACACACACACTAACATGCACTTCACTACCACACATGCCGGAAGACCGGTCGAGAGCTTAGAGTTAATGCCGACTGGGGCGGTGCCCGACTGGTAGGAGAATGTAGTGTGTAGATGAATTCTAGCGGTTGAGTGCTCTAATCTGTAGTTTTCAGTGGTTTCTTCGACCAACACGAGGCGAATGCCGGAGCAATATCCTAACAAACGAGCCGCGAAACGTGATCTTTCCTTTCTATTTCTGATCCGACCCTCACCCCTTACGTACACACACATTCACATTCACAACACTATTATCCTTGTAGGGAGAACATTCCAGAGCTTAGAGCTTGTCCCGGGTGAGGCGGTGCTTCGCTGGTCGAAAAAAAACTGATTCAAATATATCATAAAGCCGATGTAAGTCCTCGCCGGATATCGCCAGCCTGCAGGGGGAGATGCGTCTCTCGCTCGCCCCCACTCTTCCTCTCTCTATCTCCCTCACTTTCTCCTCACTATGTCTCTCCATCTCTCTCCTTCCTTCTCTCCCCCTCTCTCTGCTGACTCTACCCCTCCCTCTTCTTCGGTCTCACCTCTCTCCCTCCCTCTCTCCCTCTTACACTCCCTTTCCCACTCCCTTCCTCTATCTTTCTCTTTCTTCCTCCTTCCCTTTCACTCTTCCTCACTCTTCTTCTATCTCCCTCTCTCCCCATCTTTCTACCTCCCTCTCTCCCCCTCTCCTTCTCTCCCGCTTCTTTTTCTCTACCTCTCCCAACCATTCCGTCCCTCACGTCCTCTCTCTCTTCCTCTGTTCCGCTCTTCCTCTCTGCATTTCTCTTTCCCTCTCCCTTTCATTTTCCCTCTTTCATTCTTTCTCCCTCTATTTCTCTCCCTCTCTCTTACTCTATCTCCCTCTCTCCCGCTCTCCCCCTCTCTTTCCCACTCCCCCTCTCTCCCAATTTCCCTTTCCCATCTTCTCTTTCTCCCTCTCTCCTTCTTTCGCCCTCTCTCTCATCCTCTCATTCGCACTCCCTCACATTCTCTCTCTGACACACTCTCTCTCACTCTCTTTCTGTCTCTCATTCCCACTCTCACTCTGTCTTACTCTCTTTCACTCACTCTCACTCTCTCACACTATCTTTCACTCTCTCACTCTCTCCTATTCTCTCCCTCCCCCTTCCCCTCTCTCCTATTATCTCCCTCTCTCAGCTTCTCTCACACCCCCTCTTTCACCCTCTCTCACCCTCGCACTCTCTCTCACACCGTCTCTCTCACTCTCTTTCTCTCCCTCTCTCTCGTTCCCTCTCCTTCTCTCTCCCTCACCTCTATCTTTCTCTTTCTCTCCTACTTCCTCTCATTTCTACATTATACTCTCTTCCTCTCTACCTCTCTCTCCGTCTCTTCACATCTCTCTTCATCTCTTTCTCCACCTCTCTCCAACACTCTCCCTCTCTCTGTTGTTTCTCCACCTCTCTTCCTCTCTTTATCCCTCTCCCTCCCTCTTCCCTCTCTATCCATCTCTATCCCTTGCTCTCTCTCGTCTCCCTCCTTTTCTTTCTCTATCTCACTCTCCGTACCTCCCGCACTTTTTCTCTCCCTCTCCTCCTCTCTCATCCTCTCTCTCACTTACTCTTTCTTCCTCCCTCTACCTCCTCCTCTCTCTCAACCGCTCTCTCTCCCCTTCTCTTTCGCCCCTCTCCTCTCTCCGTCCTTTTCTCCCTCTCTCAATCTCCCCCTTTCTCTCCCTGTTTCTGCCTCTCTCTTCCTATCTACCTCTCTCCTTTTCTCTCACTCCATCTTCTCACCCTTTTTCTTTACCTCTCTCTCTCTATCTCTCCCTCCCTCTCCCTTTATCTTTTCATTTTTCCCTCTCTCCTCCCATATCTCCATCTCTCCCTTCCTCTTTCCCACTATCACTCCCTCTCTCTCCCTCGTTCTCACTCCATCTCTGTCCCTCTTTCCTCCCCCTCTTTTTCTCTCTCCATCTGTCTCCATTTCTCTCTTCTCTCTCTCAATCTCTCCCCTCTTTCTCCCTCTCTCATCCCCTCTCTCATAATCTCTCTCCCTTTCCCTCACCCCCTCTCTGACCTTCTCACCCTCCCACCCTCTTTCTCACCCTCTCTCTCAACTGTCTCTCACCCTCTCTCTCAACTGTCTCTCACCCTCTCTCTCAACTGTCTCTCAACCTCTCTCTCAGCTGTCTCTCACCCTCTCTCTCACCTGTCTCTCACTCTCTCTCTCTCTGTGCTGCAGTTTTCTTTCAATTTCTGCCTGCATTGGAACATAGTAAGATAATATAAAAAATTAAAAATGTGTACAGAAACCAATTATTTGTAAGTAGAATAAAAGTTTTATTTTTTTAATTCGTTGCGTCTCGATTGACGCAAACCATTTCGAAGCCCTTTGATGAGTATTATAAGCTTGGGAGTAATCTTTCTTTAAGAAACGTGCTTAGGAGCAATTCTTCATTAACATTATATGTCATATCTGTCAGGTCTCGTCGCAGTCAGTTAAAAGGACCTCCAGGTAGCATCTCAGCGTACGTCCATCATGCATAACGCGCGCCTGCGACAGGATCCAATGGACAGAATTGGCAAGGACTTAGGATAAGGACTTAGGAGTAGGACGCTTCATAGGGCTTGCACTAGCCCCTACGAAGCAGGCAAACTCGTTTTGTTGGAACAAATTTTACATAAACTTGTCCCGGGAATCGAAAAAATTGCTAACTTCAATTGGCACTATCTCCTGAACTATTAGAGCTAGAGCGCTGAAAAACGCACAGGACATTATATGTACGTTACACTTTATCGTGAATAGTAAGCCGCCTTTTTGTTATAAAGGAATCTGTTTTAAACTCAACTTCCTACGAAGCATTTTTGCTAGTAATGACGTTTGTGGTATTGTTTCTGTGAATTTCTCGAAATCTAAGCCTTTAATTAAAATATAGCTGTCATCACTGTATTCGCCACAAAATTTCGTGCCAGGACAGTGGTTTTTAGAGGAATCGGGATCATGTCGAAATTTGGAAAATTCAACAGGTTTGTTGAAACCGTAGGATTTTTAAGACAAAAAAGATCCGCCAATATGTACCAAACTACGTAACTTGGAACAATTTTAAAAAAACCATCGCCTTCAAAGTTTCATGTAGATTCAGAAATGACATCATTATTAATTTCGGGCGATTATTGTACCTTTTAGAGCCGTTTTTCTGAAACTCGTGTTTTTGAGGAATTTCGAAATTATGAAGAAATGAAGTCAACTTCCATGAGCTCTATCTCTTCAACTATTGGACCTAGAGCGCTGAGATTCGCACAGGACATTATATGTACGTTACGCTTTATCCTGAATAGGAGGCTGACTGTCTTGTTATAAAGGAATATGTTTAAAATTCAACTCCCAACAAAGCATTTTTGTTAGTAATGACGTTTGTGGATTTTTGTCTGTGAATTTCTCAAAAAAATAAGACTTTCATGAAAATATAGATATCACCACTGAATTTGCCACGAGATTCCTTGCGAAGACACTATTGTTCAGAAGAATTGGGATCATGTCTAAATTTGGAAAATTCAACAGGGGTTCGTTGAAACTTTACGATTTTTAAGAAAAAAACACCTCGCAGCAGCTTTCAGTGAAAATTAATGAACACTTGCTTCAGGAACATACAAAACATTTTTCAGTACGGCATGCGACCAATTCAGACGTACTTGAATGTTCACACTTCCTTGTCCATGAGCCATCATATTTAATCCTCGTTTCCCAAGCGGAATCTTTTCACAAACGGCAAACTTCTCATACGATGTAAAATACTGTTTATTTGAGGTGACGTGATTTGTGGCGCTACTGTCGCAGTACCACTTGTCCGCTTCAATAAAGTGACTGACTGAGGCACCCATGACATCCGTCATAAACACCACACTTGCATCAGACTGACTTTTGTTTCCAACAGCGCCATCCGGACACATCCAGTCTTCTCCGGACACTCTTCTGCCCAATGATACAACTGCTTACATTTATGGCATGGAAACTTTTTTTCCACGTTGAAAATTCTTTGATTTTCCCTCGGTGTCTCTTTTATGACAATGCTTCTTAGGACCACCGAGTGCAACAAACGCAGTCGATTCGACATTCCCTTGAACGAGCACTTAAATCGCGCACAATTTTGTCAATCAATAAATTTACAGTTTGATATTCCGACGAAATCGTGTCCCACAAGTCTTAAAAATTGTCATATTTTTTTCTCAGCGTAGATAAGATACAGCCATTCACAATTCTCAGGGACAAATTATTTTCTTCATTCTTCGTTTGTTCATCATTCAAATCCACGATCAACTTCCGCAGTTTTGCGGAAGCTGCAGATGTATTAAAAACAGCACATTTTCTTCGGACATTCAATTTCCACTCACTGGAGAATACGGTTTACACGTGACCTGGGCCCATAACCTATTAATTTCTTTGTATAAATGTTATTTTATTACTCGACAGACTCGATTGATCAGTTCTTGACCTAGTCAGTTCTTAGTTCAAAAGTTCTAAGAAACGTACATAGATTGCGTTACTGTTTCCATTTTTCTTTTCATTTTAACATTCACTACAGTAATGCATACCCTTTATTGGTTTGTTACCACCTGGTGAACCTATGGAAGCTTGTGCAGCAGAGTAGAGCAATGATGTTGCTTTTTGTTTGACTGGCTCCGTTACGGTTCTCTTTAAACAGGGTGGCTGGTATTACTTGGGTTTTTGACTCCTCTCCCTCTCACAAGGGCGGAGATTGGGAGTCTGGGTGTTAGGTGGACGGGTTATTTTATTAGGGAAGGGTGGATTATTTTATTAGGGTTTTTGGACGAATGGGGGAGGGAAGGGAAAAGAAGGAAGCAGGATGTTGGAAGGGTCTGGGAAGGGAGGAATATAAGGAGCAGGGAGCGTGTGCTATTGCATAGTTTTTCGTTCAGTATGTCCGTTACATTTGCCAGTAATGTGTCCGTGGTTTGTTAGTCTGGTCATGTTTTCCCTGCGGCCTAAGTTATTGGAGGAGGGAGTCGAAAGATATCCAGGGGGTGTTTTTTAAGTGTGTGCCAGGGAAATTTCTTAGGATATGGTGGTGGGGTAGGATAAGATTACGAAATTTAGGGTTGTTGATGTATTGTTGAATTTGGGATCTGGAGGAGGTAGGTGATGATGTGGGGTATCTTGTGATTGGATCGGATGTCGTTATAGCGGGTTAAGGGTGAGGGCCGGAATATGAATCTAATTATACGGTTTCCTGTGGTTGTGACTTTTTTGCGGTTTATTTGGGTAGTGGCGAACCAATAGGAGAGAATTGGTCGGATGTATATGTAATAGGTCTGTAATTGTTTTAAGAATGGGGATGGATGGGTTAGTGATGATGGGATATATGACGTTGGTGATCCGGTTGGTTTTGGTTACAGTATTTAGGATATGTTGGGTCCGCAGGAGACGTCTGGATATGGTAATTCTGAGGTATTTGGCGGTGGGTTGCCAGGGGATGGGAGTGTGGCTTATGATTAGGAGAAGGACATGACGGGTTGTGTTTATTGGAGAACAAGATGGCTTGAGATTTGGAGGGGTTTATGACTATTGCGTTTTTGGTGGCCCAGAGGTGGAAGGAGTCAGGGAAATTGGATAAGGGAGGTTTGAAATTGGATAATGGAACGGTTAAGATTGCGGTAGGAAACAAAGAAGTCAAGGTCATCGGCGTATACGAGGAATTCGTTCGTAGGAATCTCTCTACTCCAGGGATGGGAGGGATGTCGTTCATATAGATGTAAAAGAGGATTGGGAAGATCACGGCGCCCTATGGGACGCCGGCTTGGATGGGGTGGTTAGGGGACATTAGTAGAGAGTGGATCTTGTTGGGAATGTATGGGCGTATTTTCATTAGAAAGATTGGATGCGAGACGGTATCATAAGCTGGGGTTAAGACAGTTAGGATTGTGGGGATTTCTTGTTGGGTTTGGAGAGGGCTGGCCATTGAGAGGGAGAGGTGTAGAGTTTGAAGGGATGCAGAGCGTCTCTAACGGAATCCAAACTGTTAGTGATGGAGGATGGGACAAATGAAGGAGGTTAGGCGGGAGAGGATTTCTTTTTCATCTATTTTGATTAGGATAGCTAGGAGGCTAATGGAAAGATGTCGATGTAACTGGAAGGATGCCGATGATCCTTGCTGGGTTTGGGAACCATGGGTACACGGGCAGTTTTCCAAAGGGTTGGGAAATACGAGAGTTTGAAGCAGGTGTTTAGGATAAGGGGAAATAGGTGAATGGTGTTTTGGGGGAGATTACATAGTTGGATCGGAAGAACTCCATCGGGTCAGGGAGATTTTGAACAATCAGACATAGAGAGTAGTTGTATTTCGTTGTCGTTGGTAGTCGTTGTCGATGTCGTTGTCGTTGTTTTCTGATGGCGGTGGTAGGGCTGGGATTCTAAGGTAGCCGAGGACTACATTGTCACCGATTGGGAGGTCATGTGGAAGGAAGCGGTCGGCCAGGGTTTTGGCGAAGGTGTTGGTTATAATTTAGTGGCATTGTCTGTATTCGTCTTTGTGTTTGTTTTAATAGTGATTTGTCTTCATAACGTCTGTTTTTGTAGAATTTGCGTTGTATTAGTCTTTTTAGTCTGATTGTATTATGTCGTCGGGAAGGGTAGAGTTCTGGGCATGTGAGGTGGGGAGGATTTGGCGATTAAGGTGGATTATGAATTTGTCTACTTCCGGGATTTTTTTTTTTTTGTATATTGAATGGGGTGTGAATCTTTTTGGACAGGACGTGTATTTATTTATCTTTAACTTTTACTCATCTTTCAATTATTTGTAGTTAAAATGATGGAAAGAGATTCTGGAACTCAAGAAAACGTACTCAGATTATCTTCTACCCCATACGTCACGTATAGTTTTTAATGTTTTTTGGCTAAATAAATCTAAAATCTAAAACTACATTCAACCGGTTATCAATTCAACTTACAATTCTTTGTTGTTAACCATGAATCTGATTTGATTGCATTTCCATATCCTTGTTTTTTATATCTTTTATTCCCATTGCTGCTGACATTCATTCATTGTTAATTCTATTTTTTTATTGAACCGATGTTAATTGTAAGATTAGAAAGTAATATTTTAAGTGCTGTAAATGAATATTAAACACAGAGTTCACTCATTTGTTTCACATCTTATCAAAGATTCACTTAATATTGATATTGGGGAAAAATATGTCAATCTTTGGTAATTGAAGTAACACGCAAAGTCAGAAAATTCACTTTTACATATTTTTTACTTTCATGTTTACAAATCGTGTAGCAACTTATCTTTCGTTTATCCCACATCTAGCCGAGTAAAATTCATCTCCTAACTGTAACTCTAAATTGGCATGTTCATACAAACGCCGTATCACTTCTCTTTTCAGAGCTACCATTACGCTAACACTTGCATTTCTCGTGTGTCCATCATTGGCCAATCAGAGAGCTCTAAATAAGACCCATTCACAAGTCTAGTAAAAAACATGCGTCCGGTAAACACCGCTACTACTTACTCCTTGGCGGAAGCCTACGCTTAGCGCCATCGTGACCCTGGTTCGAAAGATGCATTTTTTTTATTTGTTTCGTCGTCGTTAACGCAACGCGTCTCTTGAACACTTGTTGGGCGTTGTGAGCTCACACGGAATAATCCTTCTTTACTATTTTTGTCAAGTCTCATCACGTTGCTGTCAGTCAGTCTTTTATCCCTTCGGTCAGAAACTCGACGCTATTAGATCCCGGCGTTCCTAGCCGGGCACCAACCAGGAAACCAAAAGTCTCGAATTCGCTTAACTTTCTTCACTTCACGGAGCGTAGTAAACGAATTCGGCTAGCGACGCTGGCATTGCACCAGGGCGGAAAAATACCAGGGCTGAAAAATTAGAATAATTATTTAAAACTTTAAATGAAACAAAACAAAATTTGTAATATATACCAAAGAGCAAATACACTTTGAGCCCTGCGAGTTAGTAAACAACGTAGAAGTATAACCAGGATATAAAAAGTTTCATATTTCACCGGTCGCCCGAAATAAACAGAATAGTTTATATGGCGGCATTGTTCACCCGTCCTACCGTCTGTCTGTTGTCAACGCGAACGCCTTAAGTATTCAGATGGTTTTCTTAATAATTGATATTCCGTCATCGATCTGAAGGAACTCGAGTCCTTGAAAGTTTGAAAGGGATATGTCGATGTTGCGCAGTACTTTACATAAAGACCCAACATTATCGAAATTTTCTCAAAAATGGCTTCATTTGGCTTGAAACATTGTTTTTGGATAGCGAACTCTTAAAAGAACGGCGCGGATCTCATTTTCATTGAAGTTTCTGATTTTTTGAAAATTCGAGCCAAAGTTCGACATTTTTTCGGCGACTTTCTACAACTACAATATTGAAGATAAAGATTTTTCTTAATAAAATCTAGTTGAAAGACAGTTATTGAAATATACTCAAGTACAATTTTCAGAAAATGTTAGTAATTTTCACTTAATTTTGCGAGAAATATAAGCAATTTTAAGTAAAAAAATGTGCTGGTCCCAATTTTGCAACCGGTGCACATTGCAAAATCACACTCTGTATTTTCGAAAATTGCGGAAAGTTGATACAAAATTAAATGTTGATGGTGTAGATTGTTATCTAAAATTAAATCAGTTATAAAAAACTAGACCTTTAAGTAAGGCCACAAGCATTCTTTTTTTTTTAATAGTAGCTTTCATGTAATTTCTGATTGAAGTTACTGCAATTAAAAAAACAATTCTCAAAAACGGCCCCATTTTTTCTAAGATGTAGTAATGGACATAGGTGTTGTGGTGCGTTATTGTTGGCATTTTTCATGAAATAATTATAAACGTTGTCATTGCCAACAGTAGTATTTATTGCAAGAGCAGCTTTCGATGGCTTAGCCATCATCATCAGTTGTCCGGTACAAGAAGAAAAAACAAAACATTAAAACGTGGATATTCCTTTGATTTTACAACAAAATTATAATAAAGGTTACAAATAATTTTATTTTTTTGGAAAATATATTTAACACTCTAGAAACTGGAAGAAAGAAAAAAAGTGGGGGGGGGTAAGTCATTAATACTAAAGGAATATGAATGAAATAGAATTAGGACACGTAAAATTTTTTAAACAGAAAACATAGAAATGTAAGTTGAGCCATTCCTTACCTGCTGAATGGAAGCCACAAAAACGACTACGCGGGGTCGGGCGAGCCAAGGGGCTTAAATACCCGGCCGTGGGGTGGAGGTATTCTCTAAATTGCCACGACTCCGTAGCCAAATATATTGGTCAAACATGCAGAACTTTTAATACCAGAATCAAGGAACATATACATGCTTGGAAACACAATACCTGTAAATCTCACTTTGCCAATCATTTACTCCAGACATGCCATACATTCAATCCACACACATACATTCTTATACTGGAAATAGAAAATCACTACCACACCAGATTAACTTTAGAAAACCTACATATTAATTTAAATAATAACTTATTGAATGAAAACATAAACCATAGTCCTTCTCCTTTACTAAAATTATTATTAGACACCACTCCCACACCGCACCCCGCCGGGGCGGCACAGTGACAGCGCACCGCACCCAGGCCATTGCCCTCCTCCACCCCACGGCCGGGTACTTAAGGCTAAATGTCCCGACACTAGTACAATTTGTGGCCACCACGTGGCAGCACCAAAATAAGTAAAATTTACTTTACCGATAACGTCTGAACCAATTGTCCGATTTTCGATCTGTAAACGGCATTTGACGCCTTTTTAAAATAGAATTTACGCTACGAAGCCCTTTTTCCAAAAACCTAGCAAAATCTCGAATTTGAAATTAGTTCTCAAACTTCCGAGAAAAAATTTAAAAATGTGGGCTTATAGCGCGATGGCGACATGCTTCCTGAATCCAACGCCGTGACAATCATGCAAATCGGACGAATAGGAGCGTCGTAAAGTGAAATTTACGAAAACACCTCGCCCCCCTTCCCCTTCTTCGCCGTTGCGTCACCCACCCGATTGTTGTGGGCCCTCTGTCGGCGCGGGGGCACGACCAGGCCAGGCGGCGTGCGGCCAGCCCCGGCGGAGCAGGCGGGACTTGCGGGATACGCAAGCCAGACAGTCGGTTTCGGCTTCTTTTCTCTTTGCATCTCAGTCTATTTTTCCACAGATACCAAATTAGAGGTGCTATACTACTATTACTGACTGAGGTAAACGGTCTGTAATAGTAGTACATAACTATATTTTTCACATATTTCCGTCTTCCTTCGAATACAACACTTCAGTTCTTGTCTGGACGTCGTAGCGAGCGGACGTGTCTTGGGGATCGCTCTCTCTTCCAGGTAAAGAGATAATGGGCTGCGACCTGCAGGCGTACCGGGCCCGCATCGGCGGCTGGGCCGCCCGCGTGGCGTGCGTGCTGAGAAGGGGTAGCGTTCCTGCTCCTTCTCTGGACTCCTTTGCGTTGCTTATTATAGCAATACTATTAATAATTGGTGGCGTCGAAATGAATCCTGGCCCCTGTGTCCACGCGACGCGGCGCACCAGTAGACGTTTCGTGGAGGTGCGTCGAGTGTTGTAACGGCGTAGGTGGTCTGCGCGATGAACTGGCGCGTCTTCGACAGGAGTTCCTGAAGGTAACGGCGAAGCTGGCTGCAACTCAAAAGGAGCTGCAAAATCTGAGGGTAGCCACAAGAGTGCCTGAGGTGGAGAGGGCAGCAGAGTCAGAAACGGAGACAGTGACGCAGCTGGCCACAGCAAACCGGCGAACGGAGGTGGCCGCACGGGCTCCGGCAGCCGGCGCCGGCCCCGGCTCCGGCTGCCGCGCCGGCCCCGGCCCCGGCTGCCGCGCCGGCCCCCACGGGTTCTACGGCGACGACGGCAACAACAAAATCATATGCATCGGCTGTGAGGGGCCTAGCGGCAATGAAACTTCGAGAAGGGACGAATCGCAAGAAGTGTGTTGTGTTCGGTGACTCCATAGTGCGTCACGTGGGTCACGGAAACGTACAGGTCAAGTGCTTCCCGGGAATCCGCGTGGAACAACTGAAGGCACAAATCGAAGCCAGCGAGGTGGAAGCCCCGGAAACTGTTATCATTCACGGAGGCTCTAATAATTTACGGGGATGTTGCTCGTTTGACCACCTCACTGGCGAGATCTATGAGCTTGGGGTAGCTGCGAAAAAGCGCTTTCCATCCGCCCGCATTGTGCTTAGTGGTGTAATTCGCCGCCGGGATGTTTGGTCCCGTAAAGTCGCTAGGGTGAATCGCGACATGGACTATGTGGCAAAAGCGCTCGGGTTCATCTTTGTGGATCCGAACGGGTGGATCTCGGAGAGCGCCCTAGGCCGGGACGGCGTCCACCTCAACCGGAGGGGCGTCGCGGCGCTCAGTGGCCTCTACACCAGAGTGGCTGAGTTCTGCGCGCGCCCTCCTGTCACCCGTTGACGCTGTGAATGCCCGCCGACCTTGCACGCTACGGTCGAATCGCGGGCTGTGGCGATAGGAGCGGAAGCTGAGGGTCTCGCACTGGTGACAGAAGCTTCAGCGGAGACGTGTGTGACGGCGGAGACGACGGTGGCGACGGCGGCGGCGACGGCGGCGACGGCGGCGACGGCGGAGACGGCGGAGACGGCGGCGACGGAATATATTCAGGTGAGGAATGGCTTTCTAAGATTGTTGCAGGTAAACTGTCGAAGTATAGTTAATAAAACCATTGAGTTTTGGAACCTAGTTGATTCGTGCGATGCCGATATAGTGATAGGGACAGAATCGTGGTTATCAGATGACGTAGCTAATTCTGAAATCTTACACTCCGGCTATAAATTATATCGAAGAGATAGAAAAACAAGAGGCGGTGGAGTTTTTCTCTGCGTTAAATCAGCGTTATACAAGGTCTGTCCCAAAAGTAAGTTGAATGACCTTACGCCCCCGAAGCAAGCCACTAGCAAGGGGCGCCAAGTGACGTGAATGGTTGTGTGGGGTTTAGGGAAGCTAAGGACAAGCACGTCAGTTGTCTGCAGGCTCTTTCACAGTGCGCATCACTGCTAGTTTGAACCCTTGTATTAGTGACGCGTCGGAATTTTAAGATGCCACGTTTCAAGGACCAGCGTTACGCAATAAAATTTTGTGTTGTGCTCAAGAAGACGGGCGCTGAGAATGTTGCCATGCTAAGGGAAGCTTATGGCGATAGCACCATGTCCAACAATATGATTTACCGCTGGCAGAAGGTGTTTCGAGAAGGCAGAGAGGACGCCGAGGATGAAGACCGCTCTGGACGCCCGTCAACGTCACATTCCGATCAAAATGTGAAGAAAGTGAGGGACAAACTGAACTCAAATCGACGCCTGAGTATTAGAATGCTGGCAGATGAGTGTAATATCCCTAAAAGTACTGTGCATCGCATTGTTACCGCAGATTTGGGCATGCGGAAGATCTGTGCGAAGATGGTCCCCGAGGTGCTTTTCGATGAACAGAAGGCTGCTCGTGCAAGGATTTCGCGTGACCTCCTGGAGCAGTGTGAAAATGATCCGAATTTTTTGTATAATGTGATTACGGGTGAAGAAACATGAGTTTTCGAGTATGACCCGGAGACCAAAAGACAAAGTGCTGAGTGGCACACGCCAGATTTCCCCGCGCCCGAAAAAGGCGAGAATGAGCAAGTCCCGTGTAAAGGCCATGCTCATCGTGTTTTTCGACAAAAGAGGCATTGTCCACTCAGTGGTTGTGCCACAAGGACAAGCAGTGATCAGTCATTTTTACTTGCAAGTCCTGAAAAGGCTCCAAAGCAGAGTCAAACGCGTCAGGAAGGAGATCGCCAGCACTTGGCGTCTTCACCATGACAACGCGCCGTCGCACACCTCCTTCATTATTTGAGAGTACTTAGCCAAACGCGGTGTAGCAACATTGCCCCAGCCGCCGTACAGCCCCACTTGGCACCACTGGACTTCTTTTTGTTCCCGAGGATCAAGAAGGAACTCAAGGGCCACCATTTCGCGACTTTGGAAGCCGGCAAAGAAGCAACGACGAGGTGCTTGAAGGAGGTCTCCGTCGACGCCTTCCAGGGAGCGTTCAGCGACTGGGAAAAATGCTGGCGCAGGTGTTCCGAAGCGGAAGGAAGCTACTTTGAAGAATTTTAGTTACTTGTTTATTTATCTGCAATAAATCTTTTTTCTTGGACTTATTCAACTTACTTTTGGGACAGACCTTGTATGTTAGAAATAGTTGGTTTAGTAACAACCTGGAAATTTTAGGAATGGAAATTTACGTACTAGGAAATCCCGTGGAAATTATTGCTTGTTATAGGCCGCCAAACGATGGTTATGAAATTTTAGATGAAATCGGTGATAGGCTGGAAAACAGAAACGGTCGGTCTATTCTTCTCGCTAGCGACTTAAACCTTCCCGACGCTAACTGGAAAGGAGAGGTGTGCGACAGGAAACTTCAAACGCGTGTCAATCGTCTGGTATGGGAGCAGGGATTAACGCAGGTAGTCGACAAACCCACGCGGCAGGGAGCAATTTTGGACATTTTCCTTGTTTATCCAGCAGAAATGTTCCTTTCCTGCGAAGTCTTTCAGGGAATTAGCGACCACAAAGCAGTGATGGTAGAAGTGCAGGTAAATGTAATTAAGCGACCTAAGGCAAAAGGAACGATAGTCAGGCAATATAGAAAAGCGAACATTGAAGGACTACGTAGTTTCTTAAGAGAAAAATACGATAATTTTCTAAGAACAGAAGGGGGAATAGAGGAGCAATGGGGAGCTTTTAAAACAATCGTAGAAACCGCTTTAGATACGTACGTTCCTTGCAAAATACTGAAAAGTAATTCTGATCCTGAATATTTTAACGGGGCAATACGACGTTTAAAGAGAAAAGTTAGGCTAGCATTTAATAGGAGACATCGCAGCATTGCAGACATGATAACGTTTAAAAAATACTACAAGGAATTAGAAAAAGAAAAGAAAATTGCTCATGAATTATTTTTAAGAAACACGTTGGAGACGGGACGAAATAATTGGTCAAGCTTTTACAAATATGTCCGCAGACGCCGGGGGAATAAGGAAGAAATTCAGGAAATTCGAGTCACAGATAACGAGCCACTGCACGACGACCAGGCAAAAGCAAATGCGTTCAACGCGTATTTCGTATCGGTATTCAAACCAGAACGGGCGCAGGAGCAAGTTCATTATTTTCCAGTAGAAAATCAATTTAAACTCCACGCATGGGAACTCCGCAATCGTATAAAATCACTGGAAAACGGTAAATCACGCGGGCCAGGCGGTATCTCGACAGATTTTATTAAACTCGGTGGGGAGCTTTTAAAACATTGCCCTATTTGTTAAGATTATTTAATATTTCCATTAATAATGCAAGTTTACCAGACGATTGGAAGGCAGCTATAGTGGTTCCAATTTTCAAAAATGGTGATAAAACGAGAGTATGTAATTATAGACCTGTATCCCTCACATCAGTAGTATGCAAAATAATGGAGCATTTAATAGCCGGGTACATTCGTCGCGAATGGGAGAAGGCGAACTGGATTTTCCACGGACAGCATGGGTTTAGAAGTGAACATTCGTGCGAAAGTCAAATTGTTTCTCTTTTTCAAGATCTAGCTGACGTAGTTGACGCGGGTGGAAGGGTGGATGCAGTAGTAATCGACTTCGCGAAAGCATTCGACGTGGTACCGCATAATTTACTTATTAGGAAAGTATTAACCTCAGGAGTTGATGCTAGAGTTGTGAGGTGGATAAGCGAATTTCTTAGGGACAGGAAACAAAAAGTTCGAATTGGCAATCAGTTTTCGACTACGGGGAATGTTACTTCAGGGGTTCCACAGGGAAGTGTGTTAGGACCATTACTCTTCTTAGCGTATGTGAACGATCTCCATGTGAACATACAATCAAAGGTGCGTTTATTTGCAGACGATTGTGTTATATACCGAAAAATCAAAGATAGCGCTGACGAACAAATATTACAGCAGGATTTAGAGCATTTACGTGATTGGGCTGAAAAAAATGACATTAGAATTAATGGATCTAAAAGCAAAATAACATTCGGGCGGGGACGAAATTATGAGGAACCAGACTATCGTTTAGGTGAGGTTATCATCCCAAGAGTCTCATCATGCAAGTATTTAGGCATTCATCTAGATAGTAAATTAGGGTGGGAGATGCATATAAATCAGACAGTAAGAAAAACGTGGAAGTCTTTGCATTTTGTAATGCGAATACTTAAGAAAAGTTCTGCAAACGCCAAAGAATTAGCATATCTTACGCTGGTTCGCCCTCTCATGGAATACGGAGTTGCGTGTTGGGATCCATACAGAAAGGCGCACCGGAAAAATCTAGATAGAATACAGAGAAAAGCGAATAAGTTTACCTATAGAAGTAACGCAACAAAAAAGTCATGGGAACCTCTAGAAACGAGAAGAACAAAGGCGAGGCTTTGCGCCCTTTATAAATCGTACGTAGGTCAACCAGCTTGGAAGGAAATTCAGATTAGACTAGAAAAACCAAATTATTTCGGCCGAAGCGATCACACCCACAAAATTCGAGAAAGGAAACAAAATTCAGATCTTGGGAAGTTTTCCTTTTGTAACAGAACAATTAGAGATTGGAACAGTTTACCTGCATCAGTTTTCAAAGCTTTTCCTCTCAGTGTCCGAAGTTTTAGAAACAAATTAGAACAAGATATTAAATGAGTATGTGCTGTGTAGTGCGGTGAAGTGCTGTGAAGTGCTGGTCAGTGTAATTCAAAGCAAAAAAGTGTAGTGTAGTGAAGTGAAGTGAAGTGCGGTGAACGTGATTAATGCACTTTTCAATGCTGCTTTTCGTCTTGTACTGTATTGTGCAGTATTATTATTATTATTATTATTATTATTATTATTATTATTATTATTATTATTATTATTATTCTTAGTATTATTATTATTAATGTAAGTGTTGTAATTTTTGCAATTATTGTCATTAACTGGCACCGGGTTATACCCAATTGCAGTTCTAATAAATGTAAATGAATACGATCTTAAAATTGTTTGAGGAAATACTCAAAATATCGATTCCGATTTGGCATTGTTTTTTTTTTAAATGAACTAATTTTGTAAATATAACCATTATTCCATCTCATCACATTTATTTGAGATATATTTTACTTCTAAGGTTTTCTGTTAACATTCCACCTTGCTCTAAGATCTTCCGGGTTCAAATACCGCAAAGAATGAGCGGAGTATTCGCACGAGCTCTTTTATCCTACTACTCGATTTTTGATCTCAAAACGACGTTTACCTGCTTTAATGAGTTCATCTGGTAAATCTCTAAATTATATACAATATAATAACAAATACATTTATTATTTACAAAAATATACCCCCACCTCCCGAAAAATAATCGGCTAGATCCGCTCCTGCTGTGACACCTCTCCTAACTCCGTAAGCGGAAGGCAAGAACACAGACCCTCGTATGTCATCGGAAGCGACCGCAGATCCTGCACAGATCTGGCACGAACTCTTTTATCCTACAACTCGATTTTTTATCTCAAAACGATGTTTATCTGCTTTAATGAGTTCATCTGGTGAATCTCTTTTCCCAAGTAAAATGGCCGAAGCTAATTTTAAAAATGTTTTCGTACTTTCGAACAAATTTAAAAAAGCACATGATCTTGACTGTACGGGTGGTATGCCCATGACATACCAGCCCTGAAGAAGGCCACGACAAGATGGTCGAAACGTCGGAACAACAGCTTCGACGCGGCGTCACCCGGACAACCAAGATCATGCACATGACTCTGGCCGCGGAAGCCTACGACTTGAAATTTAAGAAAGGTGGTAAAATAGCGGGCTGGCGAGGTGCATTTTGACTCCAACGCCGTAATAAGCATCGAAATAAGATTTTATGAATCATGACTTATCCCAGCTTACTTGGTAAGTTATTTTGATATAAAATAAATATGTCATATTTGTATAATTTTGAAGGGAATAAATAATTTCTGGTGCGTCATTTCGTACAGACTACGTAAATGAATAAAGGGTAATGATGCAATTGGACAACTCCTAGAGGTTTGCTTGCATTTGGAGCGTGTTTTCTCTTCCATTTTCTTTGTTTTATAAAAAGTGGATTTTCTACAAAAAGTTATCTGTAGAAATTTCAGTATGCAAAACCAGTTGCACGTGACTCTTTCATGACGTATCAGCCACAAAGATATAAATAATATGGAGCATTCAAACGAGTTTAAAAACCAAGGAAATCTTTTTCTGTGAGTATGATCTAAGGATATGCTTTACGCTAACGCTTACGCGACGTAATGTAATCTACACAACTTTCCAGAGGAGATAGGAAATGATGTTTCTTTCAATGTGAATTGTTTTTGAAAATCTTAAGAAAGTATATGCTTACATCAACAACATTTTTAAAATCTTATTTTTCTTCTTTTTCCGAGGGATGACTTTTGCCGATTGACTGAATCACACGGTATTCATGCAATTGTGTTGTTATTTGCACAATCTCGGCTGTCTACTTTCTTTGATAATGAAATAATTATAGTGCGTTGCAAATCCGCTGTTCACTATTTCTTTTCCAGATCACATTGCATAATTGTGTTGGTTTTGCCAGGATTTCTTCTCCTGTATCTTTGAATAGTTCGATTTGAATATTATCTACAGCCGGGGACTTCCCATTATTCAGTGGTTTTGTCGCCCAATGCGTTTCTTCTATCTCTAGTTCTTATTCGTAATCATCTGTATTTATCCACTACTATATTTGTAATTTCTTCTCATATAACTTTTTCGTGTATTCTTCCCATCTTTTCGTGATCTCTTCTTTTGTTGTATTTATTTTGTCGTTCACGTTCTTAACATTCGCCATTGTTGGTTTACACTCCGTGATCATATTTCGGATGACCTGGAAAATTTCTTAAGATCTCCATTTGTTGTTATGTTCTTCCACTTCTTCGCTTTTTTTTAATACATTTTTCTTTATCTTATCTTGGTCTGGGCTGGAATACCCTGTAGACTTTTCTGATTTTCGTCTGATCATTTGCTTTCTTTGCAGAGAAACATAATGTTTGAAAAGAAAGAAATATAAGAACTCCGTTGTACATAATAATAATAATAATAATAATAATAATAATAATAATAATAATAGGCATGCATTTAAAGTGAAAACCAAAGTATGTATACTATAGTATTGCTTATATCGTATTTTATAATCCATCGAATCTTCTTTTCGATATCTGAGTTTCCAAGATTATGTGAAACCTTTTTCTTTATATTTCACGGAGAAAATCTTGAATTTTCTCTGCGGGTCTGATTCAGTCTGTCCATTGTGAAAACTATTAAGCAAGTTGTTGCTCCGAATGCATCGGGCGATCGTTCTTTCATCGCCACCAGCCGCGAAGGACTAGGACAGGGACTAGAGAAAGAACGAACCTGGACTCGAATAAAGTGGCCGTGGGGGAGGGGCCCCGGGATTTCCAAGTCCGATATGGCACTGGGACAGTGGTTCGCAAATAGACAACATGGAGAATGCTCACACCAAGTTCACTGATCGGCTCGCTTACTCGGTGCCCTTCTCCCCTTTTACACTTCCTGCTCCACGTCCACGTGTCTTTTGCGTCTGTTCATTTACGAGCCACCTCATTCTTATAGTTGGGAGCTGATTTGATTGCGAGGCTGAGGAATGCGCTCGGTGTTCTTGGAAGCTGCCCTCCCTGCCCCCGCCTAATCTGCAACTACTAGCTGTCCCAAATATATTATGCCAATTATCCATAGGCAAAAATGAAAACATCATACGAAAATAAGGAAAACAAATAAGCAATAAGTGAATACCATCAATGTGGAATTTTTTTATCTTTACAATATGGCCTTTTCTTACGGGAGTACTCAAGGCTACCCCGCCGGCTTCAAATCCTTCTTTTTTAATTGATATCACAGTTCGAACAGATACTTCAGTATAGTTTACTACACGAAAATTGCTGTTGTGCAGCGTGTGATGAAGAACGCCCGAATTATTTTCTTCGTCACATTTCTTAGTAGCGAGACGTATAATTTCCCTAGCTTAACTGTGTATTGTTTGACCTTTACTACGAACAAAAGCTATACCGTTCCACCAAAAGTCAGAAACCAAATTAAAATGAATACGCTATACATGTTACACATTGAGTAAACACATTGAAGCAAACAACATGTTACACATTGAGTTCATGTCTTCTCAGAACAAGAAACATTCTATATCAGATGAAGTGATATTGAACCTCATACAATGTTGTCAAAGCAGATGTACTATTTCCTCGACTGCTGGCGTAGGCGGCAAATTGCAAAACACGTCAATATGCCGAATACTTACACTGTAGGTCTTCGCGAATTCTTTAGTTCAATCTCGTATGTACGACAGATAACAGTAATATTTAAATATGTGATTTATTAAAGTTTTGGAAATATATTTATTTGTGCAATGTAATTGAATTTCCCTCACTATTCAAGAGAGATTATTGTCAAATTGCCGCCTTGCGAAAGATGAGGCGTCAAAAATCGTTACACTAGTGGGAACACTTTTCAGGTTTTCAACGTCAAAAGTAATTTGTTGAGACCGCAAAGTGTGAAAGTGGCTTTTAGATAGTACTATCTCAGGTACTAAAAACTTCGATTTATAGAGGAGTATACTGCACAATAATTCAAGTACAAAATGGCCAATGAATTGAGTGTTTGTAAACATTTCTTTCAATAATATTTGAGACCCTCCAATAATCACTACGAAAATCAGAATTCCAACGTTGGTTTTGCATCAGAATCGCTTACAACACCACCAATAAAAAAATCTCTGCCGTCATCTTGAAAGACGAAAAGGAGATTGTTGCCTTCTAATCTCATGACTTGGATAATGGAAAACAAGAGACGGTGAGTGATCCATCAAAAACATAATTCGAAAACTGCAGAACTCGTCAGTGCAATAAGTCGCAGAGAGAACCACTCATTTTTCATAATTTACTTTTTTCATGTTACAAACATAAGATGTACAAACTTTTAGAATTTCGTTGGTCAGTCACAAAAGCTTTGTGTTCTCTCTCTTGTATCTGCCTGTTAGTCGGTGTAACAGAGATTGTGAATGTATTGCGTGTCTGTCCTACCGACTCCGATCTCACAGGTCTACCCTTGATTTCGGTACTTTTGAATAAATGTAAATAGAAATAATAATAATTATTATTATAATAATTACACTGTAGATAACTGCGGCTACGTGCATAAAAAGTACCAAGAAATTCAAAATTAAAATTTACTTTTTAGTTTACGAGATAAAACTTTCCCCAATGTTACCAGTAATTGTAGCTCGCGTCATGAAAATCCAAGCCCCCCTCACATCGTTTCGCCTCTCTCCCTGAAGCGTTGCCGTGGGAGACGCCAGATCTGTGCAGGATCTGCGGTCGCTTCCGATGACATACGAGGGTCTGTGTTCTTGCCTTCCGCTTACGGAGTTAGGAGAGGTGTCACAGCAGGAGCGGATCTAGCCGATTATTTTTCGGGAGGTGGGGGTATATTTTTGTAAATAATAAATGTATTTGTTATTATATTGTATATAATTTAGAGATTTACCAGATGAACTCATTAAAGCAGGTAAACGTCGTTTTGAGATCAAAAATCGAGTAGTAGGATAAAAGAGCTCGTGCGTACACTCCGCTCATTCTTTCCGGTATTTGAACCCGGAAGATCTTAGAGCAAGGTGGAATGTTAACAGAAAACCTTAGAAGTAAAATATATCTCAAATAAATGTGAGGAGATGGAATAATGGTTATATTTACAAAATTAGTTCATTTTTAAAAAAAACAGTGCCAAATCGGAATCGATATTTTGAGTATTGCCTCAAACAATTTTAAGATCGTATTCGAAGGAAGACGGAAATAAGTGAAAAATATAGTTATGTACTACTATTACAGACCGTTTACCTCAGTAATAGTAGTAACTCAGTAATAGTCAGTAATAGTAGTATAGCATCTCTAATTTGGTATCTGTGGAAAAATAGACTGATGCAAAGAGAAAAGAAGCCGAAACCGACTGTCTGGCTTGCGTATCCCGCAAGTCCCGCCTGCTCCGCCGGGGCTGGCCGCACCCCGCCTGGCCTGGTCGTGCCCCCGCGCCGACAGAGGGCCCACAACAATCGGGTGGGTGACGCAACGGCGAAGAAGGGGAAGGGGGGCGAGGTGTTTTCGTAAATTTCACTTTACGACGCTCCTATTCGTCCGATTTGCATGATTGTCACGGCGTTGGATTCAGGAAGCATGTCGCCATCGCGCTATAAGCCCACATTTTTAAATTTTTTCTCAGAAGTTTGAGAACTAATTTCAAATTCGAGATTTTGCTAGGTTTTTGGAAAAAGGGCTTCGTAGCGTAAATTCTATTTTAAAAAGGCGTCAAATGCCGTTTACAGATCGAAAATCGGACAATTGGTTCAGACGTTATCGGTAAAGTAAATTCCCCTGTGATAGTGCTGCGATCTATTGAATTTTCCTACAAGTATTTTTCGGTGCATTTAGCCTTAAGCCCCTTGGCTTGCCCGACCCCGCGTAGTCGTTTTTGTGGCTTCCATTCAGCAGGTAAGGAATGGCTCAACTTACATTTCTATGTGTTCTGTTTAAAAAAATGTTACGTGTCCTAATTCTACTTCATTCATATTCCTTTAGTATTAAAGACTTACCCCCCCCCAACTTTTTTTCTTTCTTCCTGTTTCTGGACTGTTAAATATATTTTCCAAAAAAATGTAAAATTATTTGTAACCTTTATTATAATTTTGTTGTAAAATCAAAGGAATATTCACGTTTTAATGTTTTGTTTTTTCTTCTTGTACCAGACAACTGATGATGATGGCTAAGCCATCGAAAGTTGCTCTTGCAATAAATACTACTGTTGGCAATGACAACGTTTATAATTATTTCATGTAGTAATGGGCGCTAAAAATGGTGCAAGTTTTCGTTAAACTTTCTGAATTTTCGGATTTTTAAAATACATTATTGCATCTTCGTCGACGCATCACTTCTTTGAATCCTTGCTAGGCATTGAGTGCCTAGCATAGAGTAATCCTCCGTTATTATATTTGCTGAGTTGTCACGTCGCAATCAGTCAGTGCCTTTTATCTCTTCGTTCAGGGGATCGGAGTCGTGAGATCCCGGGATTCCTAGATGTCACCCAAACAGGAACCCGCGAGAGTCGACGTCGAGCCGCCCAGGCGAACGCTTCGTGTCGAGGCAGCGCTTATCTTTCGTTGAGGCAAGCGAGTGACTATAGTGATCGTGTACAAATAGCTGTGATCACAACTAGCTTAGAAAAGTAAATGCCCTATGCCATTAACCCAGACACAGGGCAGACAATATCTGAAGACCTGCGCATCGTCCACAACGGCGACAGCGGTGTCGTTTCACCAGTGTCGCCAATACCACCAAGCGGCGAGGCCATGGATATAAGCCTCGCCTGCGACGCCAGTTCCAACCAGCACCGAGGACAGCAACAACCCTACCTACCTCAGCCAGATCTACGTGTCGTCACCACTCCCACCATCACAACCTGCTCAGGCGCAGAAAAGGTCAGTCAGTGATAGTGAAAGTGATTCCGAGAGTAAGAAAATGAATCGGATCAGTAACAATACGAGTGTAAAGTCAAAAAAAACACTGAGTTTCAATACAATGTACCTATAAGGAACAGATACTCTGAGCTCGACGAACAAAGTTATGAGCACGAGGACAATAGGTTTCTATTCATAAATGAACAAAATAATGACCACACCAATTCAAATATTAAAATACCACCCATCTTTGTAGCCCATATTCAGAATGTTGCAGAATTTAATAGAGAACTTAAGATTTCAATAACAAACAAGCTTACTTCAACCACTGTCAATAATAAAATCAAAGTGCTTTTTAAAACTACCTCGGACTTTAGGCAGGCAATAAAATATCTAATCAGCACTAACAGAAAATTCCACACGTATAAAGACCCAGCAAACAAAAAATGTTCCATTGTCTTTAAGAAGCTTCATCCATCTATTACTCAGGAAGAAATATATCAAGACCTCAAGGGAAGGTGCCCATCGCTTATTAGTGTAACTAGACTGTATAAAGACAATATCCCCATCCCGGTAGTGGCAGCTGAGTTCGACGGTAGCCAAAAATAGACAGTATATTACAAATTAATCAAATTTGCAACCTGATTGTCAAGCCAGAAAAAAGGCGCAAAGCCAAGGGTCCTATCCAATGCCTCCGATGTCTAGATTTCGGGCATACCAGAAACAACTGCAATCACAATATAACATGCATTTATTGCGCAAAAAAGGTGTTACAACTGTGAATCCAAAACAATGGAATTACTTTATTTCTAATGAAATTATAGAAGGAATTATCCTTTGTACAAGTTTGGAAGGCAAAAGAATTTCAGCACAGAAAAGTAAAATCTGGGAAAACGTTTCTGTGAATGAAATGAATGCTTTCTTAGGAATTTTTTTTATTAGCTGGCGTGAAAAAAAACTGGGATGTACCTATCAGAGAGTTATTTTTGGATGAAAAAGAAAATCCTTTATACAGGACTGCAATGTCTGCAAATAGATTTGAAAGCATTTGAAAAGCAATAAGATTTAATGATCGCAGAACAGGACACATTTGTGCCGAAAATGATAAACTTGCAGCAATTTCCTACATTTGGGGTAAATTTCTTGAAAATTGCAGAAATACTATTATTCCAGTGACCTTTCTATCAGTTGATGAGCAACTAATGCCTTTAAGGGGGAGATGCAACTTTATTCAGTATATGCCCAACCATCCAGCAAAATATGGAGTAAAGATATTTTGGATATGTGAAGCAAATACCTCGTATGCCATTGACGGCTGCATCTACACGGAAAGGAAACCGAATGACCCTGTACAAAAGAATTTGGGTGCCAATGTTGTGAAGAATTTAGTGAAAACTATTGAAGGATCGTCGAGAAACGTAACAACGGACAATTCCTTCACCAGTTTTTCCTTGGTCCAAGATCTTCTCCAAAAGAAAATTACAATTGTTGGCACACTTCGACCAAACAAATCTGAGATTCCCACTGATATGAAAGTCACTGCTTCTCGTGAAGTAAATTCTTCAATTTTTTGCTTCAAGGATAGTACTACTATGGTCAGCTACGCTACAAAGAAAAATAAAGTAGTAATACTGCTCAGTACCATGCGCCATGATCAAGCAGTAAATGAAAATAACGCAAAGAAAAAGCCACACATTGTACAATTTTACAACAAGACCAAAGGGGGTGTTGACAAAATGGATCAGATGGTAAGAAATTACACATGCAAACGGCAAACCCGTAGGTGGCCATTTGCTTTATGGATGAATATCATGGATGTTGCAGCCTTGAATAGTCTAGTGTTTTTCTGAATGTAGCATCCAGAGTACAACTCAAACAGATCAGACAAACGCAGAATTTTTTTAAAAAGATCTGTCATTTCAGCTTATTCAAGACTATATGGAAGAAAGGTCAAAAATCGTCAGAAGACGCGAGACGCAATGGTCAGATGTGGTATACATACCGGAAATCTACAAACACAAGGTTTACTTCTGAGAAAAAGGGGTTCCTTCTGCCCATATAACAGGCACATAAAAAGTAAAATGGTATGTGAAAAATCCAAAAATTCTACTTGTGAAGAACGGAGCTTCATAGTTTGTAAAAGTTTTCTGTGAAATATGAATAATCATGTCCTGATTTAACAAGTTTATTTTCGAATATTATTCTGGTCGTTTTTGTGCATAAATAAAAATAAACTTTTCTGCAATATTAACAGTATGTAAGATTTTTATTCGCCCCGGCCATCTCCAAAATAATGTATTAAAAATTGGTTCTAAAAATCATTGAAATATATAAAACAAAACATATGGCCTTCGAGGCCCTGCTTATGCATTCATGTAGATTTTTGAGACTATGTTTTCTAGGGTTAACGTTCGAGGTGGCACTAACTCCCTAATGTACTTGCACCAGGGCGGCAAACCAGTGCGCGACGGCTCTGCGTACGCTCTGTAGGCCTAAATTCTAAAATGTATACATTTTTGGTTAAGGGGCAAAAGAGTCAGTAGGAAGTGGAAAAGGGCATAAGATTGTGAAAATGAATCAAGGACCCTGCTTTTAAAACTGAAAACCGAAGCCAAATAGGGGCATGGAGTTTGGCCAGGTCGAGTAAGGGGATTGCAGTTTTGAGAAAGTCGTTGTGGTCGGGCAACTTTTCTTGAACGATGGATTGACGATTTCGGGTGGAGTTGGGGTATTAGTTACAAAGTCGGCCACTCGAATATTTTAAGTAATGCCACGTCTGTGAAATGAAAGTCAAAACTGCATCTTGTGTTTAACTTTTGCAGGAGTTTTAGGTGACTCCCTTGAAGGACCTGGACCTGTCTAAGCCATTTCTTTCGATATTGACAATAAACCTGAACAGGGGTTCTGCATTATGAAAGCAATTGGCTTTGACTACCTTCTGTTTCGCGCCAACGAACTTTTAATGCTTGGAAGGTTGTCATCAATGCCCGTTGTGAGCTTTTGCCTTTAACTGTTTATTGCACAAGGGAGGGGGATCAAGGTCATCGTTCAAGAAAAGTTGCGCGAGTAATATCAACAAATTTTTCAGTATTAAGGGCCCACAAAACGTGGGTTGTGACTACTCACGTTACACGAAGTAATAAAACTTCACTTCATAGGAACAAAATTTATCCACTTTATCGATATCAGAGCCCCACATTACAGGTTTTTCTGACGAAAAATCGCTTTTTTTTCTATTACTTGCACAACTTTTCTTGAACGATGAACTTGCTTCCCCCTCTCTGGCACAATAAACAGATGAAGGCAAAAGCTCGCAGCGCGCACTGATGACAACATTCCAAACACATCTTCACTGGCGCGAAGTAGAAACAATTTTCTTTTGAAGACGAGAACTTCTATCATTTATTTTCTCCAAATATCTAAAGAAATGACCGAAGCAGGTACGAATCTATCACAGGAGACACCTCGAACTCCTGATAAAGTTAGAACGCAAATTATTGAAAACGTTACGAAGGCTTGATTGATTCTCCAGAGATTGGCATTGCTTTATAAAATCTAGTGGCTGTTTACGTAACTAATACTCCCACTCTACCCGCATTTCTTCAATCCATCGTTCAAGGAAAGTTGCGCGAGTAATACTACGTCCTCTTTACATTATCTTCTCTTTTCTGTGTAGAACAGAGAGTGTAGTGTAGTATGTGTAGTGTAGAATGTCGAGAAAGTAAAACGCGACCCTTCTGGCAGAAAAAGGCAACTCGATCTCGCCCATATACACGAAAGAGAGGATGTTCATTTGACAGATAGGAATTACAAACCACCAGTACCAACTTCATGCATGAAACTACGCGAAAGCAATTAGCTGTGCGTGAATCATGTGATCAGTGTATCCACCTGATTTAGTTGGGAATGTAAATAGCCAATAGATTAATGGAGAATACCAGTATTATAAGCAAGACTGAGCCTGTACTTTTTGTTTACTGACAACTGAGGTTGTGAAGGGGGCGTGTAACTGCAGCTCCGAAAATACATCTTGTATATTTAACGTATTTTTAGTATCCTCTTATCGCGGATCATAGGATTGCTCATGCTATCGCTTTTATCTGTACAAATTGACACTGTTTTGAGGAGGAAGTGCTTAAAAGATAGTTCGGTTATTTCCGTATGATGAGTCGCGGAGAAGCTCCCTGAATAATGAGCTGTGGTAGTATTGTAAACAGTTGTCAGTTGGTGACATTTCGTGGGTTAGTATCCACCTATTTCGAGGCAGTCAGTAATACGATCCTATTCGTATATTTATAATTTAAAATCTTGCTTCTTAAATGTTTTGTTGTCATTTTTAGAAGGTTAGATTGGTATGTATTTTCATGGGTGCTAAGTAATCAAGTGCAGGATGCCAATGGAAAAATAATAAATGCAAAATGAGTGAAGATTTTCTATTGGATTTCTAAAGTATTTTTTTATGCAAATTTACCAAGATTGTGTCTCATGGCTGAAGGTGGGAACAGGAAATCTTCTGGTACGTATATATTTAAAGGGTGTGTTGCTATACATTATATTTATGAATCTTGGTTCTCAAATTTCTAAAATGTCTTGTAGTAAAACCAGTACCTCCACCAAAACCAACAGGCACAACTCTTTCAATTCCAAAAAGTGGGTTAAAAAAGTCAATTGAGTCTCCTGTCAGGTTAGTATTATTTCTTTTCTTGCACTTAAAATACTTGAAAATATGAATATGTACTGTACTGTTAAATTTGTTCATGAATTGATTGACAATTTCACACTCTTACCTGACAATTGTTTTCCAGAGTTTCATTTGAAGGCCAAAATACTTCATCTCGAGGAGCTGTGACTGATGTGAAAAATGTTAAGGGCATTGTTAGTGAGAATGATAATGAATGTCATCCCTCAGTGTCCTCACCAAGGGTGCCAAAGATACTTTCAAAACCACCCCTCCTTCCCAAGCCTCATTTATCAAACTTTCAGAGCAGAAAGACAGATTGGACTGGTAAAATCGATTCAACATCAGAAGTACCACATTCTCTAAGTAGTAATATATCCAAAAACCATCATAAACCATCCAAATTAATCATTCCTCCTCAAAAGATAGAATGTGAGAATAAAGATACTGATATTGGTGAAACAAAAGCTCCTGTGGCTAAATTGGATGAATTTGATCATGGTGATAAAGTGAGCCCTGTAAGACCTCCTAGGTCACCAAAACATAAGAATTTATTGGGTGGACCTTTTGTGTTAGAAGTGCCTCGTAGGCAGCAGTTATTCTTACAGCTACAAAATCCATGTTCAAAAAGTGCAAGTTTGGGTAGAGGTGTAGGATTGCCAACAGAATTAAAAATTAAAACTAGTAGTTTAGGAAGGAATCAGGTCAAAGATATGGCTCAAGTGTTAGAAAATTCTGGCAGCTTGCATACAGATTGTGCAAATAGATCTCCAGTGCGACCACCAAGACGTAGAAACAAATCCATCACACAATCACCAGAAGTGATTTCTCCATCCCACCTTGATGTTGGTTTTCAGTTTGATAATGTGCAATCGAATTTCCCTGTTTATGCTCAAGTAAATTATAGTTCAAAGAAAAATAGGCGATCGAAAGAAGACCCTTCTACTTCTGAAACACAGCCTAACGAAGAAAATAAATCATGCATTTGTGATGAAGCAAATTTGGATATTGTGGAATCTGGTAGTTGTGAAATAGAATGTGTTGAAGGAAACGATATAGAAGCAGATAAATTGAGAGAGATGCCAAAAACATTGTGCAATGAAAATAGTGTGGCAACAGAGGGATGTGAAAGTGAAACAAAAGAAGAGGTGGATTCCGATTACACTTATTTCTCATTTGTTTCAAATAAAGTGAATTTGAAAATTTCTTCTGCTGACACAGTTATTGGAAGTGAGAGTGAAATTAATGATAGTATTTCCAGTTCTCATCATTCACTTGTAGATAAGTCAGATGGGAATAATCCAAAAGAATCTATTGAAAGTGAAATGTGTAATGAAGCATGTGCTGATTGTTTACCTGTACAAATTTTGGAGGAGTCATGTGATTCTGTTTCATCTAGCAAGCTTGAGTGGCAATCTGTTCGTAGCTCTTTTAATAGTAGTGACAGTGATGTGGCCTTGGAAGCAGGAATTGTGCAGTCAAATCTTGAAATTGCTACAGAAAAACAAACTGTGTCAGATCAGAATGTTGCAAAGTCCAGTGAGACAATTCTAAAAAATTGTTCAGGAACAGAAACGAGTGAGTTGAATATAGTTATTTCTGCTCAAAGTAAAAAGTGCTGTATTCATACTAATGCTTTTTGTAACTGTGAGACTGATTCATCAAATTTGAGTGGCATTTCTGGGGTAAGTGAAATAAAATTGGAATCACCTTTGTCTGAAAGAAGAAAAAATTACAAAAGGTTGACTTCTTCATTGCCAACTCGGAAAGCATGTAAGAAACAACCAAAAGATCCCCGAAGGCAGTCTTGGACTGGTTATAAAGATAGTTGGCATTATGGTGAATGGAAGTCTTCATGGCTCGATGAAGGTGATTCTTCAAGTGGAAATATGGGGGATTTGGATAGTTCTGATAATGCTGTGAAACAGAGTTCTGGAGAGGAAGTTGATTCAAAGATGAAGTCAGAGCAATCTGTTGGTAGAAGATTGAATTTGTGGTTAAGTTCATTTGGAAAAAGTGGAAAGAAAAGTAGGAGCACCAAGAGACATAGTCACTTTTATTGTGAAAGACAAACTTCTGATGCAAGTGATGTAGTGTCAAAGGACAATGTTGATATTACTGTGCAGCATTCTCCATCTCTCCAGAAATCTGACTCGCATTCTCCACAAGTTTCATCACCATGCAGCTTTTTTTCTGCTCCATCCACACCGCAACTTCCTTGTGACTTAAATGATAAAGTTGTATCAGAAGAAAGCATTGTTAGTGACCTTCAGAGTGATTCTGATGGTGAAGCTGGAGAAAGTAACTATGAAGAAAGAAACAAGTCGTGTACTGATTCAATGCGGAATGAAAAGAAGGCCTTTTATATTGCTAATGAATTAATGACGTCGGAACAAGTATTTACTGATGCTTTAAAATTACTAAACATAAACTTTAGGCAAGCTATTCAGAAAGCTAGTAGTCATGGGAATCCTGTTATTCCTCTTGCAGAATTTGATAGAATTCTCAATAGTTTACCCCAGTTACAACAATTAAATGAAGATCTTTTGTGTGATTTGGTAGAAAGAATACAGAACTGGTCATCTGTCCAAAAGATAGCTGATGTAATTGTGAAGAAAGGGCCCTTTTTAAAACTGTACACTTCATATATTCAAAATTTTGATGCTCAGTGCAATTATTTTGATGAATGCTGCCAGAAATACCCCAAATTTGCTAAAGCAGTAAAGGAATTTGAGGCATCACCAGTGTGTCAAAAGTTATCCGTTAAACATTACATGTTGAAACCTGTGCAACGAATTCCACAGTATCGCTTATTACTTGCTGATTATGCACGTCACCAAGACCCATCATCACCGGACTATAAAGATACTAAGGAAGCTTTGAAAATTGTGTGTGAAGTTGCTGATCATGCAAACAAGAGTTTAGAGCTTGGAGTAAGTAGATTTATTTCTTAATTGTAAAGTTTGCACTTCTTACGTTAAAAGAACAATGCCATTCAAACTTGCTTGTTTGCCAAAAATTGCTATTAATGTGCTAAAAGAGGTGATTTTAATAGTAACTATTGCAATTTACTGCTGGTACAAGTGTTAGTTTATAGATAATTCTATTGACATACAGATAATCAGAATTACAATATTACGTATTTCAAACTGTACAATCGTTACAAATGGGCAGTTGTTGATCATCTTAAAATGTCAAGACTAAAACTTGTTTAATTTTCTGTAATATTTTAAATTTTTTTACATCCTTTATTGAATTGCAAATTATATTTTAATATTCAGTAATGATATTTCAGGATCATTTGAGTGTACTACTACAACTTCAATCTCAATTGGGTAATTATGAGATCATCAAACCTGGTCGCAAACTCTTAAAAGATGGCGAATTATATAAACTATCTAGAAAAGAGCGGCAACCTCGGTATTTTATTTTGGTAAGTACCTTTTTTTTAAAAATATTATTTTTATGTTTACTTTATTATATGCATTTATGATTTGAATTTGTGTTGCATGGATGCATTTTTCTTTTACATTCTCGTTTTTCTTATTTTGGTACTGAATCAATCAGAACCGATGCAGGAAATAATTGACTAAAAATGTGAGTATATGATTTTTTTGTCAATTCATCACTTTGTTGTTTTCGAACTATATGAACCCTAAAAATAATAGCTATTTAATTTATTTTCTGCAATGCAGCTTCGATTTGTTAAATTGGAAGCGTTTCTGCAACCTTATTTTATTCTTTTTTGTTTTTGTCTTGTTTTTCTGGACATATTTGTTATTTTTGCATTTGCTTCCTCTAGTTAAACGACTGTTTGCTTTATACATCTTATTATGGTTCTGGTCCTTCTTCTGGCCTTAAAGTGAATTCTGAGATGTCATTAGGTGGTATGAAAGTGACAATTCCACAGGCAGAGGACTATCATAACGAGTTTAGCATTATTACCAGCACCCGCAGTTTTACATTATCAGCACGGTAAGTTCAGTTATTGAAGATGTTATTTATTAATTATGCAGTTAACCTTTTTAAGTACAGTTAGCTTTTTGTGCTGACTATGAATTTCAACAATTTCCTTCCTGGATTTCACACTATTGTCATCCTTAAGAATGAAAAAAATATATAGTAAATAATAAAATTTTATATATATATTTATTTATTTATTTTGTGTGCCAAGATTGCACATCCTAGCCGAGGAATATATACTCTTTGGACGTTAATTTGCACAGTTAATGTCAGGATTGTTACCGTATTTATTTTTTTACAGTACACAAATGTCTTCAGGTTGTTAAATAAAATTTACTCTCTGCTGCTGCTATAAATATTCTAAGGGAAACCCAATACAGCTGAGCCTTAACAGCTAATCTCTTAATTAAGTTGTTAAGTGGTACTGTAAAAGTTGTTTTAATGTTTAATTAGTATTTGTCCTTTAATAAAGTTGTTGAGTGATATTATAATTACTAACCACCTAATTTACAGCTTTTCCTTTGTAGAAATTGTAAAAATTTACATTATATTTGTATTGTATAAAATTTGCTCTAAGAGAAGGGATATTCAATATGTTAATAAAATTTGATACACTAATATGGTGCACTAATGTGCGAGTATGCATGAAGACAGTCTTCATGGTTGTATGTTTAACAGGGCTGTTTCAGTTGTGTGCAGCATTGAAGCACAATGAATAGTCAGTTTTACATAATTATCATTTTCATAAGTTTCAAATTACAAAATATCAGAGGTATTGAGAAGCGGCAAGCAGGATAGGGGGCAGCAGTGCCAACTTGTCCCAGGCACCAACTTAATCGTTTATCATTGAAACTTAATTTAAATTAAGTTTAAGTTAATTAATTTAAGTTAAATAACAGTTTAAAATATATTTATAAACATGTGTACAAAATTCATTTTCCCAACACAATTGTTTATGTAAGATAAATAAAATTTATATAACTGGTTGAAGTGTAATTAACTTGAATTTTTTTTTTAATTTTTTTTTTTTTTTTTATAATTTATAATAATTAAATTTATATGAAGCAAACTTTTGCTTTAAACAAGGGTCTTCCATGGATTTACTGCCTCAGGTGTCTTGTTTTCTCTGGCCGCGCCTGCAAAATATACCTCTTAAAAATCTATTATCTTAAAAATCTCAACCTGTTTAACATATTTTTGGCTGTGTCCATTTTTTAATGTTTTGATTAGTTTTATGTTAAAATTTAATTCCTTTAATCTTCAAAACAAGTAAGGTGAAAGAAAGAAATTAGAACCTGTTATTGTCAAGAAACTTGTGTTGTATGATTATTATAATGGCATCAAATGAAATGTTATATATTCCATAAATTGTTTTTATTTGTAGAAATGTTTTTATTTGTAAAAATTAATACCTAGTGATTGTATGGCTAAATAACTGCGGTGTTCCTAGAAATAATACTTCCGTGAATAATTTTTTTGTAGAAATATTACTCTGATTAATGATGAAATTTCCTCTTTCAGTTCATCAGTTGAAAGACAACAATGGGTGGAAGCATTACAAAAGGCTATTCAAGAATATACTTCACGCCAGTTGTCATTCCAATTTCAAAAATTGAATGTGTCTCGACCTGAAGGTTCGTCTGAACCTTTTAAATTGGGAAAAGAGGTCAGTCAAAAGTATTTTGTTTACTTAATGTAAAAAAAGGCAACAAACAGTTAAAAAATTATGTAGCAAATGGGGAAGAAGGAGAGTCTGTTTAATAACTCTAGAATCTCTACACTCATTGTTTTCCTTTACTAATTATGAATAAGGGTAGCTATGAACATATTTGTGAAAATTTGATAACAAAATCTTTTATCCCGGGTAGTGGAAACTTTTCGCTGCTTCAAATGAACCACAAATTTTGGCGCGTATCCCTTAAGATGCCTTAGTGTAAGAATTGACTCACTACTGTGAGAACATGGAGAACAAGTATTTTATGGTAGTGTTGGCTAAATAACTTAATTCCCTGCTAACACATGATGATTATTTGATGGTACTTCAGAGAAAAATATTAAATTCCCCACTAATACCTCACAAAGCTCACAAAAAATGTCCTGAAGCTACTTACAAAGGAATAAAATCCCTGAAACAGTATGCATATGTGAGTTGTAAGGTAATATGAAACACCTTTTGGTTTCTGCAGTATGTACTTTTGCAACAAGAATGTTTTTGATATGATGTGAAAAATGATTCGTTATATCTAATTCTATTATGGTTAATTCTACTCGATTATGTTATTTTGAGTCGTATTATGAAGCAGAATTAGAGAGAGCTCCTAAAATAGTATGTGTTCATGAATATTAAATGTGTAATTAAATTATGCCTATACTTGTTTGTAATGTTAATGTACTTTTCCTTATCTTGCCTTTTCCACACTTTCTCTTGATTTTCCTTTGTCTTTTTCTTCCTAATGTATTGAGATGGATAACTTTCAGTTCATTTGAACTAATTATAGTATAGTTTTAAATTACCCTTTAATGGCTTTTGTATCTCTGGTCATGTAATGGTTAGCATATTGGACATACCCAAGTTCGTATGTTCAATCCCAATCGAAGCTGGGGAATTTTAAGGGCAAAAAAATCCTTCTTATGCCTTCCTTTGGAGGGAAGTAATGCCGGCTGTATATAATTACAGCGTGTAAAAGATTGTCAAGCCTAAAAGAAGCCTCTGAGCAAATTTAAAAAATCTTGTTTCATTGCCTGAGTAATACCTCCTTTCTCTGCTAGATGTTGAAAGGAGCGTAGCGGAACTTGTGAGGTCAGGCAGAAGAGCAGGCTTAATGGCCTGAACCTTGCCACGGAAAAGAAGGCATTAATTGAATTGATTTGAATTACTCGTGCATACTGGCGCACGGATTGCCTCAGATGGAAATTTTGGTTTTCTGGTGGGTTGCATCTTATTACAAGTGACTGGAATACATTAGTTGAATTCTTTCCAAAACATTTTATCCATACTGTGTGCACTGCACGACTATTAATGTTAATATATAAATACTTCAGTAATTGCTTCTCTGTGCATTTGGGCCAAGAATACAAGCACTGGTGGAAAATGTGAAATATACACATGAAAGGACAAGGTACAAACTAAGTGTATGGATATTTAATGACACACCAAAACTGTGTTTCTCATATTTATTAAGATATTTGAAACGACTGCACTGGTTTCATGTTCAAAGGCATTCTAGCATATACAAATTCACAACATTGCAAAAGCATTACATACTCTTTCTAGAGATCCAATTAGGCAGAAACTTGATTATCGCACGTGCCACATCGGTCCATACATTCACATGTCGTCACTTGAGTTGCTGATCTTTGGTTGCTATACATCCTCGCAGAAACTCTCCTGCACATTTCCCATATGTCCAGTGTAAAAGGCTTTTTTCCCATGGAGAACTGCTATTTTGGTGTATGAATACTGCTTGAAACAGGTTACATTCATTTGGCACAGTGGCATTCAGACAACTGATTTCACATTGCTCTTTATGCTAATAGAGGCACTCACAGAACCATCTGCTGTTGTGTACACACATTAGTACATCATTTCTTTCTTGCGACAAATAAAATGGTGTGATCCGATAACATTTCTTTTAGAAAAAAAGTAGTTGCCATTTCTTCTGCCCCAACTCTCATATAAAATATTATTATAGAATATTTATAATTATTCATGATCGTAATATGAAAAATATTATTAAAACTTTACAGTGAAAATGTTCTTGAGTTATGAATTGCACATTTTTCTGAACAAATGTACGTGTTAAACCAAATACATCATGATTTATATTTTATTAGATTTTGTAGTATTACTAAAGTACTTCGTCCAAATGTATATCATAGTTTGCAAGAAACTATGTAGTAATTGCGTGACTAATTATTTTTCATTTTCTATGTAATGTTTATATAATAGAGACATAATATATTCTATGTCTATGTTGTATGTATCTACTCTATGTAGATATAATGTTTTGTATATTTTATTTTATTCCAGTATGAGATCAGTGTAGCATATATTGTTTATAAAACTGATTGTCTTTAAATTCAATACATTAGCATGTATTATTATTGTAGTGGTGGTGTGGTGGAAGTGGTAGAAGTAGTATGAGCTACATTGGTTTATTAGAGACATGAAATTTATTTAACTTTATAGGTTTCACCTAGGTCATGTAATTGAACATAAAATATTGTTTTATGCAATACATTATCATTTTTCTTCTTAAATATCTCTAATTTGTCACAGTTGTTGGGTTTGTTATGGAATAAACAATCATTCATTTGTTGGCACACTTAGTTCACTGTGCATGTACTTCATAGGTAGAGAAAGTTTGAGAAATATTTGAAATCTGCTCTCACAGCCTTGTAGACAATGAATCAAGCTTTACTTTTGTGAGAATATACATTATGACAATGGATATACATTATAACAAATCCTATTGATATACAAATCAAAACATTCTTCTCAGCTGAAAATAACCTATATCAAGGAGGATTTCTCGAGGTCTGAAATTGCATGTCTTTTGAAAGTGAATTTTTGTGATTAATCAAACAGTGATGTACATGATTCGATCCTGAAATTCATTCTTGATTATCATGAATTATAATATTTTATAATAAATATTTTTAAAATTTTAGAAGTTTTGTGGAAAATAATAAAAATTCCAAGACTTCACTTAATGATTTGTACAGTGCATATTAACAATATATAACAATGCTCTATCAAAATAAAAGACTTGTATGTAAATCCATTGTTAAATATTAGAGTGCAGTACATTAGAAAATAGGACTTCTGTAACAATTTCTAATAAATTATGCACCCCAAAAAGTCATGTGAAAAATTATCCGTTATCGATAGGCTGAGGTGCAGAAAAGTGCTGTTATGCTGAAGGATTAAAACAATTTAAATTTAATATGTATTATCAATTGAATAACTGTGAGAGAAAGTGGGAGAGTGGGAGAAAGTTCTGTGGAACACTTATGGGACATTTTTTAAAAGTAGTTAGGTTATCAAATGTTTTATTTTTATTGTTATGAACAGTAATTATGTAATAATGTAAGCCTGCAACTTATTACTTCAGAATATTTCAAAAGAGCTGTATATAATAGAGGCAAAAAGTCAATAAAAGTTGTTCACTGGAACAACATTGTGTGTCAAGGTTGTATGTACACTTGAATTAAGATTTAATATTTTTTTGAAAAGTAATTGATAAACCTAATATAATAATTAAAACAGCTATCCTTGTATGAACTGATTCTCAGATGCTTAAGTGCTGCTCAAGAATGCAACCATTTAAACAAACTACATTATTCCATTTGCAAATCATGTATCATAAAGAGGTATTCACATTGGATTCTTTTGTGATTACTGTAACCTTCACTGCCATTTCTAGTTTTGTTTCGAGCATGATACTTCCAATTTGATCATTACACTTCCTTTTTGATAAATTTGTTACTTACAACACAAACATCTGCCCTGTAATTGTTTTTTCACCTTTCCTTTTATAATATATTCAACATTTTTTAATGTGCACCTTCTTGCAAAATTAAAATATAGAACCCATCATACAACGTTATTTTACTGAAACTTTACTTTCCCAAAATTTGTTTGACGAAACTTTCTTCCAGGCATGTATTATTGAGAAATGTGTAGAGAAAAAAAAATTAATAGAACAGTGTATTTCATTATTCTTTCTACTCAATGGATTAGATATTCATTAGGTATTTAATAACTACAAGTTGATGGTATTTGCTAAATAGTAAACAATAAATAACTTGATCGAAAAACATTGAATAGAAACTCCTTAAGTCTCCAGTTTTATAATATAGTGTATTACGTTTTTAATTCTGTACTTTCTGTGGACATAGACAGTAGTAAGATTTTCAACACAAGCTTGTCAGCTAGGTCATATTCAGTTGCTTACTTGATAAAATAATTTTTTCTTTGCATCTAAGTGTAAGACAGGTGCCCTAATAAAAGTCTGTTACAAGTGAAAACCTTTATATTTTTATGATAATGGAATTATAAATTGCAGGAGTATTTCCTGAAATAATTAATGTAATTATTTATGGTGAGATGCTGCCCATTGAGCTTGTTTTGTGTGTGACCACAAGATGGCATGTTGATGAAAATTACATGCTGCCTTCATGTCGTATGTTATTTGGTCTATCTGTGATGTGTACTGTAGAATGAATTTATTTAGTACAGTATATATCTGAGAAATATAAACATACAATCATAATTCTTCGTGGACTTTGTTTTCTTTAATACATTTGCATTTTAAACTGCTCTATCAGAGTGGAAAAGTACTTAGAAGAAAATGTAATACTTTTAAAAAGAAATCAGATCAGAAATTTTGTTCAGAATCAAATAGTATTTAACAGCTTAGATTGACATATACAAAAGGAAGAAGAAATAAATTAGTTTTTGAACAGATTGATTTCATAATGTAAAATGCTGAGATTAAGAAAAATACTGAAGCCGAAATTTAATCTATTTTGCATGACATTTACATAAATCTAATTAACTCAGGCTATTGTAATCCTTCCATCTAAAATGTGTGGAAGATGATTCTCAAATTTAGCATTTGGTCAATAAAATACTACACTTAATTTCTGAGTCAATAATTCTAGGAATAACTACAGAGTTGGATGCTTTTCTGAGAAGTTTCTCACAACCTATTAGTGGATGATCATCCTTTGTATCTTAGAGATACTGTATAATGAGCCAGAAAGCTGAAATTAACTATCCTGTAGTGAATTTTATTGAATCATTGTGTCCTCATTGATTTTGAGTCTCGGCATGGTTATTCTTGGGAGTGATTTTTAATTACAGTTGTTTTATTACAATATAGTAAGAGTTGGAATAAAACTGTATTGCAATTGCATTTGATGCAGGCAGCGCTATCTTTTTGTTAGATGTCTTATAAACCTGTCTCTTCATTTGGGATATTGGGATTAAAAAAACTTTATTGATGAACATAAAAAGGATCCTTAAGTTACACTATACAATATGCAATACAGAATATTGCATTATTATATATATAAAACACTCCCCTGTGTAAAAAGGAAGCTTCTAAAGCCAGTTTGCGACAATAGCACAAACTTTTTCATATAATTGATGATTACATATTATAATATTGGAATGTCTGCCCTATTAACACTTCATCAATCACTTGAAGAACTGACCAAATAAAGCTACAGAGGGATAAAAAGAATGTATTTGATTATTTAAAATTCAAAAGATCAAAGGAGAATGCCTCTTGGTCTTTTAATTCAATGTATTCTTACAGAACATCAAAAGAAAACAATATGTGCCTAGGCTGGGATTTATATCTGTCTGTTAAGGATCTGGATGACAAGTAGCATCTCCAATGTTACAAAGACGTGTGGAATGTGTCCATTTAAAATTGTTTTATCTACAACAGTGCACTTACAGCTGAATAAAGCTCCCTTTTGTATGTTACGAGCTTCATAATGAATTGCGTGTTCTAATGGATTCACAGTAACTTTTTTAGACAGGAATATAAGTGAATGTAAAGAAAATGTTGATACATTACTGCAAGCTTTTAATATAATGAGCAACATATATAGTTTAACAATATTTGATACACACCATTTTGAACATTTATTATAAACATTAACTGTAATATTTTTACTAACTGAAATGAATTTGTAACTTTGCAGTGATTGTAAAACAGAAACTCAAAATTATGTGAAAATTAATAAAAAAATATGTGATAAATGATTTAAAAATATCATATTGAATAATGGATTGCATTAAGTTGAGCTTCAATATTGAAAGATAAGAAAAAATTTAACTTTTAAACATTTTCTAAGTTAATTAAGATGTTTTACTGAAAATTGGAACTGCACCATTGCTGTATTTGGATAAAAATATGTAATGAAAAAATTTAGAGCCTTATTGAGAAATTTTTGATGTTCTGGGGACTTCACATAGAACCCTCAAAAATTGAAAGAAACATTTCAAAATCAAGGGGCTGCAGCATCATCCAAATCAAGCACAGAATATCCTTTTTTTGTGCTTTAGGTGCTAGTAGTGTTCACAAAGAGTAGTTTTCAGAAAGAAAATTTTTGATGTCAAGGACCCACAAAGCACGTATTTTGATTACACTATGTTTAGGAGAAAGTTATTTTAGAGTAAGAAAAATCCATTTATTTTGGTATGAGGGACCTACAAAACCCATTTTCAGTAGAAAAATCTGCACTGTCTCCCACAACAGTACATTTTATTACTACATAGTAGTATACAAGAAAGTTTAAAAGGAAAAAAACGGAAGAAAGGGGATTAAAACAACCACCATTTTTCACACACCAGAGCATGTACTATTTTGTCTATTGATTGTTATTAGTGATTCTGGGTGTGTCGACGACTGAGGTCATTAGTCCCGTCAGTGTAGTGCATGCTTTTGCTCAAGAGATGGCAGGAGTCTTCCCTGTTGTATGGTGAGATCTGGCGGCTAGCGGGGATTTACCCATCAGTGGGGCACTGCCTCAGCTGGGATAAGCTGTAAGCTCCTGACCGGTGTCCTGGCATGTGTGGTAGTGTAGTGCATGTTGTGTAAAGGGTGAGGCTAGGTCCAAGAAGGAGAGAAAGATCGCGCACGGTCCGTAGCCTGTTCATTAGGGTTCTGCTCTGACATTTGCTTGATGTTGATTGGAGAAACCATGGAAAACTACGGATCAGGGCAGCTGGCCTCTAGAATTCTTCTCTAGACCGCGAGTGACGAGCGAAATGGAGTTTTTTTAAAACATAAATAATGTAAAATTATTAGAAGTTGTTTCAATAAATAGAAATATTTTTTCGTCAATTTTATTTTGAATCGGTAAGGTAACGTAGAAAATATTCAAAATTAATCTGTAGTATTTTGTAGAACACAATTAAATTGGTGCAGTAGATTCTTGCCCTTTCACTATCCTAAATGGTGGCATGTGCATGGCTTGTATCCTGAAATTTTCTCGCCTGTGTCACCTCCCTTCACTCAAAAATTGTCTCCAATCTTATTGTTAGGTACAGTCAGCATCGACAACCAGTTCCTATTTGAATTATCATAAATTTTAATATATAACATAAATAAAATGAATACAATTTTTTTTTATCATAATCTTCCTTCACAGGCTTATTGTCTTTTCCAGCCTCCATCTCATCCTTGGCCTTCCAATGTTTCTCTTTCCTTTCAGCTAATAATTCAGGGCTTGCACTGGAAGCCTGTGTTACGGCATATTTCGAATATGTCACCCATTGTTGTCTGTACTTCCTAATTTTGTCATGTACTGTTTCTTTCCTCCGTAGTTCCTCTCTTATTTTTTTGCTTTTAATTTGGTCTCTTAATGTACATCCCTTTACTCCTCTCAAAAATCTCATTTCTGCTGATTCAATCCTCCTAAAATCTTGTTTTTGAACCCAAGTTTCACACCCATACAGTAGAGCTGGGAGGGCCGTAATATCTTAAAATTTTAACTGAGTTTCTTTTCATGCTTTCTTTTTAAATGTTCTACTTATAGTTTAACGTATGCTTGAAGTTTATGGAACTTGCTGGTGATCTCTCCATCTCTTTATACCCTAGGTAGTTAACATGCGTCACTTGTTCTAAAACCACATTTTGATCTGGTCCTTATTGGTTCTTTTCCTTTAAAATCCATTACTTTTGATTTATTAACTGATACTATTAGATTGTACTCCATAAAAATTTGCTTCAAATGGTAAATAGATCTTTGTAAATCATCTTAGTTTTCCTGCAGAATCACCTGCTTGTCTGCATACAAAAGAGTATTAAAAAATGTATTTTTGCCTAGGTGAATTTTTTAAGGGCACCACGTTCTTCCACCTTTTAATTTTATATCCCAGATATATGTTAAAGAGTGTTGGTGAAGGATTGTCTCCCTGCCTTACACCTTTATTTATAATCCTCTTCCCGGAAAGAAATCCATTGTATTTTACTGCAATATTGGTATTATCATACATACTTTTCACCACTTACACTAGATGACTTGGGTACCCTTCCTCTTTGATAATGCTCAACATTGGTTGACATTATCAAAAACCTTCTCAATATACACCAAGGCTAAAGTAGTATTTTTGAATGACATTTTCTAAACCCCTGTTGTTCCTAAGGTAGAGTGCAGTCTGCAATTGGAACTAATCCACTATTCACAATTTTTGCATATACTTTGTAACACGAGTTAAGTAGACAGATATCCCTATAGTTGTGAAATTTACTTCAGTTTCTCTTTTTAAAAACATGGAGTAATTAATGAATTTAATCATTCATCTGGTATTGCACTTCTTTGCCACCATTCATTCATAGGTGGAGCAGCCGAAATTTCAGTAACATGACTAACATTTTGTTAATTCTTTGTTAACCCTATCAGGACCACAGGCTTTCTTATTTGTTTGGGATTTAATGCACTATCAAGCTCTTTCATACCTACATTTCTTTTTTCTTCATCCGGCATATAAATTTCTTCAATCCCAGTCCATAATTTTACAAAGTAGTCCAACCACTCTTTCCCGGAAATTATATTCAATCTTGCCATATCTGTTTCTTCTAAATTCATTGTTTTTAACACTTTATAGGCTATACTTCGGCTTCCGAATACATCACATTCTAACATATTCACATATCTATCCCATATTCTTGATGGAGTTTGTCTTACTAATGATTTAGATTTATTCCTTTTTTGTTGGTAGATCTGTGTAGTCTGCTCATTTTGGCTTTGTAGATAATTTAGGTATGATACCTTTTTTCCTGCACTGCCTCTGCATCCTTATCATTCCATATTTTCAAAGTTTTCCTTTTATGCCTAATTTTTCAAGCACCTAATGCCTCATATGCTGATCTTCTTATTGATTCTTTAATGTTTCTCCATTCTTCATTTAGATCTTGTGATGGGGCATTGTTGCTAAAGAACTGAATCATATGTAATATAACTCCCTTATACTAATGTCTCCTAGTAGATACTCTTTATATCCCGTATCTTATGGTTTATTTTTTGAGGCAATTCATTTCTTCCATCTTGCTCTTATATTTATTTTTGTTTCTACTAGATAGTGATCTGAATAGAAGTCGTATCCTCTTAAAACGCGGGTATCCTTTACGTCTGAACTTAACTTTTTATTAACATTACATAATCTATCACTGAGTGTTGTCCACAGGCACTCAGTCCACAGGCACTCCATGTATATTTATGGATGTTCTTTTTCTGAAAAATGTATTGGTGATTCTTAGTTCCTTGTATGTTACAAATTCTCTAAGTTCTTTTCCATTTCCATTCGTTTCTTGTTCTCTATAGAGTCCTATTACATTGGGAAAAGGCATGTTTCTCACTCATTTACATCTCCAACTACAATTAGTGAGTTATTTGGGTTGCATTTTTTATCTCTGTCTGCAGCTTGTAGTAAAATTTTATGGTTTCTTCTTTCTTACCTTCGTTGTTTTGTTTGTTTGTTTGTTTGTTTGTTTGTTTACTGAGCTAATTTATTTTCACTTATTGCATTTATAGGGGAGAGGTGTCACAAGTGTTATGTAATTATTTAGGGGGAGTTATGGGTGTGTTATAGGAGGGAGGCAGGGTATTCGAAATATTCAAAGTTTGCATTATGTGATTAATGGATGGCCCTTTAGTGAGTACTGTAAACATAATTTTGCCTATTTCTGCTATTTTCTTGAGTATGTATAAGTCTTCACTGTGAGACCAAGTATTTATAGGCCAAATAAAATGTGAGCTGGTTATTGCTGATAATCTAGACTTTCAACTGTGGGAAAACCTAGGAATGATTCCTAAGGGTCACAAGAATGTCTCATTAGGCATTGATGCACTCATTGCAGCACTATTTAAGAATGAGTGGCTATCATTTTCAATTTTTGAAAAATGTGTTATATCATAGAAGATAAAATATAGAAACAAAAACTTTAAAGAAGTATCTATAAGAGTGGAGAGATCTATTGTGCTAAGAGTGATACAGTGATATAATCACAATGTGAAGTGTTAGTATGTATGCATTGTTTCATTTGAATTTAGTTTCATTATATAAAATGTAATAAAGAACATGTCTAAATGTATATTAGGAAATGTTCTCCTAAGTGAATCAAAGATTTATTTTATTTTGTATCGTATTATTGTAAATATTCAAACATGTTGGAACCTCGAGAGTCCTTTGTTGATATATTATGCCAGTATTTGTTTTGAAATCACGAATACTAAATTTTGAGAGTGTATATTTTTGTTATTTTTAGTGCCTTTGTCTGCCTGTTTGGAATTTTTTTTAGTGCCTACTCATCAGTCTTTAATGTTAGTGTATTTTTTCTTTTTCCACAGGCTCCCATTTGGATCCAAGATGGTCGTGTTACTAAGTGCCAATTGTGTGTTGCTGAATTTACTGTTACATTTCGAAGACATCATTGTCGAGCATGTGGAAAGGTAATATTTTAGAGCAGTAGTTTTTGTCCTTGTAATGTGTCACTGTTGTGAGAAAACGACATGAGAATTTTCAAAAGGTAGTAAAGAAGAATTCACAAAAATGGCTCCCACATTCTTTCTTTTAATTTTTTCTTGAGTAGAGCAAAGATTGCTTTATAATATGGCATAGGTTTGATATTCATTAAACCTATGGAATTTTGAAACTTGAAAAAGTACAAAATTATGTACTATAATTGTATCATGCTCTATTACATACAGTAGCTACAGATCAATTACAAGATGTAGTTTTGGGACAAATATCATCATAACATAGCATGTAGTAAACATATCTTATTAAATTACATTGGTGCTTTCATAATATAGATTGCTTCTCTTCTGAAATTTGTAAGGTTTACACTTTCATTTAATAGAAAGTTTATAAATGTGTGATAAGAACCTCAGTTAATTGAAGTAAATTACAACAGAATAACTTCCTGGAAACAAAATCAACAATATGAGGCTTGAACCATCTACTACAGAAAATAATATCTACTCCCTGATTAATCTCCTCCTAAAACAGTTATATTCAATACTTAGAGAGGATTTTATTCAATTCACGACTTTAAACTATTACTAATATGATACACAGTGTAGTTCGTGAATTATTATAGTTGTGGTGTTGGTGAATTTGCTATCATTGTTACATTTTAATCGGCTTTAAAATTTAGGTTGCTTATAAGTAAATAAATAAATAATCGGTGTTTCTAGCATTGCAATTAAGTGACAATGCCAAGGAGCAATCCAAAAGAGTAAGCAAATTTAATATTGCAATTTTTTTACTATCCCATCCTGAAAGAGAAGCAATGTTCATATATAAATGCTCAAAAACTTCAATAATATAAACTATTATGGTTTGATAAGGATAACCTGTGTCAATTTGATGCCAAACATTAGACTTTAACATATGTATTGAGTTAATATGGAAGAATTTTAGAACTCAATGTTTATTTGGTAAAGAAAACATGAATATAGCCAAATCATATATCTATTAAATACTAAGAAAACATTAATCGTTACATTTTCATTTCAAAGTTTCCTTTTTACAGTCAGGATAAATCTTCTGATGTTCTTGTTTGCAACGTAATAAAAATTGCTTCTGTTCCTCTTTAACTGTGATTAAACCATAAATCTTGCATCAACCTTACTGCTCTTTTTAGCTGAATCGTTCACTGCCCTAAGCATTGAAATCTTTATTGCTTCTTGAAACAAAGCATTATTCGTCCACAATGTAGGACATTCACAAAGAAAACTTGATTATTTTTAAGATGTCCAAACAAGAACTTGCTTTTGACCGAAATGAAGTTACAGATGTTTTTCTCATATAATGGATCACAAAATTCTTCCTGTGTTGGAATCTAATGTGTGGTATGGGGAATACATTTTTGGTGGTTAAATTTGCAACCATTTGAACTTTGGTTTCTTGGTTCACATCTTCGTCAAATACAGATACTGATACTTCATCTGATCATGTCTGATACTTCATCTTATCACGTACCTTCTGGCTTAACTTCTGTAAAGCTGCCTTCAAGATGTTTTTATCAGTGTTTTTGTAAGCCTTCATTGACTTAAAAAGCACAAATCTTGGTAAGGTGCTTTTACTGCCAAAATACATTGGATCCTTGGCTTGATGTAAGATGTCACAATAAACAGGCAGATGTCTAAGTGTGCTGCCTTATCCTTGCTCATACTTTCTTATGGGCACGACTGTGAAAATAAATCTACCATCCATCGAGCATGGTGCATGGCACAACTACGGGGTTGATTTTTAAATTTTCTCTCTGCGTCTCCACCTAAAAACGTAACAGAAATTTCTATCAACTCTTCAATACTCATCTCTGACTTTTTCTATAGTCAGTACTGTTAGATACAATGTAAGCAAAGTGTCAATTTCGGTAATAGCCAGGCACAATGTAAGTTTTGCTCTCTAGTACTGTATTTTATCAGCATTAACACTTTTCCAGTTATTTTAGAAGATTTTCAAAAGTGGACTTTCAGGCCTTCTAGTCACTTCATTGAATTTCACTTCCAACACACTTTTTAACACCAATTCACATACTTGTTGGCTGCAAGCATTTCTCTATTAAGTTTTTGTTCTAGAAGCACACAGCACACATTGATACAATCTGTATTTGAATCTGTAGTATAACCACAAACAATTTGCACTTCATCTTCAAGATTGCAGTCTACAATTGCTTTCCAAACAGCTTGTACATGTTAGCTTCCTGAAGAGCTTTCCAGCCTGAGCTCAGCAATAAGTTGTTCTTAATTTCCATATGAAATATTTATCAGAAGACGTTCTTCGTTTGATTTTTGAGCATCTAAAGCTGGCAACAATTTTCCATCCCAATAAACAGTCACAACCACTGATACCTCATTTTGAAAATCAACTTATATGGCTTCTGCATGCTCTTTCCATTTACTTGTTTGAGTTCTTTGAATTGAAGACTTCTTTATTGATAATTGCTCAGTATTATGTTCAATTTCTTCTTTGGTAGCTTCAAGAGTATACATGGAATCTCTCATACTCTCATACATGGAATACTCATCAAGCGCTGCTACTAATTTTGGAGTAATGAAATCATTTCACATGGATGTTTTACTTTTTCCATGTGATGGATCCTTGATCAACATTTGCAAATCTGCTTGTACCTCCATATTTTCATTAGAATCTGAAGAAAAATCGTTTCTTAATCTTTCATAAAATGGTGTCAATGGAGTTGGAGTGGAGAAATATGTATCATGCTGCCTTTCTTCCTCAATAGTTGTAGGGCATGCTCTTTCCTCTTTATCAGCCACATTTTTTATACACTCCAGCCAAGTGGTCAGGTCGAAATCTCTCTCTCTTCTGCTGCAAAAAATTATATCTTCATTAATTCAAGCACATCCGCACATGCAATGTCAAACAGATTATCTAAATTCTTAACAAGCTCTTATCAGCGCTACTCAAGTATGTCTAGCGTTTATTGTGCATTTTATTTTGCAAGTTCCTCCAAACTTGATATAGGTTCACAAGTTTTTTCGCACAATTAGGTAAAGATTTAGTAGGTGTTTGCATTCTTTCCCAATAGATAATGCAGTTGTGAATAGTGAGATTAGCGCTGTTATTAACTGTTAAATTTACTTCACAAATATTGTAAAACTAAACTGCCAGAACTTGTCCATTTGAGGGAAGTTTTGAACCTTTTCTTTCATGTGTCGCATCCCCTATTAAAAATATACTCTTTTTAGAACTATGTAATTCCACTGACATGTTGACTACTTCAAAACAATACATTTACAATGCTAATAGCTAGTAATTACAATTACATCAATATGCTAGCTTGTGTTATGCCGAGTCTGCAAGTACTGATGTGTTTTGATGCAAGTCAATACGAGTTACCATGGTCCTATTCACATGAAATTTTATACCAATTGTTTTGACATCAAACAAAAAAAATGAAGGGGGTTTAGAAAAGAAGACTGATTTTTTGGGACAATCTGATATGTATATATAAAAATATTATAATGGTGAATGTAAGTAATACTCAATTAAACAATATTTCAAAAAAGTTTCAAATCTAAATATTTGTTTGTATCTTTAATTTATCATTACAGATTTAAATAGGATTTCCATCACACCTCCCCCCTGTAAATCTGATAAATTTGTTTGTATCAAAACCCTTTCTATGGACATCTTTTATGGTTGACTTCAAATTGTCTTCATTAGAGGTGTACACATTTCAACCAAAGTTTTTTATGTAATGAAGAAAATTTGTATAGATTAGATAATAGTTATTTACTTTGCAACTTACTTTAATTTTTATTGTGAAAATAAATGAAAGATATTAATTGAATTACAAAATTAAGATAACTATTATTTATTATGTTGTAGTGTGTGGAAACTGAAAAATAACTAATTTATATCTTGAAGGATACATACAGAAGCAACATAAATTATAACAAAGAAGAATATAAATGAAGTTCAGAATATTGTTGTAATATGTAATGTGGATCATATTTTTCATTGCTAATTTTTAATCATATACACAGCCTATCAGAAATTTACAGTTGTCTCCCAGTACTTCTCAATATTTCAGAATAATAATGATCATACAACACTTTCTTGGCCAAAAGATCATTGTAATTGTTGGAGACCACTAACATATACCTTGAAGGCTGCATGTTTGTCATCCCTGGTCCACATTTGTTTCTGTATGCCTCTTTCATGCTATAACAATATTGGAAAGCAACATTCCTCCCTTTAATTTATCCCCCTTGAATTTTTTCAAAGGTTGTTTGTGGAATTTGCTCTGCTTTTCGAGCTCCTTTGCAGTATATGAAATTTCAATCAGATCGTGTCTGTGAAGATTGTTTCAATACTCTTCTTAGAGGTATGCAAGCTTAAAAATATATCATTTTGAAATTATCTTTAACGAGTCTGTTTATAATTAATAACTATATTGAATCTATTTAAACTTTGTTTTAATATTAATGGTGTGCTAATTTTTCATCTGTTTTATATTTGTTTCACTTTCATGGAAAAGTGAAACAAATATAAAACGAATGATTATAAATGAAGTTAGAATTATTTAGTAAGGGAAGGGACAATAAATTATCTAACAGTTTGAAGGCTTTTTATATGAAGCTGAGAGAGACTGTTGCATGTTGTTAATACCAAAGAGAAGGTTCTCATAACAAGATCTCACTGCTAAATGATGCAGATATTGATGCAGGTGAAAGAATACTCCATAACAGTGGCGGTTCCAGGGAGGGTCATGCTGCATTTTTTGTAATTTTATTCAATATAATCTCAAAAATTACCATATGCAGATCTCATTACAGCCAAAGTAGTATCCATTTTATGAATACACAACACAATTTTTATTTCATGCAAACAATAAAAAAAATATACATTTTCAAAATATTTATGGAGGTCAACCATTTGAACTGAACAATCTCCCGTACCCCAGTAAAGTTCTTTCTGGATCTGTCACTGCTCCATTATTGTTACATGAATTAGTTTTATTTAGTGAAGGGTTCTGTTGGTATCAAATAATTATTAATATTCATGGTCAATTTGAAATATGAGATTTATCTTATAAATACTACGCAAGTTCAGAATTTTTATAAATGTCTAAACCTTTCAATGTTTGTATTCTAAAGGTGTTGTATTTCTTTTTCAGAATTTGATACTCCTAGTAACAAGATTGCTGAAGTTATTAAAGTTGAACTTGGATTGAGAAAGTGTGATAAAAATACTCTTGGAAATGTCCGTGCTCATTTCAAAAGATTAGGGCCAAGTAGTGGAAAGAAGAGCAAGAAACATATTCCACAACGTTTATTAGAGGCATGTCTTTAATTTTTGTGGTTAAAAACTTTTGTGGGGTTGCCAAATTTAGAAATAATTGTGCCAGTGGCGTTTTCTTTGGGTGTGAGAGTTGTGTGTCAATACCCTAGGAAAACAAAAACATTTTTTCCTTTAGAGTTTATTTGGATTTTTTATTTATTCAGTCTTCCATGCCATCAGTGTCATAGATCAGTACCTGATCATCCATGCAATGTAGGCAGTGTGCAAGCACAGTTCAGGCCTTTGGCAAATGTCTGCAACATCTTCAGAACGGACCAGGTGGTGGTAGCGCATGTGTGCGATGTTCCCCCACTCAAGGTCTAAGGACGCAAAGGCGTTGAATCACGTTTCAATGCCTTGGTAGTGAGTGAGCATCTGTGATTGTGATATTTTCCATTGCGCAATATAGCCTTTAGCAATGCTCATGAAATTAGTATTATTTTTTTATATGGATAGTTAAAACATGGTGCAATAGTTTTTAAATAATTGCTTTTCTACCATTTTGTAAGCAGAAAAGAAATGAGTAATTGATGATGGGCAACCATAATCTAACCTAATAATATTTGAGGATTAAATTTTTAAAATGGCAACCCAAGAATGGGGAAAATGTCAAGCATGCGTTTTTAAATATTTTAAACGTATTATTCCGATCTTTGCAGTGGAAACTACAACACCCTCATTTTTGTTGTTTATCAACTTGTATCTTTCCATCATTCTTCTAATATTATAATTTAAAATAAATCAGGATTTTGTTTACATAATTCAATTACACTCTAAATATGTATGCAATAAAAGTTGTGTGGAGGTTAACACTTTACTTCACTGACAACGCCCTAGGTCCAGAGTGAGGGGACACCACTGAATTGCATACTTCATTATATTGTCATGAACAGGCAGCAATTTGTTTAGAAAACCATTTGGCATAAAATGGATCTCCTCAGAAAGCTAATCATATTTATTTTAGGTCACTGCCAATGATGCTGGATCACAGATGTGTGGCTGGCTTCAGAGACGGTCAAAGCGTTCATGGAAACGATTGTGGTTTGTTTTGAAAGAACAAGTATTGTATGTATATAAAGCTTCGGAAGATGTTGTTGCTTTGGAAACAATTCCAGTTCTTGGATATAGAGTGGAACCAATGAAACAGGTATGTCAGATTTTGCTTTCTAATGTATGTAGAATTGTGAAAGATTTGCAATTGTGCAAAAAGTTTTATAAGGGATATATTTGAATATAACATGAAATAAAGTTCTTAACTTGGTAGAAATAAATTACAAATGCACATGTTCCATAAGTCATTGAATATTCAGTTAGTAGTATGATAACAAGATATACTTGACAATGACTGGAAATTCTCCTTGACAGCTGTAATTGTTCTTTTTACAATTTGGTTGCTTCATCTTTAACGAGGCAAACTAATTTTATTTTACTTTTGTATTGCTAAAAGAGCACATTCTTTCTCTTATTTCTTGTAATTGACGTGTGTGTGAGTGTGTTTTTTGACCCTTCAATTCCTCTATGTTCATAATGGAAAATTAATGCCCTTACTTTTACACTTTACACATTACAAATTAGAATTTCCCGCTGTTTACACCTTTTTGCATCTGGCTGCAGAAACACAAAGATATAGGAAGCTTGATGAACTTGTATATTTGTTTGTTCCCACTAACCTTGAAATTAAAATTTCCTGGCTTTTACATTTTTTCCTCTCTGACTGCAAATACGGAAAAGTATAGATTGGCAACATGTATACTTGTTTGTTCCTAATAAGGACTAGAACTACTTGACTGTTTGTGATCAGGGAAGGTCAGAATTACTCAATATTGTCCTGGGAAGTGTCCCAGGCCAGGTGTTATTGCTTTAAATTCTATTTTGAAACTGAGGTAATCATTATTGTGTTGTGGGTTGCACGTATATTTCAAAAATATTTTGTGTACTACCGATGTATCACTGGTAATACTCAATTAGGTTAAATGCACACATCACTTACAATTTCACTATTCTACCAATAAGTAATAATGCACAGAAAATGCATTTCTGCAATGACACATGACTGGCAAAGATATCCCTTTTTTCTTTGGAAATGTAAGTGTTTACCATTGAAAAGGATTTCCACGGCTGTGCTTATCAAACTTCTTGATGTATAGTGATATCTATTAGAGCAGTCGATTTTATTCGGTTTCTCTATGAAACGATTATCTTATTGAAGTGATCGCTGATCAGCGCTGCAACAGCACATACTTAAACATATTGTGTAACATAATATTGCAATTTTTGTCATAGTAACATTTCAGACATAACTTGAAGAACTTCTTACTGAACAAACAGCAAGTGGTTCTAAACTATCATTGCTTTGGAAGCCAGCAACAGTTGCAATTTCATACCCATCTACAAGCAAAAACAACATTAAATTACAATTGTTAGAGGACACATCTTCACAGCACATTTTACAGACAAGTAAGAATAATATCACACATGTTTGTCTTGATCACTTTGATGAGTGCTACCAACTTTTAAATTTTTATACCATGATGAGTGATCAAATATTTTAAAAGGAAAATATTTATATCTAGAGCACTCTAGATTTGTTGTTAAAAAAAACAAACTTTTAAAACAAATGCATAAATACAAAATCAACTAGTAGTGCTATGACACCACATACTTTCTCACGTTATTCCAAAATTTGCAAATTTTCGAAAATTCAATGTCCAACGAAAATAAGACGTGTATTATTCTTGTAGGCATCCCTTCTTCTATCCATTGGAAAAAATTGGAGTGGATTTTGAGAAAATGATTTGTTTAATAAATTACATCAATTTTGAGCACAAATTACACAAAAACTACTCATTCCTCCACAATATGATGTTTGTTAAAGAGCTGATTTTTTACAACAGACTTTCTCTAAGGCAAATATCTCTAACTTCAAATTTGTGATTTTGAAATGTTAACCTCCTGCGGTTTTCGAAAACGCGGAGAGTTCACGGAATAGGGAACTAGAGAACTTGTTTACCGTCCCATGATACAAACAAATTAAAAATTCCATATAATTCGCCCAAAATTACACAAAACTAGTCATTTTCAAAAAAATTAACATGACCATATTTCAAGATCTGCCTTTAAAGAACAGATTTCATCATGGAATTCATATTGTAGTTGTAGGAAGAGACAGTAAAATTAGAATTTTGTCCCCAAAAATGTGCACTTTTGCAATTTTTGAAAGAATTGGGGATTTCAACCAACTTGAGAGATGCACCATTTTCTTTGGTGACCTTTGCACTATCCGATAACTAAGATTAATCAAAAATATTTTTGAGAAAATTTTGAAAATGTTTTTGAAGCTTCGTGTACTTAAAATACCCCTTCAAAACTCCGAAGGCCTCGAGTTCGTTCAGATTGATCCCAGAATATCAATTTTGGAGAAAAACAACTGAACGGTGTTGACCACGAACGGAGACTACTTGTAACTAGCAGAAAGAATAGAGAATACATTACACTCAAAATCGCTCATTACAAAATTTAATGACGATCTGCAATATAATACTTTAGCATCATGATTGACACGCACTTGTCCTTTAGATACCACTTGGACTATGCCAGCAAAATCACGGCGGTGGTGAATGCTGGGTTGACTAGGTTAATGCCGAACACTGGAGGGCCTCATCATGAAAAGAGAAAGCTGCTTTTCTCAGTCTTCACATAGGTTCTGCTCTACAGTACACTAGTTTGAACCAACTATAGATACAAAGAGCTGCGTAAGAGGCATGGCTTCAATAAATCGGTTATCTGCGCTCAGGATTGCATGTGCGTTCCATGCTCCAATGAAGCAGGTTGCGACATAGACAAGATGATCGTAATAGGTATAATGGCCTGTGAACGTCATAGGCAATACGACAAATGAGACTGGCAGCAGAACTGCTAGGAACAATTAGCACAATGGCAACAGCAATGAGACACGTCCCCAAGGGAAGATAAACATACCGACTCATTCCTACAGTTGAATCGTGGATCAGTCAAAAGCACGGCGGGGTAAATTATTACCTCATGCAGCTTCTATCGGGGCATGGTTACTTCAGAGCAGGCCTGCTCCGCATTCTGCACTATGACTGACCACAGGAACCACATGCGAGCAACTTAAACGCAAACCCTGGAGCGTGTGGAAGGGTGGGGATAAAACACATTCTGGGTGTGGGGACTGCCAATGAGAATGTGCAATTCGAACCGCAGCGCGATTGAAAGAGCAATTGCAAGAATATGGACTGGTACACACAGGTCGTGTCATTACCTTTTATTTTGCAAATGTTTGTTATAAATTTATGACAATGTAGAGAATGAACCTAAAACGAATTAGACATACATATTTGATTTGGCTACCTTAAGTATTATAACTGCTTGTAAGGCCGAAAATGTAATTCCCTTTGCTACGATCTAATCTCAAATTTAGCGAATTGCTAAATACAAAATTGTAATAGCCGGTCCGGATAAGGCAGTAATGCCTTAGCGATCTCAGACTGAAGGATTGCGGATTCGAGTCCCGCCTCGGGCATGGTTGTATTGCGTTCGTCCTTTCACACCCCTATCATCATCATCATCATCATATTGTCATCCTCATAGTTACCATACCATTACATGCAATAGTAGTCGCTAATGACCTAATAGTTGATGCGACCTTAAATAACAAAAAAAATGTAATATTGAATATTTTTTGTTTGATGATGGCAGTAATAAATTATTTTTTTCATCATCTATGTTTAATTGAATATGATGGTTCTATTGGAGCTAAAAAAATATTCTTAAAAAATGTGTCTGTCGGTGTCTGTGTGTGCCTGTCTGCGACTGGGTGTGCCTGTCTGCTGTTAATTCTCGCTGCGTTGGCTAATGTCGGTGGGGCTCCAGATAGCCGAGCCTAAAACAGAAGCTGTCTTGGTGACAGGCAGAAAAGTGAAGTAGGGTATCACTCGCAATGTAAAGGGTAGTAAAATAGCCTCACAGCAGTCTCTAAGTTTCCTAGAAGTCCAGATTGACGCTCGACTTCACTTCCACGAGCACTTGCGTATAGTCTGTGACAATGCGTTCCACATGCCTTGGGATGATTTATGCCTAACGTTGAGAATCCAAGGCAAAGTAGCCAGAGGTTACTGATAGCACGGTTAACTTTATTCTTCTCTACGCAGCCATCATTTGGGCTAATGGCTTTGGGATCCGATCATACGCAGTGCAAAGTCTGTGTATAGATGGCCAGCCTTGAGAATGGCAAGGCGTTTCGCACTGTTCGCTGTGGATCACACATGCTGCAGAGTGCAGGCCCCGCAGTGTCTTTGAAAGATTTTCCCCTGCCCTCGTACAAAATAAGAGACAGACAGACACACACACAGACAGACACACAGACAGGCACACATCATGACGTGGATCCAAAGTGAACAAGGAGAATTAGATTTTTATCTAACGCAGTTAATGAATGGGCATGGATGTTACCGAGAGAATCAGCTCCGATTCCAGTTGGACGATAGCTGCTCATGCCCAACATGTTTCCCGGTGATTGAAGATGCAGAACACGTGTTCTTTCATTGTCCACGCTTCTCAGTGGAAAGGGAGGAACTCCACAGACTCCTCCAAGAGGTAGTGACCCCTGAGACCATCATCACTAGGATGCTGATGACACAAGAGTATTGGAGTGCGGTAGCCACCTATGCCGCAAAGGTCCTGAAGACGCTCCGCTCCAAGGAGCAGTTACGAAAAGTGTCCCGTAATATATTAGTGAAGTGCGAAAAGCCCATCCTTCCTTCTCGCAAAGCAATGCCTCACGGCGGTTCCGCAGGAAGGAATAGGAGGAAAGGGAGGGGTTTTTAGTGGGTAGGCATAGACTAGCTATGAATCCCACACGCTGCGGGTTGCGAGCCCCCCAGTGTCTTTAGAAGATTTTCCCCTGCCCCCGTAAAAAAAAAAAACAGACACACACACACACACACACACACAGCCAGACACAGACACCGACGGGCACACACAGACGGTTGAGTGATGGTGCTCGTTTGTAATTGCTCTCTGTTTTCTATGAAAGTGTGAAGTGTATGGGATAGGCGTTGAACCGAGGAATTAAAATTTTTGTGATTTTCTTCGAATAATGTAAACGAATATGTCTGCCTAAGAAATTGACGTGGATATCGAGAAGGCACACTTCTCTATGTAACAGTAATTAGCAAGAACTGAAGAAATGAGTTAAAAGATGACATTATACAGTCTGTGAATTTGTTGCAGGAGTCAATAATTATGTTAACAGGGAAATTATCGGCTACTGAAGAGATATTATGCAAAATACAGAAAATAAACGAGCAGTATTTGAAGACAAATGATGAAGCCCTTAGTGTAATGCCATCTAGTGTAGATGGTGTTAACTCCAAGACTGGTTGAATTCAGAAAACAGAGGTTACTGGATCTGCCCTGCGTATAATACAAATGAAAGATGATGATAAAAAGTTCAAAATAATAATTAGAAGTAAGAATTACAAAAGCCCTGAATATTGCAAGACATTAATTAAGTCAAAAATTAACCCTGTGGAAATGAAAGTGGGAGTAAGTTCATTATGAAATTTAAGGAATGGAAATATTTTAATTGAATCCAGTGCAAAAGTCGAGGCAGAAATATGCCACAGTGTAAATGAAAAATGTGGAGATGAAATCGAAGCATATCTGCCAAAGAAAAGAGAGCCGAAGATAATTATTTTTAACACTTCTGAAGATGTCTCAGCAAATAACATTGTTAAGACACTAGTTTCACAAAATGAAATTGTTAGAATATGAGAAGCAATTAGAAGCCAAATTTGAGTTAAGAGATTTAAACAAAAACAAAGTTCAGTGGTTAGCCCAATGGCTAGAAAAGCCGTTATTGACAAAAAGTTAAAGATAGGGTGGAGTTTATGTAATTGGTCCAATTACCTAAAAGTAACTTGACGTTTTAAATGTTGCAAATACAACCATCTTGCGAAAGCCTGTAAAGGGGTCTTGACGTGTCCCAAGTGTTCAGGAAATCATTCCCTCAAGGAATGCCAAGAAGGCAAAGAATTAAAAATGCATTAACAGTATAAATTTTCAAAAATATATTAAGGACATTTCATTAGATGTTCATCACAGTGCTCTTGATAAAAACTGCTGGGATGATCAAAATGTTGAGAAACAGTACATAAAAAACACAGATTATTAATATGGATAAAACAAACTTAAATTGCTACCAGGTGAATTTGCAGCACTCAAGAGCAGCTACTGTAAAGGTAAGTCAACTCATTAATGCCAAACAAGTTGACATAGCTTTTATTCAAGAATCTTGTACTGTAAATAACAAACTAGTATTGATTCCTTCAACAATTAGAACATTCGCTATTGGGAATGGAAAAAAGAGTGTGACAATATTTGTTAATAATAAGACTATAGATATTGCCTGTATCACAGAAATTTCAGATGAGGATTGTGTAGTTGTTGAAAATCAATATAGTGACACAAAGTTCTTTAGTGCAAGCATGTATTTTGATCCACAAAGAAATATTGAAGAAGACATACGTAAAATAGAAAAAATATTGAATTTACACGAGGATATGGTTTATTAGTTGTGGCAGATAGTAATGCTTACAGCAAACTCTAGCTTTATGTATTGTGCAATGCACGTATGGGAAAATTTGAAGAATTTCTGACCATAAATACACTGTATGTACTTAACAAAGATACTGGGTTACCTACTTTTGGGTCTAGTCGAGGGAGAAGCTGGATTGATTTGACAATGACTAACAACCTCCTTATAAAGTCAATTTCCGAATGGAATATTTGCAATGAGGAGAGTTGCCCTGATCATAGAATTATTTCTATATCCAAATATTAAAGACAGATTAACACAAACATTACCTAAGACACCAGAATTTACGTCAATAATAACAGGCCACGAACACACTAAATTGTATCTACACAGATTTTTTATTATAAGCAATCCAATTTTGCCTGCGATGAATGTGCTGCTGTATTGTCATTTATGATTTGATAATGATTATAAGTCATATTACATGGAAACCTCTTATATCATTAAAATATTGTAGTGTAACCCGCCCACTGCAGATGAGTTTACTAGCTTGGCCCACCTGAACGCTCAACAAAGAATATGGATGATAACCAGCGGAGAATATGGATGAATATGAAAAGAATCTCAGGAGAAAGTTAATCTAACACATACTCTTACGTACACACACCACACTTCACCACACGCACCACACACACACACACCCCACACGCACACACACCCTACGCACCACACACACACACACCCCACACGCGCACACACCCCACACGCGCACACACCCCACACGCGCACACACCCCACACGCGCACACACCCCACACGCGCACACACCCCACACGCGCACACACCCCACACGCGCACACACCCCACACGCGCACACACCCCACACGCGCACACACCCCACACGCGCACACACCCCACACGCGCACACACCCCACACGCGCACACACCCCACACGCGCACACACCCCACACGCGCACACACCCCACACGCGCACACACCCCACACGCGCACACACCCCACACGCACACACACCCCACACGCACGCACACCCCACACGCACGCACACCCCACACGCACGCACACCCCACACGCACGCACACCCCACACGCACGCACACCCCACACGCACGCACACCCCACACGCACACACACCCCACACGCACACACACCCCACACGCACACACACCCCACACGCACACACACCCCACACGCACACACACCCCACACGCGCACACACCCCACACGCGCACACATTCCACCCACACACACCCCACACGCACACATTCCACCCACACACACCCCACACGCACACATTCCACCCACACACACCCCACATGCACACATTCCACCCACACACCCCACACACGCACACACATTCCACCCCCACCCCCCACACACACCACACACACATTCCACCCCCACACACACACCACACACACACCACACACACACACACCACCCTACACACATTAACGAGTGTGTTCTTCTGTTTGGGATGTTAATTGTGAGTTGTGTATGTACTAGCACTTACTTAGTTCTACTGCAATTGTTTTCAGGTATATTTTCTTTCTTCGTTACAGAGATTTTGGATATCCAGGAACCTAACCCTCACTTCATTAAAAGATAGTCAACATTCGCAATGCTTTTTGGGGACCTAACTCTCTTGAGCGTTGAGGGATTACTGTAAATGTAATACCTGGATTGGGATCAGAAATAGAATAGTTTATAGACGAAATCTGATTTTGATTGTCACTCCTCGCTAATTCTAGCTATTACAAGGCTTGGGTTCTCCCTCTCCTTTACGTCCTTTTGCTACGTCACCCCTTTTATTTACTGAATCATGTTTGATGTTTATTGCAGTCTCATAACACCTTGTTCTTTTGGTTACTAGAAAATTGGAACACCGGCCATTTGTCAGACTACTGGCGGCATCCCCTCTAAAAAGTCTGCACTTGTAGCATGCATAATTTATTCTAGAGAAAACCCAACTCTGTAAATTTTAAATATGTTTATGTTTACAATTGATTACCTGGGGAGCTCTAGTCTTCCTCACAGCCCTTCACTGCTCAAGCTTCTCAAGACTCCCCCCCCATAAAAGAGCTCGACCAAATCAGTCACGCTTAGGGGGAATAATGTGGATCCTAACTACACCAGGTGATTCCAACTATGAGAAAGTAATTTGCTGAGTATAGGAGCAAGAAAAATGCTTTCTAGAATCAGGGAATGGGACCCACAAAGTGTTTTGCTGGAGAAAAATCTGCATTTTTATTGGCAGCTCTCCTATGAGTCTTTATGTTTATTTTTTGAAACTTGATTTTAGCACACACTCATGTTTTTGTATGTGTGCATGCAAGCAAGTGGATTGTTTTTCTTTCTTCCCTTCTCTGCCCCTCTTCTGTCTGTTCATGTAATTGCCTACCACACATAGTCATACATTGCATCAGTGCGTAGTATAACATAATCTCTTCCATAAATCTTTCAACACTTTCACTGCCAATTTTTACCACATGTGATGTTTGTTTCTGATATGAATGATGAATGTATTTGTAATTCATTAGGTATACTTAATGATATTAATCAATGGGTAGCTGGGGAAATGTGGCAATGATTTTTTTTTTTTTTTTTTTTTTTTTTTTTTTTTTTTTTTTTTTTTTTTTTTTTTTTTTTTTTTCCCCTCGCGAATAGGCCAACTTAGGACCACGCGTTCATACATCCTGCATTTACCGTGGCTCAGTATCATATATTGCGGTAGCAGGTGCATGTATCAATTGGGGGGGGATCAGTATTTTTTACTGAATCCAATTTTTATCCCCCAGGGTTGTTAGTCCTGGGGGTATGAAAGATGAAATGATGATGATAATGAGGGGTGAAAGGACGACACACTCATACAAACACACACAAATACACCCATGCCCGAGGCGGGACTCGAACCTGCGATCTTCTGGTCCGAGACCACTCCGGCACTACTGCCTTAGCGATCTCGGCCATCTGATCGGCTCTTTTTCTTTTTATTATTATTCATTAATCAATTCATCATTTTCAGATTCACTTTCAGTTGTATGAGGGAATTGATGCAAAGTTGGTCTTCCAATTAGCACACCCAAATCAACAGCCCCTAGTTTTCTCAGCTGATAGTGAAAATTTAGTCAATCGGTAAGGGTATATGCTAAAAATGATAAATTTACAAATATAATGGACAGTTCTAAATTCATGTTACTTTCTTTCAGATGGATTGCTGAGCTGCAAAAGGCTACTGTATTAAAATAATACTTCATCGTGATTGAGATGTAAATTGTAATTTGTAAATGTCAGTTATATTATTCCTATTAGCCCAGTTACCATTTGTATAACATATATTTGACTGTGCCCATCTTGTCAATCATTTTGTTATTTATTTGTAAAGAATGTGTATATCTACTTAGTCATTGTTATGCCTGTTATATTTTAATTACTCCAAAGTATTTTATAGCCAAATGCAGAAAGGAATGTTTTTTATTAATGTGATTTGTGACTGTATTGTTGTAAATTCTTGAATAAAACTGTGTGGGGTTTCATAATATACTTAAGAAAATTGATATTATTGTGAGATTTGTTTTCTATTTACACAAGTGAATTCGTTAACAGATAATAGTGCTTAGAGAATGAAGTGGTTGCCAGAAATTTGTTCTGGTAAGCTGGGATATATTGTACAGTATATGTTTGAACATTCCATGATAAATACACATCTATATATTTTATTCATTGTTTTCGTTCTTAAAGTAATTGTAGATTTTCTGTTTTATGGATCCATAGTACTATATTTCAAATAGATGAGATGTAAAATTCATAGATCATTATTTTATTGAAAATTGATATTATCTCAAGTGGAAATTTGATGAAATAAAATAAAATAGTTATTATGGCATTAATAACACACATAGCTACCTAGTTAATCATGCTGGTGCAAGAATGACCTATTATTTTCAATGGTGTCTTTTGAATGCTTACAACTCATTCTACAAATATTTGAAATGTTACTTTAACTAATATGTATGTATATCTGGAGTAACGTATGTAATACAAGAGAAAGTTGTGGAATGTTGCAGAAAATAGATTTCAAGAGATTAATGGAAATACATGTAATGAAAAAGGTTTTTCTGCCAAACGACTGTGTCCAAACAATTGGTAAGATTTTTGTTCCAAAATTATTAATCCCTGATCAATCTGGTCCAACGTAAAGCACTGTGATTTTGAAAAAATCTTTTAATTTTGGTGTAACTTCACACAGAGCTCCTGGAATATTTTCAAAATTTTCTCAAAAATAGCTCCTAATTTTTTTTTTAGATTTCATGTAAAAATAGAGTGAAATGCATGTACTAGATGGCATAGGTCTCTGATAGTCACTGTTAACTCTCAATTTTCGTAAATTGCAAAACTTTGAAATTTTTGGTACTTCCTCGTATAATTACATTATTAAAGGTAGTTGTTGTTTTTTTTTTTGTTTTTTTTTCAAATGAAATTTTTCCTCCTCTGCTAATTCTTTAATTAATGTTATGCATATTGTTTTGACAATATTAATAGTTTTTGTTTAATTTTCAGTGAAATTGCTGTAATTTTAAAAACAAGATTTTCTCAAAACCACTCCTAATTTCTTTCACTGAAGAACACTGAATAAACACACACCATTTCGATGTTTCAAAACGTTATGAATATAAACTTTTTGAAAGGTCTCTCACCTTGTTAATATTTATATAATGGGCATTATTTTATACATTATTGCATTTTTGAGTACTCCAATGATTTTTTATGAAGTTTCTTGAAAACTCGACAGTTTTTTCTCTCAAACTCAAAGAAAACTTAGTTCAGATTTGCACATTTTCAGATACACTAAATCGCCATTTACTTAAAAACGGCTTCAAATTTTTCAATGGAATTTTGCATTTCAAACCAGTTTTTACTTTTCTATAATATTCGTGAAGTCATGTTTCCATTCTACTCTTAGGGAACCAAAAAGATGAGAAAATGTGAATTTTTTGTTTTGTTTTGTTTCTGTTTTTGTTTGATAAAACACTATTTCCTTTATATAAATATTACATGAAAGTAAAGTTAACTATTCTGTTAACTCATACATGCTATAAATATTATGTTCTACTACATTTTCCATAGAGTTAATTAATTTTGAGAATATCATTTATTACTGAATTTCATGTAAAAGATTTTGATGCTGAAGTTGCTTTGCATTCAATGAAACTATGGAAAAAATTGTCTCAGTTGTTCAGATACAATGTTAATAATTAAGATATGATTTCAATGTTACAAAAGAATTTGAAAGGTCATGTATGCATAAAAAAGCCAGATTTTAGTTATATAACTAATAGTTTTATCAAATTATTATATTACAAAGCCATTACACATTTACAATTAGTACAGTCAAGTGATTGGGCTATGCGAGTTGGGGGTACATGGGCCAAAGGATATGGACACTAAGGATGTGAGTTTGAACCTAAGACATGAATGTTTTCAGTTGTGTAGAGGAGTGGGGGCCATTCTGAGTCCCTTGTGTATTACATCTCTACCATAATCCTTCCAAAAACTTTTGGCTTGAAAGGCAACTGTGTACAATCTGTTTGTGATATTGAGGAACTGGATCAAACGCCCAGAATAGTACAAGTACTGTGTGAGGCGAAGGAATACCGTGGGCAAATATGTGAAAGTGCAAGATCGAGATTGGTTTTAGTGATGTTCAGGGTGCATGAAACTTCACGAAACTCCAGAGAAGCGGTAGGTACTGCGAGAGATACTGTTAGAGATGCCAAATAGGAAACTAAATAGTACAATCTGTACCATTCTGTAGCACCTAGCACTAGTTATTTATTTGTAATTTACGGACAGTTTCTTCATTTGTAAAAAAAAACGTAACTTATTCAAGCGTATTAAAAATTATATATTATGCGAATCTGCTCAAGCCTCTGACACACCTCAAAACTACTGCATTTGTATTCTCAATTAACTCGAATTCAGTTGTGTTAGCAGTTAGATGGATGTTCTATTAACAGGAGTGTTTGCTGAATATAAATTCTTGTACCAATGACCCCCAAATAGATCAGATGATCTTAACTGAAATGGTGGCATTCTTTAAGTTAAACTGTTGCAGCAAAAATGGTTCAGTGTTACCATTAAGTAATTTCCTCAAGAAAACTAAATTTGCAACGTTCCTACTTGATCGGACAGACCATACTAAATGCATTGATCTCTCTCCATATTCATGGTCAATGAGAGGGTCACCAAACTTCATAGTACGTGCAGCAATCCAGAAGAACTTCTGCTGTACAGTTTCCAATCGATTTATATGTATGGCGATAAATGGGGCCCAAGTTACAGATAAGTACATCAGTACTGAGTACAGTTGCTTTGTTGTGAGAACAGTTAGCTCTTCAAAGGAACATTCTGGAATCAAAGACCTCACCCAAGTTCTCTTATAGATGACATCCTCTCCAACACCATAGAATTTATTACATAATCAGTGTTTACTACCAATGTAGATCTGGTGAAGGTTATAATTTTTCATTTACTTGGATTTAAAATTAATTCATTATCTTTGCATTAAGCATCAAAGGTTTTAAGTGCATTCTGCAAATCCAATGTATCCTGTGGTGTTATATTTATACATAGCAGTTACATTTATTCCGTGCAATATTACAAGGAACCAATAACATTTCTCCACAGCGTACTAATGTGAATAAAAATCAAGTGTTGAATGGGACCTGAAGATTCTTGAATTGCATGTGATGCTATGTTTGTATAGGTCAATATTGTACTTAATTAGTTAACCATTAAACTACTCCAACAGTGACCCTCATATCCCAAATTGAAAAAGTTTAAAAAACAGAATTGAAGACTTTACTAAAATCTATCTATACACTCCTTTTCTTATCATCCATAGCCTCGAGAATATAGTCAGTGGCATCCAGAAGGTGGGGGGGGGGGGCAGCTTGGGCAACTTGCCCCAGGCCCCTACTTAATTGGGGCTCCAATTTTTTTTTCATTCAAAAGAAATGAAAAATATATTTATCTCTAAATATAAAGCTATAAGTTATTTCTGATGCATGGAGAAATGAGTTCTGTTAATAAATTGGTGGAGGTGGGAATTTTTTGTTTGAAATAAGTCACCACCCCCCCCCCCCCCCCCCCCCAAATTGTTTCAACTGCCCCAGGCCCCTGGTTTTCTTTGGGCACCTCTGTATAGTTTGTATAACTAACCAGATTTGCTTATATATTCGTTTGCATTCCCCCAAGTTGTTGTTTTTTAAGAATTAGATGCACTATCAGCAATACTATCTATTTAAAATTGAAAAGGTTTGAAGATGCCTTTAATGAACTGTGGGAAGATGTGCAATCTGTGCATGTTTCTTCTCTGAGAAATCTGCCCTAACTTGTAAACTATGTTGAATTATGAACACAGGAAGTAATGAGCATTTTTGGCAAGAATTGGTAAGAAAATATTGGTTCCTGTGTAATAAAAACTATTTGCAAAGACATATGTGAAATTTGTTCCTACAAAACGAGTTTGGTTGCTTCATAAGGACTAGTCCAACTCCTGTGAAGTGTCCTAAACCCTACCCTAATTCCTTCTCAATTATTGCTGGGTAGTGGGGCAGGAGCGTGTGGTACAAGGGCTTGGAGATGTGTTGTGTCTGTGTAGACACAAGAAATTAAAATAAAATCAGCTAAAAGTTTGGTTATTATCCATTATGCCCTATGTGACCGAATCTACTTTCTGCTATGAGAACTTAGAGAACAATTTGAATAACTATTGTCTCCACTCAGCTCAAGTTAACATTTGCCCAGCATTTGCTCAAAGGATCAGGGAAACTGGACGAAAAACCCTATTGAGAAGGAAGACATTGACCCTGAAGCAGAGGTACAACAATTGTTATGGGCATATTTAGTTTTTTTTGTTGTTTTTTTAAAATTATTCAGTCCAAATAGGTAAGTAATACATAAAATAACATTTTTAAAATCAATATAATTTTATTTTTTCATGATCAGTACAATATCTAATTGAATAGAAACAGTTATGCAGCAGAAATTATGCATTAACTTGTGATTGATTTGATTTGATGAGATGATGGTTGAAAGGACCATCACAAATACGTCCATGTCTACGCAGGACTCGAACCTGCAGCCTCCTCGGCGCAGACGACGGCGGCTGCAACCGTCTGCGCCACGGGGTCGAGAATTGTTATTATTTTTCTCGCGAATGGAGTTGGACCACACGTGCATGCACCCTGCATTTACCGGGGTTCAGTAACATCTCGGTGGCAGGTGCATCTATTTTATCATGGGATCAGCATTTACCTGGATCCGATCTTTATCCCCCCGGGTTGTTAGTCCTGGGGGTATGGGAGATGAGGGGTGAAAGGACAAAACAAATACAGACGTACTCAAACAAACACCCATGCCCGAGGTGGGAGTTCAACCCGCACTTGTCTGGTCCGAGACCGCTACGGCACTACTCCTTTAGCGATTTCGGCAATCCGAACGGATGGTGATGATATTATTATTATTATTGCATTCTGACATTTACGGTTTTGTTAATTACTCAGCGCTGGGTTGTTATAGCTATTTAAACAAAAATACGTAGGGTTCAGTAACGTCAGACCAATTAAAACGATATTTATCTACCTAATAAGTTTTTATTTGGGTAATATTAGCAACCGAAACTAGCGAATGCGAATGAACAAATTTCGATTTTTGGAGAGTAATTTTTCAAAAAAGGAATAGAGTTATAGTATTATTTTTTGTCCTTTTACATATAACAGTGTAGGCACCTTACGTAAAATATTAATGACAAGTGGAGTAACACTTCGGGTTCATCTATAAATAACGTAACGCTTAAGAGGGGGAAAGATGTTTGAGGCAGTATTACCCTACGTTACATAGGGGTTCATAGTTTATTGTTATGTAACTGATATTTATTTTTAAAATGTTTCAACATATGCTGAAATAATATACTTTTAGCCCTGCGAGTTATTAAACAACATAGAAGTATAACCATACATTCAAAAAGTTTTATATTTCTCCGAACACATGAAATAAACACAACAAATTATAGGGCGGCATTGTTCTGCCCGTCCTTCCAACTATCTGTGGTCAACACTAGCGCCTAAGCTGATCAGACGGTTTTCTTGAAAATTCACTTTTCACAAATTAGTAATAAGTTAATCTCTCAACACTCTCTAAACAATGGAACACACCAAACAAACACTAATATTACACAAATTGTAAATTCCATATTTTTATATGAAACAACCCCCTCTGAAATTTTTAAAATCATTGGACAAATGGAGAATAAATTCTCAGCAGGCATGGACAACATTCCAGATTTTCTTATTAAACACAGTGCTCCATGTATAGTGCAACCACTCTCTCACATCTGCAATTACTCTCTAAAATCAGGCATATTTCCAGATATATTCAAAACAGCAAAAATTAAACCATTGTTTAAAAAGGGCAATAGTTATGACCCAATGAACTACAGGCCTATTTCCCTGTTTTCAGGATTTTCAAAAATTCTGGAAAGACTTTTCAATGATAGACTTAAACAGTTTCTCAATGCAAATAATGTCCTTACAAATGCACAACATGGCTTCAGGAGTAATAGATCCACAGACACAGCCATCTTCTCCTTTTTAAATGACATACTTGTTGCCCTAAATCAGAAGGAAATTCCCATTGGCCTTTTCTTAGATTTGTCAAAAGCCTTTGACATCATTGACCATCATATACTTTTAAGAAAACTAGAAATGCTAGGGATTCGAGGCATTGCAGGCCAATGGATCAAATCATATTTATCAAACCGTAGACAAATAGTTGCCCTCCAACACACTAAAGAAAACAAAATCTCCTCATACTACTCCTGTCCTCAAGTAATAAATTGTGGAGTCCCGCAAGGATCCATCCTTGGGCCAATACTATTCCTTATATACATAAATGACATGCCTTTGGCTTTAAGGAACAACAAAATAATTTTGTTTGCAGATGACACAAACATCATCATCAAAGCAAAAACACAACAATCATTAGAAAAAGAAACTCACAAAACTTTGCAAGCACTAGTAAAATGGTTTCAAGACAACAAACTCATCATAAACACCAGCAAGACAGTCTCTCTAAATTTCATGAATCCTCGATGTAAAAACAAACTCTCACAGCATTTGCTCATAAACAATAACCCTGTAACAATATCTCATGAAACTACCTTCCTCGGACTAACAATTCAAGAAAACCTAAAATGGAACACTCACATATCAAATCTTAACAAGAAGCTTAGCAAATCTTGCTATGCCCTATACACCCTCAGGTCAAGCTCCAACATTGAGACACTTCGAACAATGTATTTTGCAAATGTGCACTCACACCTAAAATATGGAATAATATTCTGGGGAAATGCCCCTGAAAGCACTCGCACATTTATTATCCAAAAAAGAATACTGCGAACAATGACCAGCACTCATAAGCTGGAGTCTTGCAAACCCTTGTTTAATAAACTAAGGATTCTCCCTCTACCATGCTTGTACATATTTGAAATAGTGGTCTTCACAAAGAAAATTCTCATGGAAAACAAAGACACTTTTACTTTAAATTCTGATGTACATAACTACAACACCCGTCAAAAGGATAACCTACATGTTCCCCACTCTGAAACTACACTTTATCAAAAAAGTACCCTAATAGAGGGCATTACACTTTACAACAAACTAGGCAATGATATCAAAGACATAAACACAATTCATACATTTAAAAGTAAATTGAAAGCTTTCCTGCTTAACAACATGTTCTACAGTGTAAAGGAATTTTCAAATTACATTTCCCTTAAAAAATATAAATAAATAAGAATTTCTTATTCCATTAGACTTTCTGTTTCATATGAACTGTTTCAAGCTGAAAATGATCCTGTGAAATAGAAGGAGAATAGAAGAAGAAGAAAACTGGTCAAAACTTGCCTCCTCACCATTTCAAGTTATAAATATAGAATGTACTACTATTGTAAAATTTGATGTAGTTGCAAACATAATGGATATGTATTATTAATGTAATTATTATTATTAATGTAATTATTATTGTTAATGTAATTATTATTGTTAATGTAATTATTATTATTAATGTTAATTATTAGCAGATAATTTATCTACTGTATAATATCTTAATCTAACTGGAACAAGTATTGTATTTCTAGGCCAATGACCCCATCTCGATCAGGTTTTGTTCAGTTTCCCTGGTCCTTTGAGCAAATGCTGAGATGGTCCCTTGTTTGCTCCTGAACAGTAATATAACTTCGCTCTCTTCACCCAAGGCATCATATTGACTCGTCATACACGATTGTAATTGTATATGTGACTCAATAAATATTATTATTATTAATTGATATTTCATCATCGATCTGGAGGAAGTCGAGGCACTGCGAGTCTGAAACGGATACATCGAATTTTTGCAATACTTTACATGAAGACTCAACAATTTCGGAATTTTCTCAAAAACGGCTTCAATTTTTACATTCTCGCACTTACTAAAGTAAGAAAAGAAATTATTGTAATCGTGCGCCGTTTTTTGACATAAAAACACTTATTGTCGGGCCTTGGTAAGGAAAAAGTGGATACATCCAATTGCTAAATATAGAAAAAGTTCCTCTAACACGTGGTGTATCCAGAATCCATGCTCTGTGGCTCCCTGATACCGAAAAATGGATTGACGGCAAAACGTCTGTATGTGTCCGTCCGTCCGTCTATCTATCCGTCTGTGCACAAACACCAACGCATTAACCGATTTTCTTCAAAATTGATATTCCCCAAACGTTGTAGCTGATGTCGCGGGCCCTGCAATTTGAAACCGATATTTTAATTTTGGAGGTTACTTTACATGAAGCACCTGGAACATTTTCAAAAAATGGCTCCAAATGTTTTGATTAAATTTTGTTGTTGAATAGGACAAAGGACGTTTAAAAGAATGGTGCAGGTCTCGTTTTCGTCGACATCCTCAATTTTTCGAAAAATGAAAAAGGATCTAAAATTTCAAAATTGAAAATAAAGATTTTTGCCTCAGACAAAGTCTTTTGTATAAAATTAGCTCTTTAAAAAAGGCATGTACAATGTTTAGCAAAAACAAGTAGTTTCTGCGTAGTTTACGATTGAAATTTACAAAAAACATTTTTTCTCATTTTTAATTTTATTCATGTTCGTGTTATTTCTAAAAGTAACAAATGGCTACTCTTCCTGACAATGAAAATAAATGCAGATAAGCACGAGAGACAATTCGTTTGAATTAGACTTTTTCAAATAATAACTGAGATTCTACTATGACAGAAATTGTAATATTTAAATATTACGGAACTACTTTCATTCATGAGAGAAAGTATGTGCTTTTGTAGCTCCTCAAGTTTATGAAACATTGTCCTTGGGTAACGAACTCTTAAAAGAACGGTGTAGATCACATTTTCGTTGAAGTTCCTGATTTTTCGTTAATGCCGAAATGCGACATATTTTCGGCGACTTTCTACAACTACAATAATGACGCCTGAGTTTTTTCTTAATAAAATCTTGCTGAAAGACAGTTCTTGAAATATGGTGAACTACAATGTTCAAAAAATGTGAGTAACTTTCACGTAATTTGGCGGTAAATATAAGCAATTTTAAACAGTTATTTTCTCAACAACGACACCACTTTTCTCCTCGTATGTAGTAAAGAGAGGTTAAAAGATGGTGATGGTCCCATTTTCGCAACCGGTGATGTTTGTAATGACAAAATCAAACTCTCTGTATTTTCGAAAATTGCAAATAGTTAACACTACAAAAGTACAATGTTAATGGTAAAGATGTTTGTCTTAAATTAAATCAATTATAAAAACCGGATCTTCAAAGATGATATACATTTCCCCCCCAAAACGAGTAGTTGTCATGTAATTTCTTATTGAAATTGCTGCAATTTATAAATAAAACTTCTCAAAAACGGCCCCAATTTTTTTTCTACGGCAGAGTAAAGACACCGAGATCCATAGACGTCACCCAACCAGGAATCCGCGAAGTCTCGAATTCGCTTAACCTTCGTGACTTCACAGGGCGTAATTAAGAAATTCGGCTAGCGACGCCGGCAAAGTTCGAAGCTTCCGAGAAAATATGAGCTGTTTTAGCACCACTAGTTTTATCAAAGTTATGTTTCACTGCTGAGAGCAGGTCAGTCGTAGTGTCGCACGAGTACGCAAAAACTTCCGGACGCGTTTTCACTTTCGATTCTTAAATATGACAGTGTATGTAAAAATGCAGTGTGACACCCAATATGGTCGGGCTTATCTTATGACGCCATTAAAGATGGCAAAAAACACTATCATTTTAGCACAAAATGTCTTTACACATTTTTTGATATCTCGTACTGTTTCTGATTTAGGGTGCACTGTTTGAATATGAGAAGTAAAATGTTGCTCGCAGTGTATAAAAAGTATCATTTGAAGCAAATTTTAGAAAAGTACCTTGCGATTCCATATCAGATTTTGATGCAATTGTATTCCGAGACCCACATATCTCAAAGGATTCTGTCTTCTTAAAAGGAACTATCAGACGTCGCAATTATTTTGATGAAATGCTAAGCACTACAACTGACCTTGCTAATTCGTGCAATGTTGATGCAGATCCCCCTAGACACACACACACACACACCTACATGCAGGCGAAAAACGAAAACTATGTTCGGTTATGAACATGACGATGACTGTACAAATGATCTAAAAGACTATTTCTGTAAACGGTATCAACCATTTCCGAATAGACGACTATTATTGACACTACCGTTTTATCTACAGAGGAAAGATTTCAATTGCTTAAAGAATCAAGTAGTGCGTTAATTTTGTATATGCCTTCAACAAACTAGCAGAAATTAGTTAATCAGACATATTAAAGAATTGCATGGATCTATAATGACTTATGAAAGTGATAAAGATAGTCCAAAAGATATAAAAGCAAAAGAACTTCGTACGGCGAGAAAGTAAAAAAACAAACAAAAAACTTACCGGGCCGTTTCCATATGACAGTGATATTACAAATTTTGCTGGTTGCAGTAGCCACCGGAGAAAGATCATTTTCAAAATTAAAAATTATTAACCTGAAAACTTCTTACGATCAGCCATGTCACAAGAAATATTAACAGATCTGGCAATGATACCAATTGAAAGTGAAATCTGCAACAATAGATATATACAAAGTTCCATAAAAAATTGCAAGTTTGAAAGTTCGAAAAGTGCCTGGAGGAAAAGTGAATGAAGGTCCATTTCTTGTCCTGGTCGCCTACGTTTCACCCTAAATAAAGTTTATAGTACTTCCTTACCAGAGGATTAAGGTTCGGGTTTTGCGATTTCAGAGTTAATTCTCCACAGATATAACATCACGTATCTGAGCTTTTTAGACAGTTAGAAAGCATTTATTTTTCTGAATTAATATAAAGCCCAAACCTTCTCGAACCTGTAACAACAAGCAGTCAAGTCACATTTAAGCCACTTTTCACGCTGTCAGATCTCTCAGTGCTGCGACGCAACAGGCAAGAAACACAACACGATTCTGTTTCAGCATGACTTATCAGCAATATTGCGAACCCTGTTTCATTTCCTAGTGAGTCATTCCACGCCAAATCGCACACTCACAAAACATCACTATTTTTTAGCAACTTGAAACTCTTTTTATGAGGTCTAGGGTTGAAAATAGTTGACACATTTTTTTTATTTTTTTTTTATTTTTATTTTTTCTAATCCTATCCTTTTCAGAAATATTACCAATTATTTTTTCGGAAGAATTTTGTGCGCACTAATGTTTAAAATTTGTTAGCACAAATACAGATTCCTTCAAAAATAAAATTCACCTAAATTAAACTTAAAAATATGTACTTTTATGTGATGGAATATAATTTTTGTAAACTTATTATTTAAATATATAAAAAATATTTTTATTTTTAATGTGTATTTTTTACATTAGGCCGACACTTAAATTAATTTAAAAAAACACTCACATACTTCTACATGAATGTTGTATATATGTACCAAATTTCAAAGTGTGACACAAATAAATAACATAAACGAATAATTTGTTCACAGGAGCACGTAGGAAGCCCGCTGCACGCTGGACTGGCTGTTGGAACTACAGAGCGTTATATTCTCTCTGCTACGGGGCGTCAATGACACAATGCATCGTGACGTCCAAATATAAAAGCATAAAAGCAACCGCGACACTTATGTCATGTTATGAATCGCAGAAACACGCATAGTCTCAAATGGAAGTCTTTTGACAAAATGCGACTATTAGATTTATTTCTCAGTTTTACTGACTCAGTCATACTGAGTCAGTTTTGTAAACAGAGGAATCCGAGAAACATTGACATTGTTCTGTGAAGTTAGTAACCACCGATAGCCTTACAATAATATGAATACTATTGTTATTTGCATTTTCTTAATATGAAAATCTACAATTACACAAGAAGTGTTCGTTAAGATTGTTACATTGACCATTCTTGAGAAGTTGAAAATCGACTGTTTGCCGTCAAAAAAAAATAAAAAAAAAATCGTACAACTGATTTTCAAAATTCCTTCTCGGGACGAGTCAAGTGAAGTTTTTTCAAGAACGTGAAAATCGACCACACCGCAAACCGTGCCGCAAATGCCGCAAACATGTTGGGCAGTGACATGATGAATAAACGAGCACTACTGGTCCTGGAAAGGCATGCCCACCCTAACGTATCACTTGATAATACATAAACTGACCGAGTAAGTTCGACTTCTGTTCTTCTGCTGTCTTCTGCTGTTCTTCTGCTGCGTTTGCCGTCTCCCGCTTTCTCGTTCTCTCTTCACAAGAAATAATTAAATTAGACGCCCGGCGTTTTCATTGTTGAATTTGATTTTCTTTCGCACTTGATAAATATAATTCATAGACTGCTGTGTATTAATGTCTTAGCTACTCTGCATCCTTTTGTGCTATACTTCAGAGAAAGCAAAGAATTTTAAAAAAATTCTGGATGCCTGAAATACGACACGAATTCAATTCACCCTTTTCAGTGTAAACTCATAACCCTTCTCAAGAAAGTGTATGATAGTGTTAAAAGACATATTCTTCGGATGGGGTCAGTGCCAAGTATTACAAAACAATACGAATTTATGCTTCCACAAAAATGTCTTGAATTTGAGTGCTGAATGGCATTCCTTCTCTTCGCAACGTTTATGGAAAGGGACCATATGACATTGAGGGGACAATTATAATATTCTCGATAAAAGCTAGCCTTCAATCCTGACAGGAACCTATTAATTTATCCAGGAAGTTATTTAAGTGGGCCGATAGTAATTTGAAGAATAATCCTTTTATATTTTTAGCAACACTAAACAAGAGTTACTTAAACTTAGAAAGAGGACAGTAAGATAATAAAAAACACCACAAGTCCCAAAAAATACATAGTTTCATTTCATTATGGAACAGTAAAAAAATGATAGTCTCTGTAAAGAGAAGTGAACGAAATTTCAATTTAATGAACTATATTACTAACTCTTATTCCTGCCAATATTCCGTCCCTTTGAAACTAAATTGAATCTGTTTGACACTTTTTAATTTAAATGTAATGGGCTATAAGGGTAATATGTGTATACCCGGCACATAGTAAGATGAAAAGGGATATTGATATTCATTCCTCTGTGAAAATATAATGTTGTTAATTATCAACTGATGATTCGCACATGCTTGAGGGATGACGCTCTAGCGGACGCTGCAGCAAAACAGCACGTACCCATTTTTATTGTATTTAATTTCTCAAAATCATCTCAACGTCCCACTTTGAAACTTAACTTATGTAAAGGTACTTTGATACTTACGTAAAGGTTTTCAAAGATTATAATGGGATTTTTTTTAATTTTTATACTGTCGAGTTTTGAGAGAAATTAAAAAAAAAATAGGTCAAAAATGCAGTTTAAAAATGTAACGAATTCAAAATAAACATCAAAAGAAAGAGCATATTTGGTTCTTTAATGTACTAAATTTCTGTCACAATTACAACACGAGTTAAAAATAATTAACTTTAGCGATGCGAGCAATTTTCGAAAACTTTGAAAATTAATATCGTCTCGAAAAGCAGTGTTTAGGAAAAAGTGAAAACCACATGTTTCATATTTTTGCTTATACTTTTCACAGAAAAAAGTTTAAACATCTGGGACATCAAGGTCAAATTTTCCTTAAATTAGTGCGATTTGACGTGGAATGACCCACTCGTGAATTTTCTGAATTCAGTTTCATATATAGGAATTTCTTGCACAAAATTCGACTGTTCCTGAACAATTGCATCTGCAGAACTATGAAATGAAGCTACACCAAATTCCGTAAATAGAGAAAAGCTTGTGACAAAAAAACCGAGCCCGATAGGCGAAAACTGATTTCATATTTGAATTCAGTATCCAACTCTTAGCTATTATTTGTATAAAAACACCATTCACATTATTTTTTAAAAAATGCTGTTGAGGAGTGTTATTTCTGATTATTTAATTTTCCGGGATCTTTTCCTTTTTGCCTGGCAAGTTCTTATGCCATGCACTTTGGCAACTGCTCGTAAGCCAAATTCTCCAGACACTGCTGTATAAATTACGTTGGACCTGGAAACTTCGTCAACGGTCACGTTTATCGAACGAAGGCATTATGGAAAGGTCGCAAGTTCGCTCCCAGAGAAATGTCAAGCAGATCATTCCTACTCAGCAAATTCTCTGGCAACTTGTGATCAGGCACTTTGTTTCATCTCATACGTGACAGAAATGTGTATATACCTACACCGAATTATTTATAATGAGCCATCTTACACATTTGATACGATTGAAACATAAACATCTGAAATTCAATAAATAAACCTTTAACCATCAATAAATAAAGATTTAAATTAAATAGGTGTAGTATAACATAGTAAGTACTAATTTGTTTTTCAACAACAATCACAACTAGTGTTGTTACAGCGGCACAGACTTTCTTGTACTAATTAGTTTTCTAATTTCTTTGGTCTGGGCTAGCTTTTCTGTCTTGCACCAGCCTTTTGCCAGCTGCCATCTATAGCCGCCCACATTCCATTAAAAAAACATTCTCTCAATTTTGCAATTTCCTAACGGTAGACCAGAAATAGTACCTCCAGAATATTAAAAAAGAATATTAAAAACCTCAAACTATATAAAAATATTCGTTGAAAAATTTGGAGCCGTTTTTAAGAAAATGATTTTTAGGCGTTTCTGAAAATGCGAAATTTGAAACTCTTTTGAACAGAAAACATTTACGTTTTCGAGAAACTTAATTTGAAGTCATTTAAAGCACTTCCACTGACAATTCAATTACACACACACCGATGGAAATGTGCGTTTTCACGGCGTGAGCTATATTTAAAAACATATGTCATCTTATAGAGTACGTTTGGCACTATCCCTAACAAAATTTTAAGAAAATAATTGGAGCCGTTTTTGAGAAATTCTTGCGTTTGATATTTTCTTATAATTACACAAATTTCAAGCAATATTGCGCGAAAATTTCTAAACCATTAAAAAATGTACATGTCATTAATGAAAGAACTGTGGGAAAAAATTCCTTTGAAGTAAAAATATACTTCAAATTAATAGTTGTGAAAGGACGCCGAAAAAAAGTTTTGCTATTTTCGAAATTGCTGTGTCCGGGGGATTTCATGTAAAGTATGCCCAAATTTTAAAAAATTCAAAATCTCAAAGCTTCGACTCGAGCCAGATGGACAGGGATTTTCTTCAATTTGGAAAAAAATTCTACGTATGGTTTAGGCGCTAATGGTGTTCGTAGATGGCCGGACAGACGGACTTTCTGAAAAGAAAAGAAAAAAAAACATTTTTTACTGTTCAGGGGACCCCGAAACGTGTATTTCCGATGAAATCTCGAAATCAAATTACCGCAGAATTACATAACTTTCCCTATACTACGTATAACACTCCGTATATACGTACATGTACTGGAAAGAACAAATTGTGCGACGCAACACTGACACCTGCAGGCCGCCATCCTTGCGTTTCCCTGTTCCTTATAACACTGGCTAAGTTCTCAAAAAGTTTAAGCTTTGGGCTTATTATAAGTGGATTTTCTTGCGGGCAGTTAGATATTAAGAACCCACACCAATACACATATGAACCCAATATAAATAAATTATGTAAATACGTACGAGAATGTAACTAGTGATGCCAGGGCCGTGGCGCCCTGATTTGCCATCCTGGTGCAAGTACATTTTGCCGCTTTCAAAAGGAATACTGTAATTACGTACTATTAGCAGTAGAAAAGGTTATCTTTTTAAAATAGTATTTACTGAAGTATCATTAAGATTTATTAAACAGTTAATAATACCTATGTAGAATATATAATAAGACACTTTCGAAATTTCAAACTTGCAATTTTTTATGGAACTTTCTAAATAAATATTGTTGCAGATTTCACTTTCAAATGGTATCATTGACAGATCTCTTAATATTTTTTGTGACAAAACTGATCGTAAAAGGTTTTCAGATTAATCATTTTTAATATTGAAAATAATTTTGCGGTGTCTACTGTAACCGACAAAATTTGTAAAATCGCGGCCAGTTAGTTTTTTACTTAAAAAGACAGGATCCTGTGAGATATGTGGGTCTCGGAATACAATTGCATCAAAATCTGATATGGAATCGCAAGGTACTTTTCTAAAATTTGCTTCAAATGATACTTTTTATACACTGCGAGCAACATTTTACTTCTCATATTCAAACAGTGCACCCTAAATCAGAAACAGTACGAGATATCAAAAATGTGTAAAGACATTTTGTGCTAAAATGATAGTGTTTTTTGCCATCTTTAATGGCGTCATAAGATAAGCCCGACCATATTGAGTGTCACACTGCATTTTTACATACACTGTCATATTTAAGAATCGAAAGTGAAAACGCGTCCGGAAGTTTTTGCGTACTCGTGCGACACTACGACTGACCTGCTCTCAGCAGTGAAACATAACTTTGATAAAACTAGTGGTGCTAAAACAGCTCATATTTTCTCGGAAGCTTCGAACTTTGCCGGCGTCGCTAGCCGAATTTCTTAATTACGCCCTGTGAAGTCACGAAGGTTAAGCGAATTCGAGACTTCGCGGATTCCTGGTTGGGTGACGTCTATGGATCTCGGTGTCTTTACTCTGCCGTAGAAAAAAAATTGGGGCCGTTTTTGAGAAGTTTTATTTATAAATTGCAGCAATTTCAATAAGAAATTACATGACAACTACTCGTTTTGGGGGGGAAATGTATATCATCTTTGAAGATCCGGTTTTTATAATTGATTTAATTTAAGACAAACATCTTTACCATTAACATTGTACTTTTGTAGTGTTAACTATTTGCAATTTTCGAAAATACAGAGAGTTTGATTTTGTCATTACAAACATCACCGGTTGCGAAAATGGGACCATCACCATCTTTTAACCTCTCTTTACTACATACGAGGAGAAAAGTGGAGTCGTTGTTGAGAAAATAACTGTTTAAAATTGCTTATATTTACCGCCAAATTACGTGAAAGTTACTCACATTTTTTGAACATTGTAGTTCACCATATTTCAAGAACTGTCTTTCAGCAAGATTTTATTAAGAAAAAACTCAGGCGTCATTATTGTAGTTGTAGAAAGTCGCCGAAAATATGTCGCATTTCGGCATTAACGAAAAATCAGGAACTTCAACGAAAATGTGATCTACACCGTTCTTTTAAGAGTTCGTTACCCAAGGACAATGTTTCATAAACTTGAGGAGCTACAAAAGCACATACTTTCTCTCATGAATGAAAGTGGTTCCGTAATATTTAAATATTACAATTTCTGTCATAGTAGAATCTCAGTTATTATTTGAAAAAGTCTAATTCAAACGAATTGTCTCTCGTGCTTATCGGCATTTATTTTCATTGTCAGGAAGAGTAGCCATTTGTTACTTTTAGAAATAACACGATCATGAATAAAATTAAAAATGAGAAAAAATGTTTTTTGTAAATTTCAATCGTAAACTACGCAGAAACTACTTGTTTTTGCTAAACATTGTACATGCCTTTTTTAAAGAGCTAATTTTATACAAAAGACTTTGTCTGAGGCAAAAATCTTTATTTTCAATTTTGAAATTTTAGATCCTTTTTCATTTTTCGAAAAATTGAGGATGTCGACGAAAACGAGACCTGCACCATTCTTTTAAACGTCCTTTGTCCTATTCAACAACAAAATTTAATCAAAACATTTGGAGCCATTTTTTGAAAATGTTCCAGGTGCTTCATGTAAAGTAACCTCCAAAATTAAAATATCGGTTTCAAATTGCAGGGTCCGCGACATCAGCTACAACGTTTGGGGAATATCAATTTTGAAGAAAATCGGTTAATGCGTTGGTGTTGTGCACAGACGGATAGCTAGACGGACGGACGGACACATACAGACGTTTTGCCGTCAATCCATTTTTCGGTATCAGGGAGCCACAGAGCATGGATTCTGGATACACCACGTGTTAGAGGAACTTTTTCTATATTTAGCAATTGGATGTATCCACTTTTTCCTTACCAAGGCCCGACAATAAGTGTTTTTATGTCAAAAAACGGCGCACGATTACAATAATTTCTTTTCTTACTTTAGTAAGTGCGAGAATGTAAAAATTGAAGCCGTTTTTGAGAAAATTCCGAAATTGTTGAGTCTTCATGTAAAGTATTGCAAAAATTCGATGTATCCGTTTCAGACTCGCAGTGCCTCGACTTCCTCCAGATCGATGATGAAATATCAATTTTCAAGAAAACCGTCTGATCAGCTTAGGCGCTAGTGTTGACCACAGATAGTTGGAAGGACGGGCAGAACAATGCCGCCCTATAATTCCCCGTTAACTCACATATTTAATATATTCTTATGCACAGGAATTTTTCGAGATATTATTAAAACAGCTAACATTAAGTCGCTTTTTAAAAAAGGCAACAAAAATGAAATTCAAATTTATCGGCCAATTTCTCTTGTGTCGGTGTTTTCAAAAATATTAGAGATCCTTTTTTACGTAAAAATGGAAATATTTCTTAGTAAAAACGACACGATTTCAGACTGCCAACATGAGTTTCGAAAATCAATATCTACGGAAACAGCCATATTTTCTGTTCTTAAAGATGTGACCTCACCCGTGGATCCAAACGAAGCACCTATTGGAATATTTTAAGATCTTTCAAAAGCTTTTGACGTAATTGATTGTAACATTTTACTCTCAAAATTATCTTCGTATGGAATTCGTGGTGTTGCTTTAGTTTGATTATGTTCCTACCTTAAACAACGATCTCAGAGAATAGAAATACCTTCCTGGAATAATGGTACATTATGTACACACCTTTCTGATTCTTTGCCAATTGCATGTGGAGTTCCGCAGGGATCGATTTTAGTCCATATTCTCTTCCTACTGTACGTAAAAGATTTGCCCTCGACGATTAGAAACGGAAGAACAGTTCTCTTTGCGGACGATACGAATATTCTTTGCAGTAAATAAACCGTAAATAGTAGATAAATTGGTTTCGTAATAACAAATTAATAGTAAATGAAAATATAACTGTTTCTATGCAGTTCTCCATTTCAAATAAACAGCCCGGCACTTCATTGAAAATGAACGACGTGCCATTGACTGATGTTAAGTTAACCAACTTTTTAGGCCTTTCAATTCAGTCAAACACCTAATGGAACGTCCATTTAAATGAACTTTCAGAATTCTTTCAAATTCAGTCAACCTCCACACTGCCCTTTGTGTATATTTCGCGAAAGTTCATTCCCGCCTGAGATATAGCATAATATTCTGGGGAAATACATCTTATAGTTCCCAGACGTTTAGATTACAAAAACGAATTGTACGAATAATAAGCAAATCCCACCCACGTGATTCTTGTACGCCTCTCTTTATTAATCTAGGTATTTTACCATTACCTTGTCTCTTCATATATGAATCAGCTGTTTTTGTCAAAAATGGCTTACTTAAGAGCGGGAATATATTTTCAGCAAACGTCGTTAGCTATAACTACAACACTCGACGTAGTAATCATATTCATCAGGTGACAGTATCAATAGCTCACTACAAGAAATTCACATATAATACATGTATGTTATTTTACAACACCTTGCCAGATGACATTAAACGATTAAATTCGATACAAAAGTTTAAGTCCCTAGTAAAATCTTTTCTGCTGCAAAACTGGTTCTATACAATTAGAGACTATACCGAACATCCAAAAGGAAAGTAATATTAATTTTAACAATGACATTTAATGTATTATATATCATTTGGATTGTATAATTGTAAATAACCTATAACAAGTATTGTACTTCAGCTTCTGGGTCAATCACCCCCATATCGATTAAGTTTTCGTCCAATTTCCCTGATCCTCGAGCATATGCCGAGATGGCTCCTTGTTTTGCTTCTGGACATAAATGTAATTTCAAATTAACTTCTCCCCATAGCACGTCACACTCGGTTTTTAACTGTTTTTGACGTAAATTAATAAATTATAGTTCATTCACTATATAATTCAATGGTGATTAATTTAATAAAGAATTATCAAAATATTTCAATTTATTGAAGATTTATTATGTTTGAAGTAAAATCCTACATTTTGCCAATTATTTATAAACAAATTGTAAATATTTGATCTCTAAAATTGTAAAGAAATCAAATGTATAAAGGAAAATAAAATAGACCCCAAAATTGTAGATTTTTTTCTTGGGTGGGCAGCTACCTTAAAAAGTAACTTTAGTAATAAGTAAAAACTTTTATTGATCTGCACTGGAAAAACATTCTAGTGACAGTCTCATTTTACTTCCGTGGTAGATCAATTCTCGTATAGCCCTTCAGAAAACTCCGGTAACCTCGTCACGCTACCTTTGTACGCAGGGGGAGTCTCCGGTGTTCTTATCGCGTGACCGGAATGAAGCTAGGTCGAGGAGTTAATATACAACGGTAAGTTTGGGCTGTTATTGATCAATGCGAACCCTATGTTTTCGGCGATGGGAAAACTGGTCGGAACCCTGTTCAAATATGCAATTTGAATAAGTTTACTGAATTCTTAGGGTCGTGAAGAATTACAAGGTTCGTGTACCTCACGTGAGAGGTCAATGCCCCTCAAAGCAGGAAGTAAAAGTGGTTCATAATACGGTTTCGTCACTGATATTCACATTAAAGAAAGAATAACCTAAATAAAATTCTCTTTCAAAACGTGATGATTGAAAGAATCCTTACATAAAACGAAGTCATTGAAGAAAGTTGTATTTTACGTAAATTAACGTGTTCCCGACCTGGATGACCGAGGTGGCAAGAGCGTGTGCCGCCTTAGCGCCTCGATCTGAAGGGTCGCGGGTTCGAGTCCCGCCGGGGGCATCGTTGGGTGATGACGCGGAAGGCCTTGTGAGTCTGCTGACCACATTTTGAAGAGCCCGCTAGTGTGTCTACTGTACAAAGATTAATAATGTGGCTCCATGAGGGACATAGTGGGTACCCGGCGTGGATAGTTGAAATCAACGCCCCTGAAAAAACCCCAGGAAAGAAAAATTAAATGAAAGCATTGTTTTTGAGCAAAATAAGAGAGAAATAAGAAATAATTCCAATATTTTCTATGCGTCTTACTGACTCGCAGAAACGAAAATTGTTATTAAAAATGTATATATACTTCGTTACTGCCTTAAGTCGAAGTTTTAGACTCCCAATAATCTTTAGTATTTCTCTAATTGAATTATTACGTAATGTTTCGTATGGTATTCATATTCATTCTACCCTGCCCCTTTTCTAGAACACATTGTCTAGTTTTTATCAAGTATTGGTAAACGTTTTTAGTACAAACCAATATATACTGGGTACAATTCAGAGCAATGAAGGAACAACTAAACCCGTTCAGAGTTATCTGCCAACTGGTCTCAGATGCATGCTCATTTCAACTGTTTCAAAGCATCAGAGTTTGGAATTTGATTTAGGAAAACGAGATTTGGGGAAATGCAAAGTAAAATACCGTAGAATATTCACGTGCAGCTTACACAATGTACGAAGCTAGAGTTGGTGTCATCAGGAGCCATATTGGTTTCACCCCCATTTTCATCAGAAATATTTGTAGTCTAGAAGTATTTTTATTAGAAAAAGAAAATATGCTTATTATGTAAAATGTTAATATTATTTCTGGCATAACACTTATTAAATGGTTGCAGAAATTGTGAATGACGAAATTTGATATTAAGAAATCTATGTTGTCATTATGGCTGTCAACGCAAGGCAGTCAAGTTTGATAATGGTTACATCATGAATCTAAAATAAGAAATTAATTATATTTGTAGTTTGTATCAAGAGCAGTGAATTCTGCTTTTCATTAATTTATTAACAAGTGCAGAAATATTTTTATTTTACCTTGAGAAAATAACTAGCACACTTGCCTTATTTCTGTTTAAATGTTCGCATTTCTTGTAGTTATAAGAATTAGGCCGTGAAATTTTCGAAAGTTTTACAAAAGTATGTAAAAAGAGGCGTGGTGCCCAGAGCGCACTGTTATGCTCCGATGTTTGTTTTGATCCCATATTCTTATATTAAAGATTTAATATTATACTAAAAGCTAATAATTGAAATTTGTCATTTTTGACCTCACACAACGTCGAAGGTCTGCCGAGCTTACTGCTCCGACATTCTCTCAATCTCTAACGTAGAAACCACGGGAAACTACCGATGAGAATTGTTGGTCGCTAGAATTCACCTCAGGGCAGCTGTTTAATTCTACCTAACTATCTGCCTGTCTGTACTTTAGTCTGTCCGTCTGTCCCTGGTCAATGGCTAGCGCATAAACAATGCAGCCCGTTTTCTTCAAAATTGATATTCCTTGACCGATCTGAACGAACTCGAGACCCTAAGAGTTTGAAATGGATAATTTGATTTTTTATAGTACTGTACGCGAAGACACGTTTTTAATATTTCCTCAAAAAGGAATACAATGAGGCACATCTAATTTTCGTTAAAATATCTGAATTTTCGAACATTTCAAAAGTTAGAAATAATGCAAGAAAGTATGTGATGGAGCACCACTAGTATTTTCTTCTATAACGTCTAGAAGATTGTGTTTACAGTGCGTCAAACCTCTGGGGATTGTTCTACGTATTGCCGAAGAAACAAATATACATTTCTCAGTTATAAACGAAGGAAATCGCAAATCTGTGAGTTGACGGAATTGAAGTGTAAATTAGGACAGCGCTGTATCGCGCGCGGTCCTGCACTTGCACCCGACGTCAGAACCTTAGCTCGCCAGTCGGCCGTGAGAATTCCAATGCCCTCGCTCTTCCCATTACACTAATGATCCCCGAGTCTACAACGCTTCGAGTCTTGGAAATACGCATAAAGTTCGGCAATAAATGTCTTTCTGTCGAAAATCACCAATTTCCGGCGCACGATTACAATATCTTCTCTTTTAAGGCAAGAAACATACGTAGCTAATGCTACATACGTAGTATAGGAAAATGAATGTAATGCTGCATTGAAAACGGCAGTTTTTCGGCAGAGATCAAGAGGCCCCCGATACCGAAAAAGTGCATATCTTGTTCCTATATCTAGTAAATTACTTCCTCTAACTCATGTGTGCAGAATATCATGTTTACGAGTCCTTGATACTGAAAAACTGGTTTATAGCAAAACGTCTGTCCGTCCGTCCTTCCGTCAGTCACTCGTGATCAACTCTAGCGGCTAAACCGTAAGCAGGATTTTTACCATTATTGATATCTTCCAATCGATCTAGCTAATGGTGCAGCCCCTTTAATTTGAAAAGGAAATTTTAATTTCTTTACATGAAGCTTCAAAAATACTCTTGTACAATGTTTTGCAATTGTATTTGAAACATGGCTCAACAGTTTTGGATTATTTTTTTTAAATTAGATATTGCAATGCACACTTACAAACATTGCGCGGGTCTGATGTTTTTTAAATTATCTGAATTGACGGATTTTTTTCTGCGTTTTCCTTTCTTTTTTTAAATTTATTTCTTCTCGTTCGATCTATGGTCTTTCAGGGGGTTTCGGTTTTACATGCAGACTTTTTTTTGGGATTTAGGTATTCCTTGAAAAATTGAGGTTACATACTCTGGTTCATTTAATTCATTCATTTTCTTCTAGAAGCTACTGAAATTTAATCATTTAATCTTGATATTTTTGGGGGGAGGGGGCATAAACTGTTAGAATTGCCCTGTCGAGCAATAGGAAGGGAAATGGGAAAGATTCTACAGAGATACGGGATGGTATTATTAGTTTAGGAAGGTTTAAGCATATATTTGGGAAACTTAGATTTGATTCGACTTGGGATGTTTGCTGTTCGACCTAGGTGGAATTTCAGAGCGGGATGAGATGAGGGAAGGGAAGAATAGAAATTATTTGCTACTCTTTTTATATGTTCTAGCACGGTTTCCATTTGGACTTCTCTGTGAATTTGATGGTTAGGTATAAACCATGGAGCTTTAATTGACTTCCTAAGGACTTTACTTTGGACTATTTGCATTTTAATGCAAGTTAGTATGGGTAGGATAACAGATTTATATAATAGAATCTGGCATATGATATTGAGTGTTGAATGTTGATTTATAAAAGGGTATAGTTTTGATATTTTGGTATTGGATTTGTTGATAGCTGTGTGAATATGGCGTTTCCTGGAAAGTTTCTTGTCTAACAATACTCCAAGATATTTTATTGGTTCGCTTTTCCAAGGTATTTCACTGTCGTCTATTTTCAGATAGGGAGGATTTTGAGGTCTCCTAAGAGTAAATATCTGGCATTTTTGAGGATTGATTGCGATTCTCCATTTTTTGTCCATTGCTTTAGGATGTTAAGATTATTCTGGACTCTATTATATACCAGGTTAATATCTGAACTTGCTAAAAACAGTGCGGTATCGTCAGCAAAAAGAGCAGTTTCCACGTTGGAATATTTGGGTATGTCACTCACGAAAATATTAAATAAAATAGGTGTGAGAACTGAGCCCTGAGGAACTCCGGCTGTGATATTACGAAGAGTGATTAATTTTGACCTAAAATTTTGTATCAGAGATAAAGCCTTCAATAATATTCTGAATATACTCAGGGACTCCGAGTTGTCTTGTTTTAAATAACAGATCGGTATGCCAAACTCTGTCGTACGCTTGTGCAATATCTAGAAATGTGGCTAGAGGTGTTTTTTTTTCCTCTTTGAAGCGCTGTGCAATATACTCAGTAAGCCTTATCAGCTGGTGTGTGCAGGAGTGATTTGCTCTGAAACCAAATTGAATATCTGGAATTGCTTCCGTGTCTGTCAGGTATTTGTTAAGTCTCTTTAATAGAAGCCTCTCAGAAATCTTAGAAATTGCAGTCGGGAAGTAGTTAAATCGTAAGATGGCATTAAATATTGCAGTTAGTCCTGCTACAGAGCTATATTTAGATTTTTGAGCATTTTATTTCTGATTCCATTAATACCGGGTGATTTTCGTTGTTTTAAATGTTTTATGATATTGACCGTTTCAGATGGTGAAATAAACTTTATTTTGGTTCCGGTTGTAATTAATGGTTGTTTCATAAAATTTACAATATCATTGTTATGTTGTATTATTGTTAGAGGGTGAGGTCTAAATACATTTTGCAAATGATCTGCTATCGCTTTGGCCATATCAACATCTTCAGCGGCGGCGATGGTGTAATGATTAGCGTATCGGACTGTTATACCGAAGTTGGCGAGTTCAAACCCAATCGATGCCGTGGATTTGTAAGGGCGAAAAAATCTTCGTACGCCTTCCTTCGGAGGGGAAGTAAAGCCGTCTGTCCCATGTTTACTTTACCCAGATTTATTTACATGTAAAAGATCCTCAAGCCTAAATCACGCCTCTGAGCTATATTCAAATCGCCTGTTTCTTCGCCCAAGAAATACCTCCGCTAGTCAGTGAGAGGAGCGTAGCGAAATTTGCGTGGTCAGACGGAAGAGTGCACCTGATGGCCCGAGTGTCGCCACGTAAAATAAGGCATTAATTCAATTCATTTCAGTTTAACATCTGAATGCAGTAGATTATTGTTCATTTTTTATCGGGATATTTCGTTTTTATCTCTAGTGAGTCTTTTCGTTGTCCAGAGATGTGCTGAACTAGGATCAATTTGGTTTATAAACTGTCTAAATGAAGCGTAGCTGTGATTATCCAATCTATTTTTGACTACTCTTGGCAATTTATTTAGTTTTACTTTTATATCTGGTCTTCGAGTTATTTGCCAAAATCTTCTTAAATTGTTTCGATTTAATTAAAATAATAATTCTCCATGGAATAGGGGAAGAGAATTATTTAATTTTAGTATTGTAAATATAGGGGCATATCTTTGCTATTATTGATTGGCCCAGAGATTTAAAAATAGCTGCATTAAACTTTTTTAGTTCGGAGTCGATATTTGCAATCGACATAACAGGAAGTGGATATTTATAGTTACTTTGCATTAGGTCAGCGAATTTAGCCAATTGATATGTTTTTATAAAGGGTTATTTCCTGATGTAATTTCTTTAAAATTTTCTTTGTATGATATCAGGATCGGATTATGATCGGAATCTAATTTAGCTACTACTTTTTGATGCAGTGGAAAATTAATATTGTTGGTTATGACTATGTCGAGAACGTCAGGAGTTATGTTACAATTGTAGGGAAAATGTGTGGGATCTGTTGGAGCATGAATATTAAGACTATTATTATTTACAAATTCCAATAAATTTTGACCTTGTATGGATATGGAGTTACAGCACCAAGAAGTATGTTTGTTGTTCAAATCTCGTAGAGAGTAATTAAGAGAGATATAATAATGAGAAGAAGAGAATAATACGATTATATGAGCTAAATGTTTTTCAATAAGTCTTTTCAGGGAATCTCTTATTGCGAGGCTTATAAGCTGCAATGATTATTACTTGGTTGTCGATGTTTTCATGGCTATTATTATTATTATTATTATTATTATTATTATTATTGGTATTAGTAGTAGTAGTAGTAGTAGCAGCAGTAGTAGCAGCAGTAGTAGCAGCAGCAGTAGCGGTAGCGGTAGCGGTAGTAGTGGTAGTGGTAGTAGTGGTGGTAGTTGTGGTGGTGGTAGTAGTAGTGGTGGTAGTAGTAGTAGTAGTAGTCGTGGTCGTGATCGTGGCCGTGGCCATGGCCGTGGCCATGGCCGTGGCCGTGGTCGTGGCCGTGGCCGTGGCCGTGGCCGTGGTCGTGGTCGTGGTCGTGGTCGTGGTCGTGGTCGTGGTCGTGGTCGTGGTCGTGGTCGTGGTCGTGGTCGTGGTCGTGGTCGTGGTCGTGGTCGTGGTCGTGGTCGTGGTCGTGGTCGTGGTCGTGGTCGTGGTCGTGGTCGTGGTAGTATTGTTATTATTACTATTAACGCTACTCTTTACTTCTATTCCTATTGATTCTAAGTTCGATGATAAAACGCAATACTTGGCTGCACTCGACGTTTTTTGCTACTATTAGTGCTACGTCACGTGATGCTTTGTTGGTAATTCGGTCGTCTCTGAAAATTCTAAATCCTGAAATGTGAAACTTTTCTCCTGGAATTAGATGGGTTTCGGCTACACAAGTTATTTCAATTTCATGTTTCTTTAAAAAATATCTAAATTCATTTTCTTGGCGTTTCAGTTCATTGGCATTCCAATTTAAAAAATTAAGTAATCATTTAAGTAAGGATAGATCTAAATGCATTGAATAACGTGACATAAATGCCGTTTTATGTATTTTTTTGATTTTTAATTTTTTTCTCTTTCTTTTTTAAATATCGCCTCTTCCTGTTTTTCGTTCGGCGACCCGATTCGGGCTATGGCCGACCAGCCATGGTCCGGCCTCTCAGCCATGGGAAAACAGGGTCCTTTGGTTAGCATGAAGACATTCCTCCACCGTGTATATAGGTTTTCTGAACCTTACGGTGGTCTTTCTCGTCGTCACTCAAGGACATTTTCTGGGACTTGGACACTTGTAAGGATATAATTTTGCACCGACTACTGTTATAATTTTGCACCGACCGAGAATCGAACACGGGTTTGCGCCGTGGAAAGCGAGCACTCTAACCAACAAGCCGAGGGCTGTGAAAAATATCTTACATGGTTACTATTTACATCATGGGCAGTTTTGAATTTGTAAGTACAAATGTTTCAAATGATTTCTTATGAAGTTTCACGAAAACTCAAACGTTTTCTGTGAAAATGTGCACAAAATTGCGCGTTTTCAGAAACACTCAAACGTTTTCTGTGAAAATGTGCACAAAATTGCGCGTTTTCAGAAACACTCAAACGATTTTTTTAAAAAAAGGCTCCAAATTTTCCATTTAAAATTTGCATACAGGAGAAGGTATAATACTTCTTTAATATTTTAAAGTCAAAACGTTAAAAAAATGTGAAAAATATGTCGTTTAGTTGCCGATTAGTTGGAGCTTGTAAAATGGTGGGGCAACCGTTTTGGCATTTTACTATTTTGGCCCCAGAGTATAAAATCTCGTTGAAAGTTTTTGAGAGTGTGTGTTTGTATGTGTGTGAGTGTGTAAATTTCCGATTTCGTCACAGTCTGTATGCCACCGGCAATTTGTGAGCATTTTAAAGACTCAAAGCACTGTTGTTGTCTCTGGAGATCAGTAGCGCCATTTGTAGGCAGGGAATGCTTTGCATTTCTGAGGGGCTGCTGAAGGGCTAAGGTTCTGCGGCCACAAATTGGCCGCAATTGCAGGGTCGCGCGCGTTACAGAACTACCGTTATTTGCATCCCAATTCCGTCCATTCACTAATTTGCATTTTTCTTTGTTAATACCAGAAAAATAATAGATTATTTCTGCTACAATACTTAATACAACCCTTCGAGTTTCGACTCACTATAAGCATACCCATCTGGACGTTGCAGAACGAGAGATATCTTCCAGAAACTGACATGTAAAAACAAAGCGTTTCTCATCAAAATGGCAAAAGAAACATTTGTTTATCCACTTGATGAGATACAACGGTAATATGCGGGTGATATGTCTTGTAACCGCCTAAAACGTCTCACTTCTATGTATATTAGTATATATTTCAGCGTTTTACTGTATATATTGTTCTATCAATTCTTTTTTCGTGTGTTGTGCTTCATTTGTTTATTTGGCAACAATTGATTGTAATAAACCTTTGTTTTTACAATTTTGTCAATATTTAAACAATAATATCTTATAGTATTTGTTTATGTAATACTAAAATGTAAATTTTATATATATATATATATATATATATATATATATATATATATATATATATATATATATATATATATATATTACATTTATGGCAAAAACTGCATTAATGTGGAGGCGCGATTGTAACTTCATGTTGGTGTTCATGGCAGATTTTCCATCACTCGCCTTCACATTTAATGTATGATTAAAGCCGATATTGGAAGTTGCTCTTCCTTGTAGAAACATCATGATCATCCAGCAACGAGGACCAGAATGAACAAGAGAACTTAGGACCGTAAGCGTTTGTTCTTAGTGATGAGTCATTTGGGCTATATCCCCGTGTTTCCTGAATCGAGCGTTGACTTTTTATTTTTAGCCCGCGGGAGCTGCGCTACGCCTCCCCGCCGAGCTATCCCGCTGCTCATCCCCGCCGCGCAACGCAGGGAGGGAGGGCCCCCGCAATCTGCCCCCGCGCAGCCGTCAGGCGCCGGGCAACCGGCGGTCGCCACACGGGGTATTGATCTCGAGAAGGCTGCTTCGTGGAAGGGCTGGAGCGCCATTTTCCTGTGATTTAAGTTTCATAGCGTATGTGAACTAAACCTCCCAAAACACGCAGAGTGCTGGATGTGCTGTGCCCTGTTTAAAGCAGTATGCCAATTAGAGCGACCAGGCGTGGCGTATTCGAAAGAAGTGTCCGCATGACCCACGACCGCGCGCAATGCGCTCTGTCGAAATCCGTGTTTTGGTAGGTCGGTTCCTAGGTCAAGGTCATGAGTGTATGGATCTGCGGGGCGTCAAGAAGCACGGTGGATGTTGAGAGACAACTGGGGCAGCTGTGATCGCTGGGACATTGTGTGAAACTCGTGTCTCCGGCGACAGCGGACGAATGCAGGGGGATGCAAGGCTTGTGGGGTTATGAAAGTATCGTGGATTCGCCTGAAAGGCTGCAATTCCAAATGATCTCATTCACGCTTGACCCCCAGTGGTGTGGCCTTTTGTTTTCCATTTACTGTCGCCATGAAAAAACCAGCGTCTTAGGGCCAGATACTTTCAGTACTTGTACGCTTACTGGACCACCGTTGGATGCAGATTGGATTGCATTCGCCGGCAGTATTGGTGTAGAAATATGTCGCCTCTCATCAAGCTGGGCACTCATCTTCGAGACAGGTGAGGAGCCAAGCACAGTTGATCTGACCCTTCGTGGCGAAAGAACTAATTTGAGAATCATGAGTAAAAGGGACTTACCCAACTCACTCATGAATTTGGAATTTCTCCTTTCCAGCGTACTTCTTTGCCTATCTCAATACTTTTTCTGCAGCTTTATTTGCGTTCAAACGCTGAGGAAATTGTTTTGTAGTCAAGTTAATTTCACGATAACCTTAGAGAAATGCCCACTTATTTAAATTAAATGCTCATTTACACATCGGGATCGCAGTCTCCTGTTCAGTATCATTCCCGGTATCCAATATTTTTTGTCCCTGCGTATTAACACAATTTCGCGCTTTTTTGTACTGGTATCCGAAGGTAAAATGTTATGGTGTGCTTTGCGTAACGGATGGCTTTGATTTCGTGGGAACGTCCCTTGGAGTAGGCGTCTTACTCTTAGTGACGATTAAAGAGGAGCATTGTTCATTGTGAAGTAACTTAGCTTATGTCTATTATTTCTGGTAATCATTAAACAATTTTAATTTTCTAGAATGTTAGAAATTGTTTTAATTGTTTGATTCAGTCTTTTATTTTATTTTTTGATTTTTTTATGTATTCATTTATTTTGGTAGAGATTTTTTTTTATTTTCTACAAATTGTTAATGAATATAGGCAGTAATAAACAAGGTAGATTAAATTAAAATACCTTGATTGTAGGCCATATGAAGAAAATAATTCGTTGAGGTATTATTTGAATTCTATGAATTGTTTATTTCTTTATCCTGCACTCAAGATACCTCCCATTAGCCCACTTAAGAATCAAAATGAAGAAAACTGACACGTGTGAAAATTACCAGTAAGTTTATTAAAGAAATGATGATCTCTGAAATACATGTTGATAGATTGCCATAATTTGCTATTGTTCATGTGGTTGAGTAGGTAATATCTTATTATTTCAAACTTAGATTTTGAGATGCTCAATCTGCAATAAATATAGTCTTGATAGAAACAGAGCAAGATAATTTCTAAAATTCAGTTATATATTATGATAATTTTGTATTTTTGTTAATATAAATTTAAACTAGTTCTTAGTATGAAGTATTGCCCTCTTTAGATGAATGCAAAATATCTTCATAATACTTTTTAATCTATTTAATATTTATAAATCTTCTTCCTCTTCATTAATCACAATTATTTTCTCTGGTTCTTTTTGAAATACATATATTAAAATATATGTTCTCCGGAAGAAAATTAAAAAGCAGTTTATTCAGAATTGTAAACAATAACAGTCACAAATAGTTCTCAGCATCTCTTGATACTATAATGTCACAGTTCACAAGGGAAATTGCACCCATGGAGAAGCCTCTACTTCTGAAGAGTTTTCCAGGTTTTGGTGCTTGCAGTGTTCCCGGGAGAGGCGAACATCGAGTGAGCTATTAGGGCACCTCATAGTTTTGTGTGCAGTGTTTGAAGTTTTTATAATGGAATAGAATTGTATCAAAGATTATTATAATAATTATAAATTATATTTATTATTATTATATATTATAATTTGTAAATTACTACCTAATATTATGTTAATTTTTGTTTCAGTAAAAGCAAGTGGAGTTATCCTCTTACTAGGAGTTGGAAGCTTGGTGTGCTACAAATTATACCACTATTATTGGCCAGGTTCTCGCTCACGACTTAATTCTCCTAATTCTTCTCCACCTCATTCTCGATATGGTGAAAATTTAATTTTGTATCATGTTCGAGATGATAACCAATTGGTGGAAGACCTTGATGATGAGGATATCAGCAGTATTGAGGTAAATATACATCTAAATGTAAAAGTTTTGTAAATTATTGGTTTCCTGACTAGCTTAACAACATGTTTTAGGGTCGATACTTTGGACCTGCACCAGTTCCTAGCAAAAGTAGTTTACAACATGGAATTGACGTAGCTAACTTTCTGAGAAAAAGCAGATTTTTCTCAATTATTCCTTCAGCTTCACATTTTAAGGTAGGCCGCATTATATGTGTAACTTGTATTATTTTAATACTTAATATTATTTATATGATAAATACAAAACACTGTAAACTTCTTGAACATACTAAATTGCTTCTCTGATATTGCATCTTACTTCTAGATGATGATTAGTTATTCAATATTTAATTTTTCCTAAATTTTTAATATTTTCTATAATTTTATGTCATTAGAAGATATCTTTTGATCCCAAATTATTTTATTACACATTGTATTTCCAATTTTGTGCTTAGTAATTGTACATTAAGAAATTTTTAAAAAATCTATTTCCCTTGTACTTTGAAATTTAAGAAATGAAAATACTGTTTCTGTGTACTGTTTCTTAAATATGTTGTATTTTTATCAGATATTTATCAAAATATTGTTATTTTTTCATGATGTATACAATAATACTATTCTGATCAAAAGAATCATTTTTAGAGCAGACCTGAGGACTGTGATAATCCAAAGGACAGTATCGGTTATATAATTTGGTTTGTTTGCATAGTTGTAGTGAAAACACACACCATATGGGTCAAAAACTCATAATATTGGGAAAATGGTATTTCTTTGTAGTTGTTTTTAACAATAAGTAGGTCATCTAAAAATTATGTTTGTGCAAGGGTTGTTTGGTATGAATATGGGAAAAACATTGAAAAAATCCTGTTCAAATCCAATGCACTTAGTATGTTCTACAAGACCAAACGTCAAAAAATATATATTTGTTGTTTTTTTGTTAAAATCACGTATTTTCATCTGAACCAAATAATGTATGCCATTTGTCTACACTGATAAGAGATAAAATTATTTTAAAATTTAATCAGGCTTTAACATTTTCTTTATTGTGATTCTATGGCACCATAATAACATTCATTATTATTAAAATAATGAAAATATATTTAAAAAGGTGAGAACATAATGAATCTTACTGCCCTAAACACTGCAAAGTTTGGAAAAAAGGGAAAAGTTTAGAAAATTTTAATGATGCTGAATAAGGTGTATGTGTGTGTGTGTGTGTCTATATATATATATATATATATATATATATATATATATATATATATATATATATATATATATATATATGGTATCACATGGTATTTAACAGCAATATGATCAGTTATGTTAATATAAATAGGTAACAGAAATATAAAAATGATAGCATGAAGAGTGATTTTCAATAAGAGGGGTATATTAAAAATGACATTGTATCATTGTTGAGTGTAAATGACTGAACTGAGTTACTGAAACTAAAATAATTTTGGTGCACTGTTTGTAAGTCATATGTTATTTTATTGTTATTTGCAAAACAATAAAAGAATTTAAGTGTTTAAATCATAAGTTCATAAATTACTTTATTTTCAGTGGTCAGTCATTCAGTTTTTAATTTTTCAAGAGTGTATGATCACCATCATGATCGTAGTTCTGAGACCATATTTTTTCTGTTATAGGAATGTAATTGTAACAAAATTTCTCCCATTTCCAATGAAAATTGACCTAATTTCATATAAATAAATTATTTGAACTCTTTGTAGCTATGTGAAGTTACAGTTCATGTTTTAGTGTGAGGTCAGAATTATCAGTAATTTTCAGTAATCACAATAATTTCAATATTTTTGTTCTTCATTAATCTAGTAAAATTAAATGTTATGATTATATTGAATGAAGAAATGAGTATGATATTTACAATTATTTCAGTTTGGGTTATCATATGACGAGTATGGAAATGAAAGCAGCACGTTTGAAGAAAGTCAAATGGAGAAGCTCTCAAACAGTTCATCTGCATCTTCTCCTTGTGGCCTTCAGCATTTCCGTCAGGGCTCATGGTCTATGAAACATAATATGGGGCCAGGATTACACAGGGCTTGTTTAAAAGAACAAAAGAAAACATCCAAAGATAATGACTCAAGTTGGTTAATGAAGCGACTAAAAAACATGCTCTCAGTGTCTCAAGGACCTCAGGTACTAATTTCAGAATATGTCAGAAATTCAGTTGTTGTTAGAACATGTTGTGTAATTCAATTTGGAAGCTTGAAAATTGTAAAGAAAATTCTATTTTGGCTGTAAATGGTTGTTGTATTTTACCAACATTATTATATTACCTTTGACATTTTTTGAGATGTTGTTTTTTTATGAGAATATTCATATCATTTTTAGCAATTAGAACATGGTTGTGCAAGTCTTCCTGTTACCCCTGGATGCAGACTAAAACACAGAAATAGGGACCGAAAAATTGTAACCAATTGGGAAGATGGTTGGAAATATGCACCTTTTGGAATGTTTAGAGATAATAAACCTTCAAATGGAGATGGATCATCTATGGCATCTCGAAAAAGTTCTTTTGGAAGTAATTGTTCACCCATTTTAATTCACTCTAGGATTACAAGAGATGAATCTTGTGATTCTCTGGGATATTCTAAGAGATTACCAAGGGAAGGGTCATTTGATAGTACTTGTTCAGAATTAAGTTTGGACATTTCTCTTCCGGAAGCTCCAAATGAAAGCAGCACAATGTTGTGTCTTGATAACCTGCAAGAGGAAATTGATCAACTTAAAAATCATTGCCTCATGATGGATGAAGAATTTGAAACAATTAAATGTAATCGCAACCTTCCTGGAATGTCAAGTCTGATGAATGTTAATGTGAACAGCAATAATCGATTAGAAAACAAAGCACAAAGTCCACATGATGCCTTGCAAGAAACATTAGCTCAGGAGAATGCTCGAGCTTGTTTTGCTGGTTTATATAGTCTCACCACAATAAAGAATAGCACATCATCAGAGTTGTCAGATTCTTTTACTGCTAATGGTAGAGCTAGTGTTGGTTCTGCGGAGTCTCTAGCATGGGACTCGCCAATTGCAGTGGCCAGTCCTGTGAAAGTAGGTAGCACAGATGACTCGTATATTGCTGAAAATGTATGTGTTGTATCTAATCCTGATAATTGTACAAAACCAACTATGGAGAGAGTAGCAGAAGAGTTAGAGTGTCAAATTTTGAACTCTGAAACTGCTTCTGTTCATATCGAGGACAACTCAATGGCTGAGCTGGAATGGGATGAGGATGGTTTAGATGATTTCATTGAGGAAGAAGAGTTAGAACCCACACAATTTGACAAAATGGCTGAAACTGTTGTACCCAAAGAAACAAATAGTAACTACAATTCCTCTGAGGAACACTTTGTAGATCCTCAAATAACAGCAAATGACATGGTGAGGAGTACAATATCAACAAGCTCATTTAGTGAAAGGTATATGCTAGCTTTATTTGTTTCAATAATGATCTTTTCTTTGATAACAGATATTCAATATCGTTATCTTATTGCTTCCAGATCATCAAAAGCAGAAAGTAGTGGATTTGAAAGCAAGTTAACTGACTCTACTATAACAGACGTATCCTCCCAGTGGCATTGTGATTGGGACCAAAATATCAATCCTTGGAATAATTGTGCTCTGGAAGAATCTGGATTTTTAGAATGGGATAATAACATAAATTGTTCTAGACAACCACCAAGGTAAACTAGTTTCCTTACTGGAATATTCATTTCCGTATTCTTGTGTCAAATTAAGTTTTCAATATCCATGCTTTATGATTTCTTTCTCATTGAAGTGACAGATTTCAAAACTCTTATATTATAAAATTTTATCTCAGAATATCTATTCTTAATCATAGTTCTATTGAGAATGGGGAAAAAATTATGTTTCTTATTTTCTGTTATTGGTACCAAACATTGTTTCATGTCATGCAGTGAAAAATGTTCTTTTAATAAACTGAGATGGAATATTGCCTAACTATTGCATAAAGATTATGATTTTGATTTATAGTTTCATAAATTAAGATGGTTTTCTTTCTTTCTCATTTTCTCACCTTCACATTTCACATTCATAGTTGTTCCTCAATTGGATTTCACATTATGAATTGTGCATTATATAATTTTTTCACATTGCAAACAACATATAATAAAACATGTGAGTTGTAGCAGGTACCATTTTTTACTTTTCAAAGCCAAACGTGGCTGATATTGCTCAGATATTAGACATCTCTTCCGTGATGGGGTTGCTAGTTCAAGGACTTGAACAGGGAATGATATTCGAATTGACTGTTGCCACAGACCAATGAAAAAAATGCAAATGGCTTAAAATTATGGAATTTTGTTCATTAAAATAGCTCACTGCTATGGCTATGTTCTCTCTTACTTGAAAAGTTGTATACCAGTGTTGCCAAATAAATCCACTTTTCTAGGGGGTCAAAATGTGTTTTTCTAATCAAATTTGTTTTAAATCAATTTATAAACGTACTTTTCTGTGAAATTGGGATGAAAACAATTTTGAATTTTTTGCAAAAAAAAATTATCAACTTTACATTTTATTTTTACAGCAGAGGTATGAGTATGGCAAAAGAAACTATGCATTCAAAAAATATTATATTTTGATATTATGTGCTACATTTCAGTTTTTGTACTTAAATATTGAGGAAACTATTGAACATTAAACATCAGAATTTGTATCGAACTTTTTATTTGTGAGCATTGTGCATGTTTAACCTCATTTTCGACATTGTATTCCTCGAACAGAAAATCAAATTTACTTTTTTAAAAGCTTCAAAACCTGATCTTTCAAGTAAGATAGGCTTGAAAAATAACTTTTCAGTGAAAGAAGGTTGATATTTCTTTGGCTTTTTGCCTTTTTAATATATTATGAGCCAAGTTGCACTGGTCTTACATTAATATTAAAGAAGCTATTCTTTGTGAAGGATGGCTGGCTTTTCTCTTTTTCTTTTCTTTTCTTTTGGTGGGGGGGGGGTTGTTGAAGTTTCATGCAATTTCTGCTGGAAGTTAATGCAAATTATAAAAAGAAAATTCTCAAAAATGGCTCCAAATTATTCTTATAATTTTTTCCATGTATAGAAGAATGGCACAGGTCCGATTTTCATTGATCTCTCAAAATTTTGGATAATTGTAAAAGATCGAAATATTGCAAGAAAGTTTGTACTGTTGTAACACCACTAGTTTCATAATGAAATCTCTTCTTCAAAATTGACACAATTTTGTTAAAACAAACACGCCAATTAAAAAAAAATTCCCCCCTTAAAAAGACCTTAATTATATGGCATATATTTAATTTTCAGTAAATCCTCAGGAATGTCAGGTATTGCTTCAGTTAAATTTTGTTTGAACTCATTCTACATCTTGAGTATTTAAGCTTGAATTGTTTTTCATAATGAACCTCCTCCTCAATATTAGGTCTTTAAAGCATTTCATCAATTCTTTTTTGAAAACATCAGTAGTTTTCATGTAATTGTGAGTTATATTATGATATTTTTTCATCTTATGTGTTAGAAACACTGAACATTAAGAATTAATTCATGCACTGAAATGTATAGATGAGTTGGATTTCACATTATTAATCTAAGACATGTATAAATACACGTCTGAACAAAAATTTGAACACTAGCACAAAGTTTTAAGAGGTGGGAATATGTATTTTGTTAGTGTATGTTAGTGTATGTTAGTGTATGTGTGCAGCATCACTATTTTCAAGGTAGTCACACATTAAAACCACATGTTACAGGGAAACACATATACCAACATTTATATTTACTACTTATTAATTTAGTAAAGGATATGTTGAAAATGTGTTTATGTTTTGTATATTTTTACCAAGTGAAAAATTAAATCTAGCTTTTCTCCTCCCAAATATGTTTTATAGTACTCACTCATTTGTATGTTAACTCCCCTTCCGGCCCAGTACTTTTTGTATCATGGTAAGGCACAATGTATCTGAGAGATACAGTGTATAAATAATTTTGTAGTATCAAGTTGTAACATATGATGTGTGATATATTTTATTTCACATTGTTGTATGACCTAGCTTTTTGTGTATCATTAAAAGGCATCCCCAAACTTTCAAGAGACTTACAGGAGAGAATTGTGAAAGTTTAGAGATCTGATAACAATACAAAAAATACTATGTCATTTTATTCATAGAAGGCATTCTACAAGTCTGATATGTAAGCTGTTTTAATACATTATGGATCTGACAACAGAAAATTCAAACAAACCAAAATATAATTTGGACAGAAATGTCAGCTAGGATATTGTCATTGTGAGGCTGTGATATATTATTATAAAATGTAATATCATAAAGAAGGCATTCATTTCTTTGTCTCTACAATACCTTTAAAATCAATGTGGGTTCCATTGAAATTATTCTTATTTTGCATCCTCACCACTCAAATATAAGGTTGGAGTATTTTCTGAATTAGACATGTCAATAATGTTCATTTTTAATCCATTTATGGAAAATAGAAGTACTTAATTTTTCACTTGTGCAACTGAGCATAATGAATCTCACAGATACAAAACACATATCAGTACTTCCAAGTTTGTCATATTTTTTATTTTTGTCTTATTTCTTATATTTTTTTTTAATTTCCCATATTGTAGTTTTTTCTATTTTTGAAAATAAAAATCACCAAATATAAATATCTTCATTAATTATTTCAATAGTGCTACCTAGTTATCAACAGCTATAGGCAAAATAAAATTCTGTTCTATTTAAACTAACGTTGAAATGATTCTGTCACCAAAAACAATTAACATCGTTCTGGCTATTTGCAGATTTCATTATCAATTTTTGTCTATGCAGACAACAGTAAAGTACCCAGTGTGCTCAGTTGGTTGTAATATAACCACCAATGAGATTGCATGACAAATTTGAAAATCAGATACCATCGTGTAAATACAAAAAAAAAATCATTGTAACATTTTTTAATATAATAGTAAGTAAAGAAACATATACTCTTCAAAAACCAGACCACCTAAAAGTTCGCAATATTTTTAATTTAAAATTTGTGAATTTCAAAGCTTGCTGAACACTATGTGATAAACTGGTTTACAAGCTTTGAGAGGAGATGATTTCCTTCATACAAAAATTGTGAAAATTGGATGGTTCTTTTAAATGTTAAATGCATTTTTTAATAGTGGATTTTATCTGTCTATATGTGATTTGTGTAAAGGTCAGATTCTGTTTCACTCAGTAGTGAATAATGTATTGAATGGTCAAAAATAAAAAGCCTACAATACTTGCAATATTTGCCACCCACAAGCCACCCATAAAGAAATGAGATCAATATCACATATTTCAATATCACATATGTAATAAAACAGTGATACTTTCAGTCATTTTTGAAGCCTTCTGAGAGTAACATTCAGTCATTATTTAGTCACCTTTGTCATATATTTGGACTGTAATGAGCACTTGCAGCATTGAAATATCTGAATAACACATTAGACTTTGAGTCATCTCTCAAGGTTGGAGGTTTTTGTGGTGCAGAAATCCATACTATGCCATGTGTTTGCTGCACATTAAAGTACCCTTGAATATATATAAATGTTGATCTTTTTGCTGACTCAATTTCTGTGTTATATAACAGAGCACTTTCTTATATTACCAATATTACATAACTTCCTTTTTATACTATGTAACTTACTTTATATGTACTTACTTTATACTATGTAACTTATGTTGCGAATATCCTATAATGGGTTTATCCTGCAAGATTGTATTTAAAAATAAAATAAAATATTATTTGGATGATCTGGACAAAAAAACCCACATCAGAAATTGGACTGGTACTGCTAACTAGGAGTGGAAAATGCATTTGAGAATACACTAGCTCAGCAACTACCCCAATGTTAAACAATAGGGAAATGAAATCAGCCTATTTGCTTGATGTTCCTTGAACAATAGTGATATATGTTCAATAATTTCACCTCCAGATGCCAAAGCCAGAATAAAAATTATTATTATTATATCACTCAAATGGTAAACACAACAATGAATTTTAAGAAGGTAATAATATGAACAGTCACAATGTTGCCATATTGAAAATGTGTTAAGAAAAAGATCTCTCAGGTATATTGTGCACGACAGTGAGTTAAGATATAACAAGTATTAGCGTGAAAATCATAATATATAATAATTTGTTCCCATTGTCTTTGGATTTATACCATTGTTTAAGCTTTATTGTTTCCTTTAGGGACTGGAGTGAAGGACGGGAAACAATTGCAAGTGTTAGTGAACAATCCACTCCAATGAGTGATGTCCCAAATTCAGAGGCAATATCCCCAATGTCAAATTTTCCCATTTCTACATCAAATGTCACTGAAAATGTAGGGCCTAAAGTTAACATTTTTGAGTATGCTATGAGAGAATGGCAAGGTCATACAAAGAAGGCAGAAACAATTCTGAAGGTATTGTTGATGTAATGTTCAAAACCATGTGAACTTTTGTTAATGGTTGATTATGAAGTTAAATTGGTGTTCCAAAAATTCTGAATCTTTTTCTTCTAACTGTGATCTTTCAGGGATATGCAGAAATTCCATCGTTATTGGGTGTTCAATATTTACGAAGTATTCGAGGTGATAATTATTGTGGAGTTCGAGCTGCCTTATTTCAAGTATTATCAAAAGGATTACCACTCCCTAGTGGTAGTACTGTGTATGATTATTTATCTAACGCTTGTCGAATGGGAAACAGTAAATGGTTACAAAATTGGAATTTTGCTGGGAGACTCCCTTATGAAAGCAGTAACGTATTACATGGAATGAAATCTTGTCTGGAATCACTTGACAACATGGTAGGAAATAAAATATTAAATGCATTTGACTGTGAAAAAGAAATAGAGTTTGAAACTTAGTATTATATACTGGTACTTACATTTGACTGTAATGTTCCTGCAGGTTTCTGTATTGTCTTCAAGTGAAGACAGACAGCAAACTTTGGTTACATTGCTCAATCGTAATCCATCATTAGATCTGCACTTAATGGAAGCTGCTAAACTACACATGCTTATGTGTGCAATGGAATTATATGAAGCCAGTTCAGCTGGTCTAGATGTTCCATTGTTTGCTATGTTAATGTTTGCTCGTGATACTTCTGAAACTCCTCGTGATCTCATGAATAACCACTTGAAAAACGTTGGAAATACTGGAGGCTTGGAGCAGGTAGGCCTTCCTTTTCCTTTACTTAAATGTGTTTTCAAGATTTTTCAATGTTCTTTTATATGGTTCAGACTATGATACCATGAAATGTTTCATCTAATTCACATAATTAATCTTTTCTCATAATATAAATTCATAAAAGCTGTCTCCAGATTTGTGTGTGTGTGTGTGTAACTTGTTCATTGAAAAGTTTACCCTTTTTTAAATGTAGTATGCATTAGAATCCATTAATTAACTTTTAGTTTGTCTGTTGTACTGTTCCCATTGAATTGAGCAATCTGTTGTACCATTATACATTCTATTTGCAATTTTCAAACGAAGAACCTGCTAGGGAAAATAGAAAAAAAAATGAAAAGGAAATATACATTGTATTGATATTTTTTTATATTATTAATTTTGTGTTAATATAGTATGTTTAAGTAAACTACTAATAAAAGGTTAGGCAATATATGCTATTTCCAAAACTACATTTTATCTGTTTTTTGAGTATTTAACAAAATTCTTATGTGTTATCTATTAACTCGGAAAAAATGGAATATTTATTTCAGGGGGATTGATCATAAGCATTTCCAACAGGTATTAGAAACAGATAAATTTGGTCAACATATTTTTTGAAGTCCCTTTACATCGTTAATATTCCTTAGCTAATTCTACTCAATAAAGTGCTTATAAAACAAAGAGCAGTGAGCTACAGTATGGAGCTTAGCAACAAAAATCCATAACTATATACTAATATGTTGAAGACATAATAAACCTGCAGAATTATTAATTGAGTCTTGCAGATACAATTCTGCACAAAAATGAAGCATAATTGACCTAAAATCTACACAAACAAGTAAGTCAATGGACTTACCCGGAAAAAATAGAAAGTGAAAATTTATTATAGAGAAGATAAAAAATATATAACGGTGTGTTGATGTTATGGAAAAATACAAATGATTTGGAAAATGACATTTTGAAATGGAATACAGAAAAATGTTAAAGAAATTTAATGAAGAGTATTTTGTAAAGTTTCTTTGAAAATAGATCATTGTGAATAAGTAAGTTTTTGTAATCATTTCTCACATGATTGTTTTTGTTCAACATTGTTAAACCTTCTTCATTCAATTACAGTTCAATTATTTGTTCTTTGCTAATGATTATGATAAACACACGCTTATTCCATAGCAATCAACTATCTAAACAATGAATTAAGAGAGCGTCCATGGCAAAGGCCATTAAAATGCTCAAAAGTTTATTAAAAATAGTTTAGCGGACTTCTGGTTTAGATTTTACCAGAGCTCATCAATTTTTGTATAAATGTTGTTGTTACAGAACTGAATTTTTGGGAATAAATGTAAACAAGATTTAGTTTCACAATTGTTGTCATATAGATATATTAAAGTTGCAATTTTTAACATTCCACTGAATGTAATTTGAAGCCGTGACATTAATCTTTGTTAGTATAACAAGTAATTGATTCTGAAATGTTTGTTCCCCTTGTCCTTTTTGTCCCATTTCATCCTGTTTGTCCCCCTTGACTCATTTTGTTTCCATTGTCCCATTTTGCCCCCTTGTTCTATTTTATCCCCTTGTTCCATTTCATCCTCTTGTTCCCTTTTGTCTCCCTTATCCCATTTGTCACATTTTGTCTCATGTTGCCCCCATTGTCCCCTTTCCCTTTGTGCATTTGCTTCCATTGTCTAATTTGTACCCCACGTCCCATTTTGTTACTTTTTTTCCCTTTTCCAATTTCCACTCGGCTCTGCTGTCACTTCACCTTGCAGTTAACCTTCCAGTCTCATCCTTTAAGACCAATTTAGAGGACTTTTTTCATAAATTACCATTGTTTATTGCTGCAAGAAGTCAGAAGACATTCATAGACCCTATTCATTATTTGGAAGTCTCTCGGCGTCTTAGTGTAACAATTTATTTTTCTTTATGCTCTTCTCTTTGTCCCAAAATACTTGCAAATGATCTGCAATTAAAGCAAATTGAGAAAAGAAAGGAAGGAAGGGAGGGGAGAAAGCGAAATGTATAGATTACAAGATACGTTTCCCTTTTCACTTCCTAATTGCGATTTCCTCTCAAGGAATAAATGTAATTTGGAAAAGATACAATTGAGGCATTAGACTTGTTCACTTCTGTAGTATAAAACTATATTTTAAGTGTACATATTGTAAGATATCTATTTTAAGACAATAATTGTTTAGCCAAATTTTGATAGAAAATTGAAATACAATTAACCCTTTGTGCTCATAAGGCATCTGAGAGATGACATTGAGAAATGTTCCCCTCGGAGGTCGCACATGATGTTTCTGCCTTACAGTGTGAATGGCATCTGTTAGATGCCAAACTAATGACACTGTGGCTTGGGGTTCACACGCCAGCTGTATGTTCTGCCAGCTCGGCCATGATTGCTCTTCCTACTACTGGAAAACTTCTTCCTATAATCTTTTTATTTTTTTTTGTATGAAGTAAGTTCTAGATTATTGCCTGAGTTGAATTATATACCCAAATATACTGCATTAACCCATTCTGTTGTTTTTAATTTTGAAAAATCTTCATTTTTATAATAAACAGAAGAAAATATGTTGTTTCCCTCGTCTCATTCACTAATGAATTATGGTACAAAGCGAAGTGAGAAATCAGAATTATAATTTCATATATTTTTTATATAAACCATTACATCTGGAATAAAATTATTACAAACAAAAAATGTAAACATAACAAAAGTATTAAAAAAATATATGATATCATATTACAGTTTACACAGTTCTTTTTAAACAAAAATACAGAAAGCTTTGCAGTGAAAATAAACAAAGTAAAATAGAAAACACATTATGCAAGTTGAAAAAACCTAATTTAATGTAAATTTTTTCTTTGTGTGATAGGAGTGAAAACACTCTCCTGGGTGCATTACTGGAAAACTGGGGCAAGTTTTACCATACAAATTTGTTGTTTTTTTTGCGTTTACTTCTGTTACTGCATACTCGACAGTTATGATTGCCCTTTCCTACGTACAATGCATGAAAATTACCATTCAGTTTGCTTATGTCTAACTCACTATCTTGGTCTTTTGAAGTGTGTTTCATCATTTTTGAATTAGGGTTTCTGTCGTCACCCACCAGCTCCAAAATGAGTTCCGTCCTGTACATTCTGGGAACATATTCTTTGTTTGGATGATTCAACTTATATAAACTATGAGTTGACGGAAACATCAAGCAATGAAAAAAATTATTTCCTCCATCACTTTGATGTTTTTCTCCCAAAAGTATAAGATGCAGCATAATGGTCTGTCATGTCTACTATACCAATGTAGTTATTGTGTTTGCATACAACTTCGGGTTTTTCAATTTGAGTGTCGACCCACTCTCCATCAATTTTAATTATGCGAGTTATTATTTATGTTTCATTGTCATAATAACTATTTCAAGTCCATAACAATCTTTTATCTTTCCACGCCGTATAGAGTTTCTTGTTCTTCATGGAGATAATTTTTCCTTTTTTAAATCGTTTAAGATTTTTTGCTTTCATTTCTTCTGGAAGCCCCCTTCTTCTCATCATAACTATTTCTGTTAGATGACACCCCAAATTGAGAAGTTCATATGCGAGTTGTGGGCTGGAGTAATATCTGTCTGTGCATCGATTCCTGCCCTTGGAGAATTAATGTACTTTGTGACCAAACGCACAACAATTCTAGCAGTAAAACTGCAAGTCTTGCCTTATTAATGAGTTTGTAGTTTGTGCCCCAAAGTAAGGTTCTAGTGTGTATGCATATCTATTTCTGGAATCTAACAAAACAAATACCTTTATACCCAACTTTGTCAGTTTCTCTTTATTGAAAATTTTAAAAGAAACATGACCTTTGAAACCTACAGTGAATTCATCTAATGAAATCTCGTTACTTGGTACATAAAATTGCTGGAATTGTATTTCAAAATAATACAGTAATTTTTTTATCTTTTTAGTATTGCTTGTAACTGAATTCATTGGTTTGTTGCTATCCAGAATGTCAATGTGAAGGTTCCAAAAACTTTGTAAAAATCTTTGCCTACTGAATACTTCTCTGAAAAATGGTTGATGATTTATCCACCTCCCACTAAAATAGTCCTCAATTTCATTCTTTTCATTGAAGGCCATGTTCAGAAAGACCCCAAAAATGCCTTCAATTCTGCCTTATCTATATGTCTCAAAGTTGCCCATGTGCTTATTTTAGTAAACGGCATATTTTTCATTACTTTCTCATCCCCGTATTTATTTGTTTCTTCAACAATACCTTTTAACAAATGATCAGGAAAAAATAGCTGAAAAAACTCTATAGAGGTAGATGGCTGATTATTCTTGAATTTTAACTAGGATTTAAATTGAATGGAATTTGTAAAAAACTTGCTGTCTTCATTGGACCATGCAGACCAAGAATCTTCACTCTGCTTTACACTAACATCACTGTCCTTGTCATCACTCCAATCACTTTCACAATATTCTATTAACATTTGTTCAATGTCCTCATCTCTTAGTCCAGACATTCTACTCGTAAATTTCCAGAACTCACAAACCACACAGTCACTACTTTCGCTGCTTACCAAGCAACATTCTAGATTGCTTCAAGTGACAACAAGGACCATTCTTTCTCACACAATCGATTTCAGTACAATTCATTGTTACATCAATATATCTTGAAAAATACCACAGTAAAAAGCGTTGTCATCTTACAGGTGCCTTATAAGTTAAAAGGGGGATAGAATATGTCATCTAGAAGATGCCTTTTAGGTGTGAGGGCCACAACTAAGTATCCAGCACACGAGTCAAGATACGTAATGGATTTGTCATCCTACTGTAACCTTTTCAGCTACAGCACAAATTGTTAGTAAATAGCTCTCATGTGCAAAGTGTTAAATGGAACACATTTACTTTAAATATTTAATACATTTTTTAAATTATTACATAAAAAATCGTTAGCACTGGAGTATCCTCTCCTACATTATTTCAGAAGTGTAGATGAGTTTTGTGGCTCTCACACACAACCAATGTTTATAAATAAGGTCTCTAAGAGAATATTATGGAAACTTGATGAAACACTTGGCCAAAGGCCTCAAAGAAACATGCCTTATACCATGATCTACAGGATGAAATCTTTTTGGACATTCTATAACATTTTTGCTGATTCTGTAATTTTTAATTCTGTCTCACCTATTCCCAGATGTGCTGAATCTGCAACTGTATGTGAAATTAAACTAATCACTTGATATTCTATGTGATTGAATTGCATGGGTGTTCCTCACTGTTTGGTAATAAAGTTAAATAAGAATAGTTTGTATTGAAAAGGGTGTATTGTACTTATATATTAAAATACGTTCAGTTAGTACAATTACAAGGAGACGTATAAAACAAGTAATGGAGGATAAGAGAGACTTGAAGAAAAGGATATATTATGGGCTTAATATGGAAATGGAAGGATAGGGGAAAGAATAGAGTTTAACATGCAAGAGTTCTTGCAAGGGTATGTTACTTGTGTCATATTCAACATATAACAATGACTGAACCATATATGATATAAGCTGATTGTTTCAGTATCATATAGATCTACAAGGACTCACCACTAATGAAGCAAGCCTAACTTCAAAATAATTAGAATAATTTGCCACTAAGTTTGGGACAAAATAGTCTGTTTTATAATTGTGAATATAACATGAAGAAATTGCCTTAATTTAAGGAAATGCACGATGGGAACAGTAACAGACTTGTTAAAAAAGATATTATTTGCAAACAAATATTTTATTTGCAACAAATTTTTGCATTCGTAAACATCAAAGACCGCAATAAAAATTCATAGTAGATGCAATTTTCTAAAACATTTGTATGGCTCAAAAAGTTTGAGGTCTTAATTTTTCAAAGTATGGGGTGACTAAATTAACAGTTTAAAAAAGATACAGATATTGAAAAAGTGTTTGTGTAAGTCACATGTGTAATAGTAGGTAATGTTTTTGCTTAAATGCCACAAAAGGACCCAAGAAATGTGAGTTACATTTTAAGGCACATTGTGCATGCATAGATATGTGGAAGATATTCATGTTATTTCAACAATGCTTTATAAAGATTTGTTTTGTTGTGCAATATTATAAAAATAATTTCGCTTTGCAATGCATTTTCTAGTCACATCTCATCATTTCCAACTTCAGAGATATAAGAGTTTATGTTCTTGTTGGTGGGTTGTGTGGTGGTTTTTTGTGGGTGGGTGGAGGGAATCAACATTCTTATGCTGAATCCAATTCTTTCCCTCAAAGTTCCTAGCCCTGGGGGTATGGGATATGTAACGATGATGATAATGAATGACATGGATGGATATGACAATGGAAAACACAAACATACAGACATATACAAACACACCCATACCCAAGGTGGGACTCGAACCCAAAATCCTTTGGTCCAAGACTGGCATGGCACTACTGCCTCGGCTGCCTGGATTGGCTTGTTGTTGTTATTATTATTGTTGTTGTTATTGTTGTTATTATTATTATTTGTTCAAAAGGCAATTTTATATTTATATAGATTACATTCCCTCTTCAATGTTGTGATCAGTTGGCCAGTTTTGACAATGAGTTATCCATCATCCTTTTTATAAAATAGTACTACTTTAAAAAAAGTACTACAAAATGATCAGACTTGAGCACAAAATTTTATTTAAAATTAAGAAAAGAATGACAAAAACTACTTCAATGGCAATTATTGAAGATGTTTTCATATTTAGATATTTTGGAGTGGAAATTACTTATTTTCCATAATTTTTGTACAAAAATTATTACACTGATATATTAGATAGCTTATCTCTGTGTATGATTGTAATGTCAAAAACACTTCAACACTTTAACTGTCAGTTATGCAAAAAAGTGTTATAACTGGCACAAAATAAGGTGTTTTTGGATTATGAAACTGCAATATGAAATGAAACAATTTTTTTTTTTTTTTCTTTTCTTCACAGAAACTGCAGTGACAACCATTGACTGTTGAGAATTGTACTTTTTAGAACAGTTTTTCATAACCAGCCGTAAATAGTACAATAGCAGATATTTCAAATTGGTTCCATAATAACAAATTAATTGTAACTGAAAATAAAACTGTTTCAATGCACTTTTCCATTTCAAATAAACAGCTCTGCACTTCACTGAAAATGAACATTGTGCCATTAACTGATGTTAAGGTAACAAAATTTTTAGGTCTTTCAATTCAGTCAAACCTTAAATGGAATGTCCATTTAAATGAATTGAACACTAAATTAAGTTCTTTATGCTACACTTGCAGAAGTCTTTCAAATTCAGTCAGCCTACACACTGCTTGTTGTGTTTATTTTGTTTATTCCTGCCTGAGATATGGCATAATATTCTTGGGAAATAATCTTATGGTTCCCAGACTTTTAGATTACAAAAACAAATTGTACGAATAATAAGTAAATCCCACACATGTGATTCTTGTAAGTCTCTCTTTATTCATCTAGGTATTTTACCATTACCTTGTCTCTTCATATATGAATCAGTGGTTTTTGTCAAAAATGGCTTACTTAAGGAAGGGAATACATTTTCAGCAAACGCCATTGTCTATAATTACAACACTCGACATTGTAATCATATTCATCAGGTGACAGTATTGCCCGCTCACTACAAAAAATTCACATATAATACATGTATATTATTTAACAACACCTTGCCAGATGACATTAAAAGATTAAATTCGATACAAAAGTTTAAGTCCCTAGTAAAATCTTTTCTGCTGCACAACTGTTTCTATACAATTAGAGACTACACCAAGCATCGAAAAGGAAAGTAATATTAATTTTAACAATGACATTCAATGTATTATATATCATTTAGATTATATAATTGTAAAGAACCTGTAATAAGTGTTGTATTTCAGCTTCTGGGTCAATGACCCCCATTTCGATCAAGTTTTCGTCCAGTTTCCCTGATCCTCGAGCAAATGCTGAGATAGCCCCTTGTTTTGCTTCTGGACATAAATGTAACTTCAGATTAACTTCTCCCCATAGCACGTCATACACAGTTTTTAACTGTTTTTGACGTAAATAAATCAAAGACCGATTTAATCTTATCTGATGTGTGCAAAAAGAAAGAAAAAGCTTATTCTCTGAAAATTTGTCAGTTATAATAACATATCAAGTTTAATGAGCTCAGTAAAAAACAACTTATGCCATTAAGATAACTATTGGCATTGATGTTATTCGTGAGTCTACAGTGGTTCCTTATTCATTTGTCAATTCATTTGAAAATTTCATCAGGTATAATTACAGGTGTCAATTGTCAAGTTTTGTCTGACAAATTCACATTCTATGATACCCAATACATATTCCTATGTTGAATATAACCAGATAATATACACAGAGTTCTCCAAATGGGGAGAAAATGTTTGAAATTACAATTAAATTCAACTTAATGCTCCCATGAATTGTTGTATTCCAAACTAGTTTATTTGAGCCTTTAGCTTGCTTTAAAGCTTAAAAGTATTTTGGAACACTCATTACATTGTTATTCAACACATTTGTTAGATTGCTCTCAAATTGCATACTCTTTATATGTATTTATGATTGAAGACTATTTTTTTAATAAATTTAAGTTGATGGAAGAGGCTTATAAATAATAATTAATAATAAAATAGAGGGAAAGCAGTCTTTCCTCTATGCTAATAACAATGAATTGTTTCAAAGAATTTTGGACAAATACTTTTTCCTAGACAACTTATCTCATGAAAGCTAGTATCTGACAAAATCAATATTTTATGCTCAAGAACATATTTGTACTTTAAAAATTGGTACTGATGTTTGTTTTTAGCGCATTTTTTTTGACATGGCTTTCAAATGTCATAAATTTCATCATCATCATCATCATCATCATCATCATCATCATCACAATCACTACCACCAACTTTTCTTACATTTAGATCATAATGGCTTTTACAAGAATGCATGGCATGTAATATTCTAGTGGATTAATAGACATCTCAATTTTTACAGAAATTACTGCATATAATTTTAATTACAAATGCTTATTAAATTTAATTTCAATTTCATTATTCGATATCTTGTTGCAAGCTCAGTGGCCTTGTGGAAGTTATTGTGTCATGAAAAATAAACAATTTGTTGACAGTTAATTGTGAATTATTAGTGTCAACGCCATAATCAGATCTGAAGGGGGGCATTAGGCTGATGTAGAGTAATGAACACTAATAACTTGCATTGTGGGCAATGACAGTTCAGTAGTTCTTCTCCATAACAATTAACTATTTGCACATTTGACATACAATTATATCATCAAAATTCAGAATTAGAAAACACTAATTTTTTAACTATGTATTGACTAAAGTATTCTGATGGAGGTGTTGAACCCCCTGACCACCACCCTCCAACTCTGGGTATGGCCTTGTTAAGTGATCAAATTTTGTAGATACTATAACTCATTATTCACTTCTACAACAATATAAGGCAAAGATACTTAAACTTCAAAAATAATAATTTTTCAGATGATATGTTCTGAAATTAAACAAATCTGTACCAAAATAATAAAGAAATAAGATTTTTGCATTTAAGTTAATGAGTATTACTTAATTTACTTAATTAATCCAAGGCTATATGTGCATGCAGACACATGTTTAAATATGATGTATGTGTGTGTGTATAATGTGTATCATGTGTATGTGTATAAATGATACTATGCAATATTATTTTTTAAATCAGTTTTGCCAGATATAAGAAGGTAACAAAAGAAAACTTTTGGCCTCTTGGGGGGGGGGGGGCATAGCCCTCCCCCTCCCCCAGCTTCCCTAGTCTCTCACTGACACCTGAACTCTTATTCACATTATATATTTTGGGATTGTACATGATTGTTCATTGCAAGATCACATCTTAAAGTAAATTTTTGGTTTGGATGCTCATTTAAAAAGGAAGATTTAGGAAATTAAAAAATTGATCTTAAATATGTTTTTCCATTTTTTAAGAACAACTCCGTTCATGTCCAAAAGAAACACTACACACTATTACTACAAGAAACACACACACATTGAAAACTAGTAGTGCTGAACAGCAAACTAGTTATGGCTATGCAATATTATACTACTTCACAACCTGCAAAAGTATTTCCAACAAGACAAAAAAAAAAAGAAAAAAAAATTGCTACACAATGCAGTTGCTTGGGAATGCTTGCTTTTTCAGATGCTTAAAAACTGAATGCCTCTCCCATTATTTCTAACAAATGCAATTTTTGAAAATTCAGCGAGTTCAATGAAAATGAGACCTGCACCATTTTTTAATCATCCTTTGCTCTATTGATGGAAAAATTTAAAGAAAAAATTTGCAGCCTTTTTTGAAAATTGAAATATAAATGCAGAAATTATGCAAAAACTATTTCTTTCTTCAAAACTTGTATGTGACTGTTTTTAAGGATCTGAATGTTTTAAAACATATTCCATTCAAGACAAAAATCTTCGACTTCAATATTGTAGTTTTGCAATGTTAATTTATGGCAATTTCCTTTGTTTTGCTTTGACTCTATTTCTCGGTATCAGGGTCCCACAAAACATGGGTTCTGACTGCACAATGTGTTAGAGAAAGTAATCTACTATGCAGAGGAACAAGATGTATCCACTTTTTTATTACTAGGGCTGGACAATAACAGTTTTCCTGAACAAATCGCCGATTTCTGCCAAAAAATGAGTTAATAATTTAAATGTTATGTGAAATTAACACACATAACCACAACTAAAACCACAACTATTCTTCAACCTGATACTAAGCTTAGGAAAAAAACTATAAAAATCTAAACCGAGATAAGTTTAAATTGTCTTTTCAAAAAGCCTAAAATTCTACATATCCGGGTTGTAGTCATAGGCTATCTTTTGTGGGACATATTGTACTGCTGAATGTTTTGATTTCTAGGCAAGCATTTTCTTCGATAAATCAGAAAGACAATATTTGCTGTGAAAGTTTAGCTAGATAAGGTAATGCATTTCTGAAAGACGTTCCCAATGTTGCAGGTGGAGATGTTTTTACTTGGATATGCTCTTCAAGTTACTTTGAGGGTTGTACGCCCTGCTGCACATGGAACAGAAGATTTTATATGCTGTTATCCTGATTGGAACCTTGGTGTATGGCCAGAGGTCATACTTATAGCAGAAGATGACCGTCATTACAATGTGCTAGTAAATTAACTAGAAAATCTCAGGTATGTGATTTTTTAAAAGTATTTTGTTGTTTTGTCTCAAACACTTACGCTCTGCACAAAAAAACAAAATTGAATAACAATGTGGATGAATATCTTATGCAAACTTAATTTCACATACACAAAAAGGAATGACTCAGGAAATCAGAAAATATCCATGTATTAATTTTTTTAGTGTAAATTTTAATGTTATGAAAGAAACATATATTATTATTATTTACATTATTGAAATGATTGTTTAATCACAAATCTGTCTATCTCATGTGTATGTATGAATCTCTTTCTCAATTCAGTTTTTATTTTTATTTTCCTCTAAAACTGATATCATCCTTTATATACTATATTTGAGGCTTACTGTAGTTTCGAATGTAGTCACTTATTTTTTTATATATTTTAAATGAATCAAATAGTCTTGCAGCCTCAAGTTCCTAGAATTCATAATTTTGAATATAATTTTGAAAATAATAAATGGATGGGAATAAATGTTCATATTTTCTTCTTCCAGTCATTTGTTTCTTAATTTTTGTGTGCATAATCAATATTCACCAATACTGAAATGTGGAATACACTTCTACTGGAGGGCCACTAGGCAGTTTTCTTTGTAATGTTACAGTCTTCCTTGTACTCTTTCATTGGATCATGTGAATAAAGAATTACTCTTGTTCATTTCATTATTTTTTGACATACTTATAATAACTCTTCAGGAAATTCTCAAATATTAAACATAATATTTGGAGTTTTATGTAATGAAATTATGGAAATATCTATGTAGGAGAGAGTATGTAAACAAAAATTCAATGAATTGTAAGTGAACAAATTCACCATTTCACCAACAATTATTTACTGATATTTAGTCCTTTGAACATAAATGTTAAAAGTCTGTTGAATTAATTCTGTATTTTCTGAGGTATTCATTTTTAGAGAGATTGATCAATAGAGACCGGATTCTTATGAAACTACACAGGCACGGATCCATGAGGATGGGACGGGACATGAGGGAAATCCTCCCCTCCCCCGAAAATTTTTCAGTACCTAACTATTAATGTTATTTGTCACGAAACTTTCAAGCAAAAATATTTTTGGATAATCATTAAACCAAATAAAATTGTATCACAACATGAGCTGAGTGTAGCTTGCAACGTTAAAAAAAATCTGAAATGACTAGGGCCCAGATAATCATGTAATAACATAGTTTCCTAAAGTAACTCTGTCGAGTCAAATCAACAAAATTGTTTCATATCAGTTAGTGCCAAGAACCATTGACTTTTTAGTACATATTTTGCCTGAAAGTAAGTTGCTGAAAAGCTGAAAAATGATATTGCCCCATTTTTCAGCAAGCACTTCAATTAAATCTTTGAAGATGTCTTCCTTAAAACTTTCCGACAGCCTTGAAATTGCTTGTTTCTTGGACCTTGTAACTTGTTGTACTGTTCATGTACCTTTCAAAGATTAATAGTGGATCTAGTGAAGAAAAAGAGATCTTCAGTTCTGGAGAAAACCCCAGATTTCAAACAATGTGTGCTATTAGTGCAATGCAATGAGGGGACAATTCTGCCACACTGGATATGGACTACTCACCAGAGGATGTGTGCCAGTGTAAATATGCACTAGTGACTTGTGCGATGTACAACGCTCTTTTAGGCAGTACAAGGCCCTCTTACAAGATAAAAAGAAAAGTTTCATCGTTGAAAATTTGAAACAAATATTTGCTTCTTATTGTTATGGAAATTCTTGTAAATAATAGGATTAGGAAAAGTATAATATGTAATTTTGGTTTTTATATTATGAAACAGAACAATATACCCCAAGATAGAAGTATTTTAATAAAAGAGAATTGATTTAATAATACATATTTCTTACATTTTAGTACATATTTCTGTATATTATAATATATATGAACATATTTTCCCAATTTTTAGTACATAATTATTCGAGCCCTAGTAATGACACATTCGACCAAAACATTTTTAATTTTTCCTTCCAAAATTTGTCCCTGGATCTTCCCCTGAAATATGTATTTTTTTGTCTTTCGAAGACCAGTTAACAAAATTGTTATCTTAGCAAATCAGGACAATCCTAACTTAATATCCAAATTTTTTGTAATATTTTTTACATATTTTGCAAAACATATTCTTGTTGTTCTCGTTATATCAATTTTATTGAAATAACGAGAATAATTGAATTTTATTGAAATAACGAAATAAATTTTATTTCCCAAAAAATATTCAGTAGATTTTTCAAAAATAGTTTTTATTTCAAAAACTCAACATTTTTTTTTCTTACACATTTTCAGAATTGCATGTTGAAGACACAAGGTGCCCCTATGTGAAAACACTGTTGCATATCTGCACTGCATAAATGTTGTGATAAATCCTCATAAGTGCTGAGAATATCTTTAGGTGTGGAAAGTATTAATGAGGTCATGTTTCTTGATCTTAATCGCAATTTACATGAGATATTGATTGTCGCAGATGTATAGCACCACGAAGACTAAGCTACAGTGATTGTTTGATGGTCATTGGTTTCCTACGTTTGTATGATGGCTATCATTAATTTCAAAGATAAAAAATGGTTCTTAAAAAAAATAATTCAATAGGATAAACAATCTAAATTTTTAAAATTGGTTTAATAAAATTTTATTAATTTAACTTCAAATGTACATTTATTTTGTTTCTAACTGCCCTATAAATTACAGTGTATTTTGATATTACATATTATATCCCTTTTTACATTTTTGTTACATGTTCTTATCATTTTATTACGTATTTATGTACATACTTTTCCATTTCATTTTACGTATTTTTCCTGACTCTCTTGGTCAATATTAATTCATGTCACTGAGCACTTCCGTTTCCAAGAATACATTTTTCCTTCTTTCTCTCCACGTAAGTTAAGACTATTTAAGAAATTGTATTTATATATACAGTGTTGATAGTTTTGACAATTAAGAATTTTTTCATGCACAGTAATATTTTTAAAGGCTGTATGGTGTTGGATCTCAACACGTTGATAATGGTGAGTAATGAGAAATATTTTGAGGTCATAAAAAAAACAATTCTAAGACCCCCAACATTTTGACTCTTAAGAACCTTCTGTAGGTCTAAGATAAACAATTTTCAGTTTATGTATCAACCAAATTTTCTCTTAACATTTCCTCTCAACAACATAACATAAACCAGAAATTTACTGTTTTAGCCCTGAGGAAGCCCTGTTTTAGCCCTTAGTGTTTTATTTAATTTTTTTCTGACCTACTCAAGATATTTCCCATTAACTGAAATTGAGGTTAAGCTAGCATGTGCGATAACAATGATTTGAATATTTCCAAACTTAGTTTCTAAACAATATAATTAAATATATTATATAATTTATTGTCCTTGGAAATGAAAAATGAAATTATGAAAAATTTTGATTTTTTACAGGTTGTACAAAAATTTGGATTAACGTGGTTAACAATATTAAGAGGAGAACTCGTACTGTTGAATGACTGGATAGAATATATTGGTACTGAAATTATTTTTCTGGTTCTGTCATTTTTCATTCAAATTACATGTGATATACATATAGAAATCAATTGAAATAAAATTTATTCTTATTTATTTTTAAAAGATTGCACTTGACAACAGTAACATAAAATGAAGGTGCTGACGTGATAGAAATAGCTGTTGCTACATGACACTCTGTATGGCTGTCTTTGTATTTTGATTCATTGAGTTTTCCTTTGCTTACTATAAATACAGCTTGTAGCAGGCAGCTAAAGACATTTATTGTGAAAAGGAAAATAAAATTCAGAGACAGCACTTTTAAACAGTTTGTTGGTCTGTATATTATGTGATAATAAGATGGTGCCTACCACCACCATGGAACATTATTTTTCCAAAGAAAATAAGTAACAATAGATTTCATCTGAACTGCTCCCTTTTTTAAAAACAGAATGCTGTTGTGATCTGCCCTGCAAAAGAAGTCATAAAGGTATATATTTATAATATTGTATATAAAGCATGGCAGAAGTGTAAGTAATTGTGAAGAGTGTTCAGAGTGTTAAATGTAGCAACAGGAGAAAGTATCTTTTGGTGAAAAATTCCTAAATATTCAAGTTGTTAGCTGAAAACAGAGGCAAGAAGGTTTCTTTGTTGCATTTTATATCTTGTTTAAGGCCTAAAAGAAACTCTTCAATTTTTAATGAGATTAAAAATATAATTTTTTAAATTCTGTTTCTCCAAATGAGCATTCCTTTGTATTCCACTGAAATATTATACATTGGCCTGTAGATTTATCTTCGTATATATTCACTTAGTACAAGATTGTACAGGAAATAAAGCAAAATAATGATGTAACATGACCAAACATATTTGAGGACACACAGAAATGTTATTTGAATCTGATAGAAGTTCTTTGCAAAAATATTTGGATTAATATGTACAATGGGAATATGAAGTAATTTAAAAAAATTAAATATCATGTGTAACATTGAAGAAATATTAGTTGAATATAATCATTCCGTGGATGATAAACAGATTGTAAATGCACAATTCATAAACAGATGAAAATGAACTTCATGAAGATTCATAAAAACATTTTCAATTCTAAATTATTTATTCTTTGCACATTTCATGAAGACATATGAAGAAAGAAAGAAATGAAACTGCTACAGAGACACATCAATGTACCCTTAAATTTTGTTTTTTATGGCTATTATATTTGATTTTGTGAAAACTAGTTCCAATCCTTAACCTTGCAACTTGAATTAAATTAAATATGGATGGATGAGACAGATTTCTGAGAAAGAAATATCTAGAAGGAATTTGGAGATGCAGGAGGGAGGAACTGGGAACTGAGGAAGTGATATAAATGAACATAAATAAATTTGACAAATTTAGAGAATTAATTCTTTGACTTACTATGATAATAATTATTGATAATACATCTTCCATTACGAGGCTATTTCTAACTTTTATAAACAACAGATGCAGAATCTTCTTCTATTTCATTTTATAAGTACCGCAAAGATAAGATTATCACACAATAAATGTGTTAGTTTATTATAATTTCTTTAATTTTTTGTGAAAAACCATGCTGATTGATCCTATGATGTGAGAAAGTGTTACAATGAAGTCATAAATTTGCATATTTACCTGGCTACCTCTTAAAGCACGTCACATAATGTAGTTCATAAAAGCACCTGCATGAGCATACTAATCGAACTTTAGCACACCATCAAATATAAATGGTATTAGGGAATTTTAAGTTATATTTTTCATAGCAAACCATACTTGCTATTCCTGAACCAAAAATAACTAAAATAGTGGCAAAACATTACACCCCTTTCCAAAACCAGTGAACTGAATTTCATCTTCTCTTTAGTTTTTAACCCTTTTTTGTGAGTAAGATATATTTTTGTGTTTGGACAATGTACCTTTGCAAACTTTTGGTGAATATTAAACATCTTTTAAACCAGGTCATAGCCATTTTTCAGTTAGCATTTTCATATAAACTTGTAAAGAAGCTTTTTGATCTTTGCAGCCAAGTTTTTGTTTTTCTACATTGAAAAGTAGCATTTTGTTGTGTGTGTATGTGTGTGTGTTTTTTTTTAATTCTTTAAATTTATTTATTTATTTACAATTGGTGAAACTGAACTAATTGTGATCCAAAAAAAAATTATAACCATCGCAACAAAATACTACTCTTCAGTGTTGAAAAAGACAATTATTCTGATGGTATTTAAGAAGTTATGATCCTGCAGATACCGGCACTAAAGATGGTGATGATGAAATGGGCAATGATAATTTGAAGGATGTCATTGAATGCCATAATTTTGAAGTTGGAAACTTGATGTTTGTTCAGTTTTAAAGCAAGAAAATCTAAACAGATTACATGGGACAGATTATACATGTTGATAACGTAGGTTCTAAATATCAAGTAAAGTATCTGAAGTGGTTTGCCAAAACATGAATTGTGAAACCGAAACTCTGTAATAATAAAACTACCAAAACCAGTGAAATACGATAATGCATGACGACAGAGTGAACAATATCTTCTTGGGTTAATTTCTGGAACAGGCCAAAATATCCCGTGAAATAAATATTTGATATTTAAAAACTTATTTTAAAAAATTTTGTAACATTAAAGGTGAATAATTATAATGGGAAGATACCATCTTTATTTTCATATGTTTAAAGTGTATTATTGTTAGAAGTGAAAGAAATTCCTTAATTTTGCTTTAAATTCACTTAAAAAATATGTATTACTGGTTCACAAGGTTGTGTTCAATTGTACAAGACCATCATGTACCTGTGACCAATTTTTCCAGGATTTCTTTTTGAAATATATGTTGTATGACATTCATACAAAGGAAATGGTTCGATACTAAATATACATATGCTTCTTTTAAAATTATAAATCTTAAAACATGAAAAAAGAAAATAAACATTATTTCTGTGTAAAATGTTCAAAGGTAAACAATCTCCCATGTAATAAATTTCATTTCCTGGTTGTGCATATTTGTTTCAATGCACGTTCAATTGAAGTTTTAAATTTTGTGGGGATACTATACATTTCAGTGAAAATTATCCCTAATTATTATTTATTATCGCTACTTCTAGAAGAGCGATGTAGTTGTCACCTGACTCGCAGAAACAGTATCAGAATGCTCAAAACAAATTCTTCTAAATGCAATATGACCAAGAAAAGCAAAAAACAAATATTTTTGCATTAAGAATTTTAATGCATCTTAGGTATGTTTTTACTTGGAATTCCTAAATTAATAATATTCATATGTACCTCATCTGTTGAAGTTTTAGTTCATAATCCTCATTATGTCAAATTGATCAATATGAATTCAATACTCATTGTTAAACTCGTTTTGAAATTTCAATTTTTGATGTTAATACCTCAGTTGTGAACAAACTGTTGTATGACTGTGGTTCTCTTTGTCTCTTGTTATAAATTCTTTTTTATCATAATCCTTATATCACGTTTTTCCTCAATCCTCAATACAGGTATATTGTATGAATTGCTATATATTTATTGATGATTATTATAGCCAATGTGTTTCATGGTTCAGCACAAATGAATGAACTGTTTTCACTGAATATGTGGATGTACTTGAAATAGAGTGCCTCAAATTCTTTGAATTTACTGCTGCATTGTGAGAGTACAAAAGTACAATATATAATAGTCTTGTAGAAGTCACTTGTTAGCAAAAATCAACAAAAAAATTGTTTGCATTATCAAGTTTTGTAAGCCACTTCTTCAATCACAAACCATTCAAAAGGAAATCAATAACGTTAGTGCATAGATAAAATTATGCAGGGCATGGTTTTTCAGAGTTGTAAGTTTCCTTTTTGTAAGTCACAGTTGTATGCAAAGATTTGCTTACCTTACAACTTGCATACAGTCAGTTTCATGTTACAATATTTACAACAGTCTAAGTGCACATATCTTAAAACTTCTTTGTCTAGTTGAATGGTTTGATAATGTATCTATGTATATAACCTGTTATTTAATGCTTTGAAGAAATGAATCAAAGAATATGTCTGTACATGCAAGGTAAACATACTTCTTTGAATCCACATGTATTCCTCTCTTGAATGTGTGAATACATTGATTCAGTGTGTTTCCAAATATTTCCATTGTCAAGTCACTAATGTGATCTGCTGCATATAAGAGAATTTCTAAGAAAAGCTCAGGGTATGAAACATCACTTTTCATTTTAAAAGTGATTGTTTTGTTAAAGCGAACAAATACTTACACCTTTTACTTAAATATTAATTACTGGTTTGTTAATGTCAATTTATTGTTGACACCAGAGCCTGATTAATTTATTCAGTACTTTGCCTAAAGGAAAGGCATGCATGCAGAAATTGTGACTTTGATAAGAATGTTGCTGGAGCAAAACCATAGTCTTAATTGAGAAAATTACAAATAAGTGAAACTATGTTCATTGTGATAGTGTATATAGAAAGTTGCAACATATGCTATGCCATTAGCAATGCTCCATTCCTTATCGTATGGTGACTATATGTTTATAGTGCCTAAATATTGATTAGTAGATAAGAAAGCAATCCTATGCTGTTGCATATCCCAACTTGATGAACATGCACAAATCATTGTGTTCACCTTGCAACATAAATGTAAGGAAAGAGTACTGAAATGAATGGAACTTGAGCATTAAAACCAAAAAAACAAGAACATAGTAGACAAATATTACTGAATATTTTTTTCTTCCTCATGTCATTTTGTAGATGTTTCTTTACTTGTCTAATTCATTAGTCAATTAAATGATCACTACAACATAGTCTGTTGTTAATCAATATGAAAGAATCTTTATATTACAATACACCAATAAATTTCATTGAGTCTGCAATAAATGAGACAATTTGATCACATACTAATTGATGTTGGTATCCATTTGCTGGTAAAACTGGTTACTAGTTTATTTTGCAATGTTTATAAGTCAATGATATTTATTTAGTCGGTAAACACACAAAACAATAAGTATTTATTTTATTGAAGAAGTAATTTGATAGAGCTTGTTCATGCATTGCTGAAGAAACTAATATATATAAAAGCTGTACAGTACCATATTGTAAATAATTTGTGATTAAAATGTTTAATTTTTAAAACAATGACGCAAGTCTTTTCTAAATCCCATTTCTCCAGTCACATCAATCTGTTATAACAATTTTTTGTAACTGAACAATTGATGTATTTTCTGATACGATGGCATTGCGTGAAAAATTATTTTTCATTAATTATATTACTTTTGTTCCAGCATTTAAAGCTTTCTAAATTCTTCCAATTAGAGTTGTTTGTCAGTCATTTTAGGACATTAAAAACAAACAATATGTCCAATTGTCTTAAAATTTGTAACAATTTTTAGGAAAATCGATATTTGTTATAGAATTTGGATAGAGGTAAAATTCTCAAGGAGCATAAATGGAGAAGATACTCCTCAGGAGTGACAAATGTTTCACCTTATACCAACTTACAAGAAATGAACCAGAGACAATGAAGAGAATCGAGGAATTGCAGTAATTAATTCGGTAAAAAGACAACACAGCAAAATAATTTGGAATAAAATTGAGTGTGAATAGAAGGAAAACAATTGAGAAGAGCAATGTGTTTTAGGGCAAAATTGAATTTGGCCTAAAATTTGAATTGAAAAAGCAAAATTGAAATTGGAAAGAATATCACATGATTTATGAACTCTGTATTGTGGAGCAAAGAATTAATAACATTACAAAAAAAGTCTTCATTGCATCTCTGAAGAGTGTTACAATTTATAGTTCAAAAACATGGGAAGTTATATGTAAAAACAAGATCAAGGTTGTTGACTTTAGAAACGGACTTTTGGCTTAGAAGCTGTGGATGCAACAGACTTGACAGTAAAAAAAATAATGATATAAGGGACAAAATTAAAATATATAAATCCATTTTTTATTAAATGTAGAGGGGACAAAAAGGCTACTCCATGCTAAAACATAGTAACCAACATTCTTTTCTAAACCGAGTTGAATCCACAATTGGGTATATTGTAGGCTATTGCATGGAGTATCTGTGAATATCTTTAGAAGATTCATTACTTCTTTAGTTTTAAAACTAGTATCTGCACACTTGAGAGAAAAATATTGAAGCCTTCTTATCTCAAAATAATCTGTTTTTACTTTACTTCGTAAGAGGAGAAAGTATCGTGCACCAGAAATCGACGATTTTTCGACCAAAATATTCTTATTGCCGAGCCCGGTAATGAAAAAGTGGATAAATTTTGTTCCTATATATGAAATAAATTAGTTACTTTAACTCAAGTCCGTAGTTAGAACTCATGTTCTGTGGGTCCTTTATACCGAGAAAAGATCGACAGGACGTTTGTCTGTCTGACCCTCTTTCAGTGGTCAACGCTAGCGCCTAAACCTGTCAGACCATTATGTCAGCGGCGACTCTTTCAACTTCTAGTAACAAAAAAAACTACTAATTAAACATTATTGCAGTCTAAACACACGAGCAATTTTAATAGCAAACGCAGCGTAAGCGCTGACATTAAGGAATGGCATAGAAGAACCATATTCTTCTTAGAACCGAACGTCGTGAAACGGACAGAACCGGGATGATCGGCTCGTAATAAGCAAAAGTATCGTACGGCTTCGGGGATTTAGCCGCAACGTATAAAAACAAACTAACTGTGTGTGCTCTGTGACGCTTACGCTGCATTTGCTGTTGATATTGCTCGTGCATTTAGACTGCAATAATATTTAATGAATAGTTTTTGTTACCATATTAATGTACTATTAGAGTTACAGTATTGCTAAAACAATATTGTGTTTAAATGAGTAATACTAGTTATTTTACTTTTTATTTTATGAAGTGCTTCATGTGTGAATCTAGAGTATGAGTGCATTTATTAATTAATTAATGAGAGGAGGGGGCAGGGTAGCGTAGCCTGAAAATGTTGTAAGGAGACCCGTAGTCTTATGTAATAAAACATTTTTATTTCTTTAAGCGTATTCAGTTCCTGATTTACCGTCTCTTTAACTTGAATTTAGGGAAGAAGCTCAGGAAATCATATAGCAACCATGAAAACGTTCAACATAAAATCTATTTCATTTATAACTATCAATAGTTACTATTTCATTCTTGTGGTATAGCTTATTTATATATTAGTAAAATATGTAGCAAAAAAGTAAAAAATAAGAACGTTTAATGGAAAAGGGGTCCCAGAAGTGTAGTTGACGCCCCACCCTCTTAGGCTGCTGATGCCTTTGCAAATCCAACTTCTCCGACCTTTTAACTGTCCACCTCCCCAGCTATTTTCTTGACGAAACAAGGCGTTTTACAGGTACAGAATGGCACAGACTTTCCCCTATTAGTTTTCTATTTCCTTTGGTCTCAGCTAACTACTCGGACTTTCCACATACTCTTGCCAGCTGCCATCTATCGCCGCCCAAAGTACATTTCTTTTTTTCGGCTTTCTAATAGTAGAACGGAAATATTATTTTAACAATATTAAAGAAGAGTAAAAGCTGGTTCTAAATGGCATTTCTTTAACAATTTGGAGCCGTTTTTAAGAAAATGGCATTTAAGCGCTACTGTAAATTCGAAATTTGAACCTCTTTTCAACGAAACTTATTGAGTTTTCGAAAAACTTCATATCACGTGATTTCAAGTACTTCCAGTCACAAATGCAATAGTGTTTAAAAATCGATGGAAATGTGCATAATAAAGGCGTGAGAGATCTTAAAAAAATACATTTGTGTAGTTTTTTTTAAGAAAAAAGAAAAAAAAATACGGCAAAATTAATTCTATGTCATCTTAAACAATGCAATTAGTACTATCTGTTGGAAAATTTGGAGCAGTTTTTGAGAAAATGGCGTTTGAGCGTTTCTGATAATGTGGAATATTGAGCTCATTTTCACGGAAAACTGAGTTTTTGGGAAACATTATCTGACATTATTTAAAGTACATGTACTTATAAATATATTAAGATATAGAAATTACCGCTAATGAAAAAATTAACATGAGAGAAGTATAAAAATCACATTTTTGTACTTTTTGAAAAAACAAAAGAATAGAGCAATATGGTGTTTGTGTCATCTTACTTATGTACTCTAAAGCCTGTTCTACACGGTCATTTTTGCATCCATTTTTCATCATTTTTCTGAACAGAAAGTGTACGGAAAAAGGACGTTCGTTTCTACGCGTTATGTTTCGGTGCCGAAACTGAACGAATATCGTTCCAGAGTTTTAAATGATCATTTATAATATTTGTACGTAATCGTGATGAAAATACTTCTTCTGGACGCCACAAAAAGCGCTGAAGATTAAACATTTGAACATCGCATCTATTGTAACAAATTAAGTTAGGTTATATTTGAACTCAGCCAGGAACGCGGTGACATTAGAACACAGTACATGATTTATTTCTCACTACATAATCACATCACATTACAATTCAACGCATCAGAACGCTCTCGAAACTTCAAAATTAACAAATCGCACCACACGCATGACAAACCAGAGAAAGTTCCGAAAAGTGACGCCAGGAGCGCGGTAGTCAAACTGGATGAAATCTGTACTGAAAAATGAAACATGCGTCATTTTTTTGTACAAATTACATTCAGTCCGGTCTGCCTCTTTTCTGTACCGGCGGAAAACGATAAAAAAAATGATCGTGTAAAACAGGGTATAGAGTACATTTAGTACTATCCCTACCAAAAGTTTGAAGAAAAAAATTGGAGCCGTTTTTAAGAAAATCTGTTTTTTGTAATTTCTTGAAATTGCACAAATTGTACGCAATATTTCGCGAAAACTACTAGAATATTAAAAAAATGTATATTGACCTTAATGAAAGAACTCACTACGGAGATCAAATTTTATTTGAATGAAAAATTTTTATTTTTAAATTTGTACTTGTAGAAAGACTCCCGAAAAATTTTGAAATTTTCGAAAATTTAGAGTTAATCCTAAAAATTGGACGTGTGCCACCTTTATAAGTGCATTTTACTCTATTATAAGAAATTTTTTAAAAATGGAGCAATGTTTGAGAGAATTTTGAAAATGTTCGGGGGGCTTCAAATCTCAAAGATTTGACTCGAGCCAGATGGACAGGATTTTATTCAATTTGGAAAAAGTCTTACGCATGGTTTAGGCGCTAGTTTGGTGTTGACAGACGTTTTGAAAAAACTACTTTTTCGGTATTAGGGGATCCAAAACGTGTACCAAAACGTATATTTACGTTGAAATCTAGATATCGATTTTCCGCAGCATTACATAATTTTCCCAAAACTACGCATATTACTCCATAAGTACGTACGTATCCGGGAAAGTGAAAAAAAAAGTATGGTTCTAGAATTAAAACTGACTGATGAAACTGATATGGATAATCGAAAAAATATAAAAGCAATAGAACTTGATGAATTAAATGCAATCACGAAATGTTTCAAATCAAAATTCTCACAAATTGAAGTATGAATTTATATATCAAAATAACTAACCAAGCAATTCCCTAATATTACCATGATATTGCAAATTTTATTAACTTTGCCAGTTACAAAGGCCGAAGGAGAAACATCATTTTCAAAATTAAAAATTATTAGAAACTCCCTACCATCAACTATGTCACACCAATGATTAATAGATCAAGCAATTATATAAACTGAAAGTGAAATCTTGAACAATATTAATTTAGAAAGTATCATAAAAAATTTGTGAGTTTGAAAGTTCGAAATGTACCTTTGTAAAATTGTATACTATGGTATTTTTATACTTATGCTAATTGTATATTATTGTATTTTCATATTATACATAAGTATTTATTCATATATTAATAGTGCTTGAGTGCCTTGCGACCACTAGTTTCCAGCCTTGCGCCCACTAGTTTCCAGCCTTGTGCCTTTTTCAATGTCGGCTGCTGCCTCACTGTCTCGGGGTGCTCCCAAAGCTGCAGACTTCTTTACCTTATTTATTATTTAATAAATCAAATTATAATTGCACGTCAATAAATACTATTTTAAACAACTAAACTTTTCTACTATTAAAAGTATGAAATTATAGCTTTTCTTTTGAAAGTGGTAAAATATACTTGCACAGAGCGGCAAACTATTTTGCAGCGACCCTGTGCACAGGAAATCCCCGGTAAGACATAAGATGCAATATTTGTAACAAATTATAAATTAAATTTTGTCAACTCTTAAGAGTAACTTGATATTGTAAATGCTGATCCCCAATACAGTTAAACAAGATGATACATCTGAACATATACATCTAAATTCTTGAGGCATTATGAGTTTCTTCTGTAGATTAAAATTTCAAGAAATTGGGAAATATAACTAAAAGATTAATATTATACATTTTCAGTCACTGAAAGACAGAGTTCTGTTGCAATGAGCATGGAATGCTCTGTCTGATTGGTGCGTTACAAATGACCTTCTCAATTCAAGATATGTAAGTTAATAACTTTTACCAGAGCTAGTTCGGTAGAGGCTTTTTATTACGAATTTAACTCCTTTGAGAGAGTCACATCTAAGAGAGATCTGAGTGCGATATTTGATTCTGGTATGACATTTAATGAACATATCCAACACACTGTACATAAATCTCACCAGATCTTGGGTTTTATGAAGTGCACTTGTTATGAATTTCATTAAATTACAACATTAAAATCGCTCTATCTTATGTTAGTTAAACCAATTTTGACGTTCTCCTCCGTTGTATGGTCTCCCTTTTTCGGCAACCATATACCGAGTATAGAGACAGTGCAACATAAATTTTTCAGGATTGCCACTCGATGCATTGGGGAACAGGATCCTTTCGTAGCCCATAGTAATGACACAATTCACATTGTGTCAAGATTTGACATTCCTTTCTCTTAAATCCCAATGCTCTCTGAATGATTTGATTTTTTTGCACAAGTTGAGTAGAGGTGATTTGATTTGTTTCTATCCGACATGCTTCTCTATAAGTCACCTTCTTTCAACTCGAGATATAATGATATCTTTGGCTTTTAATTTTATAGTTGCAGTGAACAACGCTGTAAACAGCATGTGTAAGCTGACAAATATTGTATCAATCAACGTGTTTCATGATAATGCTGCATCTTTTTTGATGGATGCAAGGAATATAATGTTTGAATTTTCATAATTTTATATTTGAATTTTTATAATGTTATATCTATTGGGAAGATGTTTGCTATTGTGAATATTTGTTTACTAATTATTTCCTTTCTTTTTATATTTATATAGTTCTTTGAGTCAGTTACTTGTGTATACTTTTTGCATTTCATTTATAATTTTTGTATATTAATGGACAAATTGTCTGTATATTGTGATAAATAAATAAATATATGTTTCTAGAAACCTAACAATGATTTAATAGAAAATTGCATATCCTTAACAAAGTCTACACATTTGTTTAATCACAGTCCACATTGATTGATTATTTCGTGTTTCTGGGGCATCAACTGCTAAGGTCGTTAGTAAGCCTGCAAGTGTAGTGCATGTTTTTACCATGGGAGGTGGCAGTGATCTTGTCCTGCTGGTGCTGATCTACACTTCAGCTAGCAGAGTTTTCCTCGACCCGTTTTCTCCCTCCAGGGAGGCACCCCCCTCCAGCGAGGACAAGCTCTATGCACTTGACTGGTCTCCCAGCGTGTAGTGGAGTAGTGCATGTAAGTGTAAGTGTGCGTAAGTAAGGGGTGAGGAAAGGACAAGGAAGAAGGAGGAAAGATTGTGCACATGCATTAAGAGTACTGAGGAATTCCAGTGGCCGAATTCAATGTAGCTATATAGCTAGTGTCAAAAATCCCACCACTGTCAGGACTCAAACCCTGGGATCTCCCAGAGGCACTGCAGTGACATCAGTTGATGCCCTGAGCCACCTAAGCCAGTTCAAAGTCAACAGATCTATGAAAACAAACCAATTAGTTTTGATTTTCCCATAAATTACATGGGAAATTTGGTTGAGTGAGCAAGATGTGGAAGATAATAATTATCTCTCCATGCATTGTTGATTTCTTATTCAGGAAGTATTGAGTCCATTGATCTCCTTCAATGGAAAACAGTTAAGAAAATAATAATAATAATAATTGTTATTATTATAATGAAGAATGTGGTGCAATGCAATAAAGAAGAAAACAAATGGCAAGTCTAATTCATAGATTTTTATTAAATTTTCCTTTAATTAGTGAATAACTACCCATTAATCTAAGGAAAATATTACTCTTAGTATAAAAAATTAAGAGAATTAGATTGGACTATCACATATCAACTGATTGATAGATTTATTTATGCACATAGTGCACATGAAACATTCATATCAGGCTTTGGGTTTCTATATGATTGGGAGAAAGAGATACATTGTTGCTCCCTGCACCCTCTCTCCAATTCCCTTGAATATTGAAATAAATTTCATAACTTCAAGGTTGAAAAAATAATACAGTTTATTCCATGAAAAAATAATACAATAAAGCAGCTAAACTAGAAAGCAAAATGTTAATACCTCAGTTGAAACATTTTATGTGATCACAAAGGCAAAGAATCATAGCATTCATTCCTCACCTACTTTCAAGGTAAATTTAAAACAAAAAAGAAAAACCTTTGTATAAATAATAAGCTGAGATGGTAAGACATAATTTACAGTCTCATTATCATTCAAGATCTATACATCTTCACTTTTTTTCTTTTCCCATGTAGATTATAGTCTGAAATAGTAACATGGATAAGATCAAATACAACATTAATGTTTCAAAATTTTTTAAACAAATATAAACAATTTAGATTACAGAGGCATACTTTTTGGACCTTGCAATCTTCCAAAGTACATTATTTCAAATAAACAGTGAAAATGATATAAGAGAAAACAAATATATTTAATGTTAACATGATTAAAAGTAACAAACATGAATTTAAAAAGATATAATATATTTAAGGTATGTAACCACTGATCTGTACACAAATAATATCACTACTGGAGCAATCATTTCAGGTACAATGTGAATAGAGACATACAGCCACTTCTCACTAAATCTAAAAAGTCTTCAAAACATGAGAAGCATTGGAGTAATAAATATACATACTTGATTTTTCAGCCTCATCATTTCATTTCTGAATACTATTACATAATACAGTTTATTTCAACACATTTATTCCTTCTCATCACAACACTTGAACAGGTTTTTATTGTTAAAAAACATACCATTACTTACCACATACAAAAAGCTTATAATTGAGAAATATTACCTTCTTCATTGCAAAAGTGTCACCACTTCAAAATAATTTTATTTTAAAATAGGGCAGTCATCTACATTGGAAAGAAAATTAATTTATCACATTTTCAATCACTCACGACACAAAATATGAAAACTTTTACACAATAGCACATGTACATAATTCTTTTCTATTTATTTACAAAACTCAAGACATCATTTGTTGACTACCTCAAATTCAATTTGAGAGAGAAGAAGAAATTAAAAACGGAATGTGTTTCCATCCTTTGCTTTAGAAAAGGGAAAGAAACCAGAAAATGCAGAAGAAGAAAAAAAGTGAAAGAACTGTACAAGAAAGAAAAAGGTTAATGAAAAAGTTTCTTATAGACATATACATTCAATTGAAGGACTTGGAACAGTAACCAAATACACCAAACCAAACACAGTAAGCCTCTAGCAATTCTTAAATGTTAATATCTCAATTTTGGTCGAAGTGTGTCTTGCCATGTTACTGCCCCAAGCCCTTTATAAATAAGAACAAGACATATGTAATAAGAAGGTAAGCCACACTTTCACAAAAATTGAGACATTAACATTTACAAAGAACAGGAGGCTTTCTGTGACTGGTGGTTAACATTGTTAATGTCCCAAGCCCTTCAATAACTTGACAGCTAAGAAAAAGGATGTATTTGGAACTTCTCTTTTCATCTTCATTCAAAGCATGCTGTGATGGAACTGCCTTGAAAATATCCCATAAAACTACCGTGTTATTACATTTATAAAAATACATAGGAAATTCTTCCTTCAGGTATATTCACACTGAAGGATCTTTATAAACCAAAGAACTTGTTTTCAATTGTGTGGATGAATTCATTACTGAGTTTTGCTTTAAATCTCCTATACCATTCAACAACATTCCTCCTCCTTTCCACTTTACTGCTTAAAGATAAACGAGATTCACGTTGCAGAAGTTCGGGAAGGCTGTACCAACTTTTGATATAAATTACAGGAGCTTTATGCTTCTTCAACAGTCTCAAAGGAGACTTGTTAGATCTATCACAAGACCCAGGTGTAACAACATCTTCAATGACAGGCACGCTACCCATAGACATTGCTTCATAGATACGATAGCATTCCGAGTTTTTGCCAACAGGACTCAGAGTCAAGTCTGAATGTGAGAGAGAATACATATATGCATCAAATGTCTCCTTCGTTTCATATGGTATCCACCTGCACATGTACATAGAAACATGTATTAGACTGAAATGTGAAACATTTAATGTCACTCATAAAGATAAGGAAATGAAACTAACTTCTCTCTTCCCTTCAAGATGCATCGTTTCCAGAATCTTGATGTTTCAATTACTCTCATTAGTATAGCACGGGATGAATTAGCATACACTGTTCCTAAGAAATTGCACATAAATGGTCGCTTAGAAGAAACATCCACTTGCTCGGGCAATATGTTAGGAAATCCACGATAACTGTATGAATGAAAATAAGCACACTGGTCACTTTACCAAAGTCATGTTTTTCCATAACAGAACTGCACTTGCTGAGGATACTTACACGGCAACTCCCAGAGGCCATTGATAAAACTGCTTATTATCGATCATTGGAGAGTCATAAACCAAAAAAGCAATGTCTATCATTCCTCCCCGAGATTTCATGTAGGGCCAAATCCAACTGTTTTCACATTCTTCATTACCCAGAATAATAACTGCCAATTTCTTCAACTTTGTGTACTGTGGTAAATAATCTAACCACATGGTGGATGCAACTAACTTTTCTTGGCTTCTGCCATTAAGTATGAGAATTAAATGTTCAACATCATATGGAGCAGTAGTCTGAATGAGACCTGGCCCTGTCCGGAACATAAGAGCTGTATTTCCAATTGTCAAATTACTAGTTATTACCATTGCATTTCTTTGATTATCTAGATCTGCATTCATAACATGAATCCAAAAGTATGTGCCAATGGCAGCTTTCCCCCAAACTTCAACTTTATTAACATTAAACAAGAATGCTTGATTTTGTACACGAGAATGTTTTGGTACATCATATGCTGATTTTATCAATTTGTTGTTAAGAGAAAATATGGATTTTCTGTGTGGCAAATTACCTGGAAAAAGTAAAAAATTATTATAATGACAGCTACTTTTACCATCAACAGATGATCAAAACAAGAATCATCACAAAGTGTACTTAGGAAATTATTGAAACTTCAAGAAAACATTCTTTATACAAGTGTCAAGAGAGAATTTAACCATTTTTATGGCAAAAACAAATATTGACAAGGAAGATTAATAAATATTCAAATAGGATAGAGTTGAATTGAACGTTACAAATAATACAATATTCTAAGGCAACATAATGTTAAACAGAGAAAATATGAAAAATTGTCAAACAGTAAAATGAATCCACAAAATTCAGTCATTGACAAGACCAGTACAAAGTCAATAACATCAATGACATCTAAAACCAAAAATTTCCTCTACACTGTAACTTGCAGTGCTACACACAGTCAAATTTCATTCAATGAACTGAAGAAAATCCGAGTATCTACGTTTCGTGTAGGTTAACGTACATGGGTCACGAAAAACGAAAGATTTCAGCAAGTTCTTACCATTCTCTTTTGGACTGTACAACTTCCACACCGACAAAAGCGTAACACACACATACAATATGAGTAATAGTACTAGTAATAACTTCAAAATTGTTTTCATTTCTCTCAGTTCTTTCTAACGCCGCGCGCATTTGTACAAGTATATGGAGATACAATATCGATTTACGTAAGCAACTGCAAATATCGATTTATAATTCGATTGATGATAAGGGTGTCCAAATACTAGGCAGTTACTCACAAAAATGTTAAAACACTTCATTTATCATTAACGTAGAAGTACACGAACGAGCATGGAATATAACAGTACAACCACGAAGACTGTACGACTTAGTCCTCATGAAAATAACATGATATTTACATGTAAGTACAAATTAGTAATCAAGAATAGTAATCACCAGAAAGGAAAAATTAGCGAGGGACAATTTAATTCCAATTTTATTTCATCAGCAATTTATTTCCCCCCCTCTCTCTCCCTCTCTCTCTCTTTCTCTCTCTCTCTCTCTCTCTCTCTCTCTCTCTCTCTCTCTCTCCCTCTCTCTCTCTCTCTCTCACACACACACACACACACACGCGCGCTTTTCCTGCCCGTAATGTTTCTGCAGTGCTTTTCGCAGAGCCTTTTCTTCCGTGATAGAACATTCTTTTTAATTCATAGTTATAATTGATTCAGTTTTCTAAACACCCTAAGTAATTGCGTAAAGAGATTCTGGGATAACCCGGAGCAGAAAATAAAAATGGGGTCCCTATCTGCAATGAAGGTGACATTAAGAGTTTTAAATGTAATTGGTATACTAATATGGCTGGTAGCAATGGAGAAAATAAACATGAAGTTCAATTTAAAAAATATATATATTTGCTGATATCCGTCCGCGGACGTTCTTCTTAAGGGCCCTCTTACTTTCGGAGATCGATGCTACGAAGGAGGAACAACGGATACGAAAGAAGAGGAGCGATTTTTAAATTTATTACTGTTTCGTTGCACTATAAGAGAAAATAATTAATTATAAAGTTCATTTAATATTTTCTTGTAATCATTGCGATCTTGATTATACCTCTCAACCGCTTGTTCATATTTGGCTGTAGACCCTGAATCGACTTCTTGATCATCACTGCCCCCTTTCAAAATTTAATCGAGAAAATCGAATTTCAAAATATAAGTACAGTCTTTTATACTGTGATATAAGACAAGTCTGGTACAGTTGTTAGATCGGTTACTGCTGATACAATTCCAGGTTATTACGATTTAAGTGAGTTTGAACATGGTGCTATAGTCGTCCCAAGAGAGATGGGGAATAGAATCCAAGGTCGTGATGAAATTTGGATTTTCCCGTGCGACTATTTCACGAGTGTACCGTGAATATCGGGAATTTCGTAAAACATCACGCCTCCGGCATCGCTACGGCCGCAAAAAGGTTGTGCAGGAACGGGACCGATGACGACTGACACGTTTTGTTCAAAAGACAATACTTCAAGTGAATTACTGAACAAAAAGGTAACTGAGTAAAATGAGTCACCTTCTACACTCACACAATCTCCCATTTCGTGATGTGGTTCTAATCACATAAACCTAAACCTTCAGGTGCATAAAGCATTTCCCCGCCTCCAAATTCTACTGCTACTGTTACAGCTACTGCCACAGCTACTGCCACAGCTACTGCCACAGCTACTGCCACAGCTACTGCTACAGCTACTGCTACAGCTACAGCTACTGCTACACTACTGCTACAGCTACAGCTATAGCTACTGCTACTGCTACTACTACTTGATGCATGGTATGTACAGCGCGCGACGTCCGGAGAGAAAACCGAGGACATGATATAAAATCTGGAAAGTGTCCCATCTATCGACAAGCGTTAATAAAGAACAAAGAAACCCAAATATGATCCGCATACTTCAAGTAAATATGAATAGAAGCAGGACGGCCAACTATCTTCTAACCCAAATCAGGGGCGAGATGAATGCAGACGTGCAAATCTTGAGCAATACATTAACCGAAACGATCCGGGATGGTTCGGCGACAAGGGAGGCACAGCAGCGATATGGGTACCCGATCTGAGTACCCACAGAATACAAGAACATACCGCGAAGATGGGTTTGTTTGGGTGAAGATAGCCGGTGTTACATATGTAAGCTGCTACTTCACTCCAAACGAACATATCGAAAATTTTCAGAAGAAATTAGACGACCTGGAAGACTCGATCGGGAGGATGAGCAGCAGTTTTATCGTTGCTGGCGATTTCAATGCCAAAGCCATCAAGTGGGGCATGCCGCAACCAGACTCGCGAGGTCGGCGGATAATGGAAATGGTCTCCAGGATTGGACTGTGGGTATTGAACGTTGGGGACACATCTACATTCAGACTCCCAGAGTACACGGAGACAAATACCTGATGTATCATTTGCCTATGAAGGAATGATAGGGCAGGAGCACGACTGAAAAGTGGTTGAAGACTATACAGCCAGCGACCACCCCAATACATTACCTACAAGGTGCGCCTTGATACACATCATCTACTTAGAACACGACACCAACCAAAATGGAAAGTGGCAAAACTGGATGAAGATAGGTTCGCCGAGGTAATGACAAGCGGAGCTGAAGTGGTAGCCTATAAATACCGCGGGCGGGAGGGAATGCAACAAGTCGAGAACAGAGCTAACTCCACCATGAAGCTAATTGAGTGTGCATGTAAAGCGGCGATGCCACGGAAAGGATCTCGGAATAATAAGGCATCAGTCTACTGGTGGAACGACGAGATAACGGGCTTAAGAAAAAATTGCCTACAATTAAGGCGGTGGGCCCAAAGGGCCAAGGAAAGTGAGGATGCTGTAAGACTCTCAGCTAACCACCACAGAGCAAAGAAAGCTCTCCAGAGAGCCATCAAGCAAAGCAAAATAAGTAAATGGCAGAGTACAATAAAGGATATCGACAACGATTCTTGGGGTCTCGGCTACAAAATTGTAATGAAGAAATTCGGATGCCTGCCGAACGTTGTTACGGACACGACGACAATGGAGGATATCGCGAATGCAATATTCCTCACCCACCAGGAAAGATTTGACTTCAGAATTGAAGTACCACCCGGCGATGTCCCGTTATTCACTGAAAGCGAGCTTTCACTGGCGGTAGAATCTCTTAATAACAGAAAGGCACAAGGGCCCGACAACATACCAACCGAAGCGCTGAAGGCAGCGCATAAAGCATGTTCTCACTTGATGTTAGACATGTATAACGACTGCCTGAAGCATGGTATTTTCAGCTCTCACCATGCGTGTTAGACACAGCTGGAAAGGTATTCGAGAAGCTGCTCTAACCTCGGATACTGATGGCAATAGAAGAAGCAGGAGGGCTGTCTCATCGGCAACACGGATTCCGAAATGGACACTCCACCATCCACGCAATTGAATCGGTAGTCGGCATAATAGAGGGCTCAGAGCGGAAATCACCGCACCCGAAACATCATCCCACTTCAATGAGTTGAAAGCATTTCTTAAATCAATTGCAATGAGAGCACAGAAGCCTTTCTTCTTGCCAAAGCCTTCCCTTTCTGTTTTAGCCAAACCTTTTGTTTTCATAATGGCGTCCACCGTTGATCTTCCTTTCCGGAATACACATTGACTATCTCCTAGGGTGTTTATTCCATCCATATGCTTCTCAAGGCGCTGAAGTATTAGTCTTTCTAAGAGCTTCCCCGTTGTGTCAAGTAGACATATGGGTCTATAGGATTAGGCGAGTTCTAGTGTTTTTTCTCCCTTCAGCGCCTTACTTTAACTTACTTCAAAGACTTACTTTAACAGGAAAAAATGAATTAAAGCCGCACTTTATTCCCATTTAAAAATAAAATAAATTATATGATACTATTATATCAAACACGTTGGTTTTATGTTGAGCATTACACCGGCAAAAATTTTCGAGGTGAAATTAGGAACTTGAACAAAATTAGAAACGCATTGTTAAGAAGCACTAATATGTTTTCGTATTGTCATGGTCTTCTTCATTTTAGAAACACCGATATAAGGATTCCCAGACACTTTAACTACATGTCCATGCCGCTAATTATTTTTATCATCCTTTTTTTCGTGTTGAAGTTAAGAAAGTAGTAGTTTAGGAGACCGATATGCGTAGGACACTACTTAATACTATCAATATATGTATCAAATTTTGACACAATTTGGAGTAATATATTCCGGGGGTATTCCTAATAAGTCCCGTTAGTTGGATACGCACCTATACAAATCTTTATTTTCACTAATCGTATCTGTATTTTGCATTGAGAGTTACTTTTAAAAGAAAAAAAAGTTTTAGATCCGTTAGCTCCTAATAGATTTTTATTTTGCTCATCATCGAGAATAAATGAGAAAGTTGTAAACGTTTATTTTGAAACAAAACACGTTTCAGTGATTTTCATTTTGGTTATGTTCATTTGGTGATGTGCATTATCCGCGCAAGTTTTCTTGAGCCCCCGTTTCGCTAGTTGCGAGAGGAGTGGGGAGTTAAACCTTTTAACGAAAGGATTTTTGCAACAAATTTATTGTTCCTTTTTGGATGCAAAATAGTTTCTATTACACGGCAGCGAACATTCTGGTTAAAAGATTTTTTTTACAACGTTCGTTGCTATCATTTATTCTTAATTCAACTAATGTTGGCATATCAATTTATCGCAGTAGATTCATGGAACTTAATATAAATATATTCATATTATATTTAGTATATTATATATAACTATATATTAATGTAACTATATTAATTATTTTTGTGATTATTAAATTTGATGGTGATTAATATTTTTTACGTTCTTTCATAAATGACAGAATTCGGATGGTATACATGCAGCTATGTTAAAATACATACAAATAATCTGGAACGCTACGACTCTATTCATAATTGAACGTCTTTTACTTCCTAAAATGATTTTGTGTGTGACTTTGACATTACCGTTCTCACACTGTTCTTTTTTTTAACTTGACCGGGTCATTTTCCTGCTTTGGTTCTGCAGTCGTGGCCTGGTCGCGGCATTTTTCCCTATGTTCGCGCCCGAGGTTAGCGAAGCAAGTCATTCACCTTGAAAGGGACAAAACTATTAATGAAATCCTTTATTCAAGAATAAATTGTAACAACGGTTCTTCATTATAATTACATACAAAACCATTCAAACTGTTGACATCTGTACTAATACATTAGAATAATTTATGTAATTTGAGATCTCTAACTATACTACCTTCTAATTCTTGTATCCTTCTAAATTCACAAGTTGTGGCGGGAATGACATTGAAACAGGATAGCTGAATAAGTCAAAAGGTGTTGAAATTTTTTTCTGGGATGCAGAGGGAATTAATAATAAAATAGTACGCAAACGTTAACCGAAGGATAATTTTCTGTATTGCGTCTGGCAACACTGAGAAGTTACTGGAATGAACCAATGAGGAAACCAAGGGTCAAAGGGATTGCATGTTGTTTCGGGAAAATGGTAGCAATGTGTCAAAATGTGCAAGTTTTACGCAAAATGTGCATTCGTACCAACGGTTAATTATAGCAAATTAGGACAAGAACTGTGTATCATGCACATTAATTTTCGATAAAACTTCATGAGGGAGAGTTTGTTTGGGTGCTGAGATATTTTTGGTTCAAATATTGATGTAAAGCAACTATTGTTCAAGATGGCGTCAAATGTAAATTCTCCTAAAGTTTCTAGCCAGACAACGGCTACAAAATCTCCTCAACATCAGCAACAACCTCAGACATCAAATTTTGAACCTCTGGATAAGTCATCTTCGAATACGTTGAAGGTACATCTTACCGGTACACATGTTATGGCTCATTTAAAATGGGTACCGCATTATTTCTTTTTACCATTTTGTCCCTTTTATTGCCGAATATTGTATACTAAGAAGTTTAATACATTCGAATTAATTGTCTTGTCAGGACTTATTTCAACAAGATTTCAATCTGAGTGGTAAACATGACCGTTAACCTTAACCTTCTGGGAATGGTGGAGAAGGTTGTCATTGTTTACATCCACATGATTACGTCTCCCGTACCGTGTTTATTTTTATAACTTCGAGTTGAGCATTAGGTTGACAGTGTCAGCACACAGCATTTAGTATAATGAACTGGAGTTGATAATTTTAATAATTTTTCAATTCTGTCACATTTAAAAGAAATCCTTCACCCATTCACTAAATTTATATGTATGAGTTATAATTTGCAAGATACAGTTATTTTATGAGGGTTTGAGTCACACAACTAATGAAATAATGTTATTGGGAGAAAAAAATTTAATATGACAGTATATATTGATATTAATAAGAGAAGTGTGTGTACCAAAGGTGACCTTTCTTTCCAACTTTGTCCTCTAATCATTTCTTGTAAATATAATTCACATCTTTCTCTCTTGTTACATTGTAATACATGCACTTGGATTTTGTAATGTTAGTAAGAAATTGTGGTTTGAAAAATATGAAGTTCGAAAATTTTGACATATTAGAGAAGTGGATTCAGTAGTATTTTATGATGAATATTAAACATTTCAAAGCATTATCATAACCATGTATTGTACTTTTCTTTTTATAATCAGATAATGCATTTTTTGGTGTTAATTCATTTTAAACTATTTAGAAGAAAATATATAGTTCTGAAAGATTCGTTTTCAATCTTCTGTTTCGGGAAATAATGTCATGATGAATTTGTCTCTAGGAATACCATGATCTTAAATTATTCAGGTAATAATTGATTTGTAGTTATTGCAATATGATACAATTCTCTTGGAAGTGGAGTACTTAATTTTTGTAGGTATTATTCAACAGGATCTGTTGTGATGGAGAAATTTAATTCATTAGCTGACTTCATGCAAAATAAAAGCATGTGCTTTGGCAGTTAAATTTGTATTTCAAATTAAGTTTTAAAAATCCATAACTTTTAATTGCCTCTTATGTATGCACTTTATTCAACTAACTTTTGGCCTGGTTGAAATATTTCTTAATGCATTTCAATCACCAATTTTCACTTGGAAATTAATAAGATTAAGAAACTTGTTATATAAAAATTAGAACACTGTTATTTGTGGACTAGTGAAGTATAATACTCTTTATTTTATTTTTTTTAAGTGCTGAAATAAATGGTTTGAAGGAGTTCAGTTCAGTCAAGTTTAATTGAATCTTTTATAAAACACCCTTTAGAAACTGATTATTTATTCCAGGAGGTTATACATATCGTATAGTGCATATTTATATGAAGAATATTCGTTTATCAACTCCTTTAATAAAAAAAAATTTGAAATCTCAAAAATTGGGAGACTTATTCTCAGTTTTCTCGAAATAAGGAATTTGGCATTTGACGTGTTTCTGAAATAAATGATTCAATTATGATCATCGTGCTTTGCAAACAGATTTGATGTACTTATATTCACTACAACTCGTAAATCAAGAAGCGAAAATACATTTTCTGAGGAAGAAATGTTTCCTTTGCTAGTTACATATATTTATTTCATCAAATATTGAAACTTACTTGTATAGGGTGTACTGTATGATGAATATCTGTGGATGCTTGTACTGACATTTTGTCAGTTTTGGTATCAAAATCTATATCAGGTGTAATATATATAAGCTATATAATTGCTGAATAAAATGGTAGATTTCAGCATCAGAGAGTAATATCATTTTTATTGTATTTTCAGAGAAATCCAAAAATGGAATTAAGTAAATCTGATCTTCTGAAACTTTTAAGTTACTTAGAAGGAGAACTGCAAGCACGGGACATAGTCATTGCAACATTGAAGGTAATCAATTAAGAATGTTAAGGTTATTTTTCTTTGCTTTTGTGTGTGTGTATGTATGTATATATGTACATATGTACGTTTGTGTGTTTGTGTGCTTGCACTAGTCCACATGTTGCATGTTGCAATACAGAAGCAGTAGAATAATCAAATTGATACTTTATTTTAGATTAGTAGCTAAATTATTCATTACCAAAGATAAAGTTGAAAGTTGGAGAGGTTGGGAAAATAGCATCATGGATGTGTTTTTACCCCAAGCCAAGCATGTCTCTTTCATTTCACAGGAATTTAACCATTGATCTTTTATGTTTTACATGATGGAGAAACATAATTAAGTTCCGTAAAATGAAATTTGATTCAATTTTTTTCTCCGTATCACAGAAATTACTCAATTTCTTTGATTTTGTCAGTAGAAACCTTGTTCCAGAAGGTCAAAGTGGTGACTTCAGTTTTCAATATTTTTTCTTTATCCTTGACTTGAAGTCTTGTAGAGATGTTCTGTGAGGAAATTGAAAATGCTGATGAAAATCTTTTGAGTAGTTAGGCACCAACACCCTCTTGCCAAGGTTTATGAATATCTTGTTTATACATTATGAATGTTCATGTTTAGGAATAAAATACGGCTTTCAGCAATTTCATTTCATCACTTGCTGTAGTAGTAAAAGAAAACATTTGTAAATTCAATTGCTTTTATAATTGTTCTCTGCTAATATCCTCAAATCAATTTAGAATTATTTTCAATTGAATTATCTTTTAGATATTAATTTTCTCTTCAAATTTCTTTTTAGTATAAAATAATTATCCTTTTGCAAGTAACTACTGTATTTTGGCAGCATTGTAATCTACAAGAACATTAATTAAAACTAAATATTTTGCAAGTCTTAAGAGGGAGGAGTGTACCATGAATCTGAATTTCAATTATTAACAGTTTATAGAATGTGTTAATAGGTGGTATTGCACTATAATATTATGTTTAATGTGGAATTTATGTGTGTGGGTAAAGTATTAGGTGAGATATGTAACTGCTGCCCTGATATAAATATAGAAAGGATTTGCAAGATTTTATTTAAAAAAAATGTTTGGTGTGTGGAAAGATAAATGAGCCCATACCTCTAATAAAATTGTGCATTGTTATTGCCCAAGGACAATCCTTGGAAATAATTTTATTTTATAAATGAATGATACGTAAGGTCTTGATTTTTTCAACTATGAACATTTTCATGCTATTTTGAAAATAAAATTTTCTTGCAAATTTGGAATATTTATATGAAGACCAATTGCAAGCTAATTTTTATTATGAATGTGAACTGACAAAATGTTTTCCTTGTCAACATTTCCACTTTGGAAATGTTTTGCTTACTCTAAATTGTTTCACTGTAGTGATTCAACAGTCTTTCTCGTCTCCGTTATTTACTAAACCTTTTCGTGATGATGCAACTGTTCCAACATTATTTAGTACTACATAGGTTTATGTATTAATTATAAACTTAAATGCAGAAAAATTATTGTCCATTTGGCTGAAGATATTTGGTGTTATGCATTACTTGCATTTCCTTTTTCTTTTTGTATTTAACCATTTTGCATTTTAACCATACGTGTTTTGTCAGTTGCATAAATTTTTGTTTTGGAGCTAGATATATGTATATTATTTTTTAATTCTTTGCCATTTCTGGTAATTGAATCTGTTTTTTCTTTGTTTGTGGTAGTAATGGTGATAATGGTGTTGTTGACGTTTCCTGTCAAAAGCTTCCTTAAGATTTACAAAATAATCGGTCAAGTGTCATCTTTCGAAGAATGTTTCAGTAGAATGACCAATCTTTGTTAATGAATTCAACAATTGATACTTATTCTGTGGACTACACCAAAAAATTTCTCTTTTACATTATTTTCTAATGGCTTCATTTAATTTCTATTCTGAGGCCTTAATTTAAAATTCTGAAATCTTTTCATGGAACTAAGTTTTCTACCCAGTAATATTGTTTACATTTTTTTGAATTTGTGGTATTTTGCCATGGTTTTTCTTTTCCTAAATAGTGATCTCCCAACTCAGTGCTCTCATGTTGAGACCGATATTTTCTTCAAGCTCCATTGTGCAAACGACCCTAAGTCAGTGTTAAAGAATTTATATTTCTTTATGTGCACGCTCTGTGCCCAGTATTGTAATTCAAATGTGTCTCCAAAGTTTGAGAATGAGGTGTTTCCTTGGCTCATTGTTTATAGAAAATATTTCTCTGTGCTCAAATAAATGAGAACTATTTCAATGTATGCAATTTAGAAGTGAGGAAATTGAGGTACAGGTATTAAGCATCTTTTTTCCTTTCAGCTTTTTATTAATTTTTATTCACCCTATTTATTATTACAGTATTTATTATTTTTTGAGCAAGGGTGTTTCACCTTGTTAATGTTAAAGTATGCATATTTTTTTGTATGTATTCATGTTACAGTCAACTCCGGTTATAGTGAATCCTCAGTTGTAATGAACGTAAGTCACTGGTCCAGTTTCACTTACATTACAAATAAGCATAAGAAGATTCGGTTATAGTGAACCTTGCTTGTAAAAAATATGACCTGGAAATTCATTCCCTCCTAGGAAAGAATATATCACCTCAGTGTCACAAATTCCAACATAAGGCAGCTCAAAAAGATTCAATCAAGATTGATGTTATGTGGTATTCTGCGGGTCAAAGCGTGTTGTATTATACGTAGGCGACAGGAAGTGCACAACTGCCGCAGCCCCATAGCCCGATATCTGCCGTGCTGAGCGAAAAAGCGATCAGTTTCATTAGCTGCTTACGCCTTGCCGTTACCAAAAGAATCTTGTATGTTATTAGGCGAGTAAAAGGGCCTTCGAAGAGTGCCAAGACTGCATTATGATAAAAGACTGAACAATGCAGGATCAAGTGTGGCGAGAATACAAACTCTGGAGAATGACCTAGAGAAATTGGTAATGAAAAATGTATCAAGGGTACGAATGAAGATATTGAAATTTTCAGTTCATTGTGGAGAAATTCTATTTAATTGTGACATCCTCTGATGTAGTCAACCAAAAAGGTTATTCCCCAGAATTTCATTATAACTGGAGTCGACTGTAGTTAATTTTGTTAATAGGTTCTTAAATAGTTTTGTGTTCATTCATATACTAATATTTCATACTGGATTTTTCTTGTAAATTTTGATTCACAATTGTATTTCATGCTTTTAATAATTATGTCTTTTGTGTTGATAGTCAGAAAGAGTGAAGCAGTTGCTGAACCAGGGCCAATTTCGACTTCTGCCGTTCAATGACCCAATTGCTGCACTTCAGCGGGACAGTTTTGCTGCTGCTGAACCCAGAGTTGATGAAGGAGAAATACGGGCAATTGTGAACCATCAAATGGCTACCTTGGACAATTTGGTGCTACAGCAGCGACGATCGCAGATCAGACTAGGACGAATTCTTAAAGAAGCAGAAGAAAGACACAGGAAGTTAAGTTAATTTAATGAAATTCTCATAGGACTTATGTATGATTTATCGATTATTATTTCCAGTTTCTTGATAGTTATCGTTTTTGTTGAGAGTATAGTGAAAATGAAATTTGACAGGAGTATCATGCTTCACGATGTCTTCATTATATTTTGAATGTTCTGACTCCTTCTGATAAAAAAATTCTCATTTTCTAGCTCAAATGTAAACCAAAAAATCTTTTCTGGAAGTTGTGTGAGAAAGGTTATATTTGTTGTAGGGAAAGTGTGGTTTACATTATTAGTTTTTGCTTAGATTTCATATTTTGTCCTCGAGTGTACTTCCGTTGAGTGTAGTTCTTCAAAATATAAATGGTATTATTTTCAGTATAGTTAATTGCTGACCTGCCTTACAGCATAGTTGATGTTGATTGACAAACCTAAGCAGTATTTGTTTTAAAATTAATTTATTCATTGGTCTGGTGAACTAATATTCCTTGGGTAAACATTTTGATTCAAAATGGTAAATAAACAAAGATGAAACAATTCCAAAAATTTCTCTTTCATTGTGAAAATTGTTTGTGATATGATACAGACTGCAGCATTGCAGTTGTTGTGAGTTATCTACTTCATTGGTGTGAAAAGCACACATTTTGTTGCAAAGAAAACTAGGTTTGTTAGCTTAATTCAAAAATTGTTTTGAAATCAGGTAGTGAGGTTAAAAAAAAAACAAAGAATTAAAAATAGTTAAATCTTTGTCAGATTACTCATTCATTCAAATGTCTGCAACCATCCAATACGGTATTTATGTTTGACCTATAATAGTTATTAATGACAAGTTGGTTATAAACATCATAATGAAACAAGTATTGGTTTTGTGATGTGAGGGGTTAGCCAAGTGGTTCTAAAAGCATCACAAGTTTTATCAAACGCAGCCCCAATCAATTTTTATTACATTTCATAATATACATTAAGTAACAGCTAGACCTTGATTTTTTTTGACAATAATTACTTTGGCATTGGTTGTAATCAATAAAACAAACCAATCAGTAAAAGTTATGTGAAAAATGAAGCTCTTAACACACAAATAACAGCTCTATCCGGCACACCATTGTAGGTAAAGCATCTGATCTGGGGTTTGGGAACCTGACACCATGTTTGATATGTTTGAGTGGGTATGTGTCTCGAATAAATTTGTTGTAGAGATTTGAACAAATGAGGTTTTTGACAACCTCCAACAGTTCAGACATTTAGATGCATATTAAAATGACCCCAAATAACCAATTGTAGAGCATATTTTCAATCAGTGAATACAAAGTTTTACATATTGTGCCAGAGATGCAAATTCCAAATGTTGTTGAATTTTAAATGGTAAGATGTGCAGAGAGAGACTGTTTTAATAAATTGCAAATGATTGATTCATTTTGCATTGGCAAGGCACTTTGTATAGTTAATATCCAAATATAGTAACATCATTGCAATACTGTTGCAATACATCAATAATGACAGCTGTCTAAAAAATTTTGACCCCGAATTCAGGCAAGGCTAGAGCTTAAAACATTAAAATAAGATATTTTAGGCGTCTATTTTTGCTCTTCAGCGAAACTAAAATTCTCCAATCACTTTTCTACAAATCTTAACCACCCAACTCCTGTTGATAGTCGTAACTTGTGCTGAAAGTGGCTTCTTACGTTCTAACAAAACCAGAACCGGCATCAGACTTCAATGATCAAATTAGGTTCGCTGTTACTCATTGCATTAAGCCTTTTTAGGTTAAATAAACATAGTTCGATAACAGTTCTGAAACTGAATTGGATTGTATCATTGAAACAGTTCTAACAAACATCTGAATGTAACATTGTTGTCAATTTTATATACTGCAACCGAACACGCCGTCAAAATCTCCGCGGCGCACCAGGCATTCAGCAACTCTAGCAAACAGGCAAACAGATGACTTTAACCCTAAGAGAGCGCATCTCAGCGTGGGAGTTACCTCCAACGCCCGACGGTTCACCGCCGACCCACTCTCAGGCCTGTCGAGTTGGTTTAGTTTATTTCTATTCCAGAAACTCCGTTTGGAAATACGGACTTGTAGGAACATAGACAAGTTATGACAATGACCAGATCGAAAGTTGAAATTCTGACATGAAATCATATTTTAAAATAATAACAATATCTTAACTATGAAATGTTTGAATAAAGTAAGAACACGAACCACGTGTTCACAAATGACGCTGGACGTCGCAACCTTATAAATAATGATTCTACTAAAGAATGATCCTGCTTTACCTTGCCTTTGAATTTACGTTAAGAATAACGGTAATTATCTAGGTTACCAGCTGGTGCAACGTCTAAGGAATCTGGTCTTAGCGACCACAGTCGAAGGTAAACACCTTTGAATCGGAGAAAAAAATAACATCTTTATGCGCTCATCATAATTTACTCTTATAGTGAGAGACAATCGTCAAAAATTACAATCTACGGCGCCTTTTGAGGTGGCTCATTCATCTCTGAAAACGAATCCTTTACCTCTGGATTCGTTAAGTTTTCCATTTCGTAGTTTTATTTACTTATTAACTTCATTTACATAATTTTTTACTGTTCCTACATTTGCCTACACGGTACCTCGCTGGCGCCGCCTTAGCGTAGGCATCACGAAAATCCCACGTCGGCAGCGACCCTCTCGTCCAGTAACCTTGTCTGCGCTCGGGAGCGCGCTGTCTTGCAGGTGCAGCTATGTTAACACTCGGGAATGAAACATCAAATGATTTGTTAATTGCCACGTATTTTCGAGGCGAAAACCGGTGTGAGCTGGCTTGACGCGACGCTATCACACCAAAGTCAAATTCAGGTTGTAGCTCGACCGAAACCCTTGGATAAATTATTGCTAAATGATAATTAATTGCAACAATTTGGAATTAATTGCCACGTATATTCGTGGCGAAAACGGGTGTGAACTGAGCGCCAGCACATTCAAAAGTTAAATTCGGGTTGTAGGTCGACAGAAACTCATTTATTGCTAATTAATTTGCCACAATTTGGAATTGCCACGTATCTACGTGGCGAAAACGGTGTGAGCTGGGCGCCAGCACACTACTTATATTCGTGTCGTGCCGCGAGGGAAACCCTCTGATTTATTGCTAATTAATTGCCACGTATCTTTGTAGAGAAAACTGGTTTGAGCTGAGCGCAGCACAAACAAGTTAAATTCGTGTCATAGCTCGACGGAAACCCTCAAATGATTTGTTGCTAATTACTGCCAAAAATTGGAATTAATTGCCACATTTTCATAGCGAAAACGTTTGTGAGCTGGGTGTCAGCTCACACATAATTTACATTCGCGTCGTAGCTCGACAAAAACACTCCAGTTATTTATTGCTAATTATTTTCAATTAATTGCCACAGATTGGAATTAATGGTTACGTATTTTCATTGCGAAAACTTTTTTCAACCCGAATTTACCTTAGTGTGCTGACTTGACTGGTCAAGCCAGCTCACACCTATTTTTGCCACGCAAATTCGGGGAAATTTACTTCAAATTGTGGCAATTAATTAGCAATAAATTATTTGAGGGTTTCCGTCGAGCTACGACGCGAATTTAACTTTTGTGTGTACTGGCGCCCTGCTCACATCCGTTTTTGTTAAGACAAATGGCAAATAATTAGCAATAAATCTGTGGGTTTGCGTCGATCAACAACGGGAATTGAATTTGTGTGCGCTGGCGCTTAGCTCACACCCGTTTTCGCACGAATATAGTGACAATTAATTCCAAATTGTTGCAATTAATTAGCAATTAACAAATTATCCGACTCGTTGGCCGGCGGCACCTTCTCGAAGCCTGCCCGCGACCTCGATATTGAAACTTGTCCTCTTACACCATGCGCGATGCCGGTCGGCTGGGCCCCGCGTCGAGTTCGCCATTTCTCGCTTTCAGATGCTCGTACCTCGGTCCGTTTCACGTCGCCCTTTTCTTCAGATCGCGTAGTTTTGGAGCTGCTCGTGCTGGAGTTTCGTTGCTGTTATCGAATGAGGCGTAAAAATGCAGTTCGTGTTGCGTCGGATTACACTCCAACAAAACTATTCGATTTGCTCCTTCAAAAAATACGGAAGTAGCGGAAAAATTTTAGCAGAACGAGTTCCGCAACAGACAAAAGTATTCCGCCCTCTGTTTCCCTCGCTTTCGGCCTTCTTGACTAATGGGAACTTGCAATTCCTTATCTTTAGTTTGTAAATTCGTTATTGGTCAGCTGCGGTTTCGCATTGCTTGTCCGCCGCTGACGTCAGACCGTAACGCCGCCGCACGTCACTTTCAAATTCGCGCGCGTAGGCGAACGTCACAAATTTGGGTTTTTGGGGCCTATATCGGAGCTTGCGTCAATTCATACTAAGTTTACTATTACTAAGTTACTATTACTAAGTTTAGCTATTTCTAGTAACTTTGGCCAACGGGTGTGACTTTTAAGCTGATTCCATATGTTGGAGTCAATTTTTCCCACAATTTTCTTGTTCAATTAGTGACAAATATTCACAATAAGTTGGCAACACTAGTAACATTGTGTATTTGATTCCAACTTTAGATATATATCTTGTTTAAATATATTTCTTTGTACCAAATATATATTTTGGGAGATCTTGAACACATGTATGTTTTTATGAAATGTGACAAAATAATATTGCATGTGTAATTATGCATATACTTCTGTTGTGCATTTTGGACTCTTGTGGACAAAGTAGTTAATGGTGCTGAAGTGTTTGATTATTAATGGACATTTTCTTATGATGAAAGGTGAAGAACAACTTGAAAATTATTGGTATAAAATCAATACTTTAAGAAATTTTCAATACCAAACTAAGCAAGAAATGAGCAGCCAGCTGCATGGCTCTCATTTGAACATGTTCAATTTGTTTGATAGGTTATCAACTCTACAAAAAAGTCACCATGGCATTCATGCTACTCAGCCATTGAGTTGTCTTCACTCAGCAATCACAAGGCCATTGCAGGTCTGTAATACTTGGATTGAAATAAAATGCAGGGTGGCTACGCATGCAGGAGGTACCATGTTCCTTATAAATTCTTTGCACCTTGGTAAGATGTGTTTGTGAATGTGCAGCCCCCAGTGATAACAGTGAGAGTGAATTGATTTTGAAAGAGGGTGAAGAGTGAGAGAGCTCGAAAATAGGGTAAGCAGGTAGAAGTGTGTCTTCCCCTCTCTCCCTCCCTTAAAAATATGTGTGGGCCAAGACTTTTTTCCTAAATTTAAGTTCAGATTTCAATGAGAAATTTAATAGTTTAATTCAAATTCCACCAGAGCCAACCATCTGTGTGTGCCCTTTCTGCCAGTTAATGTCAAACAATTAGTGTTGCAAAGTAACCATTAGGTTCAGTGTATGCTGGGTTGCAAATGTGATGAGCAGCACTGTATGATGTTGAAAAAACCTGGAATTTAACATAACTTTCCTGTGCTCATATACACCATAAATTATTTTGTTCACAAATAATGTGTGTTGAATGTCTTCAGAATGCTTGTTCTAATGAAACTGATGAATTGTAATTGAAATCCTAATGTAATGTTACGCTAATATTTCTCCTTCATCATTTTACTAACTCACAGGTTAGCTTACAAGTTGTGATTTTATGGAATTTGTGGATGAAAATATGTACTAATACAATGGAGATTCTTCTGAACGAACATCTGTATGAAGCAACCACTCCTAGTAAACTAATATATTTTAAACAAATTTTAATATTGGAAGACTGGTATATTTTGAAACCCTTTCAGCAACGAGTCCTTGTCTTGATCAACATTTGAAATTCATTTTAACATGTTTCCTGTTAAACAATCACAATTTGACGAGTGAACTTTCAAAATACAGGGTAGATATTAAAGTCAAGTCTGACTACTGAATTTATAAAATTCCCATGCAGGATTCTAACTTCAACTACTTACATTTGGCATGTCAACGCTGCCAACCACGTTCCATAATGTATCTTGGAATGTGGCTGACTTCATAAAATGCCTTAAACCCTAATTAACTGAATATCAGTGCATTTAAACATCTGTATGTTGCATTGGATTTCCACCCATAGTGAACAACTTTATTTTTCAGTCAACATGGTTTTGTAGAATTAATTCCCAGGAGCAAAACTATACAGATGAGGTTTTCAATTTTATCACTAAATTATATTTGATCTCAGAATTTCAGAACACAAGTGACAACAACTCTTGAATATTAAACTTTTCATTTTGTTACATTTGTTAAATTTATATATCTTTATATTGATGCAATGATACTTGAATTTTTATTTGAAAAGGAAATGGCTATTTAACCCTTTGCAGTTATGTATGTTTGGTTATATAAATGTTTCTTGTCTGAAGGCATCTCTATGATGACATGGCATCAAGGGCTGTCAGCTAGGAGCTTTTACGAAGGTGGCTTGCTCTTCAGATTGGAGGGCATCTCTCAGACGACAGCGTCCATTCTGCGATCCAATCAGAGGGAGGGTGTATTGGAGATGACAGCTGCTTTTTTGATATTTCTCAATAAGATCACCATTCAACAATGAGACATTGTTGTGAATCGAAATTGGATGGTGTGTTGAAATACAGACTAGCACTGTCTGATCAAAAATGTTTTTCCACTCTTGTTCTCATTGTTCTTTGGTTGGCAATCCAGCTCTTCACCCAGATGAATATTTTGAGTTGTTTCACACCCCATTTCAAGGGAGATTTGAATGTAAAAATTATTTCTGTATACATTGATCTTTATATTAAAAATAAAATAATTGTATTCTTCCATTGTATTTAGTTGTTTATTTCCAACATTGTACAATCAATGTATATAAGTACTAAAGTAGGCCAATTTGAAATGTGATTTTCAAAATTGAAGAAAATATATTTTAATTATTTGCATTTGCTATTTAAATATTTGATTAATTGTGAAGTTAGAGCAAACATAATAACCCATAAGTTCAATTCTGTTTAAAATACAATGCCAGTTTACTGAAATATAACTTGTCTGCTCTTGAGACCACAAAACAATGGCTGAGCTGATGGAAGTGCGAAGTGGATTTCTCCAAGTCAACATGCCATATTTTTATTACACCTCAGAGATGCCCTTTGACATGTAGGACAGCACACTTCCTGCAGGCACACAAGCTGAGAAATCATTTCAAGATGTCATTGTTGACATGCCATACGAGCACAAAGGGTTAATGGGCGTTTCATTGTATATGATTCTGTAGGATGTAAGATGTGTAGATTTTTAACAATCCTGCTGTCTTCAGAAGCTTGATAGGAAAACTGTTGCCTTTTTTCATGTTTTTCCAATGAGATTTTGAAGGTAAAACAAATTAATTGTCAGTAGCGATTTCTGTTGCTCATGGATAGTGATTTTGTTCTATGAGATATAGAGTTCTTATGAACCTAAAAAACCTGGGAATGTTGGGTACAGTTATGGCCCGTAGAAGTGGTCTTCCAGAAATCTTCAAAGCCCTTGGAATAATTACAGTGACACTTCCAAATTTAAATCTTCTTTACATAAATTTCAGCAATCAATTTCATGCACAATTATTTGAAATAATATTAATGAATTAAAATTAAAATGTCACACAATTGTCATTTTCCTAGCATTGATAAGAAGCTAATTTTAGGCAATGATAACTGACTTACATTGTGTGAAGTATAGAGTTACTTCAAATGTTTTTGTAAAATTATCTCGCATAAAATAAAATATTTTATTAGTTCTTGTTTTTAGATCTTGAATACCTAATAATGGTTATTCTTCATAAAAATAATCTAGAAAATTAGCCTGGAAAATCTAAATTTCTGTGCTGGAAAATCTGTAAAAGTAGTGGAATTAAGAAGTTTCAAATTTGCAAAGGCCCTTTACTGTGAAATCAACAGTGTGGCAAAGAGTTAATATTACTCTGCTTTGGGTTGCTTGAGCATTGGATAATTACTAGCATAGTGTGGAATGCTTTAAACAGTTTCAATAGCAATTTTATATTTATTAATTTCATTAGAAGGCCTTACAAAAGAAATGGCCAGTTTCCCAGCAGCAAATCAAGATATATCAAATGATGTAATATTTGTCTCAAATTGCACACAGGAAGGGATGTACACAATAATTGGTTCCATCTGCCTCTCTTTGCTTTGTGATTTGTAAAAATGTAAAAGTTCTGTTCTCAAAGAATATGAAGAAAATGGTCATTTCCTCACAAGCAGACTAAGATGCATCTAATCACACCTTGCTTGCCCCAAGCAGTACGGAAATTATTTCTTTGCATGCTTCACAATCATGATTCAATATGTCCCTATCTGCTATCTAACGTTTTAAAATACAAAATAGCTAGGCATAACCCATGAAAAATGGTGGGACATTTTTACTCCTTTGCATTAAATACTGGTTTATGACTGGTTTATGATTATTATTATCACTGATTTAAATCAAAATGCAGTGCGAGTTATTCTTTCATTTTAAAAATTCCTTCCTTATAAATTTTCCCCATCTACACTATCATTAAAAATGCTTTCCTGTTCTGGAATTGACTCTGTGAAATTGACCACAGACAAAGTAGGATTCTTCTAATAACACACCCACATGAAAGATTGAACCCTTATTTTTTGATTGTGTGAACAAACATCTTTGAATGATCTATTGCACCCTTGTAACAGGAGTTCGGAAGTGCTTTATTTAGGCTTTAAAATTCAAAGAATTTCTATTCCAACTACCCCTCCCCTAATCCTAAACTCCCCCCCCAACTTCCTAATTGAATACTATGAAAACTATTATAGTTAAATAAATTTGGTGGACTACCATCATATTCCAATAACATCGCATAATAGTGCAATTTTATTGCGACCTGATCGGTCTTTAATTTTTAATTGCTTATGGAATTGTCCTGTTGGAAAAATCTTTGATGGCAGGATGTCTTTAAACCAAAAGTAGTAATGAGCAAAAAATTGGAAGTTTCTATCTTGCTCTCAGTTTGCTTAAATTTCACAAATTTTAGACACGGGGAGCAAGAAATTGTTATAGATAAGTGTTCTCAAAGGATATGATAAAAACGGCCAGTACTCTCACTAGCAGATCAAGATGCATTGAATGACTCCTTGCTTGCCCCAAAAGGTGAATCGGAAGGGTCTAGTTGTGAGAGACTGCCAAACGAAAGGATGGAAATGCAGGTTACCTAATTACTCTACGTTGGGTTACCATGCATTTTAAGTCATAATATTTGATAGGCCTGTGTCAGTATTACATATATTGAACAAATTGTTGAAGTTTGTGAAATTACTCTTTAGTGCACAATGTGTTAAAAACTTATTGGATTTGTAGGAAATGATGTAGTGGTTGTACTCCATTATCCTTGTTTTCCTTCATTTATTAATTTTTCTATTAAGTTCTGATTTGATCTTCCTCTGATATTTAGATATATTGTACTTATTTCTTAGGTATCAGCGTTTTTGACTTGATCTCTGCTCTGGACTAATGATGTTTGTAGTACAGTTCCATTCAGTGCTAAAGTATAGCAGGTGGTTTATATTGAAGAAGTTCATAGTAATGCACAAGATCAATGTACATGAAGGTTTCATTACTGACTTTGTTATCAAGCTTATAACAACTTTGTACAAATTTATAGAGAGCTTTACCATCTTCTCTAAATTTCCAATTTAGTGGTGAGGGAAGAAGGCCTTGAAGGGCCTGTATCTTTCTACTTGAAGTCAGTTTTTAATTGGAAATGTTCTTTACAAGTCTAAGAAGACATTTTATTTATGCAAATGAATTTTTAATTTTACATATGCTGCTCGATGGAGTTTTATTTAATCAAATTAAGATGCTATATTCACAGGCGATCTAGGTTATTGATAAAGATTAAAATGACAGAGCAAAAAGTATGTTTTGTTAATCCTAAAGGAAGGTCTCAAATGCGCAGTACACTAAGAGCAAGGGAAAACATAATTCGATCATAAGATACGAATGTTCTTCACTGAACTTCATATTAGGTCTTCAGTATTGAGCAGAATTAATCCAAGTGTGATATTCAGGATATAAACAGATGTAAAGATGTATGTATTTGAGCAGCTTATGAAGGACATATTATGAAACAGAATTGTCACTAAAATGATCTTACAGTTGTTCTACAAAAGAAGACCCTTATTTCATACTTTAACTTGTAATTTTCCTTAAAAATTAATGTGTCCTTGGGGTACCATAGTAAAATAAATTTGGTGCATGACTTTCCATTAGCTATGAAATGCAGTAGTGTAATCTGCAGTTACGTTTTTATCACATTGTAGGTAGTGCAAGAACTTGATGAAGAAAAGCGTAAACATGAACACGATACTGCTCAAGGTGATGATATTACATACGGCCTAGAGAAAGAACGGACTAGGTTGAAACAGGTAATATGTGCATGGCTTAAATAACATCCCTTTTGTAATCCCAGTGCCAAACAAAGCTCTCTTCAATATGTTGTAGGACTCTTTCCTGATTTCTATTAATAAAGCAAAACAAAAAATACGAGAATGGCTGGTGTGATATTAACCCAGCTTGAGTTTGTAAAGTAATTGGAAGACCCACTTTTGGCAGTGAATAATATCAAGCCGTGCTGCTTATCTTCAAAGTTTCTTATAGATTATATACTAAAGTTGAGAGTTGAACGATTGAAGGGGAGCACTTAGCTGTTATTTAGATGGAAAGTGGCAATGCTAGGTACAGTAGATGATGTATGTTTGTATTTTCTTATTAGCTGAAAATGTGCACTTATTCTTGGTGTATTGGTTACAGTAAGAGTAGAATTTATTTATTTGCCTCTTTATGTCTCATAATCTTAATGCACTGAGTGTTTAGCACATACTGCTTTAATGCTTTCCCCCCCTAATTCTGAGGATCTGCTGCGGTAATTATTTTGTCAGATAATCATTGTAGATCGGTGGATATCTCAGGATTGAAACTATTACATTGACTTGATCTATTTACTTAGAAAATAGTATTATTTTACTCATTGTATTTGTTTTATTCCTTAATGGCACTTCAGTCATTTCTTAATGAGAAATTGTGTTGTGTTTTGTTGCTTTTCTTCTGAATTGTCAGTGCTCCCTTCCAGAATGGAAAGTTTCATGCGGTTTTGTTATAGTTTTTCTTTTACCGAAAAGTTGAATGTTCTTTATCCAGATACAGTTTAGGAGCATTTTGTTTTTCAGTTGTATATCTCGGTTACAATTTATTGTTTTGGTAGTTTGGTTTGAAAATAGTTACCCACAGGGTGTTAACCAAAAGTGTGTGGATAACTTGTGTGGAGTATTATCCTAGTGCATGCCTGACAACCAAAAGTTTCTTTATGTGTACTTCATTATGATTTGAATGTGTTGACTGGGTTGCTTTTAAATGCTTCCTTTTTGTGTGAAATATTCTTTCTCGAATCTACAAGGCCTTTGTGTTTGTAAAGCAGTTATTTGTTAGTGTAAGTCTCTTTTGTAGTTACTCTCTTAACCCATTAATCTACTAAGGAAATATAGAATTACTTTTTTCAATTTTGGTTAATTTATTCAATCAGTTCATTGACTAACCAAAAAATGATGAAATACAAAGTATATAATTAAAGGGTGTGCCCAAGCAAGTACAATGAGATGATAAATAATTGAACTGTTCAAAGCAGGTCTTTCAATTCAGAGTGTTTTCTGGTATTTCTCTCAACACCAACATTCTTACAGCAGATGATCTTAGTGGATTTTCAATTATTTCAGGATTATATTTGTTGCTTTTGTAAACTTGTACAAGGGTGGAGGATGGACAACTTAGCTTCAGTTCATATTGCTATGTCCCTTTTCAATGTCATTTAATCAAGACACTCTGTCTGCTTTAATTAAACATTAAAACCAAACATTAAAAATTTTCAAATATACAAAGTACATACAAATTGCACATCATCGTTTTTTACGTCTTTGCTATGTGGTACACGCTGACGCAACTTTGATCAACTCTACCCATTCCTTTATTGTTCTTTTGAAATGCTTGTGATGTATTATAACGTTGTTTGATCTTACTGTCAACCAGAGAAATCCTGTCAGCCTGCCATGAACATGAGAAAAGGGTAGCGTTTTGCTTATGCAGGAGGAGGCGAGTCCACAGAATCATGTTCCCCACATCACTTGTCTACTCAAGGAAAATCTGGGCGTAAATAGCAAAACAGTCATAGAGTATTTGAATAAGCAAAATCATTTATTACTAATTATTGAAATTTTGATTCATTAAAATAGCTGGAAACCATACTGCACAGACTACTTTTGTTATCAAACATTTTCATGACCTTTTTAACATGTATATTAACCCTTTGACTGTTCTGGACAAGTTGATATGCAAAACATTTCCATGCGTGGTAGCCTCAGGTCGAGTTGTTATGCTCAGTGCGGTTGTCATTAGGAGCCTCTGGATGAGATCGTACGTAGAAATGCGATGAGCCTCTGAACGAGTTCCCTCATGCAGATGTGCTTTTGGCTATCTCTAGGATTGAGACTTCTTTCACGGTATCTACTATGTGCGAGCAAGGTCAGCTCACAACGGGGCCTGCAGCGAGAAACATGTCATGTGTCTTGTCAGCCGGCTTGTAACAGTTAAGGGGTTAACAGTCAATTTTATTAAATATTTCCTTCTCTCTTGATGCCTTTTTCCTAACTTACACTGAGTGAAATGGAAACAAACAACTGCCTAGTCGAAGTGGAGTTTATCTTCAGCTCTCACTATGTCAGCTGCTGCTTCCTGCAGGGAGAGAAAGAATGGCACCATGTACATCTTTGGCCGTCTACTCTCTTGTAGTTCCCATGTCGGGTAGCTAGCCATGGTGTATCTATGCCAGTTGCAGTTGTCTCCCATTCACACCATCTAGCTGACCATTCACCAGTTGTTGCAAGATCAGGTTTGCAGCCTGTCACTCTTTCAGCGCTTGTGTGACCAGTTCTTGCATGCCCATTGTTTCCATATATTTCCCATTGTAAGCAAGGAACACACTGTGGGCTATATGAGCATGTAAATGATGTGTAGTAGTCAAAACTCTCACGGCTGCACTTGCTACATGTTTCTCAGTGTTTAAGTTAGTAGTATCTTTGTAAACCAATTCAGCAAGTAAGTTCTAAAAGAGACTGAGTGAATTAGCAAATAAGGCCGAACAAGAGCTTAAGTTGAATACCTGAGTCAACACATCATCAAAGTGCGAAAATAAAATTCAAAATTTCCAAAAATTCAAAAGACATAATAAAAATCAGACTTGTACCAAAGTTATGAACATATTTAGAATTTTTTGCTTGAATAGATCGAAGAAAATATTTAAAGCAGTTTTTGAAGTAGTTCATATAAAGTTAAAGTAAATATTAAAAGATCTGTTTGAAATTCATAGATCATTATGTTAAATTAGGCCCCCTGAGAATGTAGGTTATGGGGAAAACATTATATGGCATTGGTGATGCTATTGTTCACAAATGTACAGGTGGTTTGAAAAGCACTTTGTTGGTATCAGGGACTTGTATCTTCATCAACATTGAGTATTTCCATCAAAATATTTAGATTGATTTATTGCAGCATTACATAAAGTTTCTTTATATTATGTGTTGGGGAGAGTAAATAGAATCACCTCCTGCATCCTTTGATTTCACCTGCAAAGTTATTTTTTAAGCAGTATAACTTCCCCAATATTCTACAAAGCAAGCAGTATTCTTATTCATCTAATCTTCAGACTAATAGCCAATATTTTCCTCTAATGGTAGGAATATGTCAGAGAGGTTCAAGGACTTCATTCATTTTTCATTTTTTCATTCATCAGAATTAGGTGGCAAATCATATTCAATGATATATTGAAGTCATTGTCCTTATCCATAACAGGTACAATGGCCTCTTCAAGACTGCAAAAGATTTCATGACATTGAAAACCTACTTTACTGTAATATTCTGTATTTCTGCGATGCGTGAAACTTGTAGTAAAGTATAATTTTTTTTCACCCATTGTACCGGTTTGTGTTACATACAAAGCAGAAGCCTATAAATGACTGTTATGAAAAATATATTCTGTTGAAAAAGCTTATTGTTAAAATGTATTCTTAACACAATTAATATTGAATTTAAGAAATTATTGCTGAAAAACATTAACAACATGACCGAATGATCTTCCAGAATATTACTTATCTTCATGCCCAATAGTCAAAAATTGAATTAATTCTTCTTACTAATTATATCTGTTAGCAAAATTATGACTCAGTTGAAAAATCAAATATACATTATAGAAATAGGTAATGAAAAATGTATTTCTTAAAGAGTACTGTGGGCGTTAATGGGTTAAATGAATAATATTAAGAGTAACATGCTAACAGGTTTGTGAATATAAGTAAAAAGCTAAAGCAACAAGTTTGAAATAAATAGTAATATCTGTGCAATGAAACAAGTTTGTTCATTACAATTAATTAAAAATCCTGGTTATTGTTCAATTCTTCCTTTAGCACATTAGTAATTTCACCTGCTTTGTTCACTTCTATTATCTGCCTGAAACATTCATGCATTAAATAATTGGAAAGCTGAATCAATGGTAATGTAGTATTGTCGCTGTTTTATTATTTTCTATTATACACAAAAGCAGACTTTTGACTATGAAAACAAGTTTCATATTTCTTAAAAATTTTAATAGCATTGAATACATATATGATTGATTTGTAGACTTTTTAAATTTCAGCTTAAAATATTCTCAGTGTTGATTATAAAATGATAAGGTATTTTTTTTATTTAGCGATAAACCCACTATATTAATGAAAGTGTGTTTGATTTTGTTTTGATTTATTAAAGTTCTCATTTGTTTCTTTGAACTGTTTCTTATAGTTGCTTCTAAGATAATTTCTTTCTCTAGCATTTACTTTTATTTCTGGTAAAGCTTCAAATAGAATGTTGTTATTGAGAATATCACTTTTGTTCTCTTTTGAATATCTTCTTGGACAGTTGTAATTCCCAGCACATGTTTATTTAATATGGGAACTGTTTTCATTCTATTAGTAATTGTTTTGAACAAGAATAATCAAATTGTGTCAGAAAATTTATAGTTGATTTAATGTTGAACTTCAATAAAAATAGTAAGTAAATGTATGTTTTTAAATTCTCATTGTTCAAAAAATTTTTAGATGTTGCAATATGTAGGTGCACTTCCCCCCCCCCCCCCTGGAAACGCTTTTGAAAAATATTGTGAAAGACATTTTTCTAAAAATCACCATGTATTCTTGATATGTTAGTTGTCTTTTTATTTCATTAAACTCTGAGATGTGTTTGTTTCACTAACAACACTTTGTGATATTGTATCTTTGAACATCTGTCACTGCAAATTTTTTATCACTGGCTATTGGAAAATTTTTTTATACTCTTGAAGTTTTTTAATGGCTTTTGAAAGGTTATTTCATAGTATTTGTTTCTTATGATACAGTTCTATTTTACAGGAATTAGAATTAGAGAGACAAAATAAGAAGAAATTGGAGAAAGATTTGAAAAAAGTTAATGATGTTTTAGAGGAAGAACGTAATAGACAGAAGCATATTGTTCTTTTATTGCTGACTGAAAGAAAAAAAATAATTATGAAATACATTGAAGAAAGGAAGCGCTCCGAAGATTTAGCTCAGGTAAGAAAAATGATATTATCTCAGGCATTTCGCCCTAAGAAAGATTGCAGTATGATGCCTGAAAAATTGGCATCTGTGCCTAGGACACAGCGTCTCCCAGACAGCCAAATGTATAAAATTGTATTAATTTGCAGCAGTTTCAAGTCTTTTGCCGAACACTATTAAAAAGTAATTTCTTCCGTTAATTTGTAATGAAAGAAATTCAAGGCTGCTTTCCTTTGAGCTTTTAGGACATCTCTTTGAATGTATGCTGTGTATATAACCTGTAGTATCTCACCCTGTTGCTCGTTATGGCACCTATCTCTTTTTTTTAAATATTATCTTAAAAAGTCCTCTAAGGAATTAAACTTCTTTTTCTTTTCTATCTCGGTTCTATTAAGTTTTTAAGGATGGTAATTGTCAATCCAACAATTGCAAGTCAATGGTTTTTCTATTATCACAGACATTTCTGTACTCATCGTTGCATTTTCTCTACTTTTAGTCCTCTACAACACTCAAAATGTTTCAAACAGGAAGGAAAGGGATGTAGAAAATCTGAAAATTGAAGAATAAAGTATTAATATATTTTGTTACTTGCATCTAAGGTTAAGGGATGGTGGTACTAAAAGTTTGAATTTCTGCAATTTTTATCACATTGAATTATATCCTAACATTCATGTTATTTAGCAATTTTTTTCTTGGTAAGTTTAAATTAATCAGATCAATATTTTTTCATTATTATTATTATTATTATTATTATTATTATTATTTATTATTATCAATTTATTTGTTAATTAAAAAAAAATTTGGGGGGAGGGAATTCTTTTAGATTTTTGATATGTCATTACAAGTTTGTAAGATGTGAATTAAGTAAAACATAACTCTCATTTTTGCCAGTTATTAACTGCTATACTGTCATTACAAGATTTTATTTTGTTAATTATGTACAACTAAATCTTCACTGATACTGTAAACTACCTCATCACAAGATTCAAATTTGTAAGAAATGTATAATGTTCCTATTACACTCATTCAGTTATTTGGTTTTAATTTGGTTATTCTATTTCTTTTTTGTTTTACAATTAATTTTTAGTTTAGATAATAATTGGATGATTGTGATTTCTTTTTGCGTAATTTAACTCAAGTTAACATCAGCTGCCATTTGGCATAGATGTTCTATTTGTTTCTTGATTTGCTAATTTAGATAATAATTTTATTTCGCTTTGCTTGTTGATTTGTAACTACAAATTTTCAAAATGGTAATTAAGTATAACTTAGTTTTCATATTAGCCTGTTGCCAACTGACATCTCTTTTTATTTATTTACAATTTATTTGTTATGTTAGATAATTTAATGATTTTGATTTCTTTTTGCCTGTTGAGTTTCCTTGAAAAAAATCTAAATTCCAATAAAAACAATTCACGCATCATACAGTAACTGGCAAACAGTACTGATGATGGGTGAACTATAATCAACAACGGTAATACAAAAAAGAAAAAAGAAAAAGAAAAATCAAAACAAAACAAACGTACAATGTAACACACCCCTCTCTGACAAGTACATAAAGTACTTAGAGAGGGTTTAAAGTGTACTGAACAAGATAAAATAAATGTAATAAATAGATTTAAATTTAAAATTTAAATCTGATAAGACCAGTATTTTTACTGAAAGGTTAAACAGGATGTGTAACGTATGTAAAGTAGTCAAACAAAAGTGGTATTCTTTCTTATTGTTTTTAGGGTGATGGTTTTTGTACACTGTCAGTGTAATTCTTTTGGAAATAAATTATTATTATGATTATTATTATTTTCATTATTTTCATTACATAGAGAAATTCTCTTGAAATTTGAGATTTTATAGACTAAATTTGGTTAGGTTAGAAAGTGTGGAGTGGTCAGATTAAAGGGTTTATCTTGTGATGACAATGGAAGTGTTGGCCCTGCAGGTTTATTTAATAATTTATTGCAGATTCTTACTGAAGAAAAGGCCAGAAATGATTCTATGGCAGAAGGGCTAGAGGAAGAGAGTAAAAAATCTTTACAAATGGAAGCAGAATTGGAAAAACAGTTGGCACAGTTTGAAATTGAAAGGCAGCAGATGAGGCAGCAAATGAGTAAGGAAGAGAAGAAGTAAGTTACAGTTTTTGTTTCTTGAAAGAAATATGATTTAAAATGTAGTCACTTAGTCTGGCCCAAAACATTGACTCACACATGGTTAAGAATGACCAACCAACAATTTACTGTATACATGTATATTGATTCTTTAATCTAGGTTAAAAGACTATTTACATATGCACTCAATAATGTCTTTTGTCTTTCAATTAGATAAAATGACATGAAGCAATTTTACACAGTTTTATTTGTTCAAATTGCTTAGTTCTTTTCAGCCTTCTTAACTGTTTTTGGTTATTCAGAAGTTGAATGCCTTCTTCGTTGACAAGATCCCAGTCATCACTTTTCATCACATTGCACAGTTGATTTGTGCCATAACTCTAAATTCTGTATTGCAGGAAGTTTCCCAGATCATCACAGCTCACCTTTTTACAAGCATTGGAAAAGTTTTTGGGGATCCTACTTAGCGGGGAAATCTGAATTGAGGTTAGGCTTTGTAGGTTGTAGAGAATCAGGATATGAGATCATGCTTTGTGGAAAAGTCAAAATTTGTTCCATATTTTTTCTGACCTCAAATAAATAAATTAATAAATAGTAAATTTCAGTAAACATTTAAAGCGACTCATAAGTCTCCAAACAGCCAGCTGTAAACCAAAAATCAACATATATGAGGAGTGTAGAGAAACCTATTCCTCACTCATTGTGAACTTCAAAATATAATTGCCTTTGTATCCCATATTAAATAATTAAATGTGGGAATGAATCATAAATAGTTTAAAAAGATGGACTGCAGACACTGATTTGAATTTTTTCTTTATAGAGTAAAAGAACTGGAAAGTGAACTTCAAAAAGCTCGAGCAGAAGCTGAGTCCTTCAAGAAGCAGCTAGCTGAGGCCCATCAAGTGGCCATGTTCCAGGCTGGAGCTGCCAGCGTTAGTCCCCCTCGAATGGCTTTACCTAGACCTGGTGTAGGAACTCCACCCCAGCCTCCTGCTAAGCCTACACTTATTCCTCCTCAGGGTTCTCCTCGCCCTGGTCCAGGAGGGGGCCAGCCTCCAAGTAAGTACAACATTCGTTAATGGTATTTACTATTTCATTGTTCACTGCTGTCTTCCATAAATACCTTGTCAAATTATGTGATGCGTCCTTGTTATTTCTAATTTTCACACTAGGAGCAGCAGTACTGCGACATTGGTGCTTCGTGCTGTAACTCACATTTTCACAGTTAATCCTCTTCCTTATCCATCTAGACAAGGTGCACAGATGTGAACAGAAGCACAAAAATTCCTGTCATATTTTATTTAAGGAAACATGTTAAAAGTAGAAGTTTTCAACACTACTTTTGGGTTTTTCGAATACTTGTGGAGATTGGTCTTTGCATGTTCATTGATGATTCTGTTTGTGCTTTTTTCAAGGAGCATGCTGGGCCTTAACAGGTTAGTATGTGTATTAACCATCATAGCCTATTTTTGCATTGAAATATGGCATAGTTCAGTGGCATCACATTTATAGCGCAATTTCTTTAGAGGTTGAAATTTGTTTGGGAGATTTCTGTGGATATAAGACTCAAACACTTCTGAAATTAGTAGTGAATTGCGTTAGTATTGCTTGTGAAAACAGAAATGCTTCTTAAAGTGCTGAACTTATACCACCAGCAAGTTTTTAAAGCAGGTTTTTTTAATGGCATAAGTCGGTTAAGTAGTTTTATATCAACTTTTGATAAATGTGTTAGTAGTGAGTTTTATGGCATGTTTTGCATGCCATCAAGATTCCCGAATACTATTTTATTTTACTTTTCCCTTTCATCATCATGCCATATAATTGTAAAAGCTGAGATATGACTTTGGCTTTTGAATTGTTGAAAACGACTAGAACATTTTTGTTATATTTTTATTTTCATACCGTGCAGTATCATGCTTAAATATCGAACAAGATGTATAACACACGTTCATTCACAATGATATTGTCTATTGATAAACACATTCAAAGAAAACACTATTACATTTTTTTGTATTGTGATACCTAGATTATTAGAGCAGACATTCAAGTTGACAATACAGTGAATTCCCTTTAATTGGGAGCTTTATCTGGAATTGGACTTGGAAAAAAGTCAAACCATCCTGTATTTGAATTAACCAAAAAAATAATTTCCTTAAACCTTTATTGTTACATTTAAGATATTGTGATGAAAATTTTTCATCAGTTGCTGCCACTTCAATTGCCTTTATTTATTGATATCCAAGATGAACAAATGAATGACTCAAAAGGTTCAAATAAAATCCTGAAAAATACGAAACTATGATTTTGTCTTTTTTATGAACAATGATAATGTTTGGCCATTTATGTTTCTTAGCTGTAGCATACTTCTTTATAATTCATTTTGCGACCTCAGAAACTTTAATTTTCTCTGATACCATAAACCGTACATACATTCCCTTACTCTCTGGGTAAAATGATGCTTGCTCCAATACTTCGTTGACAAAGAATTTTAGGTCTACTATCACAACCATTTCAACAACAAACTAAATAGTGATTGTGTCACTTCATTGACAATAATGTCTAAATGTTTTATTTCGGGGGAACCAATCTGTAACGATATCTGGTTTCCTTAAAATTCAGGTTATATTGATTGTTTATTGAACCGACAGTTACAACTGATTTTATTTCCAAATTGTAGCTACATATAACGATTTGTAATAATAAAAATACATTTGTTGATTTTTCAGGAAGTTTTGAATAATTTCCTTTCTGTATAACCAGTACTTGATTTATGAAGTCAGTGTTAACATCTGTTTTGGCCAGTACCAACCACGGAATTTGGATTTCACCTTCGAAAAACTCCAGCATACTGTATACACATTCCATAACAAGAGTGGTTCTGACTATTATACTGTTTTAAAATCTTCAAAACTGTAGCTTTCAATTTATCAAAATATAACTTCAAAAATTGGAATTTAACAAAATTTCCAACATAATACAGTCGATTCTGGTTACGTCTGGGGACTAACATTTTTGGTTCACTTTATCAGAGGTTCACTATATTTGATGATGTCAAAATTAAATATATAGAATTTCTCCATAACGATTGATTTTATTAATATAGAAATAGAGCAAAATAAATTAACAGTATGAACTGAAAATTTTAATATTTTTGTGTCCTTAAAAAATGAATTATTTTCAGATGTTTGCTTCGTATATTTTTGGTTACTAAGTTCTCTAGATCGTTCTCCAGAGTTGTTGCTTTTTCCATACTAGATTCTATATTACCATTTGTGTCTAAGTATCGTAATGCAGTCATGACACCCTTCAATGCCTCTTGCACTGTTGGAACTCCGACCCACTCTCCGAAGGCTCTTTTACTTGCCTAATAACATACGAGATGCTTTCAGTAGCGAGATGGCACAAGCAGCTAATGAAACTGATTGGTTTTCCGTGTGCCACAATGGATATCCCCAGGCTGTGGTAGTTGCATGCTTTATGTCCTCTGTGTAGAATTTAAAGTGCTTTGTCCTACAAAATATCGAGTAACACCAAGCTTGATACTGAAGCAAAGCAATCGTGCGTCGCTGCCGCCAGTTGTATCCCATGCTGGACACAGACCTTGTTTCCGCAATGAAACTGAGTGGTATAAGGTCATCAGTAAGGTCCCCATTCCAAGTCCACTGTCTTCACCACTTCTTTGTTTATCACTTTTGGCCGATATTTTTTTCAAGCTGACTAGTGTTGGAATTTGGAGCATTGAGATGATACATTCTTTTCCAGGAGGGAATTAATGTCCAAGACATTGTATTTTCTATGTTCATTATAACCTAATATTCTTATGCTTATTAGTAATGCAAGTGAAATGTGACCAGTGACTTTAGGTTCATTATATCCGAGTTCACTATAATTGGAGTTATTTATTGGAATATGATTGGAACATGAATTGGAATACGAATTTCAAGACAAACTTTTTTCTGATTATTCAATATTTGGATTATCTAATGTCAATTTAAAAGTACTTAATATTAAGGATGTGTTCCTTAATTACATAATTTTATTACAAGGTACCCTTTTAGGTTCTTTTTAATCCAGTTATTATTTTCATAATTATCATGCGTATGCAGAGGGTTAGGCTTCCTGGCCTGTGCCTTTTGTGCTTGCAGTAAACTTTATGGTTTAGTCCATTAAGTGTACCCGCTTCTCCCATTTCATTTGGGGTCGCTCAGTATTTTTGCTTTTGGTCTGGTGTGGTGTGGTGTGGTGTGGTGTGGTGTGGTGTGGTGTGGTGTGGTGTGGTGTGGTGTGGTGTGGTGTGGTGTGGTGTGGTGTGGTGTGGTGTGTAGTGTTGTGTAGTGTAGTGTAGTGTTGTGTTGTGTTGTGTTGTGTTGTCTGTTGTGTAGAATGATTCTAGGGAATTGGATTCTTCACATTCTTTGGATGAGTGCTGAGCCAACAGGCTTGATTTCCTTAATTTTGCATTTGTGTCTTTGAGTTCTTTTTTTCTCATGTTATCATTTCTCTCTCCTTGTAATTTTCCTATCAGATTTCTCAAAAATCTCATTTGTGCTATTTCTAGTCATTATTTCTTTCTTCTCTAATGTCCTACCTTCTGACCTGTTATGTTTTGTATTTTGGGCTTGGTGCCTGTGGTCATGCCATCCAAAGTGTCTTAATTGTCCTATTAGTTCTGTTTAATTTATTTTATTATCAATGTCTCTGAGTTCTTGTCCTAGTAAGTTTCATAAATACTCATTATTACTTTTTTGGCGACGGCGATGGTGTAATGGTTAGCATATCGAACTGTTATACCCAAGTTGGTGGGTTCAAACACGATCGAAGCCGTGGATTTTTCAGAGCGAAGAAATCCTTCGTACGCCTTCCTTCAGAGGGGAAGTAAAGCCGTCTGTCCCATGTTAGTAGATTTACTTGCATGTAAAAGATCTTCAAGCCTAAATGATGCCTCTGAGCTACATTCAAATCACCTGTTTCATCGCCCGTGAAATACCTCCTTTCTCTTCTAAGTTGGTGAAAGGAGCGTAGCGAAATTTGCGTGGTCAGATGGAAGAGCGTGCCTGATGGCCCGAGGCTCGACGCGTAAAATATAGCATCAATTCAATGCAATTATTTGTTCTATGATTGATGCTTCTATTACTATCTTTGGTCTTCTTAATTCATTTACATGGAACACCCTACTTTTCTTGAGTGAAATTTTCATTTTATTTTACCTTATTATTTTCCACAATGTGTGACCTGATTTTTGAAGTTTATCCTCAAGAGTTTATCATCAGTGTTAGGTTGTGTACATACAATAGTGTGCTGATTTTACTGTTTCTGTTTATGTGCAGTCGACCCCGATTATTGTGGACTTTTGGGGACTAACATTTTTGGTTCACGTATCCAATGATAACAAAATTTAACAGAATTTCTCCATAATGATTGATTTTATTAATATAGAGATATAGCAAAATACATTAACAGCATAAACTGAAAAGTTTTAACATCTTTATTTGCCCTTAAAAAATAAATTTCTTTTCCATTGTTTGCTTCGTACTTTTTCATTAGTAATTCCTCTAGATTCTTCTTCACAGTTCGTGAGTTCGTGCTCTAACCATAATTGCTTCTATACTGTCCTCTGTATCTTAATTATTGTAATGCTGACTTGACACACTTCAATACCTCTTGCACTGTCGGAATAACGTCCCATCTTGGAAGGCCCTTTTACTCACTAACTAATATATGAGATGCTTTCAGTAGCTGGATGCAGCTACTGAAACCTATTGCTTTTCCGCTTGTCACGGCGGATATTGCCAAGCTGTGCCAGTTGCGTGCTTCCTGTCGCCTATGTAGAACACAACGCACTTTAACCCACAGAATATCAAGTAACACCAAGATTGATACTGAAGTAAGTAATCGTGTATCACCACCGCCAGTTGTATCCCAAGCAGGACACGGTCTTCCTTTCTGCAGTGAAACTAAGTAGCATAAGGTCATCAGTATGGTGTCCATTCCTGGTCTCCTGCCTTCACCCCAGGGGACACTACTTCTATTATGGTCTTTGGCCATTATTTTTTCAAGCTGCCTAGTGTTGAAATTTGTGGCAGTGAGGTGATATATTCTTTTCCAGGGGGGAAATAATTTTCAGGATGTTGGATTTCCTACGTTCACTATAGCCAAGTTTTCAGGTTCACTTTAACAGTCTTCTTATACTTCTTTCTAATGTAAGTGAAACGGGGCCAGTGATTTAAGTTCACTATAACCGAGAGTTCACTATATTAGAGTTCACTATAACCGGTTTCAGCTATATATCCTTTGAGTTTTTGTTTCCTTCCATTTCTATGTCAAGTTGTGAATCTATGTTGAATGGACATAGGGTCTTGGCTTAGTTCTACGTTAGTGGAAAGATTTTTAGTTGCTTATAATTTTTTATTATTACAAGTGGGCAAAGAGTGCGACAAAATGGGCCTATTTGAAAAAGGGTTTACTTTAAATAAATATTAATAGAGGCAACAATTGAATATGAAAAATTGAGTTAATGTTGATTAATGTAAAATGTATTTATTTCATTGATTGGGCAAATATGCCCAAATACATAAGCTTTCCACTACACGTATAATATGAATATAAAGGCGACTCCACACATGCGGTATGCAGCGAATCCTGAGCAACCCCTTGCCAAATCCCGAATAGTGTGGACGGGTTGCTTGCAATTCGCTGTGCGCCCAACATTTGGAATTCGCCCCACCGACCGCATGTCGGTGTTGAGGGCACATCAAAGGGAGTGAACATTCGCCGAACACATCAGCTGTTCGGGATTGGGCGAACACTGGCTCGTAGCTTGGTGAATGCCGAATGTGTGGAGCCGCCTTTATACAATATATGTTACAATAAGAACCAAAAACAACACAATAATATTAAGGCTACATGTTTGTATTTCAGTCTAATTGCATTCATTAACTGCATAATTTAAAATATTTATTGAAAATGTACAATTAGGGCTGACCCCTTCGTGATACAACTTAATTAAGTAGGCCAAAATAGATCTAGATTTATATTCCCCGAATGAATTTGCTTTTTTGTTTGTGGATAACTAGCAATCCTATTTGTTGATGTACCCCTCAATCCAAATTGATTTATTAAGTTTATTAATATGTTGATATTGACTTTAATGTTAAAATTACTCTTAAGAGCAGTCAATAGAACCATTGTTGCTTAGATAAAAATCATCTTGTTCCACTAGTTCTCTTGTGCACTCTAGTAGGATCATCTCGTTGCAATAACAAACAGTAGTCAGCCATCATTGATGTATTCCATTGCCCTTAGTAGCCCTTTTCAATGTCTAATATCTTGGTGAAACCTCCCACCCTGTTCTTCACTCATTGCTCTCAGGTTTCCTGGAAAACAGTCTAAATGGGGATGAAGGAAATACATTTTCAGGCTCATGATACATCTTAAGGCTTCATATTTTTTTCAGCATATTATTTACATAATACTCATAGTTTGGATCCTTATAATTTCCCAAGAACTTATGAACTACTTCTTTGAAGCCAATCCAAGCTTTCCTTTCTGGAGGTGTTATATATACTTCAAAATGTTAATCTTTAGCTTGTTCTCTGATCTGTGGCCCTACAAAAATATCGTCTTTGACTTTTCCTTCTGAGAGTGTGGGAAATTTGTCGGTTAGGTTCTTAAAAACAACTTTCATTCTTATCCAGTGTCTTAGTAAATTGCTTCATTAGTCCCAATTTAACATGTAAGAGAGGTAACAAAATTTTGTCAGAATCAACTAAGCTGTTTTTTTATAGTTCTTGGAACCTGAAATCAGTGTGTTTCTTCGAAGCCATTCTAATGTTGTCCAATGATTCTTTCTATCTTGGCTGTTCCATTCACAAATGTGACATAGGTACTTGGTGTAACCACGTTGTCCTAACAACACGTACAAAACCTTTAAAACACTGCAGATCATCTTTTTATATTCTTCATAATTTACCTTTTCAAGTAGCAATTTAAGATTGTCATATGACTCTTTAAGATGGATGGAATATGTGACTGATACAGATGGTAAAGTGTTACCAATGTGTAGCAACACACCTTTTAAACTTCTTTTGCTTGCATCAATAAAAAGCCTCCATTCATCTGTTTTATACTCTCCTCCTAACATTTATGACGTTTGGAATGTGAGTGCAATATAGTAAGGAGTTTTCCTGATTAAAGAAACATTCTAAGTCTTTCTCTCTTATGTCTGTAAACTGTAACATACGTTCCTGGAGCTAGAAGATTGTTTTCTCTCAGGAGTAAAGCTAGAACTTCAGAACCATCCTTTGAGAGACTTAAATCTCTGACCAAATCGTTCAGTTCTGTTTGTGTTAAAGGTTTGAGTTTGTGTTTTCTGCTTGTCCAATCAGATTCTTCAGCTCGCATTGAACTTGAATCAGAATGCAGTACTTCCAGGTGCAAAGGAGGTTGTGGTATAGGAACATCAGTGCCATATGGTACAGGTCTTCTAGCAGATTCCAAATCAGCATAAACCATTCCGTGTCTGTTCTTTGTATTGAATTCTTTTACTTAGCAAATACAAAAATAACAATTGTCTAGATGGTTCTTTGGCTCACACCACACCATAGAAACTCCAAAACTCAGTGCCTTCCTCGTCCCCTTCAACCAGTTTCTTAACTCTACAATACAAACACTGTACACTTTAAGAGGGGCCCACAGTTTGTCCTAATCCCCTGGTTTCATTCCAAAATAAGCGTTATAAACACTTCTAACAAATGAAGGTATATTCTGTTTCTGTTTTGCAGTCGTAAAACGTTCACAAATATAACAAAATGTGTTTGGGTCATTCACACACTGTCTTTGCGTGGTTATAGTAGCACAACAAATATGTAAACAAACTAGTCCTTCGAAACACACTGCTTGAGATACATTCAAATATCCTAATCAATACTGGTTGATTTAACTTTTGCACAGTGTTTGCTATCATAAGCATAAAGCTAGGTATACATGTATTCGTAGATCAATGAATATAACACTGTAATGTGCTGCAATCTGGCTGTGTTCTGTTACAAATGATGCAAAATGAACTGACATAATCAACGATCACGAATAGATATTTGCGCTTCTAATGTGTGATAATGTGTTCATTTTCAATATCTTTTTGATCACAATTACTGAAATTATTGAAAATTGTGATGTGATAGAACAAAAGTAAGGGTATTAATGGATTCAGATGACCAACATGTATTAAACAAGTGTCAAAATCAAAAAAGAAAAATCCATGTTGACCTATGATATTAGTAAAAATTGTTCTTACAACCTAGAGGAAATAAAATCTATAGTTAAATAGTTGAATCAGGCGACTTACGTCTCCGTCAATATGTAAAATGTAGCTGTAAATTATATTAATGTAGCTAAATGATTTTGATATATGTGGATAAGACAGTGCTCAATTATTTTCCAACACCTGCATAAGGTATAAACCAAATGTTAATATTGTTTTCGACACTGATAGTTTGTGGTGCAGGGGAAATCGTCCTTCCAAACATTTTGTCTGCAACTGTGGAAGACATCTACAATGGCAGTGGGCCAGGAGCTGACCAAGAGGCTGCTTTGCCCACTATCACACTGCCATTGAATGACTATTTCCAAATTGTCTACAGTCTATCAGCCTGGAAAACACTATCCACATAAATTGAATGTTCTTGTAATTGAAAATTCAAAGCACTTGCATTCTGTTCTCCAACCTGTCACACAATCGCATTGTATCTGTTCTACCCTCTCCTTGCACCTGATCTGCTTTTTAAGAAGTGAGCTACATTAACATTTTTTTCTGGATATTTGTTTGAGAATGTGTCCAGTGTGTTTGTATATTTGCTTTTGCATGTTAACTGAATGACTTACCATGTTTCAAAATTCTCCAGATGTGGCGTAGATATTTCCTTAAAATTTCTTATAAATTTGTATTCATAGCATATATTCATATATTTAAATAAAAAAAAAGTACTAGTTATTTTCAGTCCAGTGAATATTACTTAAATATTTTGAACTCCTTGATTTTCTTGTACTTTTGTTGAGCTATTTGTGTTTTTTTTCTTGTTTCTTTGTTCTGTTTTCTTCTTACGTTTCAGAATTTTAGTGTCTGTAAAAGTTCCTTTTTCAATGATATTGTTAAAAATACACCAAACTTTGTTAATAGATATTGAGAGAATGAGATGCTAGTTTTGACAGTTAGCTTAGTGTTTTTTGTATAATACTACTTTTAATATATTATAGTATTAATATTTTTATTATACCCTGTTAGCAGGGGGAACACTTACTCCGAAAGGTGGTGTATGGAATCCTCCAGATGGAAGTATATCACCTCCACCCCCTGGTACTGCTGGAACACCAATGATGAGTAGTGTTGCTAAGGTGGTTCAGCCCACAGCTACAGTGACAAGTGTGCCAGTATGTGGACCGAGTAAGTTTGTCTATTTATTTATTTGTATGTTGATTTAAAAATGTTTTCTCTGGGTTACCATATTTTCCTGAAAATTAATGAAAATATCTCAAATGGAATTGATGTAGATGAATTAAACGCTAAGTTAAATGAATTATGTTATGCATTCAGAAGTTTTTTAAATTCAGTCCCCAAACTTTTGTTTAACTTGGTGTGTACATGTTGCATATGTATGCTCCCACATTGTAGGTCTCCATCATATCTCATCAACACATCCTCTGCTCTAACGTCAAAGGTGACATTTCATGACACCAAACTTCTTATGAGAATTGTGGATATTCTGTAGGGAATAGGCTCTCTATTTGCGAGATTTATTCTGCACTTTCTCTAAAATTGTCTTATTGGTAATGGCGGCACCATACTATATTTGCATATTCCAGCTCATGCCTGATATGTGTAGGGCAGATTTTCTTTATTGCAGGCAGTTGCAAGGTCAACAACACTTTTTTCATTAAGTATGTCATGATGTTGACCCTTTTAGTGACTGATCTCTCTTCAAATTATGGGATGTAACAACATCAAGGTCATTCTGTTGCGATTGTGTTGAGTGGCTGTTTTCCAGTGGTTTAACAATGTTGAAGATGATTCCTCTTGAGATCTAGAATTTTGCGCATGGTGGTAGAGAAAGTAGCCAAGTTTCCAACCATTCATTTATCGATTTAATGTTGGATTGTAGTGCCTAGAAATGCTTTAGTAGGTTAGCAGAAAATCTTGGTGTCATTGACATAAATGTTCCCTTCAGAAGATAGATCTCCAATATTGCTTTTGTATAGCACAAGTAGTAGGAATCCTAAAACTGATCCTTGAGGAACTCCACTAGTAACCTGCCTTGGTGTTGAGAGTTCTTCTGCCTACATTCCACTGTATGATTCCGCACGAAAGACTTTCTTGGATCTATTTAAGCAATTTTCCTTATATTGGGATTTGGACTTAAAATGTAGTTAGTTGTGTGGGACTTGTCAAATTCTTTGGAAAATCTAGGTAAATTATGTCTAAAAAATGACCTTCATTCATTGCTTTACTCCTCACATCAAGTGAGCTAATCAGATGTGATCTAGATTTGCTCTAGATTTGCTAGTTGATCTTTCTGGAACAAAACCATGCTATTTTGGAATATAATTGCTTGTGAATGTATAATCAAGAAGGTTCGGGACAATATATCTCCATGACTTTTCTCATGATGCTAATGAGACTTATTGGTGTGTAATTTGTGGCTGTCTGTTTGTGACCATTTTTTAAAAACCGGTGTTATGGTTCCTTTTCTTCATACAGAAATTATCTTATCTTAAGGTTTTTATTTTATTGCATACTAGTCTTAGTTTTAAAAAAAATATTTTTACATGGTAAGCAAAAGTTATGTAATGCTGCAATAAAAAATGATTTGATGAATGAATAAAAATTTTCATATAATCTGAGAGAAAAGGAACATATTGAATTTTCTATATCTGACTTGGCCTCTGTTGAGCTGCTTTTACTTTCTCGCCTATGTTACTATACTTATTAAAAAAAGTATTGTAATACTGCAGCTAAAAGTGGCAATTTTTGTCAGATAAACTTGTATTGAGGGCCCCTGATATTGCAAAAGTGTATCAGTCTTGTTCCTATATATAGTAAATTACTTCCTCTAACATATTGTGTATTTAAAATCAACATATTAGTCCTGATTAGTTAGCGGATCCGTGACACTGAAAACTCAGTTTCTGGCAAAACTCTCATTTTGACTGTCTGCCTGGAGTAGGTAAGATAACAGATATTTGACGTATCGCCATGTATTCCTCTGTTTATTCAGAGGGAAATTGTAAAGCACTTTGAGAGAAATACAGTATTTAAATCAGGTTAATGTTCATAATTCATATCTGTGTTTGTTCACAAAATGTGTCTTTAATTATATATGAAATTTGTGAAATAATTTTTGTTACATTATAAGAAAAGTATTCCCTTAGTTTTGAAATATAAGTTATTTTCATTTGTTTATGTCCAATTTATTGGGTGTTCACAAGAATTGGATTTGTTTTTTTCAGGGACACATAAGAAAGGAGGTATTTGTAGGTGTATTCAACTTGCAATTATTTACAACTTGCAATTTTGTAGGTACATGCTAGGTTCTGAAATGAAACTAGTGCTCCTACAGAATAGCACAGACTTTCCCATATTAGTTTTCTATTTCCTTTGATCTTGGTTAGCTATTTGAACTAGCCATATATTCTTGCCTGCTGCTATCTATCACCGTCCAAATTACATTTTATTGGCATTTTCCTAATTTTTAGGTTTTCTAATTGCAGAGTGGAAATATTATTTTAAGATTATTAAAGAACAGTAAAACCTAGTCCTAAATGGTAATTTTCTTTAAAAAAATTTGGAGCTGTTTTGAAAAACTGGCATTTAAGAGCTACTGTAAATTTGAAATTTCAAGCTCTTTTTCACAGAAAATTTTTAAGTTCTTGAAAAACTTAATTTGAAGTCATTTAACTTGAAGAGCTGAAGTACTTTAACTTTCAAATACAATAGTGTTTACAAATTGCTGGAAATGTGCATATCAATGGCATGAGAGATCTTCCAAAAAAATTTACATTTGTGTTTTTTTTTTTTAAATTTTTTTAATTTTTTTTTTATTTTTTTTATTTTTTTACAAAAAAGAATACACTGAAATTAACTTCATGTCATATTAAAGAGTGCAGTTATCACTATCTGTTCGAAATGATTGAAGAAAAAATTTGGAGCCATTTCTGAGAAAATGGCATTTGAGCGTTTCTGAAAATCTGGAATTTTGAGTTTTCTAGACACTTTATATGACATTATTTAAAGCACATGTACTCATAAGTACAAGAATGTGAACAAATTGCAGGTAATATAAATATTAACAACATGAGAGGTAAGTCAAAAAAATTACATTTTTGTAATTTTTGAAAAAACAAAAGAATTGAGTAATATGGCGTTTATGTCATCTTATAGAGTACATTTAGCACTATCCCTACCAAAAGTTTATTTTTGTAATTTTTTAAAATTGCACATATTGCATGCGCTATTGTGTGAAAACTACTAAAATTTTCAAAAGAAATATACATGATCTTATTGAAAGAACTCGCTATGGAGAACAAATTTTATTTGAAGGAAAAATATCTATCTTCAATTTTGTAGTTGTAGGAAGACACTGAAAAAAATTAATACTTTTGAAATTTTCGAAAATTCAGATTTAACAGAGAAAATCGAATCTATGTCATCTTATAAGTCTTATAACCTATGTCATCTTATATGTTACTCTATTCTTACAAGAAATTTAAAGAATAAATTTGGAGCCTTTTTGAGAAAATTTTGAAAATGTCCTGGGTGCTCTTTATAAGTACCCCCAAATTAAAAAAAAAAATTGCAAAATTTCAAAGATTCAACTCGAGCCAGATCTACACAGGTTTCTTCAATTTGAAAAAAAAGACAGACAGATGGACATTCTGCAAAAAACACTTTTTTGGTATCGGGACCCCAAAACATGAATTTCTGTTGAAATTTTTTTTCCCGCACCATAACTTTTCCTCTACTACGTATATTACTTTGTATATACATATGTATACGGGAAAGTAAAATTCCATTGTTTCATGTTTGAACAGTTTGTTGAATGTCCTATCAGTACTCTCAACTTTTAAGTATTTATTTTGCAATTGTAGTATTTTTTCTAAAATTTTATTTTGAATTGTAGTCTTCATTCTAAATAGAAATACTGATTTCATTAATCAGTTATAGTATCAATTCTAGTTGCGCGGAATAATATATTTACTTTAATAATTTGTAGCATGTGTTTTGAGTTTGGTGAGACTGTAATAATACTTTCTTTTTCCTGGAATTTGTTAGTGGATGAAAGCATTTGTTTCGTCTAAATGATTATTTGAAGGAATTTACTAAGAATTTTCATTATAGGAAGGCAGGTTCTTTCAGGAAAATTTATTTTTTGATGCTAATGTTTGGTGAAACCACATCCTTTCAAAACTATAGACTTTGACTTTGAGGTCTGGACATAGAACATTTAGTTTCCGTTGCCTGTGTTTTCGTATCATTTGAAATATATTGTTTCACGTATTCAACCATTTTTACTGTAGTGATAATTTTTGTAGCAGTGTCTAATATAAGATGTTTTCTGGATGGGGGAATGTGAACGATATTAGTGCAAAATGGTTTCCACGGTGTTCCACAAATACATTGTGGTGATAAAACAACGTACGTCCTATTGTTTGTTCAGCCATGCGATTCTGATCAGAGCGATTTCAGTTCAGAATGATTTTTTGACACTCATTGATGCCAAACCAAATTCGAGGTGGCGTTTAGCACGTAGAAATGAATTATTTCACAACTTTGGCTAACTTGTGCTTTAGCAATTTTACTCATTATTCTCGTTATTCCACCATCTGGTGAATGTTTGCATGATATTAATGTATTTATGTACTTAGAATGCAAGAAAACCTTTTGGCGCTCCAACCTATTTGGCAGGCGAAAGACATTTTGCAGTTAAGCAGCCTTCAGATGCGTAACTGTTTTAGAATGTATCAGAAAAATTGTCTATTGGCCTGAACAGACCATATTAACACTACATAAAAAGATTCATGCTTCAGAACCTGGTGAATATGATCTGGACTAAAGTCATTTTATTACCAACATATGTATTTTTTTGCAAGGAACCTAACAACATGCACAGCATAAAATATTTTAATATTGGAGTAAAGCCCTTTAATAAGTCATGATTAAATTATGTAATTGTAAATTAAGGTGAATTCTCATTCCGTTGCTGAAATGTTATTGTTAATCCATTTTTATGTTTGAACAGTTATAAGTAATGGAAACTATAAATTGCTTATGTAAGAACTGAAATTATTTGCGTTTAATTTCAAAATTATTTTGGAAATTGTACAATTTTTTTTACCACTATTTTTTATTATTATTATTATTATTATTATTATTATTATTATTATTATTATTATTATTATTATTATTAAAAACTCTACTGATGAGGGAAACTGGAAGTAATCACAATGCATGTTTTGCAGCAACTGGCATTGCAAGATCAGTTTCTCCTGGGCAAGGACTACGAAATATTGCGTATTCCCCCACCACAGTTCCTGATTCAAGAGTTCTTGCTCCTGCAAGGGATTCAGCAGCTTGGTCTGGTAGCAGTGGTGCATCATCTGGTGGGCCGTCAGCATCAGCCCCAAGTGATTCTCCTACAACTCAGGTAAAGTATCATTGAGAAACCAATGGTACTTCATTAAAATTAGAAGTATTCATGTATTCATGATCAAATTTTCTCACTTAATTTAATTTATATTTCATTGAAAGGAGATTGCAAAACCTGTGTATTTGTATATTTTTTGTTAATCTTAAGAATATCCCTTGAGTTTTGAAAATAATATTACGTATTTAGCGTGTATTAAGAACTTTTTGTGACTGTTCATTGGACGTGACAAAATTTATTCTTCAAAACGCCATTTTTTGTGGTTCATTGCTCTGTGTATAATGTTGCACATGGAAGTTGGATTGTATTTGCTTGCTACAAATATTCTGCCATTCGCTTCCTTAATTAAGAGTATTTCTTTATGGCTTCCTTTCCTTGTTCTGCTTGTGCAAGATCACTTGGACAGCAATCTTTATTTCTGAACATCCAATAAATATTCGATCATGTAAATTCGCTAATCAAGTATGAATGGCCACATATTAGAAAACAGAAAGATGATATAAAGCATAACACATAAAAACTGTTTATCTGTACTATTTTCCTTGTTAAAAAAATCATTAAAAATTGATCCATTCTCATTTTGCAGAGCATTCCGTGACCCATTGGAATTCAAAAAAGTACTTTTCCTTGTTTTAAAGCGAATCTATTGTCTTTGTGAAAAGAAATCCCTTTCTTAAACTGAGCTTTTTCTAATGCTCACAGTGAAACTAAGAATATAAGTCAAATAGGTTGAAGCTTTTGTAAATGATTAAATATCTTAGTAATGTTAACAATTTGGATTATTCTTTAAGGATGCTACTATTGTGATATGCTTTATGGTTTTTACCAGATTATTATATGAAATCTGAACAAACTTTATTTAACAGCATTTACTTTTCTGTAAATAGTATTGGTAACGGTTTCATTTTTATATTTCTACTAGTGTATAATAAGCTTCTCCATTTATCTTTTGTTATTTGATCATTACATGTACATTCAACTCTCATGACTTAATTTAAATACCATTTTATTACTTATAATGTATTTGATTAACCACTTACTAGGTACTAATTTGTCAATTATTACCTTGAACTCAAATGCTTTTAATTTAATGATATGCACTGATCTGCAATGTACTCTATTGGGAAAGGTTTGGGGATTTGTGGAAATTTAAGAATGAGGAAAATACTGTACTTGCTGAGGTGGTTAATTTGCATGTGAAATGTTTCATGGTTTACAAGCTTTCAAGTTTGTACTCATAATGGAATGTATAGAAAAATGCTGTCTTGTGTGTGAAGGGGCTGCAATTTATTGAACTAATGTGTTGTCATAGTGTAAGGAATTTATTTTATTCAGTGAACATCATTGTGAAATGAGCATTTTTAAACTGTATACACGCAAAGCACATACTTCATTGAGTATATAGAATATTACAAAAACCTTTTAAAGCAATTCAAGTTATTTTTTATCTGACAGTAATTTTATTCTTTCACTTGTGTGTTTAACAAGCATATTTTAAAATTTCATGTATTTTAATCATCTTTTTATTATCTTAAATTCTTAAATTATATTTTCTTTGTTTATATGTTTGCAACTGACTCCTGGCTTCTATTGACTGGATTAAATGAATGGAGGCTTCATTCAGAGAAGTGTCCAAAAATGTCTTACAGTAATTTATTTATGTTTGTAGATTTTGATTTTGATGTATTTTTATTTTAGATTAATTTTTCAGAAGTTTGCAATAGTATAGACCATTAAATGAAAATGTTGTTTTTTTTTTTTTTTTAAGAGGAGGTTTTATGTTAAGAGGAGTAATCCTCTTAACATATGTTAGTCATACATCAGACAAGTCGTAACTCGTTACTTTTTATCACCTTTGGCCAGGGGCTCAGTGCTGTTAGTATCCGGGTTCCCAGAGAGTTCTTTTTTAATCATTATTTAGTAAATAATTTACATGAACTACCCAACAGTTTGTTAGTATCATCTTCAAAATCAGGTTGTAATTTACCTTTTGTTGAAGAAGATCGAAAATTTAACAGTGATGTTTGATATATTTGCAATGTATGTTTACAGAGGGAAATAGGGAAGCACTTTGAGAGAAATCCAGTATTGAATTCATATTGGTGCTGATATTTGTGTTTGTTGATATAATGTGCTTCACAATTATATACAAAATTTGTGAAACAGCTTTTGTTACATTATAAGAAAGGTATTTCTTTAGTATTAAAATATAAGTTATATTTGTTAGAATGATATGTGATATGTGCTTTGTGTCAGGGTGCACAATTTACTTGGTGTTCACGAGAGTAGGATTTAGTCTTTTCAGGGACATATCAAAAAGAAGGCATTTCTAGATATATTCAACTTGCAAGTACTTACACATTTTTTAGGTACGTTCTAGGGCCTGAAATAAAAAATTACATAGTTTCGCGTTTGAAAAGTAGGTCCAATGTTCTATTATTACACTCCCAACTGTAAAGTATTTATTGTACTATTGTAGTCATTTTTGTCTTCATTTTGAAATAGAATTACTGATTTAATTAATCAGTTACACATTATAATATTTAAAACAAGTTCTCTATAACTTTGTTACGAGTGTTTTGAGTTCTGGTGAGACTGTGATAAAACTCTCATTTTCCTAGAATTTGTGAAGCAATGGAAGACGGAAGCAATTGTTTAATCTAAATCATTATTTGAATGAAATTAATAAGGAGAATTTACATTACAGGAGGACAAATTCTTACAGGAATTTTTTTCTCCCAAGATAAACGAAATTACTTTGACATGCGTAATTATGTACAATTGTTATCGACTCCTTTCAGATGATTTCTTTCTTCTGTTTATCTTGTTGATCTGGTTGAGTATATTTCTGGTTTTATTGCAATCCTTCCTTTTCTTTTAATCATTTTTCCCATTCTGTGAGACATTTTCTGAATTTTTCCCCCCTTGGAACTCTTTACTCTCATATATTTCAAAGATTAACAAACTTACATATTAGATTGACCTTTGACTTACGAAAGAAAATTGTGCTCTGTTGATATTTGACCAATAGATCTATTATGTGAAGATTGTGAAAACATTGGACATGATCTGAATTGAGTCATATCCTTTTTAGTTTTCATTTACCATACTTTTTTATATTAATCAGATGAGTTTATATGTATTGGGACAATTCTTGGGATTCATTCAGTAATGTGATAAAGAGTGGCATTAAGTTACTGTTTACAATTTGTCTTCCATTATATGGAAAACACTCTTCATACTTGACACTCACTTAAGACATGACAGTGTATTTTGCAATCGAAACATTTATTTTAGCCGATTTGGGAGCATTTTCCTACATTACCTTTGCTAGAAATTGTATGTAGGCATTTTGGCCTTGGGTGTGACGTCGTGTGTACCTCACCAGGTGGTTGACAAGAGGACGCCACAGGCTCAGGTGGTGCAGGTGACTCCACGAGTGAGTCTTTCTGCTTCTCCGGGCACCAAGCTGTTCACGACAACTCAAGGGAACAAGCTGACTGTCCATGTCACTACCAATGCAGGCATGTCTCAGCCTGCTGAATCGGCATCTATCAGCGTGGCAGCAGCAACAGCCGCTGCTTCTGCAGCTGGAGGCAATTTACCTCAGCCCCCTCCTAAGAAGCCAGCTCCTCCTGGTCGTGGCATCCCTCCCCCTGTTCCTCCCAACAAACCTGTTGTACCTCCAAAGAAAGAAGTGGTGGCAGCTCGTCGACCGGACAGCGCACAACCTGCAGACTCTATTCCCAGTGATGGGAAAACCCAGAAGACTGTGGTTGGACCTACTGCTGTTAAATACGGAGTAAATCTGTCAAAAGATAAGCTTCATGTTGGAAGTTCCCAAGCTGGAGATGTGGTTGACAGTAGACGTGACCCGCAGGTGGGTGTGGGATCTCAGCTCTTGGGAGAGGAACCTACTTCTACCCCAGCCAGTGCACGCAATGGCACAAGTGGTGAAAATGCACGTTCTGCATCAGTTGCATCAGCCCCCCTACCTGTAAACATGCATGATAATTCACCTGCACCTGTGTCAGGGCAAGGTCTCGATATGTTAGGTCAAGAACTTGCTGACTTTCAACAGATGCTAGTTTCAATGGCTACAGGCAAAAGATCATGATTAACCCGTTAGCCATGATCGAGCAAGATTTATGTATTTTTTGTGTGTTTCATTTATTTAAGACTGTTTATTTTAAACATGAAATTTAGTTGAGCTTTATTAACAAAAAGAAACAGTTCGTGACTTCAATAATGGATTGTTTCTTTACTGTAGTTATATGTAAATATACATGTATTTTATTTGCTTGGCAGCAAGTGGTCATGATGATGTGACAGAAAAGTCTTTGTGATATCATCCAAAGTTTTCGGAGTTAGTTATGGCAACTCACACTAAGGCATTTAATTTTTGAAATGCTTTGAAATAATTTTGTTTTAATTCTACATTCAAATGTAGGATATTGTTGCTTTAGGTTCAGGTTTGGGCCTGTTTTTTGCTCCTATTGGAGATTGTATGCGAACAGACACTTTCATATCGACTGCCTTTCACAAGGTAGCTGTTTTCAGTAGTTAATAATGTACCTGATGTGACAGTAGATTTTCTTGTGATTTATTGGATAATTTTTTGATGAATATGTTTTTGTCTTCCTAGTTTGGAATGTTATTCAGTAAGTTTAAATATGTATACCAATATTTGTCAGATTCATTTCTGAGAATATTTAGAGTAGACAAAATTGCTATAGCTTTTGGTATGCATGGAACAAATTGTGATTCTGAACTGTGTGTGTTGCATCTGAAATATGAAATGTGTCTCACACAAAAAATATATATTGCTTAGTAATTTCTTCTTGCTTTTGGTAAAGAGACATATAGAAACCTGAAGCCATTATGCATAAATTGTAATCTTTTCACTTGCTAGATCACTTGATTGTGTAAACATTAGTTCAGTCTCAATTCTGTTGTAAGCCAATTCTTTATACTGTGGTTGAATTTAAGCATTCCAACTGTACATGCTCATAGCATGCTTTGCGTGATGTTTTCCTCAAATGCATGTTTACATTTTGTATATATAATCTTACATTCCCCACAATCAGTGAACATATTCAGAAAGCTTTTTAATAAGTTCAATTTGTGGATCAATATGTTGTAGATTATTATGGCAAATAGATGTGTTTTTAAAAAAGAAAAGTATTTCCTATGGTATAGGAATCTTCTTAGTACTTGTTCATTGAGCATGCTGTATTCTTGGCTTCAGATTTGTATATTTCTTTACTTAATGCATCTGCACATGCTTTTTACTTAATTTCAAGGTCTAAATGGAAAATGTTTTTATATTGATTTTGTTTTAAGTATGCTGACATAGATTTATATTGTCTTCCAAAGGCAAAATGACATTGACATGCAATGCATCTTGATCAATAATTATGTGTATAGGTGCACTATTGTCTATAATTAAATCTCGGTTACATAAAATTTACCAAGATAGTTATGTTAAACTGTGTAGTAGGGTCACATGTGGAATAAAAAAAAAAATGTTATGTGACATACGAAGTCAGCAATGAAATTGCTTTTTATCTTAGATTATCTGAATAAAAATTTAATTAAGAGAGTTTAGTTTTAAGAAGTAATGACTATTAGTAAAATGCAATGTGACATTTTGTTTTGTGTGCAGTTATATATATGTGTGTTCAGTGATAAAATTGAACTAAAGAAATTTAACCATATGCTTAAATACTTCGTGTTCAGCAACAAATGGAAGTTAGAAATATATGATTAAAAATTATTCATTTGTGCAGTACGGGCCCTATGTGTACAGATGTGTATTGTCATGTTATTACATTCTAAGCAAAAGTTATGGTATTAGATTCCATTTTGAACATTGCATGTCATTACTTATTGCAAACATTAAAATGTGTATGAACATCAACCACATTAATAAAAAATCAGTTGCAGAATTGTGATTTAAGTTTTCCAAATAATTAGAATATAGAACTTCATTTTGTTCCATATGCATTGTTCTCTTAATGATGCAGGTAATTTGTAATTGCCTTTTTTGAATAGTATCAGTTGATAGTCTACTAGAAAAACAGATATATGATATTTGTTTGAAATTTTTCTTGAGCATTCTAAGTTAATTTTAATTATTTAAATGAAGTAGCTTGTTGCATGTTTACTGTTCCTCCTTTTTATGTAATACCTTGCCATATCTTTTACTCTTTGCCCTTGCCCTTTATATCATGTAATACTAGTCAAAGTATAACTGGGAAGCACATTTATTGTATATAGCACTTGATGTAGTTTATCATTGAAGAAAATTGTCAACTATGCCAATGTATCAATGCTAAAACAAATAGTGGATACTCAAAGGTATTTATTTTTAGCATTTGAATCATGTTTATCAGGTATAAAATGATTGCACATTTTTTATTGAAATGTGTTATGCATATTTACATAATTTGCTGTATGTTGTATGCATTAAATTCCATGCATTACTATTATTTTGACTTTCTAAGTGATTTCTTGTATTCCCTTCTTGTCATGTTGCATCATATTATTAAAATAGCATTTTGTTTTCTAATGAAAGATTGGGAGGAGTAAAACATTTTTAATTTTCATCATTATTTTGTTTATTTTTTTATTTTGCATTAATCATGGCATTCATTATTTATTTTGCATAATAGATTGTAGGTATGTGACAAGCGTTAAAGGAGGCATGATATTAATTGAAATAGCAAATTACTACAATTATGGTGGAAGTCAAAATTCAACAATACATACTGTTTGTTGGGAAATGCATATTTTTTCTTGCAAGGTTATATCTTGCAATAGTTAAGTATTTCTGACCTGCTGTTACTATAACAATAGGTTGTAAAGAAATATTTTTATATCAACAAGTATTGTGAATTAAGTCTTTGAAGATCCAATTAGATATTATGTTCAGTTGCAAGAATTTCATAATGGCAGTGCTTTCATTGCTTTTCATGTAAACAGAACAAAATAATATTCATTCACTATTTTCAATTCTTTAATTTTTCTTGTTATCTCAGTTTTTATTTCATACCAGTTTTACTGTGTGTACCAAAAGAAAGAATAAAATTCAAAATTCTGAGCTGCTTGTCAAAACTGAAACTTTTACATGTAGTCTTAATTTAAGTTTCAATTTTTACCTTTTGTTTAAAAGTTTTTACTAATGAAATATGCAATATGAGTTGTGATGACATCTAATTTAACTATGGAATTCCTGTCATTTCTGCATTCCGTATTAAGAAAAACATTAATCAAATCAGTGGATTCAACTATAAAAACAAAATTATTCAAAGAAGACTTTTGGGATTCAATTATTTTATTAAAATTAGTAAGTTTTGAAGTCAAAGGACTGTTTGGAAATTCATAAATGACATTACTAGCCAAACATGTCAATGGCTATTGGTTATATTAAGCCATTGACTAGCCTTAATATTGTAATAATATTTACAATCATAGCAGTAATTATGATATTTTAACAAGACTAGAGAGAAAAACAAATTTTGATGTCAAGAGTAGTTTGTCAGAGTGAATTGTGAAGAAAATGACAAACCACATTGCAGGTATTGTTCTGCATGTGAAACTGAATGCTAGTTTTAGCATGCTTTTTGTTTGTTTTATATCTTTTTTATTGCAAGTTATGGAAATGAATGTAGACAGCATTTCAGATTTTCATTTCCTGCTTTACAAATTTTCTTTTCTAATAATTGCTTCTTGCTAATACATGAAAATGTTATGCTAATGAAATGATACATCAAAAAAAGCTTCAAAATCATTCTTTCAAGATGTTAACAATTTTGAATGTTAAGATATATTATTCCCTAGAGACATTTGAACTCGTTTGATGATGTCTGTTGCTTATACATTTGTTAGTATGTACTTCAGTGAATTAGTTTTGCTTTGTCAAGTTCTTGCTGAGTTATTTCCCAATATTTCAATCTTTGAAGTGAAATTAAAAATCAAGGAACCCATGTGTTATTCCTAAATGTCAACTGAGGACGTCATGTTGAAATATGACTTAATAATCAATGGCCATAGTTCTTTCTTTTCTTACTAAAAGAAATAGGTTGATGTGACAATAATATAGATGATGTGAGTTACTTAAGTAAGTTTTGTAGTCACAGTTAATTGTCTGATTTTTGTTTCTCTTCTGCCTTTGATCATGAATACCGACTTCTTTTAATTTATTTACAATTTTTATTTTATTATTGCTATTATTATTTGGGGGGGGGGTCAGTAATTACACATTGTCACTTTGAAAATAGTATATTGTTTTTCCAATACATTCTGCCTCTATGTATAATTTTACTTGTAGTCCCACTATTTGGTGAATATTAGATATGCTAGAATTACTGATATAATTTGCTGAATTCTTATATACAAGGCTTGCACTTGATTGTAAATAATTGTAGTAAATATGGGGCTGACTATAGACTTAAATTCATAATTCATTCTGGGTAGATCCTTTGTTGATTTTTTTTTTTTTTTTTTCATTTTCTTAAAATTTGGTTTTATCTGACCAAAGCACCGCGCTGATGTTCTGAATTATAGTGAAACTTGTGTAGTAGTCTTTTGAGTAAATTTTGAAATGGTTGTTTGATGAGAGAAATGTATATATTACCTCCTTGTATTCCTATTTGTGGTGCTAGCTCACTGGAGTGTTGTCTTTTGATTCTTACTCAACCACTTTTTAAGTGATGTCTTTTTTTATTGCATTTTACATTGCGACTCGAGTAGTAAATTGTTCTTCAGTGTTTGGACTGTCGGGTATTGCTTTAATAATGTATAAATGCATCCATAGATTTAAATTTTTATTCAATACAAATTCATTTTCTGCATTGCCTGAATTATATTTTTTCTTCTTTGTGTTACTATTTTTGTGATAAATTTGATTTTATTCCATCGTTCTGTAATGACTTATCTGCACCATTTCATCGTGTGCTCTTGCTTTGTAACATTTGATGATTTATACCTATTATGTGATTTTTCTATTGTTCTCTATTTGCTAATAAAGATATATCATATAAAATTATTGAACATCTTGGGTTCTTGGGCACTTCATTGAAACGTTCATTTAAATTAAATAAAGTTTTATTTTATGTAAAGAAAATACAATTTAGAAAAAATCGAGGTTGTTTTTATATCGCATTAATCTAATTATTTTTGTGCCCATGACATTAAATGTGTTGAAAAATTTCCAAACGTGCTGGTGATCTCATTTTATGCCTTGTTTTGTCATAATTGTTGGTCTACATAAGTAGTTATTACAAGATGACTTAATGGTCATTGTCATAACCACCGTCATGGTTTGAACCAGGTACATCACAATATTCTCACAACTTGTAAAATTCATTTTAGGGTGCTGTTTATTCAGTGTTTCTGTGATTTTAGTGATCTTAGTTACATGCAAGTCAGCAAGCTACTGAGATGTTATTATTAGTTTTGGTGTGACACTTCTATCTTTCTGGGTAGTAGGGATATATTTTTTGCCTTTACGTGTTTCAGTAAATGGCAAGTTGCGGATACGGTGGTGCGAAGCCTGCTTGTAGTTACGAGCAGGGTTCTAGAAGATCAATTTGCACTTGGAATCATATAGAAGGGCTTAAAAGTTCAAGGTGTGTGTATGTATAGAGGCAGGCATATGTATGGCTCTGCATGTTTGTTTGTATGTGCATATATATGTACATACATATGTGTGTATGAGTGTTTGTGTGTGTATGGATTCATGAATGAATGGGTGAACATATGTATGCACATAGTTGTAGCAATGATGTTGAATGACTAAACTGATCAACAAAAATATCTGCAAGTATTATTCAAGTACTACTCTTTCAAGATGGACTCTAATTTACATTGTATAGTTTAATAGTTATAATTTAGTATTCCATTGTTTGAAATCACAAATAAAACATTCTGGACATTTTATAATTATTTATACTTGTAATGTACTTCTGTTCTTAATTGATCTCAATCTTTTTGTGTATTTGTATAATGTGCCAAATAATTCCAGTTTGAGGATTAAATATACAATTACCTTTTTGAGTTGTTGGTTTACTGTCTATTGTAAAGTAATTTAAATGTTGGGGTGGCCTCTTGAGAGTGTTTCTAGAGCAAAACATTAAGGGTGCCTATGTTATTTTTTATAGATTTGAAATCATGACATCTATGTATTGTAATTTTTGGATGTGTGTAGAAGTTATTAAGAATGAGTAGAAATTGACAACTAAAGATGCTATAGTTTTGTGTTTCTAATTCTTGCTGTTTTTGGACATAAACTTTCTGAGTTTGAACTTCAAAGTTGTGGGGCAGTCAAGTGTTTATCATGCCCAAAATTGTTTCAATATACTCAAAGACCCCATAAATGTCTTCCAAGTTATTTTCAAATTTAAAGTTTGCATTGTTAAATTTGTTTCTTTCTTAGTATAATGTATTGGATACCTATGAATCTCCAGAAAAAATATGAGTAAGATACTGTAGTTCTGACTGGTGAACTGTTCAGTACTTGTGAAGTAATTCTCTTTGAGTTGGATGCAGCTTATAAGTAATTGTTATGTGACAGAAGTTCGTAGAAGTACTTTTGTGAATTAGGTGAACGTGATCTCACTAAGAGTTTTGAGGTGTTGAGAAGAATTTATGCTTTCGTATATGCCAGCTACAAGTAGATTCACAGGTGGTGCCTGACCATTTGTTCAAGTTATTCATGTATTATGTTTTGACGTAGAATAAGCTCTTGAGAGAAGGAACCCCAAGATTAACTCGTGTCTTGTACATACTCATTGTTTTATATACAAATATTTTGATAGTAATAACAATTGGTTTTTTATTCTTATTTATTTACTACATGTGTATAATGCATAATTCTACTGTTGTGTAGCATGCCCAATATATGTTGTAAGATTATTTTAATTTATGACTTCAGCTTTTAATTTTTGTGAAAATTTAATCTGTCATGGTTAATTTTGTGTATGAATTTTTAAAAAATTACAAAAATTAATGGTTTGTGATGGTGTAATTTTACCTCAGTTACAGTCATTGAAACTGTGATACACTGAAATTTTGTGAGGTAATTTAATATGTACCTCATAGAATGAATATACTCTGCTCTTAGTCAACTGTATAACATAGTTGGAGGGAACAAAACCTTTAATATGACTGTGTGATCATGTACAGAACTATTAAAGAGAGAATGTGCTTATAGGCAAGTGTGAGTGTACATACTGTGCTGTTTTCACATTGATTCTGTTACTTCTGTAATAGAATATGATTTGGTTATGAGCATTCCCTTATGTATAAAATGTGAATAATAAACCATAGTGTCTCTTCATAATGCAGATGTGAGTATTTTTGCATGTTATGAACATCAATTAAATGTGTCCCATTTTGTATCGATTTCTGTGCTTGGAAAGTTCTGTACAAATAGGTTTTAGCCAATTAAGGCATAGATAAAAGCAATATGTTGTCTTTATCTCTCCTTTGCATAACATGTTGCATAATTATTTTTGCATGATGTTTGGATTAGTTCTCGTGTAGTTCACAAACCTTTTGTTATCATATAACACCCATGTATATTACATGTATTTTGATATACATGCTATGAATTTATTTAAAAAACAATTAATGTCTAGAAAGACTTCCTCTTTTTCAATGTGAGGTTTCTGATGGGGAACAATGACTCAGCAATTTGTAGAACTGTTTGAAGTTTGAGATACAAGAGCTTGACTGACTACCATGTGTTGCCAACATTTTGATGCAGGTGTGAAAATTTTTCAGATTAGGGTTTTGAGAAAGCCAAAACTACAGTCAATGGTCAGGGTGCAGGGACCTCTCTTGTTGTCCCCATTACCCATCTTCATTCAGTACTTTTGTTGCTGCTGTGCCTCTTCCCATTCCCCTCAAATTCTTCATGTCCATTTGCATTACAGGTAGGTTGCTACTGAGTTACAATTATAAAACAAGTTAGCACATTTAACATTGGGGAGTGTTGATATGGATATCATCATCCTTTTTAAATAGAAGTTATTTAAAACACGATGCAATTGGTGTACAAATGTGTACGTAACAATAATGCTTTACTACCTTAAACATTTTCAGCCTTTGTTATACAATAATTCATGATGATTGTGCTTTGTTTTCTTTATGAAACCGTGAAAACTAAAGATGAAACAAATAGTCATGATTAGCAATATAAGAATTAGTAAATGAGCATAGAAAAATTGTTTTGATTTCAAGAGCAAAATAATTATTTTTTGCATAATCTTCATTGTGTTTTGGATATACTTGCGTTCATTGTGTTTGTGTATAAATCTCTTTTTGTGTTCGACTTATCATCTGGGGGAAACCTCTATTTAAATTGTGCAAAAATTGATCATACCGTGCACCTTATATTTGTTTATTTTTACAAGCAGCATGTACAATTAACAATAGATATTTCACTCACAAGTTGAGGTTAATCAAACAAAAAAGGTTGTATGTTGAGGTTAATAAAAAAAAAAGTTGTATGTTGTAAACAATTATGAATTATTTGTTATTTCACAAAGCGGCTGTGATAAAATTTGTAATTATAATATAAATTGAATAATTTCAGATTTGTTATTAATTTAATTTTTATATAATTTATTATTGTAAATATGTTGTTATAAACTGAATTCAGGACCATAGAGGGCAAGTCAGTATTTTTTAAAATTGTATTTCTATGGTTCATGGGTGCTCAACACTTTATAACTTCAGAGACAGAGCAATTGAATTAATAATTAATAGCCAAACAAGCATGTTGCTGAGTAAAAACCTGCACAAACTAAGTTTAGTTTAGTGTGTTTTTGTTTTATTGCCTTTTGTAACAGTGAACAATTTTTCTAAATTTTACTCCGTCAAATTCAACCTCTTGTCAGAAACGAATGTTTTTGTAATTGAAGCAGAAAATGCTTTCTGCATCGCAAGACATAAACAGAGCATACTTAAAAGATGAAATCTTTTTCAAATATGCTAGATAGAGGTCTAAATATGCAGTATTAATTGAATAAAAATTGTCCAAACTTGCATTATACTTGAATTTTTCCAAAAACCTACCAAAACATTGCAAACGTGCATGGAAAAAGAAAGCATTTTTGAAATGTGGTAGCCAAGAAAGATGTATTTATTAAGTTTGGAAACTTTATGAAGGTTAAATAAGTACAGGCGTTTGCTTGGAAATCCTGTCTCTGTTAATTAGTGTTGAGCTCGGTAAATACGGGATTCTGGCCCTGCAAATAAATCTCTGTATTCAATTTAGACTGAAATTTCTAAATTTTATAGTTTATTTTTTACCATTATCTTAAGTGCTTGAAACACTGTAGTGCAAAATCAAATTTGTAAATTCAGCACTTCCCAAAGTTAATTGTAAATTACTACAATTATTGAAGAAATTTAAACAAGCAATTCGGAAATATTTTGTAAATATGTTGAAATGAATCACATTTGCCATTAGCTAAATTAACTACATTATTTAGTAAAGATATTAAAACTATAATAATAATAATAATAATAATAATAATAATAATAATAATAATAATAATAATAATAATAATAAAAACAAAATGCATCAAGATACACTTTCGAACTATTGCCCTTTTGAGGGCCCATGATTCAATTACATTGGTGCAAAATTAATATTTTTCTTTGTCTTCAGGATAGGTGGGCACTGAAATACGTACGTATGACGTTCTTCTTGTGATAAAATAAGGAGCAAATTAACAATATGGATTAGATGTTTGTAAATTACTTAGTCATGACTAGACCTCTGAATTTCAGGCACAAAAAATAATTTAGGTACCTAAAATATGTAACAAAAATTATTAACAATTAGGCAAGAATAGTGACGTTTTAAGCACAAAATAAGTTAATGCGGGGGAAACGGCGATTTTTTGTCGAGTAGATAAATCTGATGTGTGTGTGTCTCTCTCCCCCTTCTCGCTTTCGCGTTCGCTCACACATACACATACACTGCTGGTTTTTATGGAAATTGCAACACCAACGGCTGGTTTCACCAAACAAAAAGTAAGAATTTACTGTGGAGTAAATCATGTTTACTCGAGAGTAACGTCTTGAAGCACTTCACCAACACTTTACACGAGAGTAAATTCGAGAGTAACTTTACACTACGTAAATCCGTCGGGTAAAGTACGGAGTAAGCTCAGTTTTCAACTCGCATGTACCCCCGAAGTGTTGTTATGGCTCGACGATTACGAATGATTGTATTTGAAGACGATTCAAGCAATGATTCAGAATTTTATCCACTAGTGCGAAGACACGGCACGGGAGAGAATGGATTGGTTTTAATTTTGTCGATCGAGATTTTGTCACGAGGTTATGTTTGACCAAATCAGCTGTTAACTTTGAGATACATTGTAAACTGTAGAGAACTTGTAAATATATTTTTCACCCATTTCATTTTATTTTTTACGAAAAAAAAAGGTAGTACGTACCGTATACGATAACAAAAGCAAAAATAATAACTACAGGGACTACAAGTTCTAAGAAATATTTATTTAGTACTAACTATGTGACGTATAGGGGAGATTATTTGGGCACGTTTTCTTGAGTTCCAGAATCCCTTTCCATCATTTTAACTACAAATAGTTGAAAGGTGAATAAAAGATTAAAAATAAAACAAACAATAAATAATAATAAAATTTAGAAAAACGCGAGATCAGCAACATTTGAAAACTTAACATTTTTGTTCCCGAGTTATAGAAAATTTGTTTGCACCACCATCGGTAAACGAACTGCAAAATTTGATTTTTCTGCATTGCTAACAAAGTAGGAACTCAGAGAAGAAGAATGAATATTTATTAATAAATAAAGATACAAAAAGTAAGAAATTAACTATGCTAACTCAAATCAAAACACCACACAAGATAACGCCAAGAACTCCAAAACTGAAATGAATGATAGAATATAAGGAATTAATGAAAGGTTCGCGTAGGTCCGCAGTGGTTCTCAGCGTCATTCTCGCTCACAAATATTGCGCGTTCAGCTAATTCGCGGAGTAAATCGGAGAGTATGTACTCTGTAGTAAAATAACCCTCTAAAAGCATGGTGAAACGCTTATATTCTACTCGAGAGTTACTATCTTACAGTAAATGCTTACTCTCGGGTAACTACTCTCAACTTTACTCGGCTGTTGGTGAAACCGGCCCCACGGAGGAGACATACGATTACAAGGAAATTTATTTCACGGATTAGGAGTATCCCAGTATACCAATGCATTACAGAACTGTATCTGCATTTTCACATGGAGTATTTAGTAAGGTGTGAAGCCGCCACGCGCTGCATCTGAGCTTCTAGACGTCGTAGCATGACTTCAAAGAGAGCATGGGTATGCTGCTGGGGAATACAAAGCCTTACGGTTTCTACGCATGACCACAATCCATCGACAGTGGCTGCAGGAAGACCAGAAAGAAGTTGCCAACCGATCATATTGTGACGTCATGGATACTCACAGCTAACACAGACACGAGCTTTCATATTAGCAAATATTTATTTACAAAGAATTTACGCTTTACACCCTCCCTCTGATACCCGTCTTCCTCTGATCGCGGGAGCGATCCCAACCCGATTGATGATCGGTTTCAATTGTGGCACTCGCCACTACTACTTTTGAAGCGCGCACAAAGCGAAGCTTCCGTGACCGGATGTCACACTAGGACACTAAGTCCGTACCGGCGTAGCAACTGATGGTTTGCCTTGATCGCAGGAGCGAGCTTACCCGATTGAGAATCGGTGCCAGTCGTGACTCAACCATTCCTCACCTCGGAGCACGCACCGAGCATCGCTCCCACGTGACGGCAGTCACCCAAAGACACAAAGTTCTCCACAGGCTCGTCACGCGTGACTTGCCTCGCGGGCACTGCTCGCCGCTGCACTATCGAGGCGCCAAGTTTGTACAACTGCACGAGGTTCTCCCACTGTCTCCAGAATCCCCCCCCCCCACTGGCTCTGTGCACTCCCTTATACACCCGAGGCTCACGTGATCTTCTACGTCACTCCGCTTCCGCACTTCTGCTTGCCTTGAGGTTTGGGTCTTCGTTCCGTAAGACCGGAGACCGTTCCGTAAAGCCTCGGGGCAGTACCTCAACCTGCAGGAGGGGCAGTACCTCGATCTGCAAACACATCACTGTTGTAGCAGCGCGCCCCGTTCGAGCGCAATGTCACGGTACGAAAAAAAGCGCTTCTCGGAGACCGATCATTTTGCCCCGTTCAAATTCACTTAGATGCTGATTTTGCGTCCTTTGGCGTCGATGGGGGTTTCCGGTACTTGCTTGCACGTTTCTTCGTCGTTTGACGGCTCTACACCGACTGAGTTGCATAACATTGACCTGACCTGTCCTAAAGGACGCTGCTAGGCTAACTTGCACGTTATCGCTATGTAAATTTAATCACTTCTTATGGATACACTTTTCTATACATCCACAGATTTTTAAGTGATTCCGACCATTCCTTCTCGGTGTTACAATTTTCACAAAAAACAGTAAACACAGTATATGCATAAAATGTCTAAACCGGAACCTGTACAAGCCGGAAACCTGTCTTCTTTGGGAATTTTCTATGGCCTGTGAAGTTAGATAACATTTTACCCAGCATAAAACGGAACCTTGGAAACGGAATGGTTTTTCACGTCCTGAAGGAAAAAAAATCTTTTTAAAATGGAATTCCTGTTAATTTGATGCAATTAGCCGAGAGAAGCGAGATATGCTTAATGAAATGAATGCATCTGCAAGCTTGTTTAAAATTCTCTATCCCTATGACACGGGATTTAGTCGTGGCAGTCGGATATTGAAGGAGAGTGGTTTCAGCTGTCAGCGTAGAATTCGACCTTGGGATCACTTGTCTCTCAAGGTGTAGGCTGTAGGGTATTCCCTCTCTCCCGACTGAGCGTGGAAAGGAGTACGGACATGGCTTCTATTCACGTGTCTCCATCCCCCTTTGAAAATAATGTCTCGGCAACATACGCATCGCCCAAGGCCATGCGAGGGTATCAGAATGTCATAATATTAGGGTATGACGCATTGCGTGTGAAAATATTCAGTAAACAGTCCAAATACAGTAAGATGTGTATTTTTCAACTCGGAAGCTGTCAATAAGTGTGTATATTAAGTTATTGGTGATTTTTTCCATTAATATATGTTATTGTATTTTGATAGTTATAATAAAGTGATGCAATTTACTACTCTCAGAAACGTCAATATCACAAACGTCATAAAATGGTCAAACTTGCATAAAAAGGAAATCTACCTAAAGCGGAATATATTATTATTATTTTCGTTTCGGCCAACTAGGACCACGCAGGGCAAGCAACCTGCAATTACCGTGGCTCAGTTTTTCATTTTAATATCACGGTGGCAGGTGCTTGCGAACACTTCTTTGGGGGGACCAGCATTAAGCTGGATCCGATTTTTATCCCCCAGGGTTGTTAGTCCTGGGGGTATGAAAGATGAAATGATGATGATAATGAGGGGTGAAAGGACGACACACTCATACAAACACACACAAATACACCCATGCCCGAGGCGGGACTCGAACCCGCGATCTTCTGGTCCGGTTATATATATATATATATATATATATATATATATATATATATAAACATATACATATATATACATATATATCTCGCCACAATCGTAGTTGCCGGCGCTAGAAAGAATGCTCTGAACGAACTCTGTAATCTCAAGGGGCAGGATCTTTTGGGGTATGAGAAAGATTTACATCCAGACACGGAATTAAGTAAAAGCAGTGCACATATCCTCCAGAATATGGCACTTATATCAGCACTAACAAAGAATACAATAAAATCCCAAATATCAAATTGCACATTAATATTCGATACGAAATAAAAAAAATAGTTCACCCCTTTAAAAATGGTTATTGTTTACTCCTCTGGTTCCAGTATTAGTTCCTAATTCACTACTATGTTACAACAAATACCCGTTCAGGGTTACTATTGCTTGACCAGCATCATTTAAACAAATATTAACTCCCTATGACTGAGAAGTGCAACAAAATTATATCCCTTTTCTGCACAGAATCTTAGGTTTTAAGCAGAACACGTTATTGAAAGGCTTACTTACTACAATTATTTACAGTTAAATTCTCCTCAAGTCAAGATTACACAAAATTGAGGAACAAAGATTAACAGTTTTTGTCGTAATATTAGAATGGAGTATTACTGGCGTACAAGATTCTTTCAATTACTTTGCCGTTATCTAGATTTTACGTGTATATGCAAATTTACAATCACGGCCTTTCTACTGCTATGCTAACGTTCAAGTCTCTGTCGGCTCCTAATCGTTTTACAAAATTTCTGTTACCTTGATGGGCGCTCAATGCGCAGCTTGCAAACCGTTTGGTGTTGCCGTCGTTTGACCTTGGCCCACTTTCGGCTGCACGGTAGCTTCGCTTCCTCGCAGACCAGCCGCCCGCGATGTCACTCGAAAATGCTGTCTTCCCTCTCTCCTGCCACCAGATCCACTTCTTTCGCCTCGCCTCGTGACCACGCCCGGCACCGGAATCCTCGCCACTGCTTCTTTCTTCGCCCCTCTTCCTATGCGGCACGCCGACAAGTATTTCAAACGTTTTCCCGCGTGTTTGCTAACGGCGTATCGGTTTCTGGCGTTCTTTACATTTCTTAATCGTGTAGCTAACTCCACAGTTCTACTAACGCCTCGAAACAGCTCACAATTCTCGCTTTCGCGGCCCCTGTTCCGCCTCGTATTAGCTACTCCACTACTTGCCACAGTTTCTATGCAATATTACAATTCGCAGCTCAGAAGACTGAATCTTCCGCTATCCTACTATTCTTTCGCCTGAACAATTACGTCGCACCGTACTTTCTACAAAATTGCGTCTCACAATCCTCACATCTAGCTCCTTACGCACGTCCGAACTCTTCGACGTCCCGTACAAAAGAAAACTGCCCTCTCTAATTACTACCTCTCTGGCTGGCCGCGCTGGACCTCTCACCTCGGAGTCTGGCTCAGAATGTTCTTACTAGCGCTGTCCCATGACAAGATGTCGACTCCACCCTACCGGCCTTCGCTCACGGTACTCGGCGTCTCGTATACAGGAAAAAATGGGCCGATCAGTCAGCTGCTCCGCTATTTATAGGTAGCGTGACGTCACAACGAACCCTTCTGCGTTTTTCCGTGAGCAGGAAGTTCGCGCAGCGCTTTTTCGTTAGTAATTTATTCAGCTCACCTGTGCTCCGGTGATTTTCGTTGGATTCGCCGACGCTGTGTGGGTGTTGTGGGGTTTCCGAGCTTGTCTCATACGCCACTGTATATATATATATATATATATATATATATATATATATATATATATATATATATATAGTGACGAACGCATGTGTGTAGGTTCGCCACACACGCCCACACGTCAAAAGAACACCAATAGCAGGACGTGCGAGCGAGCGCAGCGCGTTTCAAAATGGGCGCGCCCGCCGCCGATAAGACGATTGCCTGTTGTGACCGCTAGATAGCGCATGAAATGCAGCAACTCAGCCGGAGGAGGGGTAGACGTTGTGCCACCCCTACAATGGAGGGCGGGTGCATATATACGCGGACCCGCAAGCGGGAGCCCTCTTTTGTCAACGCTCGTCGAGCAAGCCGAGCGTTCGTTATCATTAGCTTAGACAGTGTTCGCCGCTGCAACGACTACTAGATAGGAGTATTCGGAGTCGAACAGACGTTCTAGTCAGTCGTCTGCGAGATAGCGTAGATTCAGTAAAGTATTTCTTCAATTAAAGACATGGGAAGTAAAAGTTACCCGTTGTGAGAGAAGCAGTGAAAACTCTGGTTTAGTAAAGTAGAAGTAGCAACGATCGAGAAACTTGCACGAGTGTTCGGTGAAGTGCAAGAGACATTTCGTAAAGTGGGCGTGGTAACAGGCGCCGGGAGCAGACGAGGAGAAAGAACAGGCCGAGGATCCAGGCGCACGAGGAAGACGGAACTGGGCGTACGACGAGGAAGAAGACCTGAAGAGGACGCGGGGAGGCAGCGCAGACGGCAGAGGCGAATCCCGTCTCTTTACGACGCAGAAGCTGGGACCGAGCGGCGTCGACGCAGAGGCCAGCGCAAAATTAGTACAGGAAAGTGTGAAGGAATTGAGGACACGGGTGGCAACAAATTGCAGTATCATAGTAAGAGCCATTTGACGCACTATTGCCTGCATAAAATATTGTACATGGGACATTTATTATTCTGTTATTTTCAGCCACAGTTAAATTCTAAATGAGATTGGTGCACTTGCACACATTTTTTTGATTGCATGTGATATTTTGAAGGAGGAGATTGTAAATTGTAAATTTTGGTTTCGTGTGCAAAGTAAACAGAATAGCATAGATTTAGATATATTTAGTTTCCAAGGGAATTCCCAGTGGAGATTAGGGCAATCATTTTAGAGTCTCAAGTTTTCGTGTAAATTATATGTGATTATTGTTCATTTGTGTGTGAGTTGTAAAGACGAAGCGGGTTTTTTGAAGAAATTAAACCCTGTTTAACTGTTTGTGTGTTAGTTAGGATTGGCTCTCAACACCCGAAAAGATACCACTGCCCTGTGATTTCATTCAGCTTGCAAGAGCAGATATCTGCGGACCGCCCCAACGGACAGTAGTTATACATTGTTTAAAGTAAGGGCGGGGTTCGTCAATATATATATATATATATATATATATATATATATATATATATATATATATATACACGTGTGCGATTCCTTTGAGATCTCGTTGTTTTACGACTATTTCGGCTCTTTCGTAACATTGTTCATGTATATATTTTTATTAATTATCCAATTGTCTAAAATATTTAAAACTCATTTTTTATGAAGTTATCCTTTTTCGTGATCATAATCATACATCACCACATAACCCAAAGCCTCGCCACTGTTTCAAACCCCAAAACAAAGTTCTATATGCGCAAGACGCCATCATGATCACCCAAGTCGGGTACAGCGCACCGCACCGCAAAACGAGAACTTGCTTTAAATTCGTATCACAAAATCCGAGAAAGAAAACGCAAGTGGACACACTTATTCTCTCACACCACATCCAAGGTCTTTGACGCAACCTAATCATGATTAAGCGACCAGCTCTGTTTAACTCTATTTAGCTATATTATAATAACCAATTTTCACCCGAACCATTAACTTAAGACAAGTTTCACAGTTATTCATACAAGGGAAAGGCAAGGGTAAAAAAGCATATATAAATACATACTGATGCGTAAGCAGTACATCTGCTTTAATTCATTGTAGGTAATTTTCTTCGAGACCATCTAGGAAGTGAAGAATGCTTACACAGTATTGGGACATTAGAGTTCATTTTTTAAACACTATCCTGGAAACGTACTGAAAGTACTTTCACTAGCACTGAAAAGACAACTATTAGAAAACAAAATAAAACGTACCGACTCCATACGAAAAAATACGTACCATGTTCTCGGCCTATTGGCCTCGTCCAGGAACTCTCCCGACTAATCGGGAAGCATCCACATTCTTGCCTTGTAATGTACTGTACTGTAATGTAATGTAAAGTAATGTACTACTGAATTAAATGATTTTATGGTAGGGAGAGAATAGGTGGATAAATTATTAATTCATTTTATCTGGAAATTATTTTATTACAAAAACGTTTGTAAAAAATGTTAAACACTAAGAGAACACAGATATACAATTGTACAAGGAATTTTATGTCCCGTGAGAGTGCGTGTGGGCGATAAGACGGCGCCTCGTCTGGGCCCAGGCAGTGGCACGCTCCCTCGCTCGCCCGGCCGTCTTCCCGCTTTAGGGGGACTGACGTCTGATACGGAGCAGACAAGTCATTTACATGGTTTGCCGAATCGATGATTGCAGAATATTTATCGTTATTAAAGGTTTTCAAGTTTAGTTTGGGTTAAAAGTGAGATTGATCCTATGTTTTTCGAATCCTAACATGGAGACTAAAGTTCTCGAATCTTTCAAATAATATTTATAATATTAAATTCAGAGAACACTGTATTGGAAGGAAAAAAGCCAAGATGGAACACTATTCAAAAAAGAAAACATCAGGTTCTAGAGCAGACACTTTTACTGCAGTTGAATGCGATAAAGTAATGGATAAGCCAAATCGCAAAACCTGGAATCAAACAGAATGTAACAAAAATACTATGGTTCGAGATTTCGAGCGTCGAACCTTTTCTAGATCCGAGGAGTTGAAATTTAGTGTCCCTAATTGTTTTGTAGTTCTCAAACTACATTACATGTCTACCTCCAGGTCCACGCAATAGGCTGTGAACAACTTCCAACGGGAGATTTGATGAAAAAATTTACCATTAACCTGGAAAGTCCTAGCACAGGTCCGAACTCGGGATTTTGTACAAAATTTTGTGATGGATTGTTGAATATTGAAGTTTATTTTTTCTTTATTCTTAGAATTCCTTACTATAGTATTAATTTAAGACATTTCCAATAAATTAAAACTGCATTTATAATTTTTCCAGATGTTAATATTCAAAACCCGTCATAGAAATTGCATAGTGTATATATGTATATATATATATATATATATATATATATATATATATATATATATATATTACTATGCATGAGGGGTCCAATCTTTAAAAAAATTGAGAATCTCTAGTAGATAAGAATAATTTCACAGAACATTCACACTTGAATAGAGAATTGGGAGCTGCAGATATGCTTAACGATTTAATTTTAATATGAGTTAATTCGATGGCTTACTATGAAAATGTAGATGTCCTGGTGGATCGAATGACTGGAAGTTTTAATGCAGTCCAAATATAGTTGTGTGTGACGACTGTTGCGATTACAGAATTGCTATATCATCACTGCCTTGTAATCCAGTGTGTATATTGTCTCTTCGAATCAAGTGGTAAACGCGAAGAATGCACTACGTTCGTCATTGAAGAGAATAATTGCGATTCAAAGGTTACAGAAGGTAAATGTGAACGAGATAATCTGTACGTACAGATATTCAATAAAACATGAAAATCGCTTGTGAGAAACCGGATGATCGAATGTATAAGTGAACTGGAGAGGTCAAACTAAGTAGAGCTTAGAGTTTGGAACTTAAACCATGACGGACAATTTCATATGGCTTAGGGATGCGATATCAATGTGGATATTAGTAACATCTATGTTTTAATTTTGGGCATCGATGCTTTATGGCGATGTCACATCCTTTGTGTCGATCTCCGTTACTATGATTATCAATTTACTCTGAGCTGCGTACATACTATTACTATATACCAGACAAATTTTGTTAGTACTATATTTATTGCATTGACCACACATCACAGAAAACCCTGGATCATTTAAAAGCGTTAACAATAAAACGTCTTTCTTACTTCTCCACTAAATGATATTTGTTTAAAAGGCATCTACTCACTACTAAATGTCATCTTCGAGTGCGCATCTTTCACAGTAGTGGCGTCCTTCGCAGTAGTGGCATCACAACGATTGTTCCTATTTCCTATTCAGTTCCATCTGGAGATCAGCGTTCTGGGCCTGCTACGGGACAAACCAGGGCGGAAATACATAGGTGACGCACTCTCTTGGTTGCGCTGTAATTACCAAGGAGATCACAAACTAACAAGGATAACGAAAATGTTATTCACGAGTGTGTCCGAAGGTCTGCCATATGGTCGTGAGAAACACATAGTTCATTCTGAGTTGTCATTTTAAGTAAAGAAATTATATTGAAAGTAAATCATTTAAACAGCTTGGTTTTATTGAACACTTTGAAATACTGCCTTTCGCTAAGATGGGACTGTCTGATTCTGAACTCCTTTCTCCCCTTCACATCGTCATGCAACGCTTCACCTGTGAATTTTCGCCACGGGAGACACATACGCGAGAAGCGGGAAGGCGAGTCATGTGGGCGGAGCGGGATGCCATCTGCCGTCTCGCGGCCCGCAGCGGCGCGGCCTCCACTGGGCCATGAGCTTCGTTGCACACTTCTAACCACCCAGGAAGTTAAATTAATCTACCCTTCCTACGCCTATGGTTCCGTGGTCGCGGAGGATTCCTTTTGCGAGTTCAGTCGAGTGCTGCAGCGCGGCGAATGAATCGCCCGACATCGATCTCAACTCTTGGATGAGACTTCATAGTTAGAGGTCACTACTGCATCATTTCGCGACAGTAGTGTACGGAAACATGAAAAACATGGCCTTTATCGTTTGTGTTCTGCGAAGGAAGATACAACGAGTCCGCAGGAACACAATATGGCATTTGTTTTAAAGTACAAGATTTTCACAAAATAGTAACATGCTAAGGTTTCTAAAATTGCTAAGAAACTTGGTCAATTTTTCTCCAACAACGCATAGTATTACGATCATCAGATAATTCGAACGTTAATGTTTCCTCCATCTGCAATTTATGATCATTCAATTTTTAAAACCGAATTAATTACGGCTTTCGTCATACTTAGCACACTTTTCTAGAAAAAATCGCTCGAGCTAGGGTTGTAGAAATTATAATAAACATTTTGCCCCAAAATATATCGAGCTCGATATATCGAGCGTGAATTACTTATTGCCGTGCAAATGGCTAATTACCAGACTAATGTAATTAATTATCGAAGTGAGATTTTTAAGGCTTCTCGTCAACGATGACGTCTCATCCTATGCCGATGTTTTTTTATTACTTGTAGGCGGTGTCGAGCAGCTAGAACTATAGTCATATTAAAACTACTTCCGTCCTCACAGTTTGGCGTAGAAGCTGTGAAAAGGGTAGTTTCGTAGCATTTCTATTATTATCGAACCTTTCACATATCAAGACAATGTTGCTCGCCCCCACAATTACGTCCTTCGACACAAAGTACTTTAATAAACATGAAACTGAACCACGACCCCCCATCGCGCATCTTCGGCGTATACGTGAGAACGGAAGTAATTTTAATACGACTATAGAACAGATTCCTAGGAAGAAGCGGCCGTTTTACTGTAGCCCCCGCTGATGGAGATGGCCGCGGGGGTGGGCGCGGGCGCGACGGCGGGGGCAGGGTGGCGGCTCTCCGCCGCCTCCGATCCTTCGGCGGAGACGTCGAGCGAACCGCGATGTCGCAGCTCCATGATGTGCGGTGACGTGGCCGAGATGTTGTCGATGTCTTGGCTGTTGGCGTTGGCTTCTGCCACGTCGACGAACGCGGCACTAAGCTTGCCGCTGAGCTTGCTCACGCGCTGGGAGCCCGCGTCGTACATGAAGATCTCTTTGCCGACTGAGGCCGTGCCCCTGGAAGCAACAAAGCTACGATGTTATTTCCTTTCGTTTGAATATGTGAATGTAAAACGGTAGGATTAATGAAGGAGATGATAACACTTCTCTCCGCAACACATCACACACAGTTTTTATCTTTTTTTTGATGTAAAACAAAATAAAAATAAACATCTCATATGGTCGTCAGAAATTAATCAAGAGCGACATTTTCCAGAATCTAGCATGAAAGCAATGCATTTAGCTGATACATTTCATTCACATCACCAGGAAAATCGGTACAAAATGATAATATTCCTTTAGATTTTCCCTGCAAAATGCATAAGTATAACTACCACAACATTCGGTTATTCAATCTACTTATCGACATTAGTGTAATAGACAGCTGGAGCTATACAATTTCAGGGCCCGGGTAAAACTAAAATTCATAATACAATACAATTCATAATACTACCCTTGATGATCGAAAGTTTCCCTCCAAAACCTCATAACTTCCCCTCTACCATGGGTTTTCCTTTCGCTTGAGTGCAGTGGTGTGAACTGCTGGTTTTTACGACTTCCTTAAATTGTACCAGCCTTTTCGAATAAATCCCACACTCTATAAATAAACATGATCAGGCGGTAATCCCAATCACACATTATTAATCTTGAAAGTATCTTGTTTCCATTAAAATTATTAATGATATTTCTTTATTCATGGACATGGACGAGTGTTAATTTTTGATAACTTTCCAATCGAATTCCTACTAAGGAGCATGATGCAAAAGGATCTATAGTTCATACCATAAATTTAATGAAATGCAGAAATGTAAAATCAATTATATAACACACTATATTAGTAGAAAAATCATGTGTTACTGTTCAGACTGTTATATTGTACCATTCAATTCCCTCTGCCCGGCAGATAGTTGGGCATCATCTCGTATTTGGAAAGCCTAAATGGAAAGTGATTGAAATTCTGCTGTGAAAGTTACCGTCGAAGCTGTTGATCTTCTGATGTCGTGTTTCACAGATGCAAAAATGATAATGAAAGAATTAATATAGAGTCTAAGGACACTTGAACACTGTAGCAACCCATGCTTATCATAGTGCCTTCTTGCGAATAGTTTTCAATGTTTGTTCCCTGGGGGTAAAGTGTTCCTGAAGTACAATTAACCTCATGATTCACCGTCGAAAGTCGCGGTGACGCTTTTTCGTTTAATGGACAGCGATGCTCCTTTGTTTCCAATGAGTCAAAAGAGTTTCATTTCAGCGTCTTGTAAGAGTAACGCTCTTCGCATACGGAGCAGAGGCTAAGGGTCGCCGAAACGCGTCTGTTTCCGCGACGCTCGAGGGCAATGCTCATTGGTGCGTCGGCACTGCCTCACTTTCCTCGCGCGTGAGTATTGTCCCCCCCCCCTGCCTCTACATCTCACTTGACAAGAACGCGACGCGCTTTCTAAGCCACCGACGTAACAATTGGGGAGCCTTCTAGAAAAAAGGTCTGTAGCTCGTCCAAAGCAGAATGATAACATTTCTTTCCTGTCTGAGCCAAGTACAATTTCTAACTCCATACGACCGTCCAAAAAAGTAGTAGCAGATCAAAATTATTTAAAACAACGTTCATGGAGCAAGATCTTTTCAAAGTAAATTATATAAAGTGAGTTCCCCAAAAGCGCGTTATGACTATAATCGGCTCAAATAATTTCTATTAGAAGGAAATGAAAGTTTATCGTTATATAGGAACTATATAGTGAATGAGTAGGGATAAAGTGTGGATTCATAGAGTCAAGAAAACGTGAGCATACAATACAAGTCATCTTTAGCTAACTGCCACCACTTTGCAATTTTTAAAATGTAGCTCCACCAGGAACGACTAAACTTTTTTATACGAAAAGAAGTGTGATTATCTTCGATACAATAAAATAATTTTTTCAGGGGATTTAAGGATGTTTATCTTTCGTGACTTCTTGGCTGTCCGGGTGACGCCGCGTCGTTGGCTGAGAGGCCAACGACGCGGCGTGTCCCGGACAGCCAAGACGTCATGAACTCGAGCCGCGGAAGCTTACGAGTATGTTTATCTTCATTCTACATAAATACTGAATATGAATATCTCTGATGGTTCATAATATTGGGGTAAACATTCCTCTGCCCTACCGTTTATATTCCCATCTGAACTTGTCTATGATTATTTCTTGCACTTAGATTATTCATCGATATTTTTTAAAGAAAAATCTGCGTTTGTGCGCTTTAAAAAGTGGTTGTGCGAGCCTTTTAAAATTTAGAGGGCTTACTTTGTAGGGTTCATAATCAACATGTTTGAGAATGAATTGAAAATGGCTGTTAAAATTTCGATTTTTGATGATTGTATATTTATTGAACGTCTATTGATAGTTGGGAATGTAACCTACTACCAGATTACATAATTTTAAATTTCTATAAATATGTAATCTGATATATCGGTTGGTTGTGATACATATTTGCTTCCTACCACAACCTCCGGATATGAGTTGAAAAGCAATAGAAACAAATTTGCCAAATATATTTCTGGCAAATTTCAATTTGGCTTCGTGGTGGAGGCAGATCACATTGACTTTCATAACACCGAAAAGGGTTTTCATTGGTATTACCACGAGTGCATGGGAAATATCCGACAAATTTCCGAAAATTCATTGGAAATTTCCAATTTGAGTAGTATTAATTAGACAAGTCCACTAATGAAATTATTTCCAACAGAGTTTCAGATATTATTTATATTATTGAAACTCTCGCTTTCAGTGCACGTCGTCTCCTATAACTTGCAGTTAATGGTTGGCCAATTGAGAGAAGGTGTAAGAGAAAATGGGATAGAATATGCGATAACTTTTTTGAGAAATACCACCCCGATTGACACATACTAGATGAACTGTTGAACGCTTTTAATGCTGATTTCATGAGTAACGTAGAAATAATCGGATGAACATAAAGCAATAGAAGGCGAAAAATGTCTGACTGAAGGAGAAAGATGAGAAGTGGACATAACTAGAGGACGATAAAGGAATGTAAAAGAAGGCCATAGGAATCAAAGCAGGAAGAAGAGACAATGTTTGCTGCAGTACGTATAGTGTCAGGCCAGAATGTAGAAATTAAACCCCTTCATGATAGCCACATCATCTCTTAGCCCCTAGCCCTATTCCTTCTACCACAAACGCCACGAGGGAACTCCTGGGACTGTAATGCGAAGGACAGCTCAAATTCTGAACCTAGCCTGAGAAGGCGGAATTCTACCGTCCCTAGTTATATTCTCTCGAATCAATGCAGATAGTTCCTTAGTCCCGTATCACACGCGCGGGGCGGCCACCTTTACGAACGCCCGTGTTGCGGTAGAGCGCTCGGAGCGGCGGACGCTGCAGCCGCCTCGCCGGCCAGTGCTGCCGCCTTTGCCGCCGCGCTATCGAACTGGACGCGTCGCACTGCGCCACTGCCGGTGAAGCCGCCTCCTGCGCCGTCGCCTCCACCAACGCCGCCGCAGCCGCCGCTCGCTGGCCCACAGGGCGCGGCTGAGGCGGCTGCGGGCGGCGGTGGAGCGATGCCCGGCTGCTGGTACGACCCGTGTCAAATCCGTCACTCGTAATCCCAGCTCCATATTGTCCTCCAGCCCCCTGAACCCCCTAGTCCTTCTAGCCTCCCACTCCCTAGCTAATCATATCACCAGATGTTTAGCTCCCCAGGCCCCCGGCCCCCTGCCTTTGGTGCTGTGTCTTTGGATGAAGTTAGAATAATCAGTTTGAGAAATAACAAATGAATTGGAGAATTTAAGGAATATCTTGTTTACGCGAAAAGTGACACGAGTGTATTGAATAACATGCTAAGATTTAAATATTACCCGATATATAAACATTAGAAAAAAGTTCGTGAATTACTAATGTCAATTCTTCTTCGAATATGCTTATATTATTTGTAGGCACGTTGTCTGTACGTAGATTTCTCTCTGCTCCGTTTCATTGTTCATCCTATTGTGGATAATAATCTGATACATCTAGCTCTCCAAATGAATTGCAAAATCTTAAAAATAATTTAAACACATTAAAATATGATTTTATGCAAAGGCAAAACGTTTCTCTAGCATATGCAATAATAATAATAATAATAATAATAATAATAATAATAATAACAACAACAACAACAACAGATGGCGGAGATCGCCAAGGCAGTAGTGCCGTAGCGGTCTCGGACCAGAAGATCGCGGGTTCCAATCCTGCCTCGGGCATGGGTGTATTTGTGTTTGTCGGCATGTGTGTGTCATCCTCTTATCCCTCACTATCATCATCATCATCATCATCATCATCATCATCATCATTTCATCTTCCTGGGCTAACAACTCTGGGTGATAAAAATCCGATTCAGCTAAATGCTGATCCCCTGATAAAAAATACATGCACGTGCCACAGAGAAAGTGTTTCTGAGCCCCGGTAAATTGCAAGGTGCACGCACGCGTGGTCCAAGACGGCCTATTCGCGAGCAAAAAGTAAAAGAAAAATACAAATAGCACTTATTATGCGTGTTACACGAGCTTTGAAACAATTGTTTCACTTCATATTTATTGGAGTTACGCTCATGCATTTTTAGAAAGAGATTCAACGACTGACGAATACTTTTACTTACTTTAAGCGAGAGAGACAGGGAATTGTCAGTTAATAAATGTAGCACAGCCAATCGTTATCACATGGAAATTATTTTATTAGGCAACCCGCTTGACATTTATGCGTTACGTTTCGTGTTGCAGCCACCCCTCCAGCAGCCATGCCTCATTAATATTACAGACCGAGGAGAAAAAGAAGGAAGATGAGAGGAAGGGGATAAAATAAAAGGAAAGTAAGAAGCGGAGGAGAATAAAAGAAAGATAAATGGATGAAAAAAGAGCTTTCAACTTAGCCCAATATTTTGTGATCTGTATTCGCTTAACGAATCATATACTTTGCACATTCGTATTTCTTGTTTATGAAGCCCCGGCACACCGGGGCCCAACAACTAGTCCCATAATATTAAATTAACATTAAGATAAATGTATTCCGTGTGGAACTGAATAATTTGCTCTGTAGCAATGTTAAATTAAATGTGATATAATGAAATACAGATTTTATAAAGTTTGGGATTTTTTATTAGGTTCGACTCATTAGTTACTGTAACGAGTGGAATATAGGTCGAAAATTCCCTTGTTCAACATAACGCGATTTCTTAGAAATCGGATCCATTCTGAACGTACATTTACCGATAGAGCGAGCCTGGGGAGGGGTGCCCGGCAAGGAGGGCGGGTGGATAGACAGATTGATAATGTAAATAAAATTACTTTCATGTTCTGCTATAGATGAACATTCATTCCTTTTCCTGTTTAATCTATGATTTGATAGGATTATATATATATATATATATATATATATATATATATATATATATATATATATATATATATATATATTTGTGTGTGTGTGTGTGTGTGTTGGTATATGTAAGAGCGGTTAACATCTCACGTATGACCGACCTTCATGAAAATAGGCACATCTTGAAGTTTTTTTTCACCTAGAAGGTTTAAGTGCTGTTAAGTTTGTTGTAACTCTACTAGATGGCTCTGTAGAACAAAACTAAATATTAATGTCAATTGCAACCCGCAACACTCTGCAGGAATTTTGAATCTATATGGTTAAATAACTACTAAACGAAGCGTTCTAGGGCATTAAAAATAAATTAAGGCCTCAAAGAAAAGTTTCTCACACCGTAATCCATAGGATGAGATCTTGAACATTCTATTACATTTTTGGTGGTCCGGCGCTTTTCAATATTACCCAACCTGCTAAGAGATGTGCAGAATCTGCAACTAAATGTGAATGAGTGAGTGAGAGAGAGAGAGAGCGGAGAGAGAGAGAAGGCGGAGAGAGAGTGAGAAGGCGGAGAGAGAGTGAGAAGGCGGAGAGAGAGTGAGAAGGCGGAGAGAGAGTGAGAAGGAGGAGGAGGAGAGAGAGTGAGGAGAGAGAGAGAGAGAGAGAGAGAGAGAGAGAGAGAGAGAGAGAGAGAGAGAGAGTATGTGTGTGTGTATGTGTGTTGGGGCCTGCGGCAAGTTCCAGCTGCCTTCTTCTGAACACGCCCGCCTCTGTCGTGCCGGAGGCGCCATCGCTCGTTAGTCGCCGCGCAGTGCGCCGTACTCACTCGGCCACGAGCAGGATGATGGCTTGCTGCTCCGCGGACGCCTTCCGCTCGCGCTCCAGCCAGCGCCGGTAGTTCTCGTCGGAGGGGTTCTTCACCAAGTCCTTGAGGATGTCCCCGGTGACGAAGCGCACGCCCTTCACCTGCCGGACACACACGGTACGCGCAACGCTTAAGTATGTTTCTGTGTTAGCGTTACGGGAAGAGACGGCAATGGGGCTGGGTTGGGGCGGTGGTCTTGTAAATAGTAGTTTTAAGCCTAATGTTAAGTTTTTACAAGTCAAATTCTCATTGTATGTTTATGAATCCTAAGGGCTATATCTCAGTATTAACAATTATAATTGTCTTTTGTAAATTTTCTGCTCGCATAAAGAGTTTTTGTACAACAGCAGGTTTTCAAAAGCGAATTCATTAAGTAGTACATCAGACTGGCGTAGGAACTTGCGCTCGGGCATCTGTCTTCCTTCTGCTAGGCCGCCGCCTTTGGCCATGCACATTTTGACTTTCACAATAAACCCATATACTGGTGTTGGAGGCGAAAGCGGGGCCGATGTATTGTACCGCGTGGCGTGCCGTGACACCGGGACGAAAGGGCGAGGCGACAGCGGTTGCGGGTGTTTGTTTATTCATTAACGTCAAAGAGCAGTAAAAGCTGCAAGCGAGGCTGGAGGGTGGAGTAGCGTTGTGTTATTGTCCACAAGCAAACAAGGGCCATCTCAGCATACAACAGACTTGGTCGACAGTGTGATGTAAGTTCCATAGAAAATCTGGACATGGTTTTAGGCACTTGTTGGGAGCATTGACATGACAGGTTATGTGATATTATATGTTAATATTTATGTTATACGTTTATAGTTTTTCGAAAGTTACCATCTCAAAAAAAATAGTGGCTCACAGAAATGAGTTCTGTAATAAATGATGTATTCAAATGTTTCGCACATTTTGAGTAAACGAATCTGAAAGAAAAATAAGAAATCAGCCAAAATTCCTTACCCCTTTTTTAATCGCTGTCAATATAAAATATTTTAGATAAGATTTTATGATTTTCAGTAGTATATTAAATTTTATTTCATAATTTGCATTGTTTTCATTTCATTTAAAGAATATTTAGTAAACTATATAAGTTTCTTAGTTACTTCATTTGTAAATTATGGACACGTTAGAAAAATAGGTGAATTGGAAGTTATTTCAATTTATTTTCTAATTTTCCAAATGTTCACACCGCCGAAACCCACAAAAACAAATTTACATAAAGTTACATATATGTGACTTTATTACAGAAAACAGGTATTTCATAGTCCTGAGGATGGAATTACACAGTATCCCGAAACTGATTGATCAAAAAAGGCGGTCGTGATTTTTTTCTATTACGTCAACATGATCATCCAAGCTCCTGTGGTTTGGCCCATGAACTCCTTTGTGACTTACACGGCTTACCTGGATGGCTGCTGCGCGCCCTGCGCGGTCGGCGTCGTCGCCGGCGGTGGGGTCGGCGTCGGCGTCGGGAGCGGAGCTCTCGCCCTGCTGCAGCAGGTCGTAGTCGACAGGTGCCAAGATGACGACGCTCGTCACGTTGCGGCCTCGCAGTTCGGGCACGTCAGGCAGCGGGAACCCCACGCCGCTCACCTGCGCAACCACGAGAGAAATAAAGATGGGCGAAGTGGCTTTCAGAACTCTCGTTCGCGGCTTCAAACCGGGCTGGTGGCGGTGGATTTTCAGGGGGCGGAAAAGTCAATGTGCCATGTCATGTTTGTTGCATGAAAAAAATCATGGGTAAATGCCCAGCAGAATTCAATCCTCCGACACTTTCCTTTTCATCAGATGCCATATTCGCTCAGCTAGATAACGACGAAAATAACGGATAGTGATTGTGATCGTTGTTGCAGCGGTTCATGACGGCGATTATGAGAGTAAAACTTCGTTGGTTTGCGATGGGAAACCATATGGTTGACTGATTGATGTTCCCGGGCCCATCAACTGCTATGGGTGTAAGTCCCGTACGTCTGTGAATATAACGGCGTGCTCTCCCGCTCTAATCGTCCAGCTGTTTTTCCGATGTGTGGTAGTGTAGTGTACGTAAATGTGTGGATGTATTCGTCTGTTAAAGGAGCGATGTGGAGAACAAGATGAGGTGGGAAAGATCGCGTTGTCGAGACGTTAATTAGGGTATTGCTCCGGCATTCGCGTAGTATTGCATGAGACCTAGGGATTAGAGCATTCGTCCGCTAAATTTCTCCTGCAGGCAGATGCCGAATTTGACCCAGCTATTCAGCTGATGCCGAAAAGTGCACCACCATTCGAAATTATGGAATATGGAAAGTAGGCAAATGTGTTTTTATATACTAGTACGCCAGTATGAATAATGTAACCACCGAGGTTGTGTGTTAGAGGGAAATCTAGAAGAAGTTAGCATGAAGATACACAAAGTGAGTGTGCCAAAACATTTCCAAATATATAATTTTTTGAACACTTAATGTGATAATATTAATTTTATTACATATCGCTGTCAAGATAGTTTTTTCCCACGTAATTTTTTAAATTAGGTAGAATATCTATCAGTGACTGACAATATTTCTCATTGCATATCTCCCAATGACTGATAGAATGCTTCTTTATTTAAAAAAAATCAATTATTTTTAAGTTTGAGATCTCAGAACTGTTCAGTTTGGACTTTCAACCTTTGTCTCTCATCAATTCTGTGAGTCGAAGGAAATTGGATATGAAAACACATCGGTCATGATCCCACTTCAGATTGCGGTGAATGAAGTGCCATTGATAGGTGAAAAACTATATGCAGTCGCCCATACTCCAAGAAGAGTGGAAAACGTGATCCTGACCTTTCACTACACAACGGATACAGGATATCTTCAACAGAGCGTTCGTTGTTCTTTCGATAGCAGACGTTCTTCGGGAAATGACATGCCACCAACCAGAAGTACAGGAGGTGACTCGGTCTTTTTCGGAGCGTGGATGAGTTTGTTCGTACTTCCGGACCGTTTGTCCTCGTTCTCGTGTTGCGTCAATTCGCTTTATGACTTGCTTCTTTTGGCCTAACGCTAGAGGAACAAAACGGGAACAAGAATTCGAAAGGAACATGTGGAGAAAATTTTCAAATCGTTTCCCCGAGTGTACGGATCGTGACCGGGTTTTCTTATATCCTCACAGGGCTCGTTACAACCTAATATGTGTCACGCGCACTTCTTGAAAATGATATTGAGGGCTGGAACATTCTCTTCGGTATTGGTAGACAGCGTGGGAAATGGATGAAAACATATATTGTGACATAGGAAATGTGGGGCCAGAATATGTCAATGATAAAAAAATGGCAGTATCAAATATTTTGCACACCCCATTGTGAAATATTATTTCCGGCTGTTTCCAAAAATCGCCATAAGAAAATTAGAATGTGTGGAAATACACGTAGATCGCTCAATCTCGCACTAATGTATATATGTTTAATACTTGTTTGTATGTATTTGTTTAATGATTGTATGTTAGATAAGAAGAAAAGCTCGAAATACTGTTTTTAAAAGATGATCGCTTTCACGGTTTGATTCTATCGAATTCGAAAGTTGGTGTTTTACAAAGTTTAGCCGAAGTAGTTGCCAAAAAATCGCGGGCTGGCCTAAATTCTGTCAACAAACTCAGTCGTCCATGAGGCTCTGCATATACTACTTAAAAGCAACTCCTTCGCGATGTGGGCAAGTGGCGCTTATCGTGAGGACACGGAACCTTAGTTTTTCCACTAAACGTACTAATTCAAAAAGGAGATAGAAAACGTTTAGCATACTTTGGGAGGAAGTTTAAAAAATGATCCATTTTTTTAGGAATGGAGTAATTTTTATGGAATATTTTGAACTGATTGGAAATTTTCAAGCAACATTTGTAACTAAAGAAGATAGTAGTTACAAAGGATGCTTAGCAGCTTGTTTTTTGAAGGGTAAGTAGGGTATGTAATATTCACTCTTTTAGCCGAAACATGTTATTAGTGAAACCAAATCAGTGGCTTACGGCCATTCCTTAGTTCCAAACGCCTTAATGCTATCACATAAGCACCGGTAAGTATCTCTACATACTTTGAGGGGCAGGTAGCGGTTGTAGCCGGCATCATTGAGCACCACCGGGTCCACTTGCGTGGCGTCAGCTCGTACGTACTGCTCCGCCAGCTGCTGTCCGGCCGCCGATGCTGAGTCATAGCGCACCACCTGTAGAGCACATGTGCGTTCTATTAGAGATGCTTTGTGGACCAATCCAAAGGTCGGCATGGTAAACATGATGGGTTGAAGAAAGCCATAGGCAGTTGTGAGAAATGTTTTTCTCTTTTCTGGCGAGCAGACGGGTAATAAAAGTCACGTTCGGAAAATATTTCAAGTGTTACGGTATAATTTATTATTTAATATTAATAACGAACTACTTACTGTATATTTGCAATTGAATGTTGTGGTATAGATTGTCACGGTATGTAACTATGTTTTTTTTTATGATTATTAGATCCATGTATTGTTTGACAATCACCTTATTTTTTAAAAGCAATATATTTTTAAATTTTAAAATAGTGTTTTAAGATGTCATTTTAAAAATTTAGACAATAAAAGAATAAGGGGATTGTCAAACAATACATGGGCCTATTAATGATGAAAAGAACATTGTTACTTACTGTATAATTTATCATTTAACTCCTATGTATATATTACTTTAGTATATCTGTACAATGCTGTTTCATTTTAGAAAAGTCCTTTCTAACATCATTATTAATATTTTTTTGTATCCCATATACATTTGGTTCGAACTCGTGAGAACATGCTAAATGAAATAATCCATGAAACAATTTACCTACAACTGAATAATCCGAAAACAAAACTGTGCTGCCTACAACAAATATTTCACTGCAAGATTACCTGTGTTTTCACTGGCCTTTGGCCACGGGCCTTTGACAGGCAAAACGTACAAAAATATCCTTTAAATGCTTCAAAACATCAACTTCACAACATCCAAAATACAAATTTCGAGTTACGACTGTTATTTTATAACATTTTATTCAGTTATTATTAACAGAACTTAAATGTTGTCTTTAAGTAATTCCCATTCCGTAATTCATCAATTGAAGGCTTGAAATATATATATATATATATATATATATATATATATATATATATATGTGTGTGTGTGTGTGTGTGTGTGTGTGAGTGTGTGTGTATGTATGTATGTATGTATGTTAAACCTATTGGCACATACAACTCCTGCCATTTATAATCACCCCGTAACACTATCAAGAAATGCATCTGGACTTTGGTTCTTATTTATGTTATGGGGTTTGATTCAATTATCATTATTCTGGTAAAATCATAAATGTAACAGAAAGGATACTTGCATCCTTTTTTATTTCAAGTCTTCAATTATCAAAACCCGCGAAACCAATAAACAAGTTTATCTTTCAACTTCATTTTTCGCGTCGTGCCAGTGTTGCAGGCCGTGCGCTGCAGTACCTTCATCTCGACGGGCGCGGCGGCGGAGGGCGCCGGGGAGACCGCCGACGTCTTGGTCTTGGGCGGCGCGGTGGCGTTCGGTGACACGACTGCGGGCACGGGGGCGCTCCCAGCCCCGTAGAAGTTCTCCAGCGCCTCGGGCGGCAGGCTCTCGATGGGGATGTCGCCCACCTTGTCGTAGTCCAGCACCTGCAGCGGCCGCGCGCATTGGCATGATTTGGTTAACTCGCTTCAACGAGCGAATGTTGAAGTTATTAACGTCATGAGGCCGATGTAGAGCAAATAAGGGACGTTGTTGAAGTTTGTAAACTGAGGCGATAGCTAAGGTTTATAACAAACCAAGTCTGTTATTTGTGATATCGGCCGTGTGTCATTCAATACTTTTCATAATACCCACCTTCTTATAAGAAATAACATAAATGAGAAATTTCTTTTTGTGGGAATAGGTATGTATTCATTTGCTATCTTTAGCTACAATTCTTTGACAGTTAAGAGTGGCCTTTCGTTCCTCTGTTTCATTGGTTTAAGTCGATATAGTACCAAAGTATTACGAAAAATGGGCATAATCACTCTGTAATCACTTGAGTTATTTATGTTTCAAGGTCCAAATTTTAGAAAGGCTTGTGATCCCACTTGTCATTTGCCAAAAACGAAAATTAAACTAAGAAAAAAAATTATTTAAAGAAAATTATTTTAAGTGAAATTTGTATGAAATATCAAGGATGTTGTCCCCCAAATATGTCATTATACACAGAACATCATGGCCCGAACTTCGATAACTCGATTTCTTTGTTACATCGAATTTTCTTAGTTCCTTCATCTTTATCTTCGTATTTCATTTGAAATTTCATAAAACTCACCTCATGTCGATTTTAACTTTGGATTGTCTCATTTCTTTTTGGGATCCTAAAATGAACGTTCTACTGAAAGTTGTTGAATCGGTTTGTCATTTCAAAATTCAGATGTCTCAGAATAAATGTTACAAACTTCTAGGAAAGGAAGGGAAATCGTAGATGATTACTTTCAAGTTCTGATACAGCCAAACAGATTTCGTATACCTGTCGAACACCAGCGCATAATGAGGTGCTTAACAATCGGTGACAAATATCACGTGTGTAACATAGTTATATGAAATTTTGCACATGAACATCGACAAAGGGTGATCATTTTGGGCCCCTTATTGTATGCCATAGAAGTTAGTAGCATTTACTCTGATACTCTGTATACATGTAGGACTAGATATTACTTTTTTTATTATTTTTCATAGTAGACATATTTTTTCATAAATATTTCGTTGACACTCTTTCCAAAATCCTTTACCTGAACAACATTACGTAAAAGTACCTACCTGAATGTCGGCGTTGCTGAGAATGCCTGACGACAGCAGCTGCTGGCGCAGATCCTCAGGGACCTCGTCGGGCAGCGCGGGCAGCGGCTTGTCCTTTTTGTCTTTATCGCCGACGGCCGCAGTGGTGGGCGTGGCGGTGGTGGTGCTGGGAGTGGCAGTGCTCGATGGCACCAGTGAGAACACCTTGGGCGGTTTGGAAGTGGGCGGCGCGGCCGGCAGCAGCGAAGGACGGTGGATGCTCTGCGGGCCGGCAAAAGGCCGCGACGGCGGAGTCTGGCTCACGCTGGGCAACTGCTGGTGCTGCAGGAGCTGCTGTTGATGCTGTTGCTGGAATTGATGTTGTTGTTGAAAGTGTTGATGCTGTTGAAGCTGTGGCTGACTGATAGACTGTTGAACCGTAAACGTTGTCGGCTTCCGGGCCTCGGACTGTGTATTCGATGAGAAAGAAGGTGCGGGCTGACCAAGACCGTGGCCAATACTTGGTGACGTGGACGGCGAGGGTTGGCCTAGACTATGGCCAAGACTCGATGACGTGGCGGGAGCAGGTTGTCCCAGTCCGTGAGCATGGCTGGCGGACGTTGCAGGTCCTAAGAACTGTTGAACGGGTCGCGGCTTGCTAACTTCGTGAGTCGTCAGATGCTCCTCCAGACTTGGAACTGATTTCACAATTTCGCCGTTGAAGCCCAACTGTTGAGCGGTTTGATGTTGCGACTGAGGTTGCAAAGGCGACTGCGGCTGAGATTGAGGTTGAGGTGGCGGCAGCCTCTGCGGCTGTTGCAGCCTCTGCTGTTGCAGATGCTGTTGCTGTAGTTGCTGTTGGTGGGCAAGTTGCTGTTGATGTCTCTGCTGCTGCAATTGTTGCAAAATGTGCGACTGTGGGGGAGGAGGCTGATGTTGCTGCTGTTGTTGTTGCTGCTGGAAGAGTTCAGCCTGCTGCTGTTGGATTACTTTGCGCTGCTGTTCGATGTACTGTTGGTTCTGTGGATTGCGGCCATGAGGCGGCGGGGGAGGGTGCGGGAAGGCGGCAGTGGGGCCTGGTCTGAAAGCGGGAGGCTGCTGTGGTGGATGGACGGGCCTTTGGAACTGCGATTGATGACCAAACTGAGGTTGCGGACGCAGTTTGGGGGGCTGCTGAGGTCCGTGGAACGGTTGCGGGGGCGGGCGCTGGGGTGGGGGCGGAGCAAAAGGCTGCGCCTGACCGGGCAATTGACGCAGGAATGGCGTGGGTGGAGCAGAAAACGGTCTGTGCGGCCCAGCGAACGAACTCTGGGGTTGCTGGAACGAGGACGGCGGGAAGCTTCCCGGTCCAGAAGCAGTGGGGCCCGGTCTTGGCGGAGAGGGCTGCGGTGGGAAGAACGCGTGTTCGCGCTTGTGGGGGCCGTGCCCGGAGGCGAAGTGTCCAGGGAAGGGCGGGCTGGCTTGGAAGGGCGCCTGAGGGAGAGCTAAGGACGGTCTCTGTGCAGATTCGCTGGGCACCTCGGAGTCCTCGTCGTGCGGCCCGCCAAAGGTCACGCGCAGGCCTGATCCGTGGTAGGTCTCCGAGTCCGGTCGGATGATGGTGCGCAGCGTAGTTGTGGGCGGTGGCGCGGCCGTGACTGCGGGCGCTGGGGGAGGGCCGTAAGAGTGGGATTCCGTGATGGTGTCCGTACTAGCCGGGGTAACGGCCGGCACGGGCGGTTCGTAAATGACGCTATCCTTTCCATACTTGGTGGGGTCCTTCTTGTACTTGACGTAGAAGACGTGGACGGGCTCCTTCTTGGGCGGGGGCGGCGGGGTGGTGGGCGGAGCCGGGAGGGACTCGTTGGACTCCTTGATAATGATCTCGATGATGGGCTCGGGCTCGCGCACGTAGTAGAGCTGCTCGGGGTAGGGCGGGCCGTAGGCGGCGAGCGGCGGCAGGTGCTGGGGCTGGGCGTCGCTGTCGGGGAAGAGCGCGTCGGGGGCGGGGCCGGGGCCCGGGGCGGGCTCGTCCGCCGTCGCCGCCGCCTCGGCGTCGGCCCCCGCGCCGCCGGACTTGCGCAACGTCTGCAGCTCGGCGGCAGGCTCGGGCCGGTGGTAGAGCGGGTCGGGCTGCGAGTAGGGGACGAGCGGCTCCATGGGCACGGCGTAGGGCGGTGGCGAGGGGCGTGGCGGGCGGTGGCGTACCGTGAGCGGCGGCGTGGCGCGGTCGAAGTAGTGCGCGGGCACGGCGGCCGGCCGACGCTCGCCGCTGCTCTGGATGGCGGCCGCGGCCATCGCCGCCAGCAGCAGCAGCGCCGCCTGGGACACCTGCAACACAAGACGCGCTCGTTTGTACTTCGTTGATACTTATTACGATTTATAAAAAATGTTCGAATTGGAGCGGATATGCCGGCTCATTCAATGGCATATTTTCCAGAAACAGAAACGGAAGTTATTCTGACCGGATGGACGGAGAGGGACAATTTGCTCCCAGAAGACAAAAAATATGTTAATTAATTTGAAAATATTTTGTATCAGTTAAAATGTCTAATACTTTGAAGACATTGATTTGAGTAATATTTTGTAAATAACAACAATTAATGTATTTAAATAGGCAGCTTCAAAATAGGAGCTTAATAATTATTCACTTCTAGTTTCAATTGATTTTTCATCAGCCTCTGCATTATTTAATTAATTTCATCTTAATCATGAAAGAAACTACTTAGTGAATTTTAAGATCATTTCTGTATTGCCAAAATTAATTTCAAACAAATTCTGAATGACATTTGCTACATGCATTTACCAAATATATAAAACAAAGGAGTTAGTCTTTAATAATATCTACAACTGTTTATTAGAAAGTGTGCAGTCAAAATATGATATTTATATTTTTCCCTTGCAAGTATCGTGGTGGTGGTCTTTGATTCTCTGGATCTGGATTCGATCTTTAAGAACACACTTCCTAAGTGAACGCAGATGTACACAAGACATTATGCACGAAATGTCCATTTCCTAATTGAAGGAAGATGTACACAAAAATATTCTGGATGTATGAAGAGATTCAACTTAAAACTGATCCACATAGTTAAATTGCATTATGAAAACGTCAGTTTTACTTTCTTGGCAGTTACCAAAATGTACCATTTTAATTTTTGTTTCAAATATTATGAAGATAAATTTGGCTCTAATTATTTATGATTAATAAATATTTGAGATTCTTAGTTATTGCTGTCTATTTAAAACGTATTAGATAAAATTAGTTTATTTTATATCATTTAAATCCAGAGAATATCATGTCTAATTTCCTTTCTTATTGTTCTAATTCAAAAATAGGTCCAGCACTTAACAGTACTGTATGGATTGTCGGATCAACCTTATTTAACGAAATTAAAAAAATCGCATGCTCTTGGGCTTTGATTACACTATTTTAAAAAAATAACACGCAAAAGACTTTATTTATTCACATTATGGCACATTTTGTGCTTTCCGCGACATTCATGTGTTTCGTTATTGCAACAAACAACTGCTTTCTAATTATGACATTGCGCGGAACCACTTTTCGCCTTTCTATCACACAGAAATTCACAACTTCATGAAAAAGGCATTATACGAAAAAGCAAACGATATTAGCGATCACATGCAGATATCATATTCCTGGCTTTCGAGAAAAAATAGGAAATGAATGATGATTTAGATGAGAATACGCGAAATGTGATGTTGCCGGCTCCGTAACAACCACGCCGTGAAAAAAAAATCACTTAACACGAATTATCGTGCCTCCAACTCTAGTGCCATCGTGGTCCTCCATGCAATTACCTCTCTCATACCAATGGGGGATTGTAATTGCGGACGTTAATGACGGACTTCAGCGTACTTTCCCCCTCCATCTATCTTCGGCGAAGTAAGTAGTTACTGTTTTATCGTTTAGGACTTTCATCTTTAGAAGCTTTGTGAACTCTTAGTGAATGTTTTGACTTTCAACGCTTATCGGTTGTTTAAAAAAAACACGAAATTGTCACCATGCGTAAATACTTGGAAATTCCGACGTTCTGTTACAACCAAGCCTGCCCATAAAGACGTTTCAATCATATTTTACTATCTGTCGAAGTAATTAACAATTGTGGAATTGGAGAATCATAGTGAATGTTAAACTACATATTCAAAAAAGGACGTTGCCGTGCGTCCTCAAGTACAGAAAATGTTCAAACTATGCCATTCATCAATGACTGAAAATATTTTAACACGAACTTACAGAAAATGATTGCAATATATTACTAAATATACGTATCACAAATAACAACAGAAATTTGGATATTAGAAATAAATTTTTGAAATGGTATATCTGGAGTGTACTATTGTACGGATGTGAAGGATGGACACTTTTACAAACTGACAGGAATCGTTTGGAAGCTTGTGAGTTGTGGTTGAGGCCAAAAATATTGAAGGTTTTCTGAACTGAAAAATTCTAATAATGTCATTTTAGAAGAAGTGAAGGAGAAAAGATCCCTACTAAATATCGTTTTGAACAACAAATCAAAATTCTTTGGACACATTTTCAGACATAACCAATTCCTTGGTACAATTTCGGACTGCAAAATAGTTGAAAAACAGGAAGAGAGAGTCATAGCACAAAAATTTTAGAACAACTTCCAAACGAACTACACTTGAGAAACTATGTAGAGATGAAGAGGACAGCGGAGGACAGAATATTATGGAGACTGTGACAAGGCACTTTTTGCCTTTAGGATGTTGATGATGTTGATGATGTATCACTAGTTCATAAATAAGAAAACCTTCTTTTTCTCAATTATATTGCAATTTATTCCGGGGTCCGCCGTTGACACTTCCATTGGTATATCGCGTATCGGAAAGACACTGGTAAGCGACTCTCAAAGCTTTTAATACCTGTTCCTAACCTGTGTGCAATCTTATAGACAAGTATGTTTTTAGTTGTACTCCGGTTGTGTACCAGACGTTTCCAAGTCCGCTACACGTGGCCTCCGGTGGCGCCGAAGTTTAAAGAACGGCGTCGTGGATAGCGTCGGAGACGGCGAGCTGCACCGGCGCCCGTGTACAACACGTTCCACAACGCGACTGCGCTGGCATTCTACGCGGCCCGCGGAGCGTGGACCAGGCTGCACGTCCCAGGCACACACGACGCCGACGTCGCGACGCGTCGCCGAGCCACCGCGACGCCCGCCGACGGCAGTGCTTTCCAGCCACGCCCACACCGGCGCCGAAGCTCACGTGTGACGTGCTCGTGTCAGCGGAGAGATTACTCTCTGAGAACGGGAGGTACTTATCATAACATTCCGGCTTTCCCGGGGTCCCGAAAACTGACAATATACTCTGTTTAGTAGTATCTGTATCTTAAGAGGAAATATGTAGTGGGAAATAAACAATAATGGTTATTTATATATCAAGACAGAAAATGAAATATTTTTCGGAAGATCTTTACCACGCAAGGCGGAACGTGCAACCGGGAAAACACGTGCCCGGAAACATTTTTCTGCTGAGGTGAAAAACACATTTTCTCCTACACACGTATCTCAAACAGTTTATAGGGGTAGATTAGCGAAATTATTCAAATGCTGATGATTTTAGAAAATACGATTGTAATAATAATGTGAAGATATCTCGTAGAGGTAAATATAACAGTTGAAATTTGTATTTGTGATATTTGTAAGTAGAGTCGTCAAGGTAACATTTGACTTTTAAAAATGTGCCATTTATTAAGGTTCTGTAATATCCAAGCTTAACAGTTTAGCCTATCGTCGAAGAGTAGGAATATAAAACAAAATAACTGTATTTTAATAGATAAAAAATGTGCATTCAACTTTGGCTTATCAATATCAATTTACTGAAATACTTTTCACACAAAGTTAAGTGCTTAAATGAAATTGGAAAGCAATTACATAATTTTTCCATCATATGACACAGGTTTCCCAAAATTTGCATTATTCAGTTGTTTTACATGCTCATGACCTCTTTGGGGTAGGCGTATGACAAAGTCTATTTTGCTGTATACGTACCGGCAAGTAATTTTCCCATCAAATAGTGAAGGTAAGAACTAGTTTCTATCCAGAGTGCTGAAATAGTGCATTAGGAAACGATGATGAAATGATGGATATTAATACAGGGGTATGATATTACGATAAGAGCGAGTATCGTAAATCGCACTCGATGTAATGGGTATTAATACCCATTACTCGAGGTTCGTACGGTATTTTTTCTACGACTTATGGTAACTTTTATAAGTTAAACTTTTACATTGAATAGTTTCGTGGCAGTTGACATATAGGATTCAACCAAGGCCACCTTGCAGACAGCTACCCTACCCTGCCGCGAGGGAGTACAAAAGTTGCGACAGTAATTCCGAAGTCACCATTTTCGCTTTTTCTCTTATTTCTGGATATGCCAACTCAACCCTTATTAACTAGATATTTTAAACTAAAGAATTGGTTTGTTGTTAAGGGCAACCACACGGCAGTAACATATAACACAACATGACTTGCGTTCTTATCCTTATCGGTCACATGCGTCTTTAACTCTTGTTAAAATGCAACCGTACAGGTTTGATAAGTGTACTTGTACCTGTATGTTAAGAAATTTAACATCCTTTGCAAAGTAAATAAACAACTATCGATTCATTGCAAGTCAAATGTTTATTGGGAACAAAACGGGCGATATTTTGTAGAAATCAGATTCAAACAATTCAGAATAAAAATAACTCATAATAACTTTGGGGATAATGGGTAATTGTAATATTAATAATGCAATAAAAAGTGTATGAGGTAAATTAACCTCACTTTCCTGGCATTCCAGCACATCAAACCTGTCTCCGGTAATCATATTTACTAACGATCTGAAAGTATCGCCACTGAAAGTCGACGCGCGAACTTCCTCATCGAACGTCATTAATTTAAGTATCTTTAGGTAGATTCAGGAGAATTATTTGCATAATCTTTTCTCAAATCACGGGATACGAATTTTGATTAAATAGATATATCGCAAACAACACCCCACCATATCGTAGTAACGTGCCGCACTCACAGAATTCATTTGTTTACTATCGTAGTAATGTATTATCGCATAAATCATGGGATTTTATGGTGACCGATAAAATGCTGAACATACGAAATGTTACAGTGTTATTACTGCCTTCTCCAAATTAAAAATCTCGGCTCCGCTACGCTCTGCCTTCATTTTTAACTTTTGGCCTCTGCAGTAATAACACTTTTAACATTTCTTGGTATGTTATTAGCTATAACGTCAATCAAAAGTTCCCTGTACCACTACCACTGCGTTAGTCAAATAGGAGCAAAGTGAAATTACGATCCAATTTATTTAAATAATATTCCACGGAAAAAGTACTAATAATAAAAGAAATTCAAACGGGCAAGTATAATATAGTATTAAATGCAATTTTAATGTATGCAATTGAACGAAACATTTACTAGAAGGATTCTCAATGATTAAGTGTCAATACCTGGTTTCTAAACGTCTCTGTGATTGGTCAAGAACCTGTATCATAATGAAATCCGTGTCGTAATGATTATGCAACGGGTTGCAGTCATCAAATGAGAAAGTTATTCAATGGGAGAAGAAATACAAATATTGTCTACTTATTGTGATAGGGACACAGCGGTTGAGTGAACTAGTTTTAAATTGTTTGTATCGTTTTTTGGTTTTCTTCTTTGCAATCTTCTCGGTAAATTGGTCAGAGAGATGCCATGAAAAGTGTTCACTGATATGCTTCACTAATATTTGATCTGCATGATTTGTTTCTAATTCATCGTTTAGTGCCTTTTCTTTTAAATGAAATTCATGACAAATTCATTCAGTGTATTCATTAATCTCGCTCAATTCACGTAAGAATGTGGGAGGGTATTATTTACTCCTACATTTTGATTTCTTTAGACATTAAAATTTTGACCTCGGGACATCTCGGCACTTGTGATACTTGTGATATGTTAACACGCCTGGAGTAGTTGACTTGATACTCGTTCCCTTTTTAATAACGAGTAGAATTAACGCATGTTCGGTATACTTATTTTAATTTGAATAGAATCGTGAGCCATTATAACCAATGGCAACATTCCTATCGCATGATATTGTCTCACAGTACAGTGAATTTCTAGACAAAACCTCTTTCAATTTTATCTTTCCGTTTAATAAGAGATCTCGTTTAATAGTTCTTCGATTGCCATCAGAACTACTAGTTGAGACTTTTAATCTTAATCGAGGGGAATGAGAATTGACTTCATCTGGTGGTGGCCAAGTTATGGTTCATCTGCAAGGAATCACATTGTCAGTAGCTCAGCGTTCGGTGTACGGCTTGGTATTGGCGTTGAGTTGATTGGGGGAAACACGGAAGCGTCTAATTAGAGCATTTGATCTGAAGAATTCGTAGCCTTGCACCTCAGCCGGTTCGCAACAAAATACGCTCAGGAGACGGGTTGCAAGGGGCACCGGCGATGGGCTGCCTCAGTTTTATCCAACGATCTATTCAATGAGCTTAGCTTGCTGAACCAGCTGGAGCTGATGTTCTGCAAACAACTAAAAGGAAAATATTCTGGCACGAATGTACTTAAGCCAGATTGCGGAAAATCTTGTCAGGCTAAATAAACAGTGGTGGACATGATTTAATTTACCAATCAGCTTTCAAGGGTAAACACGCTATTGAAGCATTGATGTTGTGATTTCCATTGTCATCTCACGGCTTCTTATTTGTCAAATATCCATAAGAACATTTTCATCGGGCCTCATTTGTGGCGGTAGCCTAACTAACGCCTTTATCCAACACCCACAACCCTCACCTATAGATGCTTGGTGGAGGCAGTTCCCTAATGCAAGAAATATGTTAGTTCTTACCAAGATCGTATTAAGTATTTCTTTTAAAAGAATGTTTTCACACCATTTCTTACAATTGTATCATTGTTCCCCTGAAATTTATAAGCGTTTTGTAATAATTGACAATATGAGATGATTTCGATCAGTCAGTTAGGTAGAGAGTGACATAAAGAACAAATACGGTAAATCATAGTATTCGTCATGGCGAATATTTTATAAAAATGACACAATTGTATATTTACGGCGTTATTCCACCGTAAATTGCATGTTCTTCGTTCCATAGAATACCGTAGAAAACACTTGTGACAATGTTCTACCATACAATCTACTGATACCAATTATCTGATACTGATATCAATGTTACACCACACAATCAACTGATGCGTTGTTCGTCTCAAATGAGGTATCAATCACGTGCAATTTCAGTTTCAACAACGACGTAACTTCACCCACGCAAACCAGAACAAAATAACAATACAGTTGATATTTCTGAATATGAATGAAGTCCCTGCAATAGTTCTGACCATTTTACCTTCTTTCGCTGAGTTTAGCTGTGACGTCATTATTCCCTCGGACGCCGCTACGTGTGTCACCTCAGCCGGTTCGCAACAAAATACGCCCAGGAGACACGTTGCAAGGGGCACCGAGGACGGGCGATCGGCGCGGCGGGAAGCGGCTGTGGGCGAGAGGGAGGGGGGGGGCATGGGCGTCGAAGCTCTGACCCTGATTCCCTCGCGGTCACCGGGTCGCGGCGCGGCATCCTTGAGCGGTGGCGCTGTCCTTGGGCGGAGGGCACCGTTAGCGCGGGTCGTCGGCCATCGCCCGAGGCCCGCACACCGCGCCGCCGCCGCCACCGCTCGCCGGCCCTCCGCGCAGCGGGCTGAGGCCATGGCGAACGGACGCCGGGATGCACCGTACAAGGAGTGGACACGTCTTAAGGCGGCTCCACTCATGCGCCATTCGGCGAATCCCGAGCAATCCCTCGCCGAATCCCGAGTAGTGTGGACGGGTTGCTTGCGATTCGCCGAGTGCCGAACATTCGGGATTCGCACTACTCACCGCGTGTCGGTCACATTGAACATTCGCCGAATACAACAGCTGTTCGCGATTGAGTGAGCAGTAGCTGACTGCTCGACGAATTCCGACTGTGTGGTGCCGGCTTTAGACTGCTCAACAAATAACGGAGGCGATAAATAAATATACATTTCGATTATTCGACATACACGAGACCTGCAGGAAGTTATGCAACTAACGAAACAAAACAACAAGAAAGTATTGTATACAAAACGACAAGAATTAATTCCAAGTAGTTGTTATATACTGAATAACAATAAATACAGGCAAGTCCATTCTGTGATTTTAAGAGTAGAAACGACATCCAGATACTTCTTGTTAAACTTTCGCATTCCCCGCCATCGGTGGCGGAGAGCGATAAGGCGCGGCGAGCTGAGGCCATGGCGAACGGGGTCCGGGATGCGCCATGCAAGGAGTGGTACGTCTGATGTTGCTCAACAAATAATAGAGACGATAAATAAATATACTTTTAGATTATTCGACATACACGAGACCTGCTTGAGGTTATATAAAATTATATAAAACAATGACAACAAAAAAACGTATATTATACAAAACAATAAAGAAGGGATTGCCGGTTTGATCTGGATAGATTTCAGACATTTATTGGACTTGTTTCACCTCGAACCCCCGTGAGGTCATGTCGGAATGGTGTTCGTAGGTTGACTGCGCTGATCGGTGGTTTCCATGGTTTCATTAATCACTTTAAGGCAAATGCGTCTTCCCTTTTTATCCATTGCCCCAATGCCGACAGAGACGCCGGGGGGGGGGGGTATATCCCAAAGAGATAAAAACTAACCTCTTTATAAATTTATCAAGTTAAAATACATTTCGTTATGATAACTTCAGAAATGAATTATTAAGATAAACGTGTTTAAAAATGTTGCTAGCAGTTGAAATGAAGGTATCCCATTCCAATTGATAAATATGAGATAGATATGCATTGATAAGTATCCACTAACGGTTTTTACTATTTTGAAGCCAAAATATATCATTTAACCGTATTCAATGCTTATAAATGTAAAAAAGTACCCATTTGAAATATGTATATTCTGTAACGTTCTGTTTGTAAAGTGTATTGTTTATTATATACCAACGTTGCAATCTTAACGTTTTTTTCGTAAAATAAGGGTGGAATAAAAAAAATATAGGACGTGAAAAGTTTTCTAACCTTTTATAGAATGAATGTAAATTTGCGGAAAGAACACTTAGTAGGAACGTAAATAAATATTTTACGAAACAGTGATGCAGTTTATATAAATTTGCGTTTGGAATATAAGGTGCTATTGGAAGAGAAGAATGATTGAACGGTTATTGTTTTGATGATAATGTTGAACATTGTATAGTTTCTTCTGGAGGCGAATATTCAGCTTCAGACCTTTGAATTTCTTCGTCTCCAGCAACTGTTCATTCGAATAAAAATTCGCTTCCACTTAAATGGAACTTCTTGGGATTATTGGGATTCTTCATTGTGCAGAACCAACGGCAACATATTTTAAGTGCATTTAATAAAATTCTATACTTTTTCTTTTAAGACAAGATGTTCTCGTGATGCCTCTTCCCTGGCGGCGACTCTTTGTAGAAGTGGTCAGCCGCGGGCCAAACACGCAACATCTTGGGAGTTTCGTCCTTGAGACAGCTGAGAGGCGTCCGGAACTCTCCCGGTGGTTCGCCGGCCACGCGCCCTGACAGCCCCGCCCGCCACCTAGCGCCTCTCCCCTGCTTTCTACACCGGCGCACGCCGCCCATCGCACTTGATGACCTTCGACGGGACTTTCTCCGAGACGAACGTGCTTCGCTTAGCGCCTATCGAACCCGGGACTTACCCTCACACTCTCGCGCCCGAACCTTCTCCCTGTGACATTCGTCCGTTTTTCGCTCTTGTTGTTCAATAATAACTCAGCAGGCTTGGGAAGTTTGCAGTACTATTACTGACCTCTAACAACAGAGTTTGTTTAAGGAGAATCTTAGGGCTACGTAGAACTATTGTACTATTGTTATCAATGTTTCCAGATTATGTGTTCTAAAAGACGACTTAAAATGACATCGTGCGAATAAGAGAAGCATAGAATATCCACTCGTTAGCGATTAACTTCAGCCAACATTTTCCTGTGTCCATGTGACAATTTTTGACGAAGTGCACGAAGAGCACATCATGTTTTGGTATTTACCATTTATATAAATAATTATATGAAGACACAAGTATCTACGGCACTCAAGAAAAGTGTTACTAATGAAAAATAGTCACTTTTTAGTGAAGTGAAGTAATATATCGAGAAACAATACTATTTGTACTAGTAAAAATGTTATATAATTCACAACATATAACACAACTAGAATTGTAGAGAATAAAACACGTATTTATGCGTGAAATAAGCGGCTCCGCTTAGAATAAAACTGTTCTCTGGCAACATGATAATTTTTTAGTTGTGTCTATTTTCTTTTGCACTGACAATATTTATTCACTTACTAGCTCAAAATCTAGCATGATTCATAGTTTTTCAGGCTCAACAACTTCCTAGTTTTAAATCCAGAATTTGACTTTCCCCCCAGAATATACATTTCTCTTGCCTTCTCTAATGCTTAATAGTTTACTTTCTTTGTAATTACTTCTCCGTTGCTTTCTCTGGAAATCGAGTATTATTTGAATTCGATATGGCAGCGTCGGGTAACATTTGACTGAAAGCGAAACAGTGGTGAATTGTGGAACTAGTTGATGTCTTCACTTGACGCTGCAACGGTTAGCTGAACACTTAACCTAGAAAAAGTGCCTTTTGAGTTTTGGGAGCTGATTTATTGTAAGGTGAGTTCTGTTACTATCATTGACTTTTTGGTGCTTTTGTGACATTGATTGTTGGTGCTTTTTGTAGTTCTTATGACTGCGATTGGAAGACTGGTAGTACCATGACTCGAACTTATCTCTCTACCTGTCGTGCTTTCGAATATTTCATTGTCAAATCAAGGGGACTTGACTTTCGACTGTATGTTACAATATAGTGTGTAGTAGAGTATGTACTGTTCTGTTATTGGTTGACTGGTACTTAGATTGCGTGTCATTTATTCATGGGTATATTACCATGTTTCACTTTCTCGTACGTTCGCAAATTGTGGGTCAGTTCCGAGTGGGGTGTCGATGACTACTTCCGTTCTTTTATGGTTCTGCACGGAACAACATGCACGTATTCTCATTGTGGTATGTATCCATTCCCCACACGTACACTTTCTTTTGGGCGTGGCGGATGTGGAATACCTCCACGGTGGCGTTCTTACTTCTCCATCAAGAAGCTGAAAACAATTTGTCTTGGTTGACGTCAAAGTTGAATATAATAGAGAAACTAACTAGTGACGTACAAGTTTACGACGTGTGAAGATTAAAGGAACTGTTTTCAGTTAAACTGATAGTTGTGACGGTGATAAAGGTAAATTGTGATAATGCACACCTATTTTACAATGACACTGCTTTATCATATTTTGGAAAATAATAAAGAGTTACAGTGTATTTAAGATTATAATTTTTCTGAGTACATTTCTTCAAATTAGTCAAGACTACATAAAATCATTGCTTTATCTCAATACATAAATTACATGTGATACATAAATACAACAACGTTCCGGAAAGTAATAATTTTCATCTTCAGGCTTAATGGCAAAAACAAATAATTAATATAATATTTAAAAAAATGACAAATGGTTAAATTTTAACAAAATTACATAAACTAATGTACACAAGTCACAACGGTACGCACCTTGATAAAATATGGTATTGTATGACTGTATGAATGAATGTTGATAGAGGAAAGAAAATAAAAGAAATATCTTAATTTTGAAGAAAATACCTTAAATTTGGGAAAAGTACTGAATAATCTATCGTATAAATTGGTAAATTTATTAGATTCCATCTGTGTGTTGAAATAAGAATATTTATGTTAATATTCTGCCTTTAATTAAAGACCAAAGTACAGCCTGACTAATTACAGTGTATTTTTACTTTTCTCTGCATAACAGAAATTACGTTGTGTGGGTTTGTTGATTTAAGAATTATGATTAAAATGGATGATATAGGTACCTAAATAGATATGTCTCTGACTGCCGTATGAAACAATACTTGACTCTCATTATTTGACGTATGAGGAGAGACTTAGGGCTAGGTCAGGCAAATATTCTATTTTTGAATTTCACTTTTGTTCTATAGTTTGAGAACTGGTTACCAAACTGGATAACTTCTAATTAATTTGTATAAAGCTTCAATCATGATTATAGACAACATCCATCCCTCTATATTCATGATAGAAGTTTTATACAAATTAATTAAATGTACGAGACGAAAACAGTTACAAATGAAGAGAATGACTTCTAGTTCTTATTTGTTACATCAGTCGAGTTACATAAAATGTAAATGAAAATACTGAGTCAATTTTTATCATTACTTGTGCTGAGAATATCGAAGGTTGTATGGCTGTGTGGGAATGGGAAATACGTGATATTTCAAACCTAATTTGTATTTTAATTGAAATTCATTCATTCATTTGAAAGTTCCTTGTATACTAATTATAATGATGATGAAACAAGTAGACAAATGAGTAACAGTTTTAGCCTCTTTTGTGCATCGGTGACTTTAGAAAAAATGTACAATAAACGAAGAGTAGCACGCTGACTCTGATTACATCGTGACTGTTTTTAGCCCCCATTGCAAGAGTGAAAATACCTCGTTTGCATCGTCTCGATACCCGCAATTAGTGCAGGTTCAGATATGCCATTCGTTTATTTGGAAATCTTGTGCGACGAGTAATTGTCCTTAATTACAAGTGCTCGAAACAAAAGAAATGTATTTACAATACTCTGTAAATGCACATTTTTGTCAAATTGCAAAGAATGTACAATTGAATTTCAAATTCCATCGTGTCATCTCTATAAAGAATAGAAATGATTATTTCGGGCACATTATTTCAATTTAGAGCTTATTGTAAAAGCGTATGAAATACGAAAAGCATGTAGTACATTAGAATCTCCATTATCCCGGGTTATGACAGGGGGCCATAGAAAATCGAACCCACCAGATAATCGAAATTATTTTGTAAGTTGAGCTGTATTAACTGAATGGTCAATTAAAAAGAAATGTGTACAAATAACGTGTATGAGCTGATATTATCTGGGCTCATAACGTTCTCCCTCCATGGAGCCAATGCCAGTTGCTCCCGGCTCTCATGATCAGCGGGTGGCTGGTACCCAGGGGAGGGGTAAAAGTCATTTTAATGCCAAATTCTGAAGAATGATAAATTCACCGGCGAAAGCTCGATGCAGCCGTACGCAACACACTATTTGTTGCATACAATCGTACACATTGACAATGTTCCATACTGTGATATCATCTGTGGAAGCTTGCAGAATCATACATCAAAACATAATTGACTTGTCTTCAGATGATTATTCCTGTCTGAACTGACATTAGAAACTATCATTTAAAAATTCGGCCAAAAAAGATATTTCAACCAAACCTTCGACAAAAATGTTGGCATAAATCGTGTAAATATATTTACCTAACTGTTAATAGTATAACTCCCAAAAAGGACATAATCGTTGCATAACGATTGGATATGCTATTTTCAATTCTCATGTATGAATAACTTGCAGTTTTATCTTCAAGAAAATGATTCAAAACACTATCCAATTAGAACATTTCTGGGTCCACCTATCATAATCAAATCCTTAAATCCCAAGGAAAAATAAGAATAATCTGACTAGAAGATTTGGTTTGGAACAAGAAGTTTGTGTTTAAGCTATTAACATATGTTGCACGTCCCTCATCGTTGTTTTTGTTGTACTCTTTTGCATAATTAGCATGGAAGATCTCTTTCAGTTTCTTTGTAACACGATTAAACTAGTAGTGCGACAGAAAGGCACAGACTTTCCCGTATTAGTTTTCTATTTCCTTTGGTCTCGGATAGCTATTCGGACTTGCCACATAGTCCATACTCTTGCCAGCTACCATCTATCGACGCCCAAAGTACATTTTTTTGAAATGTTCTTAATTTTTTGGTTTCCTAATAGTAGAACGGAAATATTATTTTAAGAATATTAAAAAACAGTAAACCTTGTCCTAAATGGCAAATTTCTCTGAAAATATGAAGCTGTTTTTAAAAAAAGGAGCGTAAGCACTGTTGTAAATTCGAAATTTGAAGCTCTTTTCACAGAAAATTTTTGAGTTATCAAAAACTCCATTAGAAGTAATTTCAAGAACTTTAACTCACAAATACAATAGTGGTTACAAATTGCTGGAAATGTGCATATTAACGTCGTGAGATATCTTTCAAAATAATTACATTTGTGGAATGTTTGAAAATAACAAAGAAATACCCCGAAATGAACTTTACGTCATATTAAAGAGTGCAAATAGCACTGTACGTTCAAAGCTTGAAGAAAAACTTTTTTTACGATTTTTTTTACGAAAACGATTTTTGAGAAAATGGCGTTTTAGCATTTCTGAAAATGCGGAATTGTCAGCTAGTTTTCACAAAAACTGTGGAATATTCGAGAAACTTTATATGACATTTTTACAGCATATGTACCCATAAAGACAATAATGTGAACAAATCGCCGCTAATACCAATATTAATGGCGTGCGAGACAAGTCAAAAAATTACATTTTTGTAATTTTTGAAAAAACAAAATTGTCCAGCAAACTGATGAGAACAAATTTTATTAATAATATTTTATTAAATATTATTTATTATATTTTACCATTAAATATGTTGTATGATTGATTGTATATCATGAGTATTGTGTTTTGTGAACTGTATGTATTTTTGTTTTATTTGTATTCTATTATTTGTTTTGTTTATTTTGCTTCACACTAATTTAATATATTATGTTATTGTTTAATATAGTCCCGATAAACGCGCAATACTCGCCGAAACGTCTTACACATAATATTATTTTTTGTTTTCATTCACATCACCTGTTGTCAAGATACGGTGTTCTTTGGTTAAACTTTATTATCAGAGCTGATTTCTACTGGTGAATTGTCTGAGACTCTCGCCTGCAGTGATCGTCGAGAATTCGGTGAGGTTCTACGAGCGCATGACACCACAACTGCCAGGCAGGGGGGATCGTGGGCGAAGCAACGGGGCTTGAAGTTGATGGTCTCTCTCGCCGCCCCGAGCGGCGTCCGCGCGGCTGCCGGCACGCTCCGCCCCCCGCCCCGCCCCCGTCCCCGCCCCCGCCCCCGCCCCCGCCCGCGCCCCCGCATGTGGCTGCGCTCGTCCGCCCACCTGCTTACCTGGCCGTCTGCCTTGTGGCCTGCTGGGTCACCTGAATTCCGGCTCTCGCGCCGGGCAGCGCGCATCGGAGACGGCCGCGGTAGTCTCTCGTCATCATCGCCCGCCCTCGCCGTGACCTTCCAGAGGCCATTTGAGCGCTGAGAACGAACGGCAACCGCGCTGGAGCCGGAAGAAATGTTTACATCACGGTGTTCCAAGATTTTGAGAATATTAATTTTAGACTGCAAGAATGCATCGATGAGCCGGCTTGTATAGATGGCAATAGCCAGCAATGCCCGAATTCGAAATTTTGTGCTATTTTTGTTGATTTTAAAATGAGAAAAATTTAGTGATATTTATATTATTCATAAGTTATGAATTGATATCCATGTTGATGGGAATGATGATATAATAACAACAAAAATGCACCTTTAGATCGGTTTCTGTTAACGATATCGACGAACTAAAAGGACGAAGACAAGAAAAGGTATAAACTAAAAGGGCGTATAATTACGTAAAAAAGATTACTCAAAACTATTAAGTCGACTCCAAATATAGAAGGCAATAGTAGATAGTTTCCACACATGGGCGGTATCTCGTGAAACAGAAACTGCGAGGGAAACGTGGAATTTCAATTCATGCTCAAAATCACACATACGGGTGTTACATTTATACTGTGTTTGCAGGGTTGGGCAGTATTTAAAATACGTATTTTAAATATATTTTGTATTTCAAAAAACTGTATTTTTCAGTTTATTGGCATGTGTTTTAGAGATGTATTTAAATACATTAAGTTGGTCTATTTAAAAAAATAAATACTTAAAATACTTGAAATGTAGATGAAGAAGATGATTTCTTTTTGTTTGATTCCGCTAGTGAATGCAGCTCATTCAACCAAAAATAAAAGCTCGTTTCAGGTGTTGAATTTTGTTTCTCTTCATTTTCAAATAATAAATATAAATCATTAAAAATGTTGGACAATTATCCCGCAATAAAGAAAGCGTTTATTCGTTATAACACTAGTTTATGTTCATCCACGCCAATTGAATGACTGTTTTCCTTTTCAGGTTTTATACATTCGCCAACGCGGGGTTTATTGCATGATGATTTGTTTCGAAAATTAGTCGTTTTAAAAGGAAATGCCATTTCTTTGTTGCAATACATTACAATAGTTATTGTTCAAAAATGTGCATGGCTGTCAATGATTAATTTACTGTAATTGACAATTACAATACATTGTTTTAATAAAAATATACAATACAAAATTTATATTTACAGTAATTTTGAGTATTTAAAGTGTTTTAAATACGCATATCTTTAGCACATCAAATCCTAACGTATTTTGTGCATGTATTTAAATACTTATTTATAAAGTATTTTAGCGAAGTATTTAAATATTAAATTTAAAGTATTTTGCCAAACCCTGTGTGTACGAAACGATAAGTTAGGGTAGCATCGTAATCCGAAGCTGCTGTCTAATATCCGACTTTCACACTATCTTGAAACGAAAACCTTTCTTCCTTTCGTAGCACACTGGAACTTCCGGTCGCCTGCGGGACTCCGTGTGCCTACACTCATCTGACAATGTCAATGTATCTAAGGATTATTAGTCTAAAAGAAAAGAAGAGAATGGAGAAAAAGGGGAAAATGCAATTATCAACCAATCTACGGGATTCTAACATTGACAAAAAAAAAATATTTTCCGGAGGAATTACGAATATTCTTTGAAGTTTCTAAATTTAAAAGAAATATTTCTTTGAATCACGAACTTTTGAAAACGCAATTAAATACTCCGTATACACATTTCGGAAGAATGTTCCCCCTGCACCGTACATGAGCACATTAGTCCTCATCTGAAGAATATTTATTTACAGTAGAGCCGCATGTACTTGACGCTGGCATATCAGTGAAATTTATCAGTTGGAACTCAAAAGTAAGATAATAGACATTCATCAGTAGAGAGAGAGAGAGAGAGAGAGAGAGAGAGAGAGAGAGAGAGAGAGAGAGAGAGAGAGAAAGAGAGAGAAAGAGAGAAAGAGAGAGAAAGAGAAAGAAAGAGAGAGAGAAAGAGAGAGAGAAAGAGAGAGAGAAAGAGAGAGAGAGAAAGAGAGAGAAAGAGAGAGAAAGAGAGAGAGAAAGAGAGAGAGAAAGAGAGAGAGAAAGAGAGAGAGAGAGAAAGAGAGAAAGAAAGAGAGAAAGAGAGAAAGACAAAGAGAGAGAGAAAGAGAGAAAGAGAAAGAGAGAGAGAAAGAGAGAGAAAGAGAAAGAGAGAGAGAGAGAGAGAGAGAGAGAGAAAGAGAGAGAGAAAGAGAGAAAGAGTTGGTGTCATATTTCGCTGATATTTGTTAATTTCTTCATCACTTTATTAATATTATAGGTTTGCCCGATAAGGCAATATGTCATCCAACCTGAAGGTGACCTCACTATAAACTTTATGTTCTATTGTCTAGTGCGGCTATCTCCTCATTTGTAAATCCTGTGAGCAAATTTTCATTTGAATAGAGCTATTATAAGTGCCAACCATCAAGATGTCTCCCGAAAACCATTTATCAAACATTTTATAACCTATCCTGTCATCTTAAATGAAGGAGGCCTAGACCTAAATGAGCATTTAAAGCTTAATATATTAAATTCACCATGCAATAATTCATTAAATACAAAAGTTTTCAAACCCCTCTGGTGGCTTACGAACAGCGTTTTAGTTGTCTGTCAGAAGGCCCCGGGTTCCATTACCGGCAGGGGAAAAATGAAGCTGTAGCTTTCTAATACAAATCGTCTCAGTTTCTATAGCTGTGTGACGAAAGAAAACGCTTAGGCAAGCCAAGTAAGCTGGGCACGGTGATGGGAATACGTGGTGCTTGCCTCATGTCTCCCTTACCCCCAGGCGTGGGTAATAAATAAAAACAGAGCCCAGACCTGGGAACACCAATAGCTGAATTCTAAGAGGATGCAGGGAAAGAAAAGCCCCGAACATTGAAGGGGAAATCAAGGTGAAAATCGATAAAGAGAAAAATAAATGGTGTTTGTACGAATGTTGAATTTGTATATTGCAATATATCACTATGATGTGATGAGATTTACTTAGAATTTCACGATCGTGTAAGAATCTTTCGTATTTTGATTTATGATGGTGCTATCAATATTATTTTAACAGTACTCAGTGATCTTACACGTGACCAGCAATTTCATCGTAATGTCAAGCGTTTTATCAAATCAAGATACGGAGTTCCGGAGAATGAGAATGTTAAAAAATAATATACATGATGCTGAATAAGTGAAATTTCATAACATGTAAACTTGTATTATTAGACATTAGCGGCTACTACTTGCACCATTGGTGCAATGAGAAAAACCTGTTCATGTACGTTTTGATGCCCCCGTGACCTCTGAGGAATTTCATTTTCTCCTATAATAAACATGTTGTATAGCCGCGCGAAACTGCGACTTCCCGGAATGTTGAAAACATAGAATGCAATTTAATTAGTCCAGAAACAACATTTAAGCAACACTTGCCATGCTCAAGACGGGAACATTAGTTAACGCAGAATTAAATTGTGTTTTCAGTTTTCTTATAGTGATAGAAAAAAGATCAATAGTAATTCGTCCAGATACATACAATTTTCATAGTTTATTTAAATTTGTATGTTTTAAAAGCAAAATAAGAGTGAGTAATGTTTATAAATGAAATGAAATGCATGTAAATAATATCTAAAACTATCTCCAAGATAGAGTTACGCTATGATGATCTTGTCATAGTGTGTGATCATGTAATGTGATGAGATTCATGTCATAAATGAAGAATTTTAGTCAATTGAAAACGTTTGATGAATAAAATTGAAAACGATAACAGTACTAGAAAATTTCCAGTAATTCATTATTATAATACATAAAATACGATGTTAAATAGGTCTGTATGCAAACTGCCGGAGGTTAAATATTGTAACTCCGGCAGATTGTACGCACGACTGGACTAAAAATGTACGTAAACACTTGTCTGAAATGTGATTAAAATTAAACAACCGAGTATCAGAACACCCATAAATCCGTGAGATTTTCTACGCATTCTACACAGTGATACAAATACTATATTAATAATACAAAAAGCATACGCATTTATTCATTCAAATACTATGCAGTAGAACTACATTAACATCAACATTAATGAAGATCTAGCTAGTGTTGAAATTTTATCCTAAAGATTTGATTAAATGAGATATTTTAGTATATTATGATATATATTTTAGAATGATTCTAAAATACTGATTTTATTTATTTCCTTTATATGTTATATCATTAAAAAATTAACTATTTTTTTCGTCGTCTTATCCTTGGTATTTCAAACGATCGTTTTTCTGGAAAGAGTACAAATGACTTTTCGCAAGAGAATATCCATAGTACTACAAAATGCTGTTGCCTTTCTCCGCGATAGCATTCTCATATTCTCGAAATTGAATCAAATGCCACCTTGCAACGTACAGAACTTGAAAAATAACTCATAGGAGTTATTATATGCTTTGGTGAATAAGAAAGAGTGGCATTTATTTCCGCGCCAAAGTGTACTCTGTGTATCAACTGTCTGAGATCTGTATTAATGAAATTTTTACTATTAAAAATATACTGTTTTCAAATCTTAACAAAATCTATGACGAATTTTTATTTGTCACCTATCTTGAGTACCGCCGATACTATGTTATCATCTTAGAAAACTAAAATTTGATGAAAATAACTAACGAGTGCAATCTGTCCAACAGTAATCCCTAATTAATGAATGCTGATTGAACGATAAATGATGGTCTTGTCAGAATCTCAAAAGGGAAATATAAGAAGAGGCTTGATCTGGCAATCTTTGGTTTCGCGAAGTGCGCCTGCCGCCACGTATTGAAGCGACTCCTATATTGAAAAATCCGATGACTAATGATGTTCATATTTCAATGGACCGGATTCTTGTGATTGGTCTTTGCCTTTAGGAGCAAGCTCACTCAGATAGTTGACGGAAAACAAAATTTATTTCACAATCATTCGAAGAGGCTAACTAAGCTGGCATTCAAATCTTCGTTTGTGTTCTTTTGTCTACAGAAATGAGTAACGATGCAACGAAAAATAGAGAGGCGAGTTAAATCCGAACGCTTGTTGTAGGGAACCATATTTCTGAAATGTGTTCTCGAATCTCGTATGATAGGAGAAGAGTGTAACATGGCTTATCTTTTAGCTGCGATGCCAACAATCACGTGCCACAAAACTTACTGACGAGAAAACTTGCAAACATATTCGGAAATACTTTTTCGACTACTGTGTTAACGATAACTTGAAGTACGAGTAGAAATACTGATTTTTTTAAAATGATAGACTTTTAAGGTAATTCTTGTATTGACTATGATAATCCATAATTAATTTTTGTACACACTCCCTCCATTGTCTATCGAAATTGTTACGTTCGTCTCAAGACGGTATTTCAGTCACGCGACTAATGTAGCGGTAGATTGGACAAAACTTTGCTCCTCGTACGAATATCAGGAACCCGCTAATAATTTTATACACTGGCGTTGTCTTCTATCTATCGCGTCAAAGACGCACAAATCCAAACGTCTTCTTTCACTGTGTCATTTTTGCTACAGCCTTCGGGCCTGAGATGTCTCCCAAAATACTTCCTCCTGCTGACTGCTGAGCGGCCATAATATAGAGCATCGTCGCGAGGACGTTTTAAGGAGAGGTGTATAAAATAGCAAACTTCTTAACAGTGTAACCAAGAAGCTATCAAGGAGCCCATGGTGCATCGAAAAGGAAATACTAGAGGTGAATAGACAAGCTATTAACAGTAACAAACAGTAACTGCAATACTGAAGAGCATATTTTGGAAACTTACTGTAAACACTGATTCCTTCTAGCATTCGTCATTTCTTATGAAAGCAAATTTAAAGCGTAATTTTGTCGAGGTCGTTTAATTCATTAAAATCCACTTTTGGCCTCATTGCGGCCATCTTCAGCGATATTCTCTGCACCTTATAATTTTTTTTATAATGACTTACAATGACTTGAAAGCTGTCGACCTACTCGTTATTTCTTATGTGGAACTTTATCTGCCTGGTTCATCAAAAAAAGTAAGCAAAAAGAGATGTAAAAATTAAAAGTAAAATATTTTCTGCTGCTTAACTGTCTTTATACAATTAGATACTATACTAATCATCAAAAAGAAAAAAATAATGTTTATTTTAACAAAACAGTGATATAACGAATTAGTTGACATTTGTATTCTATACATTTTTTAAAAGATTTAATCTGCTTGTAACAAATAATGTACTTCAGCTTCCAGGTCAGTAACCCCCATCTCGATCACGTTTTTGTCCAGTTTCCCTGATACATTGAGCAAATTCTGAGATGGCCCCTTCTTTTACTTCTGGACGTAAATGTAGCTTCACTATGCGCACGTTGAGTTGAACTCTCCTTTTGCTTGTAGTAGTAGGAATAGAGGTAAGTGCGAGTTACTATTTTGTTAGTAATGCATAAAAATCAAACCTGCAGTTCGTTTATTTGTAAATAAGTCTTCTATAACTCGGGAAAGAAAAGGGCTAGTTTTTCAAATGTTGCTAATCTCGCGCTTTTTTAAATTTTATTTTTATTTATTTATCTTTCACCTTTACTCATCTTTCAACTATTTATAGTTAAAATGATGGGAAGGGATTTTGGAACTCAAGGTAACGTGCGCAAATGATCTTCTTCCCTATACGTCACATACACTTTTTACTGTTTTTTGACTAAATCAATCTAAATCAATTATTTGAATGTTTCGTACGACTCGACCTGCCATTATGGTCGCACGACCGATGACGTGTCGAATCCTGAGACGACCTGAAATTCCTCCGCCGTAATAGGATACCAGGTACCGCGGGTCCACCCACCACGAGCCGTGCTTGTAGATTGCGCTACCGCCTTTCTCCGCACCCGCCTGCGCTGCGACCGAGGCGGCAGGGCGTGCGCGATGGCTGTTGACCTCCTCCGCTCGGTCGGAGGCCGAGGCCGCGGCGGCGGCGTCCGCACCCTGCTCCCCGCGCCTCGAGCCCCGGCCACGAACCTCGCCGCTGCTTCCTCGTCCTCGACCTCGCTGCGGTTCGGGCTTCGATGCTGACGCCGGGGAAAGTCGCAGGGAAGACGCGGTACCCCGAGCGCGCGAGCACGTGACCCAAGATGTAACGCTCGTTTCTCCCGTAATGGTTTTCCTGTACGTTGTACTGGGCAAGGGGTTGTAAATCCCCCCCCCTGACTAATTGTTTAGTGCTTATTGCTTAGTTCCTTGGGCTGGAATGGTTGGTATGGTTGATATGTCCAATAATCTCATATACGGTCGTTACGAATGGCAAATCCAGAAAGAACTATTTGTGATCACCTAACAGCTTCGACTTTGTTTCCAAATATTCCTTTCTTTTTCCGAAAACGAAAGTGTTTCCTTAACACGCCTCCTTAGACCTTAAAAGACAATTAACCGAAGTATGGTCAATCTTAATGTGTTTTCGTTAATTGCATTTGGTTGCCAGTATTATTGAAGTACTAGAAACCATGGAAACAGTATTTATTTATTTATGGGACTACTGTCAGTATAATTTATTTGTTATAATTATTACCTCCACACAATCTGCTGCAAAAGTCACCGCAGCCTATCATCTTGTTCCCGCAAAGAACATTACTTCGTATATGTTGAGACTACCATATTTTGCTTCTGAACGTAAATGTAGCTTCACTGTCTGGGTTTGATTTCTTAAGATCTATGGAATGCTAGTAACGAATTTAATTACTTAGTTATAGGTATCATTAAATAATAGTTCTCCATGTTATCGTGGATGTAAAGCAATTTCCTCATGTGGGACACGGTAAGGGATGAGAGCGAAAATCTGTAACTCATTTGTCTATGCTAATAGTTTATACTACACGGGACCGAATATTTTATTGTTGTGTAATTTTGTCAAAATTGCCCGTTCCTACCTTTATTCACAATTCAACTTAATCTAAAAAAGCGATTGTTGAGATTCTGCAGGTCACGAAAATGTGCAAAGGCTGTACGCGCCCCCATGCGTCACACAAAGTATCCAACTATTTTTGACGTTAAATAAATACAGGAATAAAAATGGATGCCAATAAATACTGAGTAATCATTGATCACTTAGAACAATATATAGGAAAATGAAATCTGATATCACTGTTTATACGAAAATAGCTGTATATGCCATAGCATACAAGTAAATTCTCATTTCCATTTGTTGTCTGTTCTTGAATTCACTTACTACCCAAAAATAGCTACATCTCCTTAATGAAAGCCAATAATCTTGCATTTGCATAAAATGTCAGATAACAGTATTTTCAGCTGAACGCTTTAATTACAAATGAATTTTCTAGGTGAATACATTTTTCTTTTCTACAGAACACTCATCTGGATTTCCTAAGGGAAATTATTTCTGTCATAAATCAAATGTTTGCTATCAAAACTAACTCATTCCATTTACGGAAATTTTACAAGAGAGACAAAAAATATCTCCGTCTCCACACGCTGATTGATAACGAGGTACATTTTAGTGACAACTTGTCACATTTTAGGTGAATATTAGCTGGAGTCGAACTCTATCCTTTCGTGAGTTTATGCATGACTCACTAAACTTCGCCAAAAATTAAAAAAAGTGGTAAATAATGGAATGAAGTTGTTTTGATACACTACTCCTTAAATGTAAAACTGTACAACAATAATAAATTATGTAAAACTGAATATAAGATTAAAGGAACAGGTTTGAAGGTAAATGAGTGTAAGATGTAATTAGAATAAGCATTGGAAATGTTCTGAAGTTTCTTAATGAGATGTAAACGGGAATAGAAAGCCGTGTGAAATCAAACGAACGACGTATCATTTGAAGTGTTTAAGCTGCCGAGCGGCAGTTGCTTTTTCCGTAATCTCTTCGCAAATCGATTCGAGATAAAACGAATTTTCAGAAAGAATATAGGTTGTCGTTCCAATGGCAGTAGTGAATAAAGAATTTGTACTTTCCCTTTCGTGAATTTGTGGCTATGAAGTGGTGATTCTTCCCTAGTCTTGGCAATGCTCTCCGTGTGTTTTCCCCGTCGCACTCCACTCCCACTGAGTCGTGTCCTGCTACCTCATGGAAATTCTTAGGCTAGCGGCCAGGGAAAGGTGGATTTCACTGAGAAGCCAATGGTTTTACATGGAGAGATGACTATTCAGAGACAAGGTCCAGGCATTTTATCTTGTAGTACTTTGTGAACATGAATAAATTCATTACAAGTACAATCTGCTTACGGCTCTTGTCAAGCCAAAAGTATGTATTAGCAGTCACCCGAATTTTGCAAATAATTTTTAATTTTGTTGTAGAATTTGAAAACAATATGGGCATGAATCTTAATATTAGAAAAGAAGTCTTGTTCTTGTTCCCAACGTCGACAGTGAAGCTGTAATTAGTTAGGTCGAGAGTGAAATTAATTACACCAACAACGCGATAAAGACGTGAGAAATTGAATTAAAAAAAGTTGCAAGTGTTCCCCATGACTTTGCTACCGTGAAAATCAAGCTCCGAGGGATCACCTTCGTAGATCATAGTGACATTTCGTCAACACCGACTATTTATTATGATTTCTAGGTCTTTCTACCATCTGTTAATTGCATGAAAGTGTATGGAGATCTAAAAAATGTTCAGTACATTGTGCCTCAAAAGTAACCATGTGTCCCATGAAAAGTAGATGATTGACTTGTTGTTTGGTTTGGTTTGACTTGTATAATGAAGAGTTGGAACCAATTATTTTTTTAATGGTTAAGTTTTATTAACAGTTAAAGAGTCAAAAAGATTCCCATAGTTGTGTTCCTCTGCTCTTTTGCAAGTACTCAATGTTGAATTTTCGTAATAAAACCATGTTTATTTTTAACTTACAGAGTTCTGAGTCAGCTTGAGTTGCTCTCTTACATTACAATTACTATAATTACATTTGTGCAGTATATTTGATTCGATTTATTTTACATTAAAACCATTTAAAAAAGATATGCGACGTTGGGAGGAGAAGCATAATCTATGCAAGTTCTCTTGAGCTTTTTAATCCCTACTTCACCTTTTTTATCTATATAGCTGAATGATGAATAAGAGTACCAACGAAGCGAAGTTAGAAACATTTTGGGCGCTCAGGAGAATAACGGCAGATCCCAACCGACCTCGAATTTCTCTTAGAAGTATGACGGCAAACTCCTGCCTTATACCTATCATGTCCTGAAGTATCACATGAATTGGGATAGAGGAAACCTTCAAATTCCACCTTGAAATATTTTTACGAAATATAAGTGAACGTGAATAAAACAAAAAGTAATTTTTCTCAAAATGAACTTCGGTTGGGATCTGCCGTTATTATTCTGAACGCCTCATTTGATAATTAGAAATTTCGATTTCGAATAATAGAAAAGTTATGCGCATCGGTAAATAAAGGGTAGTTTTGATTATTTTTTTTCACGTTAGATAAATACATTTTATATATTTGCTAATAATATGGTAATTCACCATATGTCTCTATTTCTCCCACAATTAGCAAAAGAAGAGAAGAAAGAGCGCATAGTAAAGCTACTTTTATTTCATCTATATTATTTTATTAATACAATATGTGATACAATACGTATTTCATATTAAATGCGATAGATTTTTATGATCTTTACAAAACTCCGTAGATGTTTTGAATGTGACTCCTCGCTAGGGAAGAAGGATATGTGCTCTGCGAATACTTGAAAATTACAGGCACCGCGTAACGGAGACTAGATTTTACAGCAGGGGGAAGCAGGGTGCAGGAGAGTGGGCTAGCGGATGCGGTTTCGGGTCTGCGGGACGGAGGCGGCGGCAGCGGCGTGTACCCTCTGGGAATCGGCGCGGGAAGTGGGTTCGGCAGTCTGGGGGAGTCGAGGGCTGGGAACGGCGCCGCCACCACCGCCACTGTTTGTCTGTCGTTGTCGACGCCGCGCCGCCCTGTCCCGCTGCAGCGTTAGCAGCAGCGCCAGGAGCAGCGGCTGCCACCGCCGCCGGCGCCGCGGTTCCCCAGGCGCTTCCCTGGGCTCTCACACGGCGCACGCGCGACCCCGCCGCTTGACTCCGCTCGCGCGTGGGAGTGGCGCAGCGGCGGCGGTGGAGCCCCCCCCCCCCCGGACACCCAAGCATGGCGTTGCACTGAGAGGCTGCGGCGGTCATTCTTCTCTATGAGTAAGACCGAGAGACGTGGCTCAGGGCCTCAAGACATGTCAGCGCAGTGCCTCTGATCGGGAGGTCCAAGGTTCGAGGACAGGCGGTGACAGGATTTTTTCGACACTAGCTAGATAGCTATGTCGAATTTAGTCGCTGTGTGGAGGAGAATTCTAGTGGCAGGGTTGTTCCGAAAGGGACGTTTTCCGTGGTTTCTCCGATCAACACCATGCGAATGTCGGAGCAACTACTCTAACGAATGTGGCGTCTTTGCCGGAGCAAATAATTACAGACGTGAACGGCTTGTAAATATTTAGTATTTATTAGAATAAAGATACTCCGACACCATAACAATATTTAAAATTAAAGTTAACCGTTACAAGAAGGAACTTTCCCTGGTTACCACCACCGCTGGCCCGATAATTAATTACCATCCCCGGTGTGATGCACCAGTACCTTACGCGAGCATACATGCGAGTATGCCGCACCTGCTGTCACGACGTAGCACGCCGGCTTCGATTCCCCGCCTCGGTAGCCTATGCATTACAATGCAACGCCGCGCACAACCCTCACGACGCCCTACCGACGCGCTCAAACCTGAAGAATCAGAAGAACAGAAGAAAGCTCTTAGGTCGGATTCCGCTTTTATACCCTCTGGGCAGGCTGACGGAAGCGCGTCACCCGCAGTGTCTGCCGACGCTTTCCCGCCGGCTTCGGGGTTTCCAAACCTGCACCCACGACACGGCACTCCTTCCAAAGCCTTTGTGCGGCCCCCAACGTCACTTCCGCCAGCGCTGTCCACATGGCTGATATAGTACGTTTGTGCTGGCGACAGATATGACGCCACACAAACGGGCCACGTACCGTGTGCGATCTTTTCGTCGTCTTCGTTATCCTATCTTCACCCCTTACATCCTTACATACATACATACACACACACACACACTTCCATGCACTACACTATACCATACATGTTGGGAGACCGGTCGGGAACTTAGAGTTTTTCCCGACTCGAGTGGTCCCCTGTGGTGGGAGATATCCAATTGGGGAAAACCCCGCTAGCCCACGGTTGGTCGGCGTCGGATCTCACCGTCCAGCGGGGAAAGATCCACCTCCAGTGAAAGAACACACACTACATTTATTTGACCTTAGCCGCTCATGCGCCCGGAATCACTAATCAATCAATCAATAATTTCTAAATTAAAAGAAGAGTAATCCACCTAAAAACAATATTTAGTGTATAAGTGCCTTGTCTGTTCATATTCTCTTAAATGTACGTTAATATTAGGTCTTTTATTACCAAGTCACCATGTAATAAAAACAAAATTATTAGTACAAGACAATAATTTTTAAAAATCGCATGGACTGAATTTTAGATTTGATGTTTATGTGAATGGTGAGGTCCGTATGACTTCTATTAAGTATTCATTTTGTATTTTTTTTATATTCAGATCTTATCTTGTAGTTGTGTAATTCACCTGACTTGTTGTACATGTAACTGGATTATTTTTATTAGTCATTTATAAAGTAAATGCTCATTACTGTTTCAAATTCTTATGGTAGCCTGATGTAGATGAAAAAGTATGTCCTCGATACTGTCGCAAGAATAAACTAATACAAACTTTACAAGTAGTTTAATTATTTATATAGTTATCTTCAATACTTAATGAAGGTCTGTTCTAAATAAATGGCCAAATATGAACGTGTATATAAATGAAGCTCTTGAAGATGAGATCAAATTATTAGTCTCGAAACGTCAGAAAAAATGGGATTAAAAAACAAAAGTTAATAAACAGAATAAACCGTTTTTCCATTTATTTTACAAATATGTAACATGTAAATGTAACATTAAAAATAGAAGAGAAAAGAGAAATACCGTGTTTATCATTCAAAAATGGACAAAACTGAATATAATTTAAATATAATTAAATCGATTATTTAATTTTGACTACGCGTTAAATCGAAAACGCGTTTGATAGCATTAGAATAAATAGAGCTTTTAATAATTTTTCACCCCAAAACCCACTTTGGTGAGTCTAAAATTCTGCTGACCTCAATACTTTTCACATACTTTCTAGTGGAAGCACACCGTACCAAATAATTGAATACTTTTAATTGCAAAACGATATTAAATCGTTATAATAAAGAACAATTGTCAATGCTAACATAACTTTCGTTACTGTAAATAATAAATTGTATTCCCTTGAATGTATGGATACAGCAATCGTCTCTTTCAAAACTTGTCATGAGAACCTTTGATCCCATTGTCGCTCACCGCGGGTGGGAAGCAGACAACTAGATTCGACACTGACGGGCGGGGAATTTGGAGATTATAGTACTGTTAGTACCGTCAATTTCTTCAAATCTGGTTTGAAAGTAATGGAGTGCTGCAAATTGATTTGTCTTAACCGGATAACATTTACACGTGAATGACAGAAAGTTGGAAGGCAGAAAAGATAATCATGAAAGAACGTTGAAGCGTTGTGTGTATATGTAAAGAAAAAAAGCGTGTGAGTAAACTAAGAAAATTGGTCTTATCTAAGGAAGGCAGTAACGAAGACGTGTTGGATACGCCAATTGAAACGGCATTCCGTGGACCGTTCTATTCATTCCTATCTTAGTGTTGGAAGTGTATCCGTTAAGTACGTCAGTAAGAGCTCTTTGTGACACGCTGGTAATGAACACATGACCTCGGCGGTGAAGCAGAGTCGTAGTGAAACAATGGGGGTAATCACAGACTCAACACGAGAGAAAAGTGCTGTGCGTGTAGACGTGAATTCCATTGCTAGAGTATTTAACTGTCGACGAGTGGTCGGGAGAGCTTTGTTTTACACGGTTCGTAATGCGTCAATGGTGTGAGAATTGAGATAATTATAGTGGAGACTGCGTTTAATGTTAACTAACATAAATTTGAAATGAAATTTTCAGCTTGAATGTCATGCGAAGTAACGATTAGTAACACTTACAGATGAGACAAATCCTAAAATCCTAAATCTGATTCCCAATGAGTTCTGAAAAATTTTCGATTAACTGTAATCGCGAATAAATTTAAATAATTCTACACCAGAAGAAAACATGCGAGGGGAGAAGAATTTTTAGGAACCTTTTCAAGTCTGTGATGAGATATGCTATATTGATGTGTAAAATATGTTAATTGTGCAAAATTTTTAATAAGCTTCTTTACATTAAAGTCATAAAATGTAAAACACAAAAGTTAAGAGTGTTGCAGACAAATAAAGATAACCTTAAAACATTGTTATAATTTGAAATATTCCAATTAAGAAACAATATCGAAGATCCAAAGTGTGCGAATCTTTTTCGAGGAATGCTAGATTCGAAAATTTGAGCATCAGAAGGTTTTATTTAATTTTTATTGTAATTTTCAAAGGAATTTATTTTTCTATTGTGTTACTATTTATTGGAGTCTCGGAGGTAAATTGCATGTTCATATTTTCCTTAGAATGTATCCAGTTCTACAGTGGTTTAGCAATAAAGATATGTAATAAAGAGAGATATAATATTCGAGAAATATTTACATAAATATCTTTATATATGACATACGATTCAATAAATTGTGAAGTCTCTTAAATTATTTTAGGTTGACTGACAGTAAAATGATTTTGGACTAGTTCTTTTTACTGTGATACTAAATTAGAAGTTTCAATTCCGTTGGAATTCATTATATGTCTATTGAGGTATTTTTTTTTTTTTGCTCGCGAATAGGCCAACTTAGGACCACGCGCACATACATCCTACATTTACCGTGGCTCAGTATCATATATCGCGGTAGCAGGTGTATGTAATCTCCACTTGGGGGGGATCAGTATTTTTTACTGAATCCGATTTTTATCCCCCAGGGTTGTTAGCCCTGGGGGTATGAAAGATGAAATGATGATGATAATGAGGGGTGAAAGGACGATACACTCATACAAACACACACAAATACACCCATGCCCGAGGCAGGACTCGAACCCGCGATCTTCTGGTCCGAGACCACTCCGGCACTACTGCCTTAGCGATCTCGGCCATCTGATCGGCTGAGGTATTTTTATTAATTATATATAAAACACTAGTAAAAACTCACGAAGAGTATGTATTAATAGATAAAGCTTATATCGCAGTAGCTGAGAAGAAAGATTTACATAACCAATAACGACGTTAACGGCGTGGTGGACTTCCAGAAGATTGAGGTAGTTCTCTTGCTTTCATTTGCGTCAAATAATTGCATTTCTATTCTTTCAACCGAAGGTTCTCGTTCGCAGTGATGGGAGCGTGTTGCAGTACCTTATTATAACGCAACCGCTGGAGAGCCAGAGCCTTAGGCGATCAAGCACATGGTTTCCTCGGTATTGTTTTAGTTCAAACCGGCGCTGACCTAATTACAACATGGTATTACGTGTAATCCTAGGGCGGATTTTTCCATCCGTCCGAACTTTCATTACTTCGCGTCCATTCAGCCTTCAAAAAAGAAAGTAAACTCTACAAGTGGGATCTCAAAAGGAATCTCCGCGCAGATACGAGAGTTGCGAAAATCCCCTTCCGCCGCTGCGTCTCTTAGACAAGGAGTATGAAAAGAATACGCCGTCTTCGCAATCGTTTGCTTTCCGAACGTTCGTTTTATGAATCCTTGGAGAAGGGTTCTGCATTTCACGCGTTGACTCCCGGAGGTTGCGTCAAGAGACGCAATTGTCTCGTTACGAGACCGAGAAGAGTCTTCTGAGGAATTATGTCTTCTTTCGCGTGCTATCCTTACGCACATTATCGCACGTTTCAGTCACGCAACTGTTCTCCCTTTTGCTACGCCTGTTCATTCTCTGTGATAAATTGGTTTTCCAACGACCCTTTCCACCCTGCGCTGGGAATTTAAGTATTCATAAGAGAGTTTAGGAGTCCATGGAAAATTACGCGCAGTAACTGCTCGTTAAAAATTACTTTTCATGGCGTCTGACTTCGAAAATTAAATGGACACGTTATCGAAATCGAAAAACTCTTTATGAACTCATATTTGGAATGAAACTCAATCGAACGGTCAAAGTGCATGAGGTAAAAGAGACATCTTGATTGTCTATTGTGTCTCTTTGATGATACTGTGTCCCGTAAACTAATCATTGTCGCATTGACATTTTTATTTCAGTACGATCGCAGACCTTTATTTGCTACAAAGCATGCAGCGTAGAAGCGTTTTGGGGTCGAAGAGGCGGCTCCTCCGTTTGCAGTCCGTTTATTAAAGAAAGTCCCACGCTTTATTGTAACTCTTTCGAGTTGTCATACGTTTAGTTTCTTTATTCCCATCCATATTTTACGTGTCTCGAGCATCTTCCAGAACGTTCTCTGTCCTTCATATCTCTCGCGGCATTTTTTAATATGCATTTAATCTCCCTCTCCAGTAGAAATCCGCTCCTGTGTTTGAGCTTTCGCTTTCACTTTTCTTTCCTCTACCCGAAGGCAGCATCACTACCGTATAATACGTTATTCCAGCTTCAACATGAGATGCCTTCAAAGATAAACCCAGTGTAAACACAAGTGTTCTGTTTGAGAAACCCATAACTGAGATTGAATCCAAACATCTAAAGATTAATCTACGAAAGATCTGGATATCTGAAAATACCCGTGTTACTTAACAATAGTTTCTTGAATAATATTAACTACTTGACAGAGTTGCTGTATATATGTATTAACATTAAAATGAATGATGTGAATATATATTCGATTATTAAAAGTAAATATAGTAATAAAGAGGGAACGGATTTATACGGACTAAAATATATGAAATATGTCAATATATATGTAGTTATTTTTATCAAAATATGGAGTTAAATATGAATTTAATATGATAAAAAATGGGAATGGTAAAATAATATTTTATTGTCAGTTGATAAACATTCATCTTTAAATTCTGAAATGTAACTTCTAATTGACTGATTGTGCTACTTATGGCATTTTACATGGGCTTAATACAGAGCAATAGAACTGAACCAGCAATACTACTCTGACTGGATTGTAACTGACAATGAAGAGCTGATAGGTTGAATTCTGATATCCCAGTCGTTGTGACATGCGATTTCCGGGTGGCAGCTTTAGAGGGAAGGAGAGTGGGTAGTGTGGATTCCGAAACGAGATGCGTTTCCAACAGACCATCGAGGTTTCAAAGTCATCTGTCAAAGAAATGCAATAGTTCATCGCCTGCTCGCGCCCCCATTCACCCCGCGGGACACTCAAGCCCCTCAAACAGGACCTCAGAAATGGAGAGTGGATCTATTCTTCACATAAATGAAAACAGTAACATTTTCTTAACTTGCTTTCCCATTGTCAATTCTCTCTAAATAAAAGAAAAAGTTGAAGGAATTTCTGAAAATTTTTAATCTCATATAGTTGAAATTCAATTTTTATATTTAATGAATTTTCACTGTTAAACTTAATATGCTATATGGACTGAATTGATAAGAAATATGGAAAATAAATGGACTTTTATTCAAATATGAACGAATATTAAAAATACGGAAAAATATGAAAAATAAAAGTAGCATATTTCAACTGCACACATTGTGGAGCATAAAGATAATGCAAATTAGTATCGCTAAAAGCTTATTTAGCAAATATATTTGCATAGAAATCCGCTCTGGTAATAAATAACAAAATATAAATTTAATTTCATCAATAGGTATTGTAAATACACGTAATATTTTTCTCAAAGTCTAGTTGAATATCATATATTGCTAGTTTACTGAAAAACCAATTCCTGATGAAGTGTGGGAGTATTTTTAAATTAATTTGTATACACATAACTTAATAATAACATATTATTACACATAACTTGTCACAATTGTGAAGTGTTGTTGCCTATTTAACATTTCGCGTCATTCTACGTCAGTTCATATTCACGATCTTGTTGCAAACCGTTGCATTGCGGTGTTTGTTTCCACATTCATTCTATATTCTAACACTCTTTATGTTGCGTTGCAATGGTTCTCCATCATAGTCGTACATTTAAAGAATGCGTCATGTTTTCGGAGGCCATTCTGTAACTGACAATGTACAAGATGTTAAACAGTAGTTTTTGACGAAACCGCATTGTGGGCTAGGAAACGTGAGAATGCAAATTGTGCAAGGGAAATTTACGAAGAAAAATGATGTTATGAGGCCGCATCATGTTTCACAACTTGCTCTACTAACAACTTCCAGAGATACACGATAAAATACCTGTGTGATTATCTGTGATTCGTTGATAAGAACGCAAAGATAAAGAACAGAGAATTACAAGTGATCAGATAATAAAATTATCGCAGGTGCTTCCGCGGGGGTGTCAGGTTCCAGGAAGCACGTAATCTGGCGGCAAACTACCGAGCGGGCGAAGGCGGAGCTCAGAGAGCACGCGTGTGCCCGAGCGACCCGGACGTGGCAAACGCATCTCCCCTTCGTCCTGGAGGCACATTCTGCACCCGCACCACTTAGGCACTCTCCGAGACGCGACCACGATAGGCTGCTTCGTCCACGCGCTTTCCGCTTGGTGATAGCGCGGCCGGATGCAGCCGTGACCGAATGACCGCGACGTGGGAAGCGGAGAGGGCGGGAGGACTAGGCCGATTGGGTGCGCCCTTGACTTTATCGCATAGTGTACACGGTCACGGCCAGGGCCTGCCCCAGAAGTGAGTGGAGATACGTTCCATTCCTCTCGCGGTATTCCCAAGATATAACAAGATTTTTATGTCCAACAGCAGCTGTGTACAGCTCGGTAGCAGTGGTTTACAAAAAAAATACTAAGAATATCAAAATAATAATAATAATAATAATAATAATAATAATAATAATAATAATAATAATAATAGCTGTTATAATAAAAATGTAATAATACTAATAAACTGTAGTAATAATAATTTGTGATGAAATGCACTATTTATGATCTGAGAATTAATACTCAAACACTTGTATTTATTTAAATATTTTACAGCGCACCAGTGTATTATAAATGTAATTTAATTTTAATTTGACGTGGATAGGTTTATTAAATTATAATAAAGCCCAAAATGCCTGAAGCTTTGTTTTAAACATTTTTAATTAATAAGATCATTAAATTTAATTTTTAAGTAATTTATAAACAGTTTGACTAAAAATAAAATGGAGCATATTGTTCTTTAAACAATGGTATTAAGTGAATAAAAGTCGTAATATTATACGTGAAAATATGACGAACTTGTTTTCCAAATCCATGGGTAGTACATTAGAAACGTCGAGCGAGCATCTACTTTTTCCCGCATCGCATTCGGGTTAGTAGCATCGCGAAGCTAACCCACAGGCACTGGGATTTTCCTTGAGTTCGCCTCTCAAGTCTCGCGGAGGCAGTTCTCATCATGCTCATGTCACGGCATGCTTCTCCTATTGTTATTCTTTGCAACCCTTTTTCTGATTCAACGTTACAGTTCATATTTGGTCAACGTAAAAGTATTTAAATGTTCATAAATTCAGATTAAATAATGGGTTTACTCTTACTCGTAGGATTTCTCGAAGTTACAAAGATCTGTATTTGCAGTTATAAAAGTTAGTTAAATTATTTAGCTCCAACGTCGGGCGATGACTGAGGAAAAATACATTTGATTTTGCTGTACATCGTTAAAGCATATATATTTCATAGTTTCAATCCAACATTGAATTGGCCTTTTACGTTGATGATGAACATTATTTAAGTCAACCTTATAAAGGAACTTCTTAGAAGTAACATATCTATTTTTTATTATCTAATCTTTATTTTAGAATTACATGAAATCGATAAGAACGCCTGAGAACGAACTGTTTACATGCGAACAATCGAATAATCCGATAAAAACAATACACGAACAATCAGAAATTTCTGATACAATCCCTGCCACGGATTTTGCCACAATGCAAGCACACTAGATTAGAAGTGAAAGGAGAAGAAAGAGAAAACAAAATGTGACGTTTGTGCAACATTCGCGCAGGGAGAGTGCATGCGTGCGACGAATGATTAGTTCGAGACGTGTAATTGAAGAGTAGCGTCTCACGCCAGTGCAAACCAACGCGGAGATGACTGCGAAGAGGAGGTGATAAATGTGAGAGCGATGGTGATGGAGGTAATGGTGATGATATCGGTATTGAACCACCTGGAGATGGTAAATGAAGAGTAATGACTGCAACTATTGTATTGAAACAGGCAGCGTGGTAGAGGATGCTAAAACATTGGTGAAGATGGCAAAATTAGGAGAATATGGTGTGCAGTTGAATGAAATAATTCAAACTGCGGTGACGAAGTGATGCTGTCTTTTTCTGGCTACTAGAGATGAGGTGATAGCAATATACTGAGAAGAGTGAATTAATGCATATGCTGACTAATAAGTAAGCACACGCTGGGGATTGTCTTGGATAGAGACTCCCAGACATTTTTACACTTATGTTAGTTCATAAATCTGTAAAAATATTTCAATAATTGCAAAGGGTTGTGGTTTATTTTCATATTCAATTTAATTACATAAGTTCTATATGCCATTATTAGGAGATCCCAAAGGTTACTCATGCAGATTCTAGAAACTAGACATTCGATTTGGGAAGAGAGCAGTACTCTATCTGCTGGACACGAAGGCAGAGGAAATATTGGTAAAAATGGTAATGGTGACAACCGTACAAGTGCGGCAATTACGATTAATATTGGTAGACATGTTAATTATGGCTCTGATCCTTGGTGTAGTGGTCACGGAGTTATATGGCTGTCAGTGTGGGAGCGTCATTGGGAGAACGGCGCTGGGAGAACGACGTTGGGAGATTGACGTTGGGAGATTGACGTTGGGAGATTGACGTTGGGAGATTGACGTTGGGAGATTGACGTTGGGAGATTGACGTTGGGAGATTGACGTTGGGAGATTGACGTTGGGAGATTGACGTTGGGAGATTGACGTTGGGAGATTGACGTTGGGAGATTGACGTTGGGAGATCGACGTTGGGTGAACGGCGTTGGGAGAACGACGCTGAGAGAACGACGTTGAGAGAACGACGTTGAGAGAACGACGTTGAGAGAACGACGCTGATAGAACGACGTTGAGAGAACTACGTTGAGAGAATGACGTTGGGAAAGCAACATTGGGAAAACGACGTTGGGAAAACGACGTTGGGAAAACGACGTTGGGAGAACGACGTTGGGAGAACGACGTTGGGAGTACGACGCCGACAACGATGGCATTAAAGATGCCATCGGGGGAAACGATTGGGCAGCGGAGGAACGGGGGCGTTTGGGCGGCATTGGGAGTGGTGACGGTGGTGGGGGCAAGGCTGCGTCACGAATCCAGCTCCCCTCCCCCGCGACCGGTGCTCTCGCGACATTTGAAACTGCGCAAAGTGACGGAGAAAGCGGCTGCAGCTCGCCGTGCTGTTCTCCCGTGCCGCGCGCCCCTCCGGCGGCCCCCATGCCCGTCGCGGCGCCGCCGCCACCGCCGTCGCCGCCGTCGCTGCCGTCGCCGCCGTCGCCGCCACCGCTTTATTATTATTTGCTGAAGAAGACGGATGCAGCATTGTTCTCCGACGCCGCGCCGCGCCGGGCGCTCCACAGTACCTCTGATCGCGATGCGCGCACCGACCGCTCTGCTTTGTTTCTGCCGAGTTGAAGGGCAAAAAGTGCGGATGAAGACCCATTTTCGGGACCTGTGAGAAAATCAAGACGCTCCAAGACAAGTGTTTGTCCGCATGAGATCGTGGCGTACCCCCGACTGAAAATCTGGAAGGGAGTTTTAATAGTTGATGGAAAAGATCTCTTTGATGGATAAATTTGATGGCGAGCGTTTTGTGAAAATTTCAAATGATTTGTGTTTAAATTTTAGTTCGCATCAACGTCTACTAGGCCATTAGCAACCACTATTGCAATTAATGCTATGGTAGCTGTAAAGATGACGTGATATGATGATAGGGGGGTGAATGACCGAACACAAATACAACCCGGCCCGAGGCGGGACTCAAACCCGCGATCCTTTGGTCCGAGATCGCTACGGAACTACAGCCTTAACGATCTCGGACATTCGGACCGGCTCAAATTAACTTTGTTCACCAAGTTATTGTTATTTCGGATCAGAAGCGGATGCGATGTAGTATGTGGATTACCAAGCGAATTACCACTACAAGTCAGCAAATACATTGCAATGTTGGAGTTGAAATCAGATTATGTAGTTGTATTATTTATTTTTCCTCTAATTTAAGTAATTATCATGAATTATATATTTCTTGTGTAATCATTCTCCCAACATTATTTTTTTAAATCGTATTATTCCACTTAAGAGAGCATTGACATCGCAACATCTTGAACTAGTGAATACTGCAATGTACTAGTCCTACCTGTACTAGTCCTGTAACATCCTACAAAATAACGTAATATTTGGTACAACAGATTAAAATTTGTGATTACTTTTAAACTCATTTCCATCATAAAAGGACACTCCATGTCTTCTGCATCGTAAAAACAACGGGCAGTGGGGCGAACAGTTCAGAAAATCGATAGATCCTTCACCTCGAAATGTGGGTAACCCGGATAAAATAGATAATACAGGACGTTGACGGAAGAAAGGCATGGCGCGTTTTGAAATTTCTCGTACATCATTATTTATCTCGCGTGGTCCTGAAATGATTTTGACACTCCTTGCTAATGGACGAGAAGATCAGTCTTAAAAGAAAGTTGATTGAAGGTTTAAAATCTTAACTTATTTATCAAGGGTGATCCTGAAAGGCTGTATATGAAAATATGCATATTCATTCGTGAAGTGTAACCGTATCTGATGATCCACGTTGAAATACATTGCCACTAATTACTGATCCATTGTGAGAACATGCTCTTTGTAGAACAATGTGAGTGAAAGGACCAAGATTATTAAAAAAACGTTTGTTTATTATTATAACAATACATTTTTTGTGAACCTATGAGTGATGCAGAAAAAAAAATTGGGAATTGAGAAGAAAATATTAGCCCGTGTAATAAAAATGTTTGCGATGGCAAATCAGCTACAGATTTTGGCTATTATCTCTATCATGCTTTTCGTGAAGGAATCGACTTACTTAAAGGCACAAAATCTGGAGAACGTTAATTGGAATAACGTTGCCACAGATATTGAAGTTACATTTATGTTCAGAAGCAATTCAAGGGACCATGTCAGCATTCGCTTAAAGCGTCAGAGGAACTGGACGAAAAACCTGATCGAGATTGTGGCTATTGCCCCAGAAGGTGAATTCCAATATTTATTACAGAAGATCTGAGTCTTTTAGGATTATACGGCCTAAATCGTAACTAATAAATTAAATATTGTTATTCCAGTTGGACATCACTCCAACAAATAAAGCAAACATCTGAAACGGGTGGTCGGTGGGAGATGCCTGGAGGAGACGTTTTCACCGCTCGCGCTCACCAGTCTCTAATATATGACAATTTCATCTGACGAATGTGACAGCTTTCCCATCGCTGCTTCGCAGACAGAAGCGGGAAGTCCCGCCACTGATGGCGCGAGTTGGAACCGGTTCTGAATCAATGATTCGTCTCCTGTCGCTGAAACGATGAAAGTAAAAGTTCACGTGTCACATATGACGCGATTCACCACCTGACTTTTGTGCGTGAATTCACACGCGCCATCGTCAAGAAAGGTGAAGGAAGCACCTACGCGAAATGTTGCGGAATGGAGAATATAATGAGAGGGAGTGTTGAAGGATAACAATCCAATTGAATATTTTATATACAGAAATTTTAGATGAGCAGAGAAAATTAAGATCATCATTGAACAACGATTAGATTTAGGAGGAGGTCGAGGTTATGACGTTTTGCACACACACACACACACACACACACACACACACACACACACACAAAGTACCATACACAATGCTCATCGAGCTCTATACTATATGCTCTTCTTGATTGAATATATTTTTGTTCTTTTACCAAATACCGTTTTGTCAAGATATAACGTTATTATTTTGTCGAAGTTGACTTCGTAAAAATGGCTATTTAACGACATATTACTTGAAATAAATGATCATATCACATATCTCGCAAACTATGTATAAGGGGATATGAAGATATTGATTTCATAATAAGAAATAGCATGGATTTTCTACTTTGTTTATGAACAATACATTTCTATTGAATATGTGAGTCATATATACTAATCTGCAATAATTATCTCCCTAGATATTCAAAAGTTGTTTTATGAAGTACTGAAAAGTAAAGGTGAATAAATATACCCAAGTATTGAAGGGCTTTTACTGACATGAGCTCAATGTTTATTACTTTCTTTCCGGAGGTAATTTAGTAAGCGAGCTCTCGTGTTTGCCGCCACTTAACTCGTTGATTACAACAGGTAACATTCTACTTTACAATTCATCACAACCGTTACCCCACACTTTCGTGAAGGAAGCGACGACGGAACAGACTCGTCGGCGGCTGCAAAACGAAACGCGAAATCAGATAACGGCAAGGGCGGGGGCGGCAGCGTGCCACGTGGGAGCTCTTCCGCGAAGAAAGGTATGCAAACGAAGGCGCGGGCAACGAAATCGCGCGGCGAGGAGTGAAGCCAAGGCAAGGCGATGGGCTCGCGGCGGGCAGGCCATCAAGAAAACCGGCGGGCGGGCTGGTGGGCGGGCGGACGGGCAGGCGAGTTTGGTTGGTGGAATGATGATGTGGTGAACGGGCGGGCACCGTCGGTGGGCTGGTGACTCGCCTCGCCCCGCGGAGCTGCGGGTGAACGGGTGAGCGGGGGAGAAGCGGCAGACGAAAGTGGCGCCTGGGGCCGCAGGCGACTGCCCAGGCAGTGGAGTGGACGAAGCTTCGGGAATTTCAAGAGCCGCGCAGGCGCCGGCGGACACAGAGCAACGTGTAATAATGTACGTATCAATACGATCAAGGATTCCTCCGAGGGCACGGTGCATCCCTTAGAATAAGCAGTTCTAATTATTATTACAATAACATTATTTAATTTTTGTTGTTTATTTTCTATTTATTTCATTCACGTACCTCTCCAATTATTCAATGAAACTTCATTTTCAAAATGATTTCAAAATGATTGACATTCACTGAAAAAACAAAAATACATTTATCTAATGAACATTTATTTGCGACAGTAAACTTAATTATTGAATAGAGGATACTTTTATAAGCTTCGTCATGGATGTTATTTGATTGGTCCAAAAATGTATTCTTTAGTGAATATAGCAATGTATTCAATAAATATACCTACGTTTAATGACTGACGATTCTCAATAATCTTATTAAATAATTTTGTTGCCTAGAAAAGACGCAATTACGCCGAGCACCTACCATATTTTGTTTTACAATGACATCACCTATTCAGTAAAACTAGCAATTTGACGATATCCGTATAGGATTTGAGAGACAAATTTGTTTAAAATTCACATATTTATCGCAATATTGCAATTGAACTGAAAGAGATAAGGAAACAGAAGAGTGGCAGATGTCAAATGTGCAATATATGAAGGTAGGTGGCGCGCGTGTGTGATTTTATGTCTTTATAATTGTGTTTGTAAAAAGAGTGCTTACAAACATTACTACTGTTCACATATTAGTTATATAGTACCCGTGCCGTGTAAAAATTACCCATGGCTCTCTGTGATGCTTGATGATTTTTCGTGAAACCGCTAAGCTATTGTACGTAGTATTGTTTATATAATTGATTCAGTTACCTGCTCAAATGTTGACACTAACTGCATAAACGTCTCGACCCAGAATTTTTAAAGAAATATTCTCCTTGATAAAGCGTGAAACGAATCACCTAGATACCCTGTTGAGCGGACGATTTTCATTACATGGATACGTTTTTTTAACTTTTTGCCGTACTACGTACCTACGTAGTAAAGAAAAAGTATTGTAATGCTTCAGCAAAAATGTTATTCCTATAAGAAGTCAATTATTTCCCCTAATATATGTAGTTCGAAATCCTTTATTATTAATATATAACATCGTATTAAAACACATTTTAATAATAAATAATTTTAAGGGTGATGTGATAATTTATTGAAAAGTTGTGAGTTTGACTGTTCAAAAGACTGTGAAGTGTTTGACTGTGAAGTTGACTGTTCAAAAGAAAGAATAGGGCATAAGTTAGCGTGAAAAAAATTTAATGAAAACGGAAAAATATAAAGGAATAAATTAATTTGACTAAATTCTCGGTTTATTTTGTGTTCTTGTAACAGAGACCAGCGTAGTAAGTTTTCTTTATTGTTTTTTAGCGTAAGTATTACCGCTGACACAGTGGGAAAAAGTTTTGTTCACTGGAAAGAAATGGGATGATAGAAGCGAGAGAACGGAAAAAAACATTGTGGTATCAACGTTTCAAACCTCCGAGAGTCGTGAGCCCATAACGGAGGGTGAAATGGCACGAAGGAGCAGACCAGACGTTAGAGGGGAAACGACGAAAAGTGAAAAATGATGGATAGGACCACCTGCGACCAGGGAGGCGGGAGCGCCAAGGAAAGCGCTGGCGTAGCGGAAAGGGACGGGGCGTGGCGAGGTGGGGCGAGGCGCGGACGAGGCCGCGGGTAGGATGTCTCGTGTACGCGCGCGCGTGCTTGATCGTTACCGCGAGGAGAAAGTGCATATCCATCCTTCTTGGTGCTTATGGAGCAAAAATTCCAAAAGATTGTCTCCTAAGATGCAATGATGGATATTAAGAATGGCGCAGACTGAAATATTATCTACAAAGTGAACCGTTTTAATTTTGAGACAGTGTTTAGTGAAAAGATGATCGGTCTGCTTCATTAAAACTAGTGGTGCTACATCACATAAAATTACCCGAAAACTAATAATATTTTCGAAACAATGTACATGACCTTATTTCAGTACCTACATTTGAACAACATATTTCATCAAGAAAAAATCTCTGACTTCAATATTGTAGTTGAAGGGAGACGCCGAAAAACATGTGAACTATTGTAATGTTCGACAAATCAGGATTTTTCAACCAAAAATAAACTTGAGCATTTTTTAAGGGTTCAGTATGCTCTCCAAGGACAAAGTTTAGTCCAAATATTGGATCTATTGTTTTTAGAAAATTTAGACAATGTTGTGGAGGCTCCATGACATGAACCCAACAAATTCAAATATTCTTTTCAAACTCGCAGGGCTTATAGTTCGTTCAGATTGCTACGGGGGTATCGATTTTGGAGAAAATCCGTCTGCACGGTTTAGGCGTTAGCTATGACCACAGGCAGAGAGACAAACAGACGTTCTACCGTCAATCGATTTTTCGGTATCAAGATCTCAGCAAACATGGATTCTGACTACGCAGTGTTTTTGAGGACGTTATTTACGACGGATGGGAACAAGATTTATCAATTTTTGTCTTCTCCTGAGCCCGATAATAAGTTTTACTGTTGAAAATATCGCCGATTTCACCGCACGATTGCAATACTTTCTCTGAACTACTTAAGTAGTAAGAAGAGAGTAGAAAATATACAATAAATCTAATAAGCTTTAAGGTTGAATTTTAATCTAGCATGCGTTAATTATTCCTCTGGACATACCAACAGTATTTTCTTTCAAAACGCAGTGAATAAGTGGCTCTGACGTAAAGGTGATTCTGACTCGGATATATCAATTTATGGCTGGTAATTAGCCTGTTGGCATCGTACTTTTTATTTAACTTACTTAAAACCTTTAAATCAAAATGTTCACTTGCTTATATCGAAAGCGTTTCCCGTTTTGAGTATCATATTAATACACGAACCTTTTGTATGTAATGTTCATTTTTTACCCAAGAGTTTTAACTTCAAACTTCGTGCTCTATTTGTACTTAAAATGCTCTGTGAACACAAATAATGCTTGGAAATGCAGTCACAATTGTTTGGAAGGAATTTATTGCACCAGATTTACAGTACATTTGAGAAGTGTTTTTAATTATCACTTTATTGGAAAGAGACAATATTACGCATATATGATAATAAAATATGCTGAATTAATTAGAGTTACCACTTATATCCCAAGGCAATAATGGTGACTCTCGATGTTCTTAAGGTAATAGATTATTGAAATGTCGTTTTATTCATTATTGCTGAATAAATTGTTAACGCCGAAGATGATGTGGATGTAACCATTCCAATTTAAATATATTTTATTAACTTAACTGCTAACTTTGACGTCCTTTGTTTTCGGTAGTCTTCTTTGCTTTAGCTTACACTGTAAGTTGTCAGAGTGAGCATCACATTTATGACCAGTGAGCTGACAAGCAGTTGTTGGTATGGCAGGTCACTTGTGCGAAGCATTGAAAAGTCTTGCATTCATGACTATTGGCATTTTCAAGGGCAATGCCTAAGGCGAAAGGCGTTTGCATTCTAACAGATTTCACTGTCTATTGTTTCATGTTCTTGACCTTCGGCGTTGGTATTTTCTTGGTCATTAAAGCAGTTGAAAGTATTTTAATATTTGGCTTGATCTTTGGCGTTAGGGAAGTCATAATCATGGTGTTCGAATAGACCAGAGGTGTGACTTGGGCATTTCTGCATGCTTAATGTAATAACTGAAGTGGGGTGACCGTTGAACAAACATAACAATGTTATCGTAATCGACATTGCTGTAGCTTTGTCGTAACCATGAACTTGGTCGTTAAAGCCTCTCTTTTTAAATACCTTTTTGTTGATGGTTTTACTAAAGTTACTTGCACACCATCACTTCTTACATTCACAGTGTGCTTTAAAGTACTCGCTACTAACATTCATGTTACCGATTTTATTGCCATGACTGACTCCTCAATAGTTGCTACGCTATTGTTATCTTAAGTGTCGCCTTTTTCATTACTGTTAGTGCGTCTATTTAAACGAGGCTACTAATCCAAATAATTCGCGTGTATCATCCATTTTGACGTTAGGGAACATAAAGGAGTTTTAAATATCTGAAAATGTTGATTTTATTAATACGGATAATGAGTTTGGTATATAGCAGTTGTTCTTACTTGTGTAATTGACGTCCGAAGTGGATACGAGGCGCAGAGCTGAAGTTAAAACTAATCTAGGACCATTCATTGGGAGCTTTCTGGTGACGGAGGCGGTGGCGGCGGTGGCGGTGGCCAGGGAAGATGAGGCGGAATCGGTGTCGGAGACGGCGAAGATGGTACCCGGCGGGACAGCAGCAAACGGATCTCCATCGGAGCTTGGTGATAGAGCGGAAGAGGCCGCATGTCTCTCGTAGCAAGTGACAAGGACGCCGAAGGAAACACTAACACTCGGCGTATTTGCAAGAATCCACGTTAGCCCGTAGCTGAATACATTGTGCTCGCGGAGGCAACCACATTTGAATCCTTGCCTTCAAGTGCGACGCAAGGTGTTGGAGTTTAATGGACTCTATGAGGGGTCGCTTTAATCAAAGGCGTCATAAAATCTGAAATACCTTTTCAAAGGGTTCGAGATATTGAGGATACTATAAGCTATTGTATTCTCATTTTTTAGGGGGAGAGGGGTCACCATCTGGTTACGAACCCATAGCTCATTTTGAAGTGAAGAGAATACAGTAACAATCGATGAATTGGTCAAATTAAACTATCGAATTGTTCGGAATAAAACTTATCTTCGTGGTTTGGAAGACAGCTTTATTGGAGTAATAAAGAAGTAATAGATTTCTAGAAAATGAAGTTTGGAGACAAAATGAGATTCTGTGGTGCTGGCAATGTTAAACGTTTTCAAGAATATCTTTAGAGGACTTAATAATGACTTTATATATTTCTGAAAATTTTCTGGAATTCAGGACGCCCCGCGCTCGAACTCTTGCATTATTGTTACATAAACACTTTACTGTAGTACATGAACTTCAAAGTAGTTTCCTTGTTTTTAGCTCCCACTTCAATTCAATTAATCAAATACAATACAGAAAAGTGTGTACTTGGCGCGACAGCCTGTGAACGGGCTCAGGCCTATCGGCGACGTCCCTGCCTCGCGGCCCTGGGTTAAGCGGATACGTGTGGTTAGCAAATAGCCATCCCCACGCCGTATTTCGGTCTGCTGACAATCTGACAAGTGAATTTTCTCATCATCACACAGCACCATACACTGGGACATTGCAAGGAAAACACACACTATAGTCGTGGCTCGACCGGGAATCGAATCCGGGGCCGCGTAGTGGAAAGCAAGCACGCTGACCAAGATCTAGGCACGAGCCCAAAGAAAGAAATACTGTACAAAAATATATATTTTCCCATAACCATCGGGTTTTTTGACCCGTTTTCATGATAGAATGAACAATGGCTTAAATGATCCTTTACTCTGCTTCTTAACAAAAAATGTAGCTTTTCTCTCAGATCTTCTCCTCGAGTTTTATTCATTTTTTATTATCTTACCAGAATAGCGCAGGCAGCTGCTGCGATAACAGCTTGACGGTAGTGCGCTCGTAAACCGGACGTTTGTTTTCTTTTAATTGCGGCTTGGTAGGCAAACAAACAATCGCATATACATGTAAATCATTTGTCATTATTCGTAATTCATTGATTGTGTTTTTCCGGGCCGTCAACTGCTTTGATAATTAGTCCCCTTAGTGTAGTGTATGCTTTATTCCGGGATGTGTCGACTGGGTGGTTAGTGATCTACTCGTCGGCTTACGGGATATTTCCCCCAGAGGGACACCACACGAGACGGGACATGATCTAAGCTCCCAACTGATCTCCCGCCCTATGTAGTCCAGCGCGTGAAAGTTGGAGTGTGTGAGTAAGGGGGAAAAGGATAAGATAAGGAAGAAAGGAAGATCGCACGCGGTCCGTGACCCATTTGTGAGGGTCTGTACCGGCATTTGCTTGGCATTGATAGGAGAAACTATGGAAAACCAACTCGGAGCATCTGGCCGCTAGAATTCTACCCCAGGTAGTGGTTGAATTCGTCATACCTGTCTAGCTAGTATCGAAAATTCGCTACAGTCGAGACTCGAAGCCTAAGACTTCTGGCATAGTCTGGGCACGGTATACGAGTACTATTCGTCTAGCATGTATATGTATGCGTGTGTGAAACTGGTACTATAACTGTTTCATGTTTTATCGCACCAAGTTTAGTGGTGAACAATAATTGTTTTTCTTCCAACACAGTTGCGGAGAACGACCGCTCACCCTCAGAAATTATCGGCAAGGCCATTCAGCTAAACTGCAGCCTCGATGACACAATACAAGACGCACAAACTCCAAACAACGCTTAACTCTGCTCTGACAACGGAAACCAAAACAAAAGCCAGTCAGTGAAGAAGAGCGTGGTACCACAACACAATAGTTCAGTGAGCTCTATAGATATGCTGAAAGTATTAACACTATATTTAGTTTTGTCCAACCATGAAGAATCCGGACCTCGCGTTCCAAATCTGTAAAAATTACACTATCTACGTCTATCGCATTACAATCGTCCACAAAATGTTTCTGAAATTATGGACGTTGCACCTGAAAATTGTATACCGAATAGACCATGAAAACAAAATAAAAGTGAATTTTGAAAACATATATACTTTTAAAAGTTAAATAGTTACATTAGAAGCATCTAATACGTATTTTGAGACGTACTCAGACTATAAAAATCACTTGTGATCATGAACTTACATGTGTCCATTTCTGGAGACGGAATTAAATTCAAATTTATCGAGAAATATCCATTAGTAGTGCGCGTCACACGGCTTCATGACATGGAAAGCAAATCAATTCCTGTTGGAGCAGTGAAAATGCAAATCTAGAAAATATCAGTAAAACCAGAAAAGAAATATACTTGTGCAACTCTGTTGTAAGATTTTAAACGAGGTAAAACAGTAAGGGACCGACACACTGTTCAAGGTTCCAAGACTTTCCTCATAGGAAAGGCAATTGCCGGAAAAACTTCATCTGTGCTTTAAATCGTACAACTGCTGATTGAAAATCACAGTATTGTGCGAACTGTAAATCCTCTTACAAACCTCATAATCACAGGGCGGACACTTCAACAAGAACCTATGATTATTATAATAAATAATGTTCCACTAGAAAAGTGAGAATCCCCTCAAGGATGACACAGACTCCTCAAACAAGCCCAATCCTATCATCACACCTTAATTCTTCATTATTTCACAAAACATATGAAATAAAGTTTTATTTACGCCTCACCACCAATAACAATCATCTAAAGTAAATTCATCGAACCTATTTACCAATGTTCATAGGAAGCTTTAAATTCTTTGATCACATCATTAAAAGTGAGTTTCACGTCCTAAATCTTTTATTTTCTCAATTGGAACTGAAATGGTGTCTTACTAGGGTTGCCAATCGCCCTCCATTTGGGAGAACTGTTTTCAATTTATATCAATTGTTCTCTCGTCCTCCTTTGTATTTTAAATGTCCTCCTTGTAGTAGATTTTTAACATTTGTTGTCATTTATTTTGCCACATGATTAATATTTGCTACATTGAATCATTTGTTTACTTTAGGGTAGAAAACATGAATATCTTACGCATGATGAGGTCTCTGGCTAGCAACTAAAATTTAAAAAAAGACTCAGACCATCTTCCTCTGCATCTTGTGAAAGGATCTTTTCACTTTATTTATTTAGTCAAAAAGCAGTAAAAACTGTATGTGACGTATAGGGGAGAAAATCAACTGCGCACGTTTTCTTGAGTTCCAGAACCCCTTCCCAACATTTGAATTACAAATATTTGAATGATGAATAAAAAGCTAAAAAAGTAAATATAGTAATAATAATAATAATAATAATAATAATAATAATAATAATAATAATAATACAAAAATTTTAAAAAGCGCGAGATTAGCGACATTTGTAGAAACTAGACGTTTTCGTTCCATAGTTACAGAAAAGTTATTTGCATCGACAAACGTACTCCAGACTTGAGTCCTCTGTATTGCCAACAAAATAACTCACCCGAGGTCTTGTCCTACCGCTACCGTCACTACAAGCAAAAGGAGAGTTCAACCAAACGTGTGCATAGTAAAGCTACATTTTTGTCCAGAGCGAAACTAGGGGCCATGTCAGCATTTGCTCAATGGATCAGGGAAACTAGACAAAAACCTGATCGAGATGGACGTCATTGACCCGGAAGCTGAAGTACATGACTTGTTACAGGCACATTAATTATTTTTTTAATTATACAATACAACTGTAAATTAATGTATTTTATATCATTGTTTGCTAGAATAATTATGGTCAGTATATTTTTGATGGTCAGTATAGTATCTAATTGTATAAAAATCAGTTTTGCAGCAGAAACGATTTTACATTTAACTTAAATTTGTGTGTCGACTTTAATTGTTTGATGTCATCTAGCAATGCGTTGTAAAGTAACGTAGTTACATGTATTGTAAGTGAATTTCCTATAGTGAGCCGTTGATACTAACACTTGATGAATGAGATTACTACGACGGGTTATTATAAATATCAGTATGAAAATATGTTCCCACCGTTAAGTACGTCAGTTTTGACAAAAAATATAGATTCGTAAATAAATAGGCATGGCAATGGTAATATATCAATCTCAATGAAGAGAGGCTTGCAGGTATCACGTGGGTGGCATTTTTTCAATGTTCGAATAATTTTCTTTGCAATCTAAAGGGCTGGGTACTACACTTAAATCGCTAATGCAGAGAAGAAAGGAATAGCTGATGTTTGTCTAAATTAAATATTTATAAAAAGAAATGTGTTGATGTGTTTTTTTGTTTATCTAGTGTCCTTCCTTTTACATGAACAGTGTTGGTAACCTAGGTCTTAGCAACAAGTAGAGCTTGAGAGAGTTCTTTATTAATTCCAAATACAATATCCGAGTCAGTACTACCGTAATAATCGATCAAATAATATAGCTGCAGATGGTGTATTAACGCTAATCAAAAATGATATACCACTTTATCAACATGTTGTGCTACAACAGCTCATACTTCTGTTAATTTTGATTATTTGTAACATTTGCAATTTCCGAAAATTGATTCCGAGACCGCAACGAAAATGAGATCTCCGCCACTTTTAATCGTCCTTTGCACTATCCATGGAAAAAGTTACATCAAAGGCGGGAAAGTAAATGGACCCCTCTCAGAAACGCTGGAGTGACAACGGTAATGATGGCTATGAGCTATGTCAGCACGTTTATTCATAATTGTCCAGGAAAGCAAAGTATCAGTTCTCCCTACGTGACGCTGTAACCTCGTAAAGATACGACGCAACATGCTAGAAGGTAGTCAATTTTGTCATGCAATATATACGCAAGCAAAACAAAGAACGGTGTTTTCTTGTGTTCTCGTCGTGACATAACTGGAAAACGGCGACGATGGCCCCGCGAGCGATCACGCGTGACGCAGGAGGCGCCTTCACCTGCGCGTGCAGATTCTGCTTCCGCGCGTGACGGCCACATGCGTGACGCAACGGAAAGTGACCCCCTCCCGACCGTCATCTCTGCGTCTTTGCGGTGCGGAAAGAAGATTCCTTCTCTCCGGTGTCGTCACGTGGAGCGGGATGTAGCCCATGTGTTAGGGGGCGTTGCGTAGTGATGAGGAAGATAGTGGTAATGAAATCTTGTTGGAAATGGTGATGGAGAAATTTCAGATATTTAACTTGCATTTCAAATACCTGATGGTTCAGAGCCAATTCAACCAAACACAACGATGACATCAATAACAATAAAGGTGTGTGAGAGAGAGAGACTGAGAGTGAGAGAGATAATGAATGGTCGGGAGTTAAAGTAAGCGAGAACGAGTGAGCATGGACGAGGGGGTGAGTGTGAGTGAATGAGTGGCAGAGAGAATGAGGGGGTGAGTGAACGCGTGAGAGAGTGAGTAAGCGAGCGAAAGAGCGTGCGAGCGAAAGAGCGTGCCAGCGAAAGAGCGCGCGAGTGAAAGAGCGCGCGAGTGAAAGAGCGCGCGAGTGAAAGAGCGCGCGAGTGAAAGAGTGCGCGAGTGAAAGAGTGCGCGAGTGAAAGAGTGCGCGAGTGAAAGAGTGCGCGAGTGAAAGAGTGCGCGAGTGAAAGAGTGCGCGAGTGAAAGAGTGCGCGAGTGAAAGAGTGCGCGAGTGAAAGAGTGCGCGAGTGAAAGAGTGCGCGAGTGAAAGAGTGCGCGAGTGAAAGAGTGCGCGAGTGAAAGAGTGCGCGAGTGAAAGAGTGCGCGAATGAAAGAGTGCGCGAGTGAAAGAGTGCGCGAGTGAAAGAGTGCGCGAGTGAAAGAGTGTGCGAGTGAAAGAGTGTGCGTGTGAAAGAGTATGCGAGCGAGGAAGAGAGTGTGAATGAGGAAGAGAGAGTGTGAGCGAGGGAGTATGAGGGAACGAACGAGAGACTGTGAGGAAGCGAACGAGAGAGAATGTGGGGGAGTGAGTGAGAGAGACTGTGTGAGAGAGAGATGGAGTGAGTGGAAGAATGTGAGAGAGGGGGCGAGTAATGGACAATATGAGGGAAGGAGTGAGAGAGAATGTGAGGGAAGGAGTGAGAGAGAATGTGAGAGAAAAAAAAGTGGAGTTAGAGTGATATTAACGATTAAAGGAAACAGAAATATCCATTAGATGAAAGATATCTTCCCTACAATATAGTCAAAACTCGTCGATCTTCGACAGTCTGCAAAAGGATTGAAATGATAAATATTCTATCTTGTTTGTAACGACTATTGCCCTCATCTAATGTTAATATTTAAAGTTTCTTGGTAGACTTAATGTAATTCTGACATTTTGTCACAACTGTCAGGAATCTGAGTTGGACAGGATGTTCCCCTTCGAGGAATGTTCTTAATCGTAAGGAAAGAGATCTGGTCAGGTGTAACCGGTTCTGTTGCAAGGATGCGCAGTTGAAATGAGGCAGATCAACCTCTAATTATTGCATTTAAAAACGATCGGAAAATATCAACTTCCTGCCTATAATTTTATCTAAAATAAAAAAAACAATCGTTTCATTTAGAGCAATTCAAATAATTGATATGTATTTTATAGTTTGGCATGGCACTCTACAGATGCGCCGAGCATCATCTGCGTCGTTTGCTAAATTCAATGAACCTGATGTCGAAAGCCCTATAGTTTTCTCTACACCAAAACGTATTTTGCAGTAATCGACGATTCTTATTAAAATCTTTATTCAAATTTCCACTTTCGAAATCAGTATTAAATTTTATCAGTTTTCATAAAATAGTATTATTTTTATATTACACCTATTGTATATTTGAAACTGTGGAAAGTTGGTGTTGTCATTTATGCACATTTTCGAGAATCTGTAGTGACTTTTGATACAGTAAATAAGCTAAAACATAGCGAAGCATGTGTTCATTATAGTTTCATCTCATGGGCGTAACACTGGATGCCATCGCGATAGTCAAGCGAACACATAGCAAAGAACTTCCTTGCCCCAGGGAAAAACCTGCCATACAAGCGGGTCGTTTATCTTTCACCGGAAGAGGCGTTGCTAGTTATAATGTTACGTAAATTTTACAGCAGAAGGTCCAACGAAAAGCCGCGAGCCTGGTGCGAGAAAGATGAGCATCATGCAATAGCGACGTACAGAGCAGTGAAAGCGGTGCACTTTTCAAGGTATTTAACTCAACCAAAAAATTCCATCACCATAGGAAATATTTTCTTGAAAAGCTATAAATAATTTTACATGCCGAAGAAAGAATTGTTTGTGGCATAAAAATTAATGTAGTATTTAAGAATTTAATTATGAGATGCATTAAGTACGAGTAAGAATTTATTTACGAAAAAAATCTTGTGGGAAGACTAAATCGTCATTTTCTCCAAATACTGAGTGAACGAAAAGTTTATACAGAGTAAAACTTATCGAATGAATATTTTCAAGTTTGAATTATGTTGTAATTTTCTGCACTCGCTCATCAAATAATTTCCAGCTTGGTATCGATTAGTGCATCGGAGGTTTTTGCAAAATCTTACTTCGGGTTGTACCACGTGAAATGTTACAAGAAATAAGTGTCCTAATAGGACGTTTGCGATTATCTGGGCAATATATTTCGAAAAGTTACACGGAATTACCAGTTACATACCAGGAACCGAGGAGTAGACAACAATGGGGAGGAAGTAAAATAAATAGTTTTAAGGAAGGCAATGCATTCCTAGGGGAAAAGATCCTTCGATATCTTTCCGCTACACCGCGCTTCATACTATAACTCACATTATTCATAACAGCAAAACTTAGTCTCTGCTGTAATTTAGGCTCCACGACAAGGCTGCAATATTTCAGTTAAGAACGTACATCAAGCAATAAGACTTCACACACTTTACGCCAACTTCGTGAATAACAAGTATGAGAATGCCAAAAGATTGAAATTCGACACTTAAAGTATAAGCGTCTTATTATTCTGAATTATATTAATGTTATATCGAAGTTATTAATTTGCCTTAAATTTATTTGTAAGCATAACGATTTATTTGCGATAAAGGGGCGAGAACTAGCGTGTGGCATCGGCGTAGTGATGTGAACAGAGTAAATACCCATTAGCAGGGTATTTATAATGGGTATTTACTCGCTATGTTTTCTCAGGTTTCATATTTGTAGATCATACATATTTTCTTACTCATCCGTCATTAAATAGATATTAAAAAGGAATCAATGCACGCCAAAGTATTGAAAGAACAGTATTGAAAGTAATATTTACACAAGAAACATTTGACGGATAAAGAAGATAAAATATAGAAGTAAAATCTTGAATATTGATATTATTTTGAAATCTATTAGAAATAGAATGACTATTTCAAACGATTCTAAACAAAGAAGTGTTTTCCTTACCAAATATGCTTCTAGTTAAATACAATCATGTTACATGAAGTTCATTACACTTCATTACACGTGTTTCGTAAATACCCACCAAAATACCCTTTTAAAGGCAAATACTCTTTTAAACACTCGGTGCATTCGCGCTGAAAACCACACAGTGCCGGGCATTTGACATCACCGCTCCGGGAGTCGGCGGGCCTGGGTGCGTTGCGCGTGCGTGGGCTAAGAGAGGTTGTCTCCACGCCACGCGACTCCTCCGCCAGCCCCCGGGCGCGATCCGAGCCTCACGCAAGTCGCCTCGTTTTCAGGGATTGCATTGCGTTTCAAATGGTGGCTTGCAATACGGCCGGTTCTCACGAAATTGAAAGTCAGCGATATCGGAATAAAAATCAACTAATTTTTTATTGATTTATTTACTTATTTATTTACTTTACTTTTTTGTTTCGTCAAAGAACAGTAAAATCTTTGAGTGACATATAGGGAAGAAAGTATAATCTGCACACTTTTTTTGAGCTCCATAATCTCTTCTTCACCTTTTAACCATTAATAGTTGAGTGATAATTAAAAGTACCAAGAAAGCGAGGTTAGCGACAATTGAAAATCATTTTTAGTCTTTCAAAATGATACACTAAGAATGTTAACGAATTCAATAAATATCATTGTTAAGATAAATATTAATTTCCTTTCGACGATCAGTGCATTCTCTAATTGTCTAAAACAATATTTCAGCAGAAAAGATATTACTTTGTAGTTAAACGTGTGTATCAATTTTAATTGTTTAATGTCATCTGGCCAAGTGTGTTAAAGTTAACGTACAAGTATTTATGTGGCTTTCTTTTACTGAGCCGAATCTGATACCTATTGAATGTGAGTTTTACGTGAGTTGTAATTATAAATATGAGTATTGCTTGAAAATATATCCCCACTGTTAAGAATGCCACTTTTGACAAAAACTACAGATTCGTAAATAAATAGACACGGCAATTGCAAGATTCCATACTCAATTAAGAGAGGCTTGCAGGAATTTACTCATTATTTTTATTTTTATTTATTTCATTTCAAAAACTGACTACTATATCTTTCCAAAAATATTATGCCATATCATATTCATGTGGGAATGTTCATTTGCAAAATACTCCCAACGATCTTCATGAAGGAACACTGAATTTGAAAGAATTCTGAATGCCTAACATTATGAACATAGTGTTCAATTAATTTATATGGATATTCTAGTTGAGATTTGACTAAATGGAGAGACCCTGAAATTTTATTACATTTACATCAACCAATTGAATATTGTTCATTTTCAATAGCGCATTCGAATCCGGTTTGACATGGAAAATTGCATTGGAACAATGCTTCCTTCATTTTATCGTTAATTTGTTATTACAAAACCAGTGTGAAACCTCTGCAAATTTGAAACTTCGTATCTTTTTGCGAATAACATCAGCAAATGGAACTGTTCTCCCTTGTCTAATAAACGAAGGTGAATAATTTGCATATAACAGAAGGTATAGTGTCTAAACTCGAACCCAGCGGTACCCTATGCCTAATTGGCACAGAATGGGAAAAATAAGTAAATAATGTTCTTTTGTGCCTGTATGGTATTTCTACTCTTTGCGATCGATGTTTTTTAGGTATAAGGATGTCCAATTTAGGAAAGTAACGCGAATTTCATATAAAGGTAAATTTGAGCGCAAAATGTTATGGTCAACGACGTCCAAAGCTTTCGAAATATCTAAAAATATTGGAATAGGAGCTCAATTTTGATCCATTGATGAAAAAACATCTTCAAGAAAAGAAAAAAATGGCAGTTCTTCTTGAAATGAATTAATGATGAAGATAAATTCAGTGGGAATACAGAAATAAAGGGAAGTTATTTCGTGGGGACACGTGAGGAAGACAAAGTGAACATGCTGAGTGAAGAGGTTACAAGTGAACATGCTGGATTGAAACTTCATTGCGATACTGTGAATTGTATATTTTTGCAGGGTACATGTCAAATGAAATTCTTAGAGATAACTGAAATATAACCTTTGTGTACTGAATTAGGGATACTAGGGTGTACTCATTGGGATCAATATTACACAGGAATGATGAGCTACGATTTACATCAGAATTGTAAGGTTTCTTGGGGTAAGTTGTTTTGAAATAATACTGAAGAAAAACTAAATTGCCTCAAACATATGTGAAGTCTGACGTTCGTCCTCTTCATTTATTGTTGATTCATTCGCTTAAATAAGGCAGAGACAGGCATTTCCAAACACTTGTAACAAAAAATATGTGCCTTCAGCAGCTGTTACTCGCTAGTTATGAAACATGAATCATTTTACGAATACCTATAGATTTTTTTGCAGATTGAAAATGTCATTGAATTATGACAGATCAATATTAAACAATATAATCTATGAAATTTTGATTTCATGTTCAGTTCTGACATTTCCCATAGAGACGTTCCTGCTCTGCACTTTCTATGTTTCATAGTTCTCAGACAATCATTCACTACTTTGATTGCTCTGGCCTACTTTCATTCGTTTCTTACTTAGCTGGAGAACATTAACTCCGTAGCAAAGTCGTGTCTTCCCCACGATGTCATTCTTCATACAGCACACTTCCATTGCTGTAACTTTCATAATTCCCCGGACTTTTTGTAAGCATACCCCATTATTGTTTCGGCGTGACAAAATATGGGATGACATCTGATATCTCTGCGACCCCCAAGCAACTGTCATGGGACAGTGCCGGTGTCCTCGACGATGAATTTCCCTTCATCGTCAGCCATTCAGATAGCGACAGTACGTCATTACATTGCGCCAGCTCAACAAAGACTGAGGAGAACGTCCTAATGTCGAAATCACCGCCTTTACTTCTTTCACGAAGGACGGTTCCTCTTTGGGGTCTCAGAAAATGTCCATTTAACAAAACCCCACAAATTACCACAATGCTAGTCTCGGCGGTCGCTTGGCGGCTGGCAATCCATGTCATGTTGTAACGCGGTAACCTTTCATGCACGAGTTGGCGACGCTCCACTTGGCCGAGCGGGAGGGCGGGCGACGCCGGTCCTCTGATTAGCCATGTTTGCGAGGGAGCCCCGCCGCGCGTGTTCTGATGCCAAACGGGGAATGAGGAAGATGGTTGCGCAGCATGGAAGCTTCTGGCAGGAGGGGAAAGTAGGTCTCTCAAATACTGAACTGTAGCGCCGTGTCGGAGTCAAGTGGCTCCAAAGGCAGAATTCGTAATGTGTCTTAAACTAAGCAATCGGCATTCTGGAAACGCCTTCAAAGAGAACGCACGTGAACGATGTTGAAAATTCTTGGTTAATAAGATCTTGATTTATAGTAACTTATATCCGTAATGTACCACATTTTGAAACCGCGTAAGACAGATCACTACACAGAAATGTATCGATAAATTTCTTATAAGATAAAGACCAACATGTTTGCTCAGAGCGCCTTTTATAACGTCGACAGTCCGGGAATTGACCATCTAGGAGTTTGGTCGTCCTACCGTAACTCTGGAATGCCTGTCCATTATATTACAACCTAAGAGATCTGTAGTACTATACACCCAGTTTACTAAAATATTTTTTTCTTGTTACATTTATGTAGTCTGGTGTCATTAACACCGTAAACACATTTATTTTAAAGAATGAGTAATATTAGATAATAAACCCTTCAGCTATCACGCGAAGAATTTGAGTACATTTTAGGTGCGGGTTAGCCTATAGATTTGAAACATGAGCCTCATTAAACAAGGAAGCGACGAAATTCATCGAGATTCCCCAAGCTAATTCTTGAATTTCTTTCCTCGTGATAGAGGCTGAATAAATTGGAATGCAAATTGTATTTATGCTAAAAAAAAGAGGACATCATAAAGGAGGATGAAGTCAACAGGTCCGATCAAAAATTGTTGATGATGACTCACAAATAAATGAGATATCTTCATCAAGCCCTGTATATGGCGACCTCACAATGAAAAGTGACATTCTATCCGACATTGTATCACAAATATTTTATCTGCATTTTCATATCAGTAACATTAAAATAGTTTTTCTAGAAAACATATGAACAAAATGAGATACTAGATTAGTTTCCATTCTTCCGTAACTTTTGTTCGAAGTATGATAGAACCTTTTCGTTCTCAGGGAACGGAATCTGAAATCAATTATAATAAAGCTCTTGCAAAGGAAAAAAAAATCTCCATTTTTCAATGCATGCAATTGTAATTGTGCTTTTCTCTCAAATGCATTAAGACAAACGATACGTAAATGAATGCGCCCGCTTAGTGAGTGCTCTCGCGCAGGAGCTTGGCGTCCCAGAGACGTCTCCGCTCGTCTCGGGGATTCTGCGTGCGACGTGGCGTGCCCCCACTTCTCGCAACGCAAACAACAATTTCACGCCTCGGAACCTCACTTCGCTGTGCTGTTCCGCCTGCAACTTTCGCGCCTTCCTTTATGAGAACGCAATATCTCGTTTCCGTCATTTATAACTGTTTTGCCCCGCGTTACACACGCTTAAAATCTCACTCGGTCTCCTAAATGTCACTATCTCTCTTTCTCTCTCTTTCACTCTCACTCTCTCCTACGTTTTTTTCATGGTTGCGGGAAGGAAGTTCCGAAAAAAATATATTTATTTATTGTATTAAATAAAGAACGCACACAATCACGAGATCATGCAATGCCGTCCAGAAATTTGTTTCATATCATTGAAGCAACTGTGTCTTGTACATTCATATTGCACACACGCAAAGACATTGCTTGCTATGTAAATAAATATCCTAACAGTTCTTAGATAACATTTTGTTCTGGTTAAATAACACGCGAAAACGACACTTAGAGCACTCGCCCTAATAATGGAGTGTCAAAACTGCGGAAATTTAACAAAACGACTTTCAATGACTTTCGACAAACGACCTTTACTTAAATATTTAATTTCAGTTTTTGCTAATTCATTTACCGACTGTCAGAATAAATACCAGTCTTGGAGAAGTGAAAATCAGCTTTAAAAACTAACAGAAAAATTCCAAACTCAAATGAATTTAGTTATCTAACGCCTCCATAGAATGTCGGTTAACAAGAAAGTTACAAAATTATTGTTATTGTTGTTAGTTATTTTTTATGAAGATACTAGGACGATAATCACGTGCAACTATTAACAACTTAAAAATATTTATGGGACAATTCTTCCATTCACCGGGTTCCTTCCCAGATATGAATTACTCTGGCACAGAAAGTAAAAAAATTGTCAGACCAAAACACTTGACAACTTTTTTTATTTTGTGTATCTATGTTATTTACATCGTTGCAAGTATCTTCCATTGTATTGGCCAGAAAGTTTATTGTTTTGATTCGTTCACAAACTTGCCATACAGAATATCCATCATGTTTAAAACAGTATGTCATTATCTCCGAACAAGTTAAGAAGTTATGTAAACGGAACATTCTTGGTCTTGTTCATGTGCAAATTTCATTTAGTATCCGAAGAATATTTCTTACATTGTAATTGCATTGCAATTGCATTGCAATGATGGGTATTACTCCCTTATTACTGGTTATCAAGAATATAACGCAGCTCGCTCATTTAATTTTTTTTTCAACTAAACTCTCAGCACAATGATGCTTTTGGTAAAAAAAAATATATGCACGAAAATATTTTCAGAGAACAATATAACGAGCTCTAACTGAATCGTATGGTCTACACAACGCGCGCGCACGCAATGCTACAATGCAGTCGGCGTCGGTTTTTAAATCACGTCCTTTCGCATCGACGAGGTGGAACGGTCGGCAGCCGTAGTGTGCACTTTTCCGCCCCGCGCGCGCCCCGCTCTCCGCCCCGCGCCGCGCTGCTCGTCCCGGCGGCGAAAGGAGTCGGAGTCGGAGTCGGAGGCGGAGGCGGCCTACGCGAAAGGAGGAGGCAGTCTCTCCTGTGCGCTGCGGTCTGCCGTGAGCTCATCTTCCCTCCCCTGCGCCACTGCCACAGCTGCCTCAGCTGCCACCGCCGCCGCCGCCGCAGGCGTCGTCCGCCCCCAAAGGGAACGCCGACTTCTCCAGCGTCCAGCGCCGTCACCGCCGCAGCGGCCGTCGCCTTCTGGCGTCTGCCGCTGCCACTGCCGCTGCCACCCCCATCATCGCCCCGATCGTTGCCGTTGCCATTGCCGACGCCGTTGCTACCTCTGTCTCTTTCACGTCCATCCGTGTCTCTCATTATATTCTCCCCAATGATGCACCCACTTCCGCCGTCTATCTGAGCTGCAACTGCAGGAGCAGCTACAGTCGCAACAGCTGTTCAGCTTGCGCTTTCAGGCGAGACTCTTAACAAGTTTTCTGGGCAACTCTTGATCTAGAAGCTGCGGAAAACGTATATTTTATCTTGTCCCGTCATGCAGCTTCAGGGGATGCATGAGACACGTGTTTAAAATGTATGGATGAGTTCATTTCATCCTTCTAAAGGATCAGATTAAGGCAAATGCATATTTGCTGGGCTTGCGTGGCAATATATGTTGTGTTTTAGTTCATGTGAGCGTTATGTGGTGTTGGTATCATCGCAGTTTTCTTTGTTACCCTGGCATCTCTCATTTTAACCTTATACAATTTCTGCGATAAACGTGACATTTTCCTTTAAATGCTGATCGTTAATATTTTGGTGGAACCAAAAATTAATTGAAATGTATTTATTACCAACATTGTAATTAAATGTCTGTACTAAAGCTACTCTTTGGAGAAAGCATTACTAATTTATGAGCTCTTTCATTTTGTGAATACTTTCATTCTTTCTTTTCTGTATCCAAAACTGGTTGGGAATTTATTAGGCTGATGAAGTACAAGTAAAAAATGGAAAAAGAAGATAGCAAAGGTGTGAAAACATGTTGGAATTGGTGAATCAAAGAATTATGTTGAGTAAGGAGTGAATGTTGAAAAGAAAATGAAATAACTATGAAAAATATGAAAACAGAAATAGATATAATCTAAATTGTGAAGTCCTTAATTATATTATTTTTGTTGTGAATTACTTTAAAGTTAACTTAGAGATCTGATCTTTTAGTGCATAGTTCACAAAAGAAAAACGAAATGCAAAATTCCTCCACATATGAAGTCTAAGGTTCCGAGGCCAGAGTCATGTGGGTGATCTGGGCTGTCCGGGTGACGCCGCGTCTAAGGCTGTGTTGCCGACGTTTCGACCATCCTGTCGTGGTCTTCCTCATGACTGGTATGCCTCAGGCTGGTTTGGCATACCAGCCCTGAGGAAGACCACGACAGGATGGTCGAAACGTCGGCAACACAGCCTTCGACGCGGCGTCACCCGGACAGCCCAGATCACCCACATTCCTCCACATACTCATGGGGAGCTTTGAAGAAGAGAAATCTGTACTGCCCCTGAAATGTCCGACGGACTTCGATGAAGACTATTCTACCGAGAGAGAGAGAGAGAGAGAGAGAGAGAGAGAGAGAGAGAGAGAGAGAGGGAGAGAGAGGGAGAAAGAGAGAGAGAGGGGGAGAAAGAGAGTTCAGGTTCTACAGTTTGTTTTGGAAGCTTCTTATCGGGAATAACACGGCTACATTGAAAATTTTAGAGTACTTCATCTCACAAAATCCGCAAACGCAATTCCTTAGAAAAAATAGAAGTTTTTGTCCAGAGGAAATGAAATTTGTTCTGAAATACTGGATGCGAAAAAAAGTAGGGACCCGAAGGAAAAGAGAGAAGCTAAGGGCTAAGAGAGAAATGAAGGAGTGATCATGGGTCTAATTGACTCGTTTACTTGACATAATTAAGTTTAACTCAAATCTACTGTGAAAGATGCTCATACAGGGAACTAATGTTTTATAAATTTAGAGAACGTAAAGAATGCATCCACATATATTCTGGAATCCACGCATTAAAATCGTGAGCAACGTCCGCATGAAAGTTACAAGCAAAACGTCAGTTGTGCAATGTACTGGGACGCCTTTTTTCTACTTAAAAGTATTAGGGGGAACAGCTAAATTTCATGAAGTACGATTGTTTTCTATTAGTCTCATATATTAATGCATAAGATTCAAATGTTTTCGGATACCGTTTAAACATAGCAGATACGCAATTTTGTACACTGTTTGGTAGCATGACGGTGAAGCATCATAAAAATCTAATGACACGTAAAAATAAGATACAAACAAAAATGAAGATACGTCACTTTCGTAAAAACGTCAATTGTGGAGGGTTTGTTCGTGAGTAGGAACATGGGAGGAAATGAAAGGCGTGGGTCGAAGGAAGGCCCCTTTCCGGCAGGCGTCTGGTCAAAGTGTGCCGCGGGGACACGAGATTTGACTGCGCGTCTGTCGCCCTACACTTGTACACAATACCTAGCACCCAGTACCCGATACGTTGCATCAAGCACGTTGCACACGGTAGTGGGTACCCGGCATCCGTCACCTGCAGTTTTTTTGGGCCCAACAACTAAAATAAAGAACACTGCACAAGATACTGGACGCCCGGCTCCTGACACATAGAGGTCACTGATATTCGTCATCGTCATCGTCGACATCATCGTCATCGTCTATGTCATCATCATATCGTCAAATCGGTTTTCTGCTTCTGGACTATCCCCTGCCATCTTTATTCATTTCTATGACTACTTTGTTCTTCAATTTTCTGTCGATATTCCAAAGTATCGTATCATACAATATTGGGATTTTCTCACTTCCTCGTTTCTTTTTCCCTGCAATGTATCTTCTGTGGCTTTTTTTAGAACCCCTTCCTTTCCTCTCAAAATATGTCTTATCCAATGACTTCTACTTCTTAATATTCTGTAGTACTAAGATCCTTCTCTATTCTTTACCAGTTTTTCCAACAAATTTTAACCCTCTATTATTTTCTGCCTATTAGTACGTCTTGCCGCGAGACACGATACTTACCGCCTCACTACTAGCTGACGTGCCCCGCATTCTCTATATATGACCTCTACCTAGTACGTATTCGGTAATTCTTCTGGCATGCATATAAAGTACATTGTTTACAACGACCGTTTACGGGGATAGATTAAAGTTGCTGAAGTGAATTCTGTGCAATACGAATGATGAGGCATATTGTGGCCTTTTAATATATGTAGGCTACATTGAGGGTCTCACATACTTTAGGATACACTGGGTACGCTTTGTTTTGATGACACACTTTGCAATTCTGATTTTCATGCTAAGGTTGAGTTCATGGTGTAGTGGTCGTAGGACATAGATAGAATTTATGTTGTACAAACGGCCAACTTTCTGGAAGTTCTAAAATAAGGTTCTATAAGGCAAGTGACTTAACTGATCGTCGGTAAATTCCCAATGCAAATGAGCACTTCGCCCATGCCTAGGAAGTAGTGGCGTGAATAGGTTTTAGCAAGTGTGTTATGAAAAACGTGAATTCATAAAATGTGTAGTTGAGGCTATAATGTAATGAAAAGAGTTTTATTTCAGGGTAGTTGTACAGTCAACGCGTTTACGTTATTGGTAACGGTAATTTAAGAATAACTCCCCCTATGAAATTTAATTTTACTGATAAATATCAAAAAGGAAAGCCTCCGCAATTATAATTTCTATGTCAGTTACACGAAACAAAAATGAAACGTTTAACAACGTGTAGTAATGTTAAAATAAAAATGAGTTTGTTACAAAAACAGACAATATAAAGAAAGACTATGTATGCAGATATTTCTTTACTTGTGTACTATTAGCAACCATTCCAATTATGTCAAACTGGTGGTGATGCTCAAGAATCTCGATAGCTATTCGGGTGCATAAATTAAGATTGTCAAGGTAATAACCCCTATTTTCTCAGCACACAAGAGACTGATAAATCTAAAGCAAATGACGTTTTGCAAAACAAGTTTATCTTGAGTGCAGCCTTTATTGCGCGGTCACAGTCAGTGCTTTACTCCGTCTTCTACTACATTTGATCCGTCTGTCTTATGAACTATCTTTATGAACATTTTATAGGTAAAAATTGACTATTTTTTACAGTTTCCTTCACGTAACCAAAAATGACGATTTTTGATATTCCACTTTCCTTGTTTATCGTCGATTTGTAATCTAGGTACCGACGACACGGTACTCCTTAGCCTCGCCTGGGAAGTGTTAGCAATCAGCTGGGACGTGGTTATCCAATCGCGAGCTTCGTTACCACTAAATTTGTTGATATTCAAGTGGCGAACTATTGGATTACCGCGACTCACCTGATTAAAAGTCTGCTTGCTCTACATTTACAGCGGAGTGTAGCCACGCAAGGAAACGGATGAGAGGGCAACGGCCGGCGCGTCACGACGTCACCTCGCGACGCGACGCGACGCGCAACGCCGAATCGCCACGCGCCGGAAAGTCTGCCGGAAATTTTCGCCCGGCCGTCGCGTCGCGGCGTTGGCCGGCTGACCCATCCCCTAACTGTTTCCGTTGTACACGCGGCTGGCCGGCCATTAAGGCCAGGGTCGTCTTCGCGCGCGCTCTCCCCGCCGCGAGAGGAGCCCGCGTCGGACACCACGCGGAAAGTGACAGTCGACGAGCTTTCTTCGCGCTTCATTTCCTCTGGCTGATGACGCCTGCGCGTTGATTAAGGTGTTCACTGCACATGCCGGAGAAGATTGTGTCCATTTAAAAAAATAAAAATTGCTCCGTGGTAGTTTTTACACAAAGAAACATTCGTATTTTCTTTATCTCATGGCGTGCGTATCCAAGAGCGATCTGTTATTATATCTAATGGAATAACACAGTAGTTTGAAGATACTAAGGTAATTAACACCATGCGACTGAAATTATGGGAGTAGTTTCCTCTGTTATATCGTTCATGATCCACAATGCTTTTGTAACTCTAAAAAGGAAATTTGGGAATGAACCCTTGTAATTTTTTCGCTAGCTTTGAAATACCGATATAACGCGGTTAATTATTGGTGAATAATGTAGCAAGTATTAGTTGAAGACTTATTAGAATGGTTAATAATAACAATTATTATTATTAATAGGAATATAAGAATATTTACAATAATAAAATAACGGTCATACTCATAATTTGTATTTTTTGGTATTGTGCCAGTGTTCAACCCCATGAACGATATTTGTTGCCGCGCATTGTATTAAAAACAATTATGTAGTACGTATGTGTAAGAGTGATTTGCAGATGTTCGTCCAATTTCAAAAGAAAAGAATGTGCGTGTAAGTTATGAAGTGGAATAATTCGCCACAGTGAGAGAATCTTTCTGCGTGTGATAAATTGGCAGGTTACTTTTACTTCCTTTTGAAATAGGAAGTGCATGCTGAATTTACGCTTGTGATTCCAATGAAAAATTCATACAAACATTGCCTTGCATTATAGTACATCATAAGATATACACCTTCATACATCCTTTTGAATTATTAATATTAAAATGCAACTGTAGATAAAACCATAATGACTTTCTCCGTATTTTGTTTGCAAAAATATGAGCTTGTCTTTGCGTGACACTGGCAGACGATTCTGGCGGATATAATTCAGATGCAGGAGATTCTCTCTCTCTCTCTCTCTCTCTGCAACTCGCGACTAGCGTGGATTGCAACAGTCACTGCTCTCATCGTCTGTTCACTCAGTGTCTTCCTTTGAGTGTGTATCCAACCTCAGATGTGTTCCTTATGAGCTCGACGTAGCGACCAAGTGACTTAATAAATCAATCAAGAAATTGATGGTTATGTTGTGAAGAAGAATTTCGAACCCTTCAAAGAATCTAATGATATACTACGTAGGTAATGATAATGACACGTAAGTCTCTCGAATTTGATTTTGTCCGAGTTTATTCTGATAGAGATGCTTCGTACGAATGATAAAATTGACGTTAGATAACTGTAGTTTAAGAACGTGGTTTCATAAAAATACACATCTTACTTGATTAATTAAAAATAATATAAGTGAAACTGTTTTCGAATACTTCACGCCAAACTAAATTGTTCATTCAAATACATGTCTTATTCTTATAAGTGGACCGCCTGAGATGGTTCAGTGACAACAACCTCTGCCGCTGGAGTGTGTCTGATCACGAGGTTGTATAGTTCGATCCCGTCTGTGGCGGATTTTCGATATATAGCTTGGTCGAATTCGGCTGTGGTCTGCAGGATCATTCTAGCTGCTCTGTTCGGTAGTTTTCAATGGTTTCTCCGATCAGTGCCAGGCGTATGCTGGAGCAGTACCCTAACCCTACCGGGCCACGGACCGTGCTCGATATTTCCTTCATCCTCCTTTCCACTTACATACAATACACACTTACACATAAATACACTACTCTACCATACATATCGGGAGACCAGTAGAGGCTTACAGGCTGTTCCGAGTGAAGCGGTGTCCCCCTAGGGGAAATACTTTTTAGGAATAAAATCCGCAAGCTGACGTGTACGTTGGCCCCGTGTCCCGCGTTCTAGCGGGGAGAAACACTGACATCTCCCAGAACACAACATGCACTATACTTACAGGACTAATAAAAACAGTTGACGTTCCCGGAAACACTGAAATAGTCGCACACTCAACTCATTCGTTCATTGGTAACGGTAGCGAGTAACAGTGAACGTTTATGACAACCCTCAACAGGTCGTGCTTCTCGATTTCCTCAGCTTCCGTCGAGAAGGCGAAGCGATGCAACTGGCCACTTCCCCTTCTCTCCGGCGGCTCACCTGCATCACCTGTTACGCAACTGGCACGACCACTGCCGGGACCCGACCCGAGCGCCCCGAGCTACTTACACACGTCTCGATATCATCGAAGCCCCTGTCGCGGCGGCGGTGGCGGCGGTTCTGTCGACACACGACAGGGCTCACTGCCAACGAGAGCTGGTAGTACGTACGGCACGCCTCTTTCTCTCCGTCGCGCCGTCTTTCGTAATGGATGAAGTACCGCTCTCGTGATTCCAGTATTTCGCAGAAACGGTCGGATGCAGAAGGAAGTTGCGTGAGATACTGAAACTGGGTTTGCTACATTTTTATTTGAGTTTACACAGCGTAGGTACTACGCAGCAGGTGCGGCAACAGAGCTTCACGTGTGTCAAGCTTGAAGTTTGTGATGACAGAATATAATCTAGCTACGCGTTCAACGGTTGACCACGGTTTAGTAGAATTCATGGAAAACCTAGGCTTTCTTTCATAGTTATTTGGACGCACTAGCTTAATTTTGTAAAAGTAAACACCATGTGAATAAGTTCGATAATTACTACAGAATGCTTAAGATAATATGTACTGGTTGAATTCGTGTATGATAAAATTCAAATTATAAAATTTATATTTTTAACTTCACTTCAATCTATCAGCCTGTGCAATTGAGAAATGTGTTAACACTTCGTTGTCTGTTCCATTCTCTTGATCACGAATAATTTTCCGTGATCATGTTAATAATTCTTGTCATACTCAAGAGAACGCTTGATACAGATACTCAGAATAGCTTCAGACCGTTCGAAACTCGTACATTTAGAGCGTCTCGTACTCGTAGAATCTTTGTAGCTTATAAGCCATTTTACGAAGCACTAATAAATTAATTTCTAAATAATGATAAACATGTGAGGGTGTCAGAATGTACATTTCAATACATATGTTATTGTTATATTTGAATAAAAAACAAGACTTGTGAGGTAACTCAGAACATTTACTTTCGCTGTTCATTTCCAGAAACAATTTATTAACTCCTCCCGTTGAGATAAAAATGCGACTATGTATGTCCAAATTTTGAGAAACTTTTCTTATTTCCCAAAGATTACTCCATTCATTATTTATATTTCCCCCATCGAAAACTAGCTATCATTTAACTTAAACGCAGGTTCCTCAATTATTGCTCCGGTCTCATTTCTAAGAAAGTATGTTAAGGTAAGAGAGTGAAAATCACAAGAAAAGTAATTTCTACTGGGCCAATGGAAAAGTAAATCTTGCTGGGTCAGAATTTGATAGGGATCGCAAGAGACATACTCTTCCGTCGTCTCAAACCACACGCAGTTATGTCGGGAGGGACGTTTCTCTTCCCCGTAACGGATACCTATTTCGTCGTAAATCAATGCTGACCTTCGACCGGTGCAGACATAACCCTTATGTTCAATCGAGGAAATTCGGTTTGTCGGTCGCAGGCGGATGAGATAGCACCTGCGATCTTGTACAGCAGCTAACACTACTTTGTAACAAGCCTAGCTAAACGGCACGCATCTCGCCTACTGGCGACTAACGGATCGCGGAGGCCCCGGCGTGCGGTGGGAGCGGGGGCTGCGGCGAGCAGAGTCGATCCCCGGAGGCAGCAGGACGAGACGGCCTGAGACGGCATGGGACGGCGCGCGCCAACCTCTCTGCCCGGCACGCTCGGCGAGCAACCGCGGCGCCGCTGTACGGCGGCACAGACACGGCTACACGCCACGCCACGCCACGCCACGCCACGCCGCCCCGTCCCGCCCCGTCCCGCCCCGCCCCCACCACCGTTGCGAGTACAGTGGCCTCGGGTGCGACGTGCCAGGTTCGAGGATGCCGGTGTTGGCGCGCAGCGTTATTCACCAGTATGCATAAATGTATGAATTAAGCTCCATTGAGGCCGCGCCATAAAGACTCGCGCGGACATCCGCAATCCTGACTGCGCGGCGTCTGTCACGCGCGGCAGATGCACGCAATGGATGACGCCATGGAAACTCGATTTACCGAACGATTGTTCTCCTTGTTGATATTGACTTGACGAATATAGAATTTGGTGAATGGGCTTTGCTCTGTTCATACAATATTGATAGGATGTTGATACAGAAAAGACATCATGCGGGAAAACTTTTAGTATCTCGACGGTTCTATACCATACCTGAAGGGTGAACAGTTACGTCGGTCGTAACGTTAGGCAGAACACGGCGGACGTTATGATAACGCATAACACAAATGTTGCATTTGTACCGATGCTCCCCTATCATAATAACTCATAAACTTATGACATCTGGTTACATGCCCCTTAAATGTAACATTTACTAAAACGTCTCTTCGTAAGTCTTCAAATACTTTCAATTGTTCTAAGTTGTGACTGAAAGCACCATAATTCAAAGAGCCTATATTGAATCCACAGTTGAATAAACATACATTTGAATAAAATTGGTAAATGCATTTCTAGTAATGTGCTGCTCCAGTTTCATTGTCTTTCCAGATTCTTCGTGAGAATTGGGCAGTTATGAAGAAAAGTGTTTGAAAATTATTTATATTTTTCTACAAGCTGTTACGTTTATTACGCAGCGCCTCATCCGTTAGGCGAAAACCTTAAATGATGCTCCATTGATTTTAGAGACAATAACACACAGTGACTTGGACTGACTGTAGACTTTGTATTCGCTAGAATGTTCTGATACATCCTTTGTCTAACAAATATTTGAGAACACTTTTATCTGAACAACGCAACGACACTAATGGTGATAACCAATACATTTCATCTTCCCAATGAGAAAACTGTGAAAATTTTCATTGCTTGTTTGGTTTCCACAGATCAGTTTGATATCCTACTTTCAGTTCTGTCGTGCGACTCTCTTAATCCACGTGGAACTGTTTGTGGGAGAGTTCGCGTCGGAATTTGTCAACGCTCTTTTGTTATCTCTGCCTCTTAGTACCACTATTTGTTCTTTCACATCCATTCTATGATGAGCTTGGTCTATTGCATCCTTGTATCATAAGGCATATCTTTGCTAGTATTCAGGGAGAATCACTCACATGTGACCACATTCTATGAGAACATTTCATGTGGAATCTCTGTGTGTGTTTCTCTCTCCATAATCAAAATTGTAAAGATACTCATCCACCACGTATGTATCAATTGATAATTCCGCAACATTATTTAACCCTTTAACCAATAATATATGTTCGCTGAATTCACATTTGACCTTTACATAACGCCAGATTTTTTAATTTACTTTTTGGATACGTCTGGGTGTAAAGACTAAATCATGATAATTTAATGAGCGGAGGCACCCGTATCGTAAATTTGTCGCATTTTTTCAAGAGCGCTTTGTGATGAGAGCATGTAATTTCCAATAATCCACACTTTCCCCAAATATACCTGTTAAAATCACTAGAAAAAGACGACATGTGCGTGTGTGTTATGCATACGTTGACCGCCGTGAAAGTTTGGTTGGTACTGAGTGTTGCAACAACCCTTCCAGGAAGAAGCGGATCGTCCAGGGAGAGAGAGAAAGAGAGAGGTAAAAGCAGTTCCAATTCCAAACGTAAATGATATGTAATATAATCTGATATTGAAGTATATAGCTGATATATGAAATATATAGAAAAAGTTAGAAAAAACTAGAAGAAAAAAGTGCAAGGTGTATGTGCGTTATGCACACATTCACCGTCGTTTGGATTTTGTTGGACCTGAGTGTTGTAGCAACTGCTCCAGGAAGAAGCGGAACGTCCAGGGAGAGCGAGAGGTGAAGTGGTTCCCAATTGGGCCCATCGGCTATGACTTGGAAAATCCTGGCAGCGCGAGCCGTTCGTTACGTACTCAGATGTCATCCCGCTTCGGTCCCCTCCATAGGGGCTTTGTTAGGAGAAAGCATGTTAGGACGGAAGCGGCGTTGGAAATGTCAGACGTGGCTCTTCACTGCACATACGTTCGAAGGCACCAACGTAACGCGGCATTCCTCAAACTAACACTGAAGTGTTGGTACCATTTAGGAAACGCTAGGATAAGAAGTGGGGCTATTATTGAGAACATGGCATGCGCATCAGATATAGACATGCAGGGCAGTTTCTGGCACACTCTCGAGTGTCCTACAGAATTTAAATATACTCATTCAAATTAAGGAAGTGTTTCCGCTTTCTTTGGAGATCTCAAATATGTTTGATGCTAGATGGTTTTAAGAGCTGTGAAACGAAACGTGAAAGGGAGGAAGCATCAGTTGAAAATTGAACGGTTTTATCAAACAGAAACTCTCCCATTCACGAAACCCGTCCTTTTCAATTTCTACGCACATAAACTTAGCGCGTCCATCACGTTCCGGGTCCACGATTTCGACTTTTATCGCAACCGTCCATCAGAACGAGACCTATCATTCCGGCGAACAGCGGCGATTTTCCGGCTGAGCCCCGCGATCAGATGGGGATCGCATCGTGTCTCGGGCTCGCCCTCCCATCCGCAACGGTTTGTTTACGCGGCGCCGGGCGCTGCGGGCGCGCGACCTCCGAGGCCTTGCGGGCGGAGTACTCACCGAGCTGAAGCGGGCCATGGGGAGCTGAGGTGGTGGGTCGCGAGCGCGGACGCTGGCGCGGGCGCGTACGGAGGCGTTGACGGCCAGGCGCACACTGTCCTCCCGGAGAAAGCGCGGTGCGGGCTGGCTGTGGGGCTCCGCCGCCGCGGCTGCTCCTCCTCCTTCTCCTCCTCCTCCTCCTCCTACTACTACTCCGCCTGCTCTTCTCCTGCTGCGATTCCTTCGTCTTCGACTGGGTCTCAGGAGTCTTCGGCGGGGCCGCTCTTTTCAGCGGAGGCGGGCGGCCGGTGCAGGTGCGGCTGCGGCGAAGACGACGGAAGAGGAGGCTGCTGCTGCTGCTGCTGCTACCACCACCGTCGGAAGGCCCCTGTGCGGTGCTGATGCGGCCCGCTGTCGGAGAGGATCACGCAGACACTGGGCCCAAGACGCGCGGGCCTCGCCGGGTCAGCCGACTTTCTTCAGCGCGTTCTCACCCCCGCCTCCGTCCCGGGCGTCGCCCCGCCCTCGTGCCCCCACGGTTCTCCGCTCGCCGCCGCCCCTCGCCGCCGCCCCTCGCCGCGCTTCGCCACGCCTCGCCACACCCCGCCCCGCTCGCGGCGGCAGACTCCCTCGGAGGCGCCGGATGCGGCGGGATGTAGGTGGGGCTGCTGGCGAGGCGCAGCTTTGTGGCATTACCGTGATTCAGGAAAGGAAACCACCGGAGATTTGGCGTTGGTGGATGCTTCTATTACTCTCACTCTTTCTTTTTAAAATACGAAGACTTCCCTCATATAAATTGGTTTGACGGAATGGGTTACAACAATGGGGATCAGAAGAAAAATGACATTGAGGGAAGGGGGTAATTTGATTTTGCTAATGACATTACTGTTCGATTTTTGTATCTCTTTCACGGATTATTTTACGAAATATTAAAAAAATGTGCATTTCGTGTTAAAACTGTGTATTAAGTGGCTAATTATAAAAAGCTAATAAATTATTTTTATATAATTTTGTGAAAGACAACATGACCAAAGTACTAAAAGACTACTGCATTAAAACACTAGCTTTTCAAAGACAAGAAGACTACAGTAATAACAACCTGCGCTAGACGTGGCAAGCATGTTTGCAAATTACATTTCCAGCAAAAAGTAACATCTCATACCAGCTTTTCATGTGGGGAAATGATAAGAAACTAATAGAATAAGTTAAATTTTGAAATATTTGTTTACAATAATTTATAAATGTTTGTTACCTGGAAATAAATTAAAACTAGACCACAACATATAACTTTATAATATATTTTCCCTGTTACCACCTTTAGTAATAGGGTGAAATAAATTTCCACCGGTTATTTATCTCCCTCCTTGGTCTTGCATACAATAGATTTTATGTTGGTCTTTTTAGTATTAAATGAGACGAAGTTTTTCATCATTTTACTCAATATATTATTGTTGAGAGGTTTTGATAATAGGAAAAAGATAGTTATAGATGAAATCGTCTTTACTGTTTAAGAAAGCAAATAAAAATAATAACTACTAAAATAATCACTTGAAGAGCTATAAGCACATGGCTTTCAGGTTACCTCTCTGGTTTGGTAAAAGAAAAATTAGTCATTAAATTTCGTTTTCCATTTTTTACGTCCTATTACGTACCTTATACATTCCGATTGTAATTCACCGCATATCCGTTTAGTGACCAATTTTATTTTCATAATCGTATCATAAAAATAGAAACCCATTATAAAAAGCATCAGAGAAGCTATAATTACAACACAAAGCATTGCATTTTATACCTCTTATTTTCACTGTTGTTGAAATGGTATGTTAAAACTGCGTTCATGCAATGCTTCGTTGACGATACTTTGTTGAAGGTATTGCATCCTTCAGAGGTGTACTTGAATTTTATTCACGTTGTAAAGTGCTTTGCATGTTGTAAAATGGTAGACGGTTCTTTGAAAAGTATACAAGAACTAAAGATGAGCTTGAGAGATTCTTTTTTTATACAGAGGAAATGATTTTTAGCTTTCGCAAGCCTGCACGAGTCTTACAATCTTCATATTTTAAAAATATTTCCGAGTATTTTTTTCACCATTTATCCATAATTAAAACTTAGAGAAGTCATTTTGTCTTATGACTGTACATATATGTATCTTATGTCTAGTTAATTTGAGTTGGCAAAAACTAAAAACAAAAACAAAACAAAACGAACAAAAACAAACAAAAACAAACAAAAACAAAACAAAAACGCCTTTTCAGTAAGATAATATTTGAGTCTCTCAAATCGGTCAGATTTCGAATGGATTATCAATATAAATGAAATCAATACTAAATTAAGTTCATTATGTTACGCATTCAGAACTCTTTCTAATTCAGTCAGCTCGTTGTGTGTATTGGGGAATGCACATATCCACATGACATATGGCATTGGTATTCAGGGGAGGCATATTTTTTTATTGTAGACAAAATGAACGAATAAGGCAATGTTATTCTAATGATTCCCGCAAACCTCTCTTCATTCAACTTGGATTCTTGCGGTTGCCTTGCGTATGTAATTACGAATCTGTAGTTTTACGTTAAAAGTGACTTATCAGTGTGAACATTTTCATGCAATATTGATATTTATAATTCCCACATTAGGCGTAGAAATCACGTTTTTCAGGTCTCAGTATCAGCAGCTCACCGTAAGAAATCCTCATATAAAAATGTACGTTACTATAGAACACATTGTCAGATGACAATAATTAATGAAATCGATACTCAGGTTTAAGGGACAAGTGAAATACTTTTTGATTCATAACTTTTTCTATACAATTAGAGAGTTTGCTGGCGACCGAACAAAATTATTTAATCAATACTTATTGAATTAGATAAAATTTGAATTGTATTACGTAAATTACTAAATATACCTGTAACAAATGATGTACTTACGCTTCTGGGTCAATGACATCTTTTCGATCTGGATTTTCATCTAGTTTCTCTTGATCTATTGTGCAACTGCAGATTCCCTCTTGTTTTGAATCTGGACATAAATGTAGCTTCATTTTGTTTTCTTAGCTCTTTTTTTTCGCATTTTTTCTGAGCTCTTCTTTTGCTAGTTGTGGAAGGAGTTGAGCCGGGCATGTGGGTTTCTATTTTGTTAGCAATACTATCAAATCAAATCTGTAGCTCGTATACCGATGCAAGTAGGTTTTTATAACTCGGGGCAAATATGTCTAGATTCAAATGTTGCTAACTTCCCTTTGTTGGTGCTTTTATTCATCATTAAACTATTTATGGTTAAAAGGATGGGAAGAGATTCATGAAAAGATGCGCAGATTATATTTCTCCTACATACGTTTCCTGCATTTTTTTGACGAACAAATGAATGAAATCAAATAAATCAAGAGATTCACATGACATAAAATAGAGTATTCTTTAATTTTTAGAATTTGAAATAAAAAATGGACAAAGCTATTGATGATTTAGGACATTCTCGACTATAGTTGGCTCATTGCCCCCTTCCAAAGTTGTGCACCTTACGTCGGAATCTGCACTTTTCGGCACCACGCATCTTCAACCCCACCACTACAGCCGTCGCTACCGCTACAGACCCCGTTCCCGCTTCAGTTACCGCCACAGCTACAACCGTTACCAACGCAATAGCCATTGCCGACACAGCCGATGCCGGAGCCGCCCCAGCCGCCACCCCCATCGCTGCCATTGTCTCCATCGCCGCCACCACCATCGCCACAGCTTCCGTCGCTGCCAAAGCTGCCGCCCCCGCCACCGTCACCCCTACTGCCACTGCCAGCCCGCACTGCCGTTGGCCCAGCTGCCGTCACTGCCACAGCTGCCGCCACCGCTGCCACCGCCGCCGCTCCCTTTCACCGCGCAAATCGCATCTGATGAGGCGCGGAGCACGACCGCTGCTGCCCGCGGGCCAATAATGGAGCATAAAGCCGGGCCGCGGGGCGCCTCGGCGCGGGGGGCGGCGCAGGGGCGATGGGGGTGACGGCGAAGACGCGTCGGTGGTGGGGCGGGCGCGACGAGGGGGGCGGCCACCGCCGACGCAGCTTTCCCTGCGCTGCGCGCGCACTCTGTTTTAGTGGCGTTGTTCGTCGTGCGCGATGGTTTGAATGGGCACGGCCAACCCTGTAAATGTATAACGAAACACCTCTTTCTTAGAATGGGCTGGCTGTTTTTGTTTTTATTTGCTTTCATCCCTTTCCTTGTTCAGGCAGATCAAATAAGAGTTTATTTCGTGTCGGAACCTACTCATTATCAGTTATTTGCAAATGAGTGACAAAGTGACTACTTCCTATAAAGCAGGTCGGTACTACTTTAAATCTCCATCATTTTGGTCACATCTTAATTACTTTCTTTTAGAATAGTTTTACCGCAATACGTAATTCATGGTTTGTAATGATGCAATGTACGCCACGTCATTCGTTCTGCGAAAAGGCACAGACATGGATTCGTTGCAGGTCTGCAACAGCAAACGATTTCGAAAGCCCACGCGTCAAATCGGACACTCTTTGTAACAACAATAATGCGAGTAAACTTTGGGCCCACACAACTGCGAACTAGTTGGTACTATAATGGCATGTTTCCAGGCACTTCAGAACTCTTCTTGCGTTCATATGGAGCAAGAAGTCCATATATATATATATATATATATATATATATATATATATATATATATATATATATATATATATATAATCAATAACCCAATGGGTTATTGATTAAGAGGTTCCGTAATATTTAAGTGGCGACTGGTATGATGATTAAGTATGATGAAATTGGCCCTTATTGGATCTGCTTCTTCAGACTTCATAACTTCTATTTAACATTTTGTCTTCTTCAATTTAGTCAATCTACATTTTGAGTTGTCACCGGGACCAACCGAAACTGTTTATATTTGTTAAAAGAATTGTATTTTTATGACCTTTGAATATTATCTTGCATCAATGTATTCGTTCCGTGTATGGTATTATTTAATGGACGTTCAATGTGTTTGTAACACATTCAATTCTTTTAAATGATAATACAATATTTTATGGAAGAAGACTACAACGTAAATTATTTGGACTGAGTTGTTTATTAACCGAGGTTTCGACATGTGTCGTGACGGTTAGTAAAAGGGAGCCCTAGTAGTATTTTCGATCGAGTTTATGGCGTTGTTTTCCTTATTTACTATTACTATTAGATCACGTATGTTAACTCCAAAGTTGTTGGTGTCAAATATCGAAATTGATGTATTACAACTGCCATTAACGTAGCAGTAAATATTTTCAGGTGTTTCAAATTGATGGTTTTAAAATTGACATTTTTAAGATTGCTATTAGTATCAAAATTTAGACATGACAGTTTCAAGAGTCTTACACAATACAGATGGGAAGATTTGAAAAAAATACCATATTTAACGGTGCATAAAAATGCGCATTAACATATGATACATTATTATTGAAATGTAAAGTGAATATAATTGTTTTTTTCGTGAGTTGATAATATTTTATGGGCTAAGTCTAGAAATTTATATGTTCCTGACTACAGAAATGTACACCTTTATATTATAAAACACACAATTTCCATTCAATTATAAATCCAAAAGTAGACTGGGTTCTACTTGTAAGAGATGTTACTATTGTAACACTTCCCAAAAAAGGGGTAACTGATCTCTAAAAATAAGGGCGTTATAATCGTGGTTCTCGTATTGCCAGACATACTTGACACATTTTCATAGAGCTTTCTGATTGTGTTCTGACAACCCATGGAGTTTGAAACTTCACACGCAGTTACTGCATTATCGCGCTAAGGGTATAATGTTAATTACGTGTGTCAAATTTCCCACACTGTGTCAATCGGAGAGAGATCAGAAAATGTGGCGGGTCAAGGAATAGTGTCCTTGTATGGTATGTAAGCTCATGGCAAGAATCAACCGTTTAACCACACATATGTGTCGGCAGACACTTTCCGAAAGATGGGCTTGCTTGCTGTGTCTTATCGCTGCATTTCCTTTGATTACCGCTTCATTTATGGTATAGGAAATCGGACCCCACTCAGCAACGCAGAAACACACTACAGTTCTTGCGTTAACGAAGGTGCCTCCATACATAAAACTGCTGGTCAATTCATTGAAGACGAAAGTCAGTCTAGTCACACGACCTTTCGCGACCACTCCGAGTGGTGTACATGTTGGTGTACTATGTTGTGTTGGAGCACGAAACTACAGCTTGAATAAACTCAAATATACACGTTGTACGGTCACTATCAATTGACTGCGTAATATATATATATATATATATATATATATATATATATATATATATATATATATCCTCGCTGCATGAGTAACATATTTTCTATCAAAGTGCACATAAAGAATTACACAAGTTTCAAAGGAAGCAATGCAGTTATTAGTACATTCTGTGAAATATTTATTAAATAGGTGTATAATATCAGTAAATATCGATTTATGTAATAATCTTTATCTTTTCGCATATATTCTTTATATTTATGTGCAAAAATGTCTTTTTGTAAAGTGAATAATAATACAATTATTATAATAATAGCAATAATAACTAACATGTATTTTAATACAAAAAGAATAATTATTATTGAAACTAACACTTCTGATAATTGTCGCGATAAGTGAAACAGTCCGCATTCAATGGAATGGAGAATACAATAACGTATACAAATTAGTTAAGCTGTTGCTAAACTTACAACTGGGGAAGCGTATGAGTATTTAATGGATTTAAAAAAATGACACGAATAAGAGAAGATAAAAGAAAAAAACTTAATGAATCTCGTATTTTCTCACCGACGTCCCGCAACAGCAGTCCCCGCCGTATTGTTCCCAGCACCAGAGGAAATGTCTCGAACCTTCCGGTCCCTCCGCCCCCGCGTGCGCCGCGGCGCTTGCGGCACCCGGAGGCGCGGCGCCGCAGTCATATGCTGTGCGTCGCGTCGGCGGCCACGCCCACAGCTTGCGAAGCGGCGTCAAGGGCTATCGGGGCCATCCAAAAACACCTTCCTGGCCTTGGGTGCAGGTGGTCCCATGACTTCCCCTTTTTTATAACCGCTCCTCCCCCCCCCCCATTAGCATAGTGAATTTCTTGGCCATTGCTGCGCGTATTGTAATCAGTCACTGTTCTTCGCATGAAACTCGCCTTTCATTCATACTAGTTATCTTCTCCATTCTTTGGATGTATCGTTTGTTAGCTGTATGGTGAGTTTTTCACCTTTATTTCTTCCATCAAGACACTTACATCAGTCTCTTTTTTTGGAGATCGTTCGCTCGTTAGTATGCCTTCCCCTTAAAAAGGCAGAGAGGTGCTCTAATTCTTCTATTGTAACATGCGCGCGTAACATGCGTGTGTCTGTCCGTGCGTCCGTCCGTTACTCAGGGTTAGACCACTTCTCGTCCACTAGTCCAGAAAAATGAGGTGACTTTCGATGCGATTCTGTATCCTGGTGGGGAACTGATGATTTGCTTTCAGATTCATCCAGACGTTTCATCGAAATTTCTAACAATACTTGTTTTTGTGTATTTTGTTGTCCTGCGATCTGGCGGCGGCCGCGGGAACCACGTACCTCAGCACCACGGCTCCCCGGCGATGAATGATACAGGTCTGTAGAGATTTATCGTCTGGACGCCACTGTTCATATTATACGATGCAATACGGGCTTGCATATCTAGGAAGGAAGAGATTTATCGTCAGCGTTGTCATCCAGAAGGATAATCGTTTTATAGGATCATTTTGTTGTGTGTAGCATATACGATAGTATTAATGGGATAATTCCATTTTGGAGGATGATTTTAACCACAAAATTATATTGTAAAATAAATCTAAAAGAATCGAGTGGTATGTCATAGCAGTTTGCAAATATACTAATTAGTTATTCCATTCCAAATTGCACACTCACAAAAATCACTATTATTGCCAATTATTTTTTCGCACGAATCCTTGCTATTGTTTAAAAATTTTTTTACGAATCTGCCGTTTCCTTTAGAAAAATACAACTGCATTTAAATTAAACCAAGAAAGGTCTTCTTTCATATGATGAAAATATAATTTTTGAAACATATCGAAGTAATTAAAACAGATTTCAAAACTGAACACAGACTTAAAAAACTGTTGACCGGTCACGTAGGCCGTCCGCCGTCAGTCAATCAACTGGTCGATTGCACCAAGGGGCATCTATGACACGACATCCAAACAAAGTTAGCGTTGGACTTATGTCATATTATGAATCGCAGAACCACGCACAAGGTCGCAAATGGAGGGATTATGACGAAACTGTACTCTTAGGTTTACTTATAAAGAACACATACTTCTAAGGTCTCCCTGCAACATAGTAGTCTTCTGTCTCAGATATAGTGAGGCAGTTGTGAAAATTGAGGTAACCGAGATCACATGCGTTCTGTGATGTTATGGACCACGGTTAGCCTTACAAAAATTTCAATACTATTGTTATTTCCATTATCTTCATGTAAAAATAGAATACGGTTACGTTCTTATAACTAGTGTTCTTGAAAGTAGAAAATTGACTCTCTACAGTAAAAAAATGCTACATTTATAGGAACATCAGTTTTTAACACGCCGTGCGCGAAACGCGATTTTTCGTGCTTGTTTTCCGTGTGCGAAACATTTTTCACAGTGTGCGAAACACCGCAAAGCATGCGCGAAACATCACGAAGCGTGTGCGAAACATCTGTAACGATTCGCAATTGTTTTTCACCTTGACAACGTCTTTGTTTATTATTTACAAACAATAGAATTACGACACTGACTGGAATCTACTTACTTCTATTCAAGTAAGGAATTTCTAGTTATTTGATATTTAATTTATATTACTTTATTTGACGCATTACGTTTCGCTCACTTCGTGTTAGAAAAATTAGTATACGCAACACGGGTGAGACGTGATTCCCGCACTCGCCTCTTTGCCGCCCTCGCCAGGCTCGGACGACAAACTCGACTCGTGCGTGAATTACCCGTTTTGTGACCTTCTTACGTAAACTACTATTCTAAAATTCCTTTTCGTGACGAGTCAAGAGACATTTTTTTCTACGAATCATCCAAACTTGTTTATGTGGCAAATATATCGGTCAATGACAATGATGAATATACGTTCCCAGCTGGTTGTGGTAACGAATGCTTACTTTAATGTATCTCCCTGATGATACAGGGAGAGGATGATCAGGAGAATCCATTGTTCAGTGTGATTTTTTTTTTGGAAACTATTCTTACGAAATTGAAGATACAATTCAGAGTGTGTATTAAATTAATGCCATCAATGATACAATACATCAAACTTAAAATGCACCAAATGAGGGAGCGTGGTTTGTCCTTTAATATTGCAAAAATATTAAATATCTGTCACAATTACTACCGGCGTCGCAAACGATTAACTTTAGCAGTGCAAGCGTTTCCTCGAAACGTTTGAAAATCAATATCGTCTGGAAAAAAATTGGTAAAAACCAAAAAACATGTGTTTCATAGTTTTGCTTACAATCTTCATAAAAAAGTTTTAATATCTGGAATATGAAGGTCAAATTTTCCTTAAATTTGTGCGATTTGACATGAAATTGCTCAAATGTTCTTTTAATAAGCCGCTACACTGAAAGAATGAACGCTTCAGAATAACTCCTCTGGGTGCGTTCGGTGCGTTAGGTTTTACAATATCGTATACTGGAGAGGGTTGTGGTTGTGACACAAAAGAACATCCGATCAGAAGACTTGCGACCGCCCATTTTTTGTATTTTTTAAATTATTTAATTCTAATTCTTAATCAACTATTTTTCTTACTACACCCAACGATGAAAGAACCAAAGGGCTGTATGATTATAGCTTCTTTATTTTAGAACTTGCGTAATAGAAATTTTCAACGTACGAAAATATTTTTAAAACGGATTAAAGCTTCGGGGACACTACATTCAGCTAGTATTTTGATATTTCTTTTTCCCTCTTCAAGAATTTGTCAACTTGCTCCCACTTGTAAATATGTTTTACTTGCATTTTAATGTTATTTCTTCCTCTTTTCTATTCCGAATTACTTTATTACTTTTATGAAATAATGCGTGTTTTCTCTATTTTATTTTAGGCGTAAGTGAAACAATTGTTTATAAAGTTCAATCTCAATATTGAATGCGTGGCATTATTTTTTATTTTCGAAGTTATAAATAGCAGGTTATACATTCGAGGCAAAAATAGAGTTGTGGCATTCCTTTAAAGTCTTCTCATTCTCTGTAGCTGTGCAACGAAGAGAAGCTCAGGCAGGTGGTGCTTGCTAGTTACCGTGAAGGGGATCATGTTTGCCACATGTCGCTCTTACCTCCCACGCGTGGTTATTAAAATAGGCCTAGGCTTGGGGACACCGTTAGCTGGCCGGGAAAGTCGGATTATCTACACAAAATGTCAAATACATATTTGGAATATTTAAGAGAGTTAAAATTGGAGAGTGTTGTCGTTCATTCTTCTAAATGCATGGACCGAGGAAGAGTTAGGAAAACATTTTTTAAGCTATTCCAAATAGATGTACAAAAAAGGATAAACGAAAAGACATTTTAGTCCGAATACAGAATGAAAAAGAAATTCATAAACAAGTTTTCTCAGAAAAAATTGATATGATGCATTCTGAAGCACACGCCCATCAATGTAAACAGCGGCGAATAGATCTGGAGTTGGAAAATTAGGTATGTACATTTTATGGTTAATTTTTTAGTTTTATTGTTTTGTGTATGGAAGAGCATACAATGATAATTGCTTTTCATGGAAGATTCAGACACTACCTAATTTGCAAAATAAACTTCTACAATACTTCAGAGTAAAGTAGAATGACGGAGACTTTAAATATTTGGAATTATGCGTTCAACCTGTAATATGATCGCATACTTATGTCTACTACACAAGAGATGCCACTATCGCTCGTATATCATACAATATCAGAAGGAAGAGTAGAAGGAAAATTGCGAAGCACAAAAGAGTAGATATTCTCAATTACATCATGAAAGCTTTCCAGCACAAAATATATTGGGAAAGAAAGGCTCTCAAGAAAAAAGATGGAAATAATATCGTCAGAAAAGGTAAAATGTATTTTAATATGAACGTTAAACTTACATTAAAAATTGTTCAATTCTTTGTTAATAAAATTCAGTGCACATTTTCCTACGTAAGAAAGTGATGAGAAGCTGCCGAGACTCATTCCCATTGTCATGTGGAAATTGAAAATTTTGCTTCTCATAACATCCTTGACCGTCCAATCTCTTTAGGTTATATGTCACTGTCCTTTCCATTCTCTCCGTCATGTATATTCCTTTCACCTTGATTTTTTACACTTAACGCTTTTCAAATGTTCAGTAACTCTCGTCGCCTTCGCTCTCGCCTTTTTAATTCTTGCCTCTTCCATCACACTCAGCCGTTGCCACCGGTCACCATCCTTGCCTCTGCTTTCGTTACTCCTCTTTCCACTGCTCTCACCACCTCGCTGCCATCGTCACTGCACCCTTTGTTCTCGGCATTCACTTTGACATCATTCCAGGAACCACAAATCCTCACTGCTTCTCTTCGCAACTCTATCCGCCTTCCTGCCCTCATGGAAGCTCTCTTTGCTCTCGCCATTCCCATTTCCGACATTCCAGCAACCACGAATTCTCACCGCATCTCTCTCAACTGCTCTCCCCACCGTCACGGAAGCTCTCTTTGCTCTCGCCATTCACATTCCCATAATTCCGGCAACCACAAATCTTCACTGCACTTCTCTCCGCGGCTCTCCCCGCCTCACCGCCATCGCCCCTGCTGTCTTTGCCTTTGCCATTATCATTGCCATTCACATTCCCATTCTCATCACGCCAGCAACGACGAGTCCCCACTGCAAGTCTTTTCGGGGCGCTCTGGGCCAACAAGCTTCCCGCGCAGCAGCGCAAGCGTCGCGCCATAAAACGCGCCCGGCACAACGCGCCGCCCGTGGCCCCGGGCGCGGCGCGAGCAGCTGCGGCGCCGCCCGCGTTTCCCTTGGGTGCGGGCTCCGGCCGGCGCGCTCTGGAGCGTGGCCGCGGATCTATCCGGGTCGCCTAGCACTGAGGCCCAGGGGGTGCTGAGTGCTCATGAGAAATTTCAGGTAGGGACACTGATGAGAAATCAAAGCATGTAGTGTGGTTTAGGATTTTTTATATTTGGTTTTTGGATCAATTATTACTGAGGCGTGTAAAAGATCAGTTGTTTCACATTATAAACATTCTTTTCACATTGTACACATACTGTTTCGATTTCTAATTAGGAATATTCTTCAGATATTTCCTACGACGACGTCCAAAAGACCCACATCAACTTATGAAAAATGCCATGAGTGTTGGGTACTTTGATTTTTAAACATTCATGTCAATCCGTCATAGTTCTACAAAAACAAAACCATTCAGGACGAAACATTGAAATAACATGGCCAAAGATCTAGGAAAACGACAGTGTTGATGGTTTTTAATTTGTAATAAATGAATTTATAACATAATGGTTACAGAATGACTAATAAAACAGACGCCGTTTATGATAGTCTTTAAACTTTTATGTTGCAATAAGCTGTTTCCAGATAATTAAAATCAATTTTTACTTTCTCGCATTACTGTGTAAATAGTAAAGGGAAAGTGTTGTAATCGTGCTGCGGAAATCGGCAATTTTTCGACAGCAAAACTCTTATTGTGGAGTCCAGGTAATGAAGTCGTGGATAAATCTTTTTTCTATGTTTATTGAAGTACTTGTAACAAGTCCTTGTATAGTCAGAATTCATGTTTTGTGGATTCTTGATACCGAACAGTCGATTGACGGCTAAACGTCTCTCTGAATGTCTCTTTGTTTTTCTATCTGTATGTTGTGTGTTCCTCCCTCTGTCCGTCCGTACGTGGTCACCGAGACCGCCTAAAAGTTCGGACAGTTTTCCCCTAAACTGATATTCCCCAATTGATTTGAATGAACTAAAGGCCCTGTGAGTTTGAAATGGGTATTTGGATTTTTGGGGGTATGTTAAGTACAGCGTCAACATTTTCAAAATTTCCCCCCAAATAGCTCGAAATTCTTTGATTAATCTTTGTTCTCGTATAGCGTAGAAAATGCTCAAAAGAATGGCGCAGGTCTAATTTTCATTAAATTACCTAATTTTTCGGAAATTGCAAAAGTTAAAAAAAAAATTGGGATGTTCCTACAACTACGATATTGAAGATGCAAATTTTTCCCTGAATGAAGTCTGTTCTTGAAAGATATATCCTTAAATAAGGTTATGTTAAATTGTTCGAATATATTAGAAGTTTTTGCATAATTTTTCATGAAGGAGATCATTTTTAAGTAATTTTTTTCCCTAAAAACGGCTCCACATTTTTTCTTTATAAATCTCCTCTTATGTATCAAGACGGTGAAAAAAGTGTTGCTGGTCCCATTTTCGGCTGGTCCCATTTTCGGCTAACTCTCTGTACTTTCGAAAAATGCAAAAAACTAACGATTCAAAAGAACAATATGAATGATAGGGATTTTGTAAATAAAATCTGTTCTAAATAATTAGTTCTTTAACAAATTACAATTTGGGAAATTATTTTTTATTTAATTTCTAATACAATATATGTCGCATGTATATGAAGTTTAATTGAAAAAAGCGCCCAGAAATGTAGTTGACTCCCTCTTGTTTTAGTGTGCTCACTTCTATGCACAGGGACGATTATTTTGTTACAAATTCTTGCCTAAAACGCTCGTTTGATCCTGTATTAATAATTCAAATTGTATGTGTTAGGGCCGGTATACCAGAATATTTAAAAAAAAACGTTCTCAGAATACACTACTTTCCATAGTATGTCACACTCAGGTTTTAACCATTCTGAACTTAATTAAATAAATAAATATATGGTATATATATATATATATATTTTTTTTTTTCTTAAAGATAATCTGTTCTATAAATAAGATCTTTAAATTAGGTCATTAGCACTTTTTTTGAAAAAAAGAGTAATTGTGGTAATTTCTTCTTGAAGATCCTGCAATTAATAAACAAACAAATTCTTAAAACAGGCCCAATTTTTTTTTCATTTTTGTAGAGTAGAGTAAAGGACGTTTAAAAATGGCGCAGGTCTTATTTTTACTGAACTTACTGAATTTCCGAAAAAGACAAAGTTAGAAATTATGCTAGAAATATGTGCTGTTGTAGCTCAACTAAATTAATATATTTATTTAAAACATAGTCATATTCGCTATGATTAATCTCCAGATTGGATACCTCTTAAACCATGAGTCTGAGTAAACAATAATAAGAAAGTTCAAAAAATACAGTGAATAATACGAAAGTATCCTCCAATAATTTATGAAATTAAAACAGTTGATACTTTTAACACATATTCTGATACCTATGTCTTTGCTAATGATAAGGGCTCGGATTTTTAGGTAAATACATTTTTTCTCTTAATCTTGAGCGTTGACAGTTAAGTGAATATTCAAGTAGCCCTCCATAGTTTCCATTTACCAAATTGGATACAATATAAAAATAAATACTATGATTACGCTGCACGAAAATAAATATTTTCGACGAAAGAAATAGTATTACCTATTTCGCTATTGAGTGGAGTGAGAGCGATTAATGACCTGTCAAAACACGTAAGAGCCATTTATAACCTTACTGTCGATTTAGAGAATTATTTATGGCATATATGAAGAAAAATAATGGTTTTCAAACGATGCGCAGAGTTCCACTAAAATATGTTGAATGGGGTCGTTGTAGGTGACTCTGAACTTACAAAAAGTTTGAATAACGGTAATATTCCATGTTACAATTATACAATATGACATATTCAAAATACAAGTTACTATTCCTTGATAATCGTCACAGCTTCAAAATGAAAAATTTGAATTCAGCCTGTGTTGTCCCCCATTGCAACAGTTCTTGGTTCTCAGATTAGTTACTGAAAAGTAGATAGTAATTTTATAGTTTTTGCATGTACGAAAATCTATTTTATCTTTGGAAAACTGTAGTACATTGTGCAATATTTTTTCTTTTCATCACCTATAATCCTAACCGTTTTAATTGGACTGATGGAAGTTTAATGTATTCCAGTTCATTTTGTTATTTTTGTTTGGGTAACAAATATATATTTTCGTCCATTAAACATATTTTCCATTGACGATTTTGTGACGATGTGAAATGTTAGAGTTGGCAACGACGCATCGTGCATTCGGCGATCGTTAAAATATGAGCGTTGGCTTTTTCATGGTCGTCAAATCCACTGATATCTTGTACGAACTTGACAATTGAAGAACACATACTTGTAGAGTCTTGCATCTATCCAATTAAGCAATTAATTAATTTCAATGTAATGCTTCCAAGCACTTCGAAGTGAAACGTAGTTAACCCGTGTAACTTCACGAACAGAGGCCTTCGAAATACTTAATGACGCGACCTCTTTACAATTTAATTTTACACTGTGGAAACACCCACGGGAGTGGTAATTGAATATTGTCTTCAGTACCATGGTTGTAAGGATTTCGTACACGCTGTAAAACTTCGTGTTGAATTGTCGCTTCCTTCATAAGGGGCTCTTTTACTACCAAGCAATTTCGCCGTTTGCGGTTGGAATAGTTCCTACAGCCTTGAGTTATTTACACAATTAAAAATCTGTTGGATTTTAATTTATCTACTAGAATTTATTTGAAATTTTGAATTAAATCTTATAGGTGGGTTCATTGTAAATGTTACAAACTTCTTGGAAACGTAGGGGTTCACTTTTGCCCTTGAACCTGTGGTTGAAAATATCTTATAAAGAAGTTACATTAGTGAGATTTGTAACATCGCGTCCCTGATTAGTAGGAAACTCCTGAGTGATAGGTATAGTGGTAGGTTTACGACCTGCCCACGGGAAGTTGGGCTTTATCGTTCAGCTTTGATGATCATCATTTTCCGAAGAGACGGCCGTCAGGTTGGTTGCATGGTAACGGGGATACAAGTTCTGTCGAAGTCAAGAACAATTCGTGACGAACACTGGCACCGAACAAGAACGTGGGGGTAAAGCATATTTTTCATACGGCCAAGCAAGTCGTGTTCGCTTCTACTCGATCGAAAGGCATGTTAAAAGTTCATGCTATTAATCAAAATAAGAACGTTATGTTTTCAAATTTGTTATTTGAAATGGAAAATGAAAAATGAAAATAATACGGTTATTGTAGTACATTCGTTGTACATTCATTCACATGAAAAGTTCTTTACAAATACTTCGTGCATTCATGTTAGACCGCATTAATATTTATAATCACTTTGAGTAAAACTTGCAGGTTGCATGGAACGGTTTGCAATTTCCGTAATTAATGACGGCGTCGACCACGTTGCTAAGTACTATTCTCCTCCCCCACAGCGACCGCGCGTTCCGAGCACTGGTTTGGCGCGCGATATACTACCTCCCACCCAGCTGCAACAAACAAGGTGCTCGTTCCAGTGCTTCAATTGCCGTCGTTCGCGCAGATACAAGCGGGAGATTAATGGCGCCGACGGTGAGAGGAAAAGTGAAACAGCTTTCTTGGCTTGCAGGAGACGGAGTATTATAAACACCTTACAATCTACTTCCTCTCCACGGCGCGCTGGGCAGGAGCGAAACGCGTGGTGCCGGGCCGGCGGGCCGGCCCGCCGCCGCGCGGCCGCTGCGACATCGGAAGACGCGCGACGACATCGGGGGGCGTCGCACAGTGGCCTGTCTCAACGCGCGCACAGAACGCTTGCAACGCGATCATTTTACGTTCTGCCTGCCAACTACTGGCGTAGTAAGAAAAAAAGCTATTGTAATGCTGCGGCAAGAATCGGCATAACATTTTTTGACATAAAAACTCGTATTGTGGGTTCTGATGCCAAAAATAAAAAAACGGGGAAACCTTTCTCCGATATGTTAGAAATTACGTCCTCTAACACGTGTAGTCAGCATCCGTCCCTATCCCAGCAGTTGCTTCCTATACCGAAAAATTGATTGACGGTAAAAAGTGTGTCTGTTCAAAAACTTAAATTTAGAAGATTTGCTTCAAAATTGATGTTCCCTGATTCATCTGGCTGAACTCGTGACCCTTCGAATTTAAAACATCCTTTTTTGGCATCCTTCATGAAGCCTTGACAAGATTTTTAACATATTCTGACAAGTTCCTCCATTTTTAAAATTGAAGTGTTCCGTCGCCGAGGTCGTTTTAAAAAATGGAGACGGGTTTCATTTTCGTTAATGTCTTTGAATACTCTAAAATTGCAAATTTAAAATTGAAGTGAGAAAGTATGTACTGTTTCTTCTCCTCTACTTTAAAATATCTGCTACTAAAGTCTATTATTTACTGCAAAGTTTTATACGGCCATAAATATTCTGAGGATAGAACATTTATGCTACAGTGAAGAGACGATGTCAATTTATCATACATTTAATAATTACAGTGATGCCAATCTTACAACAGTCACAAATGGTACCAATTTCCCTCTCCGTATATTATAAATTTTCACTGTCACCGTTTTCAAAAAGGATATGTCTAACAGTTAACGTCAACATCATACATTATTGTTAATTTCATAGTTTTTCCCGAATATAATTTTCGAATTTATTTTTCAGTCAGCCTCCAAAATTTATTTAGTAGAAACACGTTACAATTTTGACAGGTTATAGTTACACATAAATTAGTTACTTCAAGATCTAAATAAATAGAGTTTTGTAAGGTAAATTACATTTTGAAAGATAAACGAAATTAAAAAGAATTAATAAAAACAATATATTTCGTAGGGCAAAAAACAGGCAATTTTCACTTCAATTGGGGAAAAGTTTCAAACGCTCAAATTCCAAGTCGTCTTTTAAATGTTTAAATGTTACAAGTTAATAAATGTTATACTTATTTTTTATTTGCAGTTACTTGAAGATTATAGCTTTAATTCTATTAATAAATAATTGTTTTTAAAAACTTTTTATAGGCACGTTTCGTCCCAATTCGTCGCCTGTAGGGCCGTGTGCGACGCGGCGCCCACCATGCGTGAAGCCGGTCTGAAAATTCGGAGCGGCCTGGGAGCATACACAGAGCCCGAAGGCATACACAGAGGGGCGGAGCAGGAAGGCCAAATGAACGAATAGAAATATTCAAAGAAGGTTTTTGAAATGAAATTTGTTGAACCCATAACTTTGATAGTTTTTCATTACCACCATTTTTGAATAAGAGATTATGAAAATTCATCGTCAAAATTGGACACATAACACTATGCGTTTGGACACTGTCCAAAATTGGACACATAACACGGCGCATTTCCACAAGACTGCAATTTAAAATTCTAAGTTTCAAGATATTGTTGTTTTAAAGTAGAATATAGGTAAAAAATGGCAGCTATACTTGAAATTGAAATTTATTATTTATTTTGTACTGTCATATATGCAAGAAATTTTAAATTCAAGTGATGTAAATCGATATTTTAAGAGCGATAAATTGGCAATAACTCTAAACATAGAATTTTTAGTTGTTGCCTTTTGCAACAGTGCAGGCGATAGTTATGTATAAGAAACGTTTGTGGTACAAGCTAAAAGAATATCGTTCCTCTTTATTGCTTACTGCTAATTATTGAAATGGTGTAGCGAACATATCTGAATTGTAAAAAGCGTAAAGAGGAGTATATAACTTGCGCTCAAGAAAACTTTCCACTGCAAGTAAACAAAAGAATGGAAACGTATACTAGGCGTGCTGACACGTGACTGATTGCTTCAGTTTTAAGCGTACAGTTACTTGATATCCCGAGCGACAATACGTGTGGTGTTGTACGTAGGCGACAGGAAGCGCGCGACAGCCACAGCCCCACAGCCTGGCGACACCCGCCGCGCTGCACGGAAAAGCAATCGTTTTTTATTTGCCGCTAGCGCCATGCTGCTATGGAATGGACCACATATGTTTTTACAATGAGTAAAAGAGCCTGTGGAGAGTGGGACGGTCAGTGCATAGATTTGTTCATGAGACGATTGTTGACCTGTTAACTTCAGGATTTCTCTACCCGAAAGGTTCTGTGACAACAGTCACGCGCATAGTGTTAACAGAGAATGTCGTGAGAACTCAATCCATCAGATTGAAATTGTGTCTTATGGTAGAGTAGTCTATGACAATTTCGGCCTTGAAAATTTTTATCTACGTTCATTTCTCAATATTAATTCTTTACAAGTAATGATTTATTGTTGAGTGTGTAAAGAAAAGAATGAATAGATGGATGATTAGTCAATCAGTACAAATTATATACTACCCGCTCGCTGTACAAGTACACTATCGTTAAGGATCGAGAGACGTGAGACTGTACAGGTTTCCTGATGATCGTGTGTGTGCGCTTTATGAAGTGCAGTAAAGATGAATAATGTGAGGGTAACTAATTCATCGTACGATTTCTAAATAAATAATTCACATTTACATTCGGATACCGCTAATGAAATATTGTAACACTCAAATAGAACGTGTATGTTGCACATTATATCTTGATACTATTACGTTATGACAGCACGTTATGTCTGCACATATTTACCGAGAAACCTCAGTTTTACCGAGGGACAAATGTAAAAAATGGGCCATAAAGCTCAAGTTACAACCATTAAAATTAGATCTGATCACACGAGACTACGTCAACTTCACCTTTCAATAAATAATAATATTTATAGTTTCGAAGTATGGTCCAGGATGTATTTATACAGTCGGTTTTCGACTGTTAAAACCGACTGTCTGTAAATAAATCCTGAACAATGCTCCTGAAACTACAAGCAAAATGAAACTAGGAAACTCACCTAAGATAATAATACTAGCTAATTTGCAATATATGGAATGTACGAATAACAATAACACATATTTTTTAGGAACGGCAGGAACAGTATGTATAACCAATTCGGAACTTTAATATTGACGTGTTATTTCACTCAAGCCCCCCACAAGAAAAAAAAGCAGTAGTGCAACAGAATGGCATAGACTTTCCCGTATTAGTTTTCTATTTCTTTTGCTCTCGGCTAGCTGTACAAAATTGCTACATGCTCTTGCTAGCTCTCATCTATCGCCGCCCAAAATATATTAAAAAAATCTTTATTTGTAGGTTTCCTAATAATAGAACAGAAACATTGTTTTATGAATATTAAAGAACAGTAAATATCGTCCTAAATTAAAAATTTGCAGCAGTTGTTAAGAAAACGGCGCTTAAGCAGTACCGTAAATATGAAATTTGAAGCTCTCATTCCCAGAACATTTTTGAGTTTTCTAAATGCTTCATTTTATATAATTTCAAGCACTTTAACTCACAAATACAATATTGTTTACAAATTGTTGAAAATATCCGTTTTAACGACGTGAGAGATCTTTCGAAAAAATTGCGTTTGTGTAATTTTTGAAAAGAACAACAAAAAAATACACCAAATGAACTTTACGTCACATTAAAGAGTGGAATTAGCACTATCCGTTCGAAAAGTTTGAAGAAAAAATTTGGAGCTGTTTTTGAGAAAATGGCGTTTGAGCGTTTCTGAAAATGCGGAATTTTGAGCTAATTTTCACGAAAAGCTGTTGAGTTTTAGAGAAATTTTATGTGACATTATTTAAAGCACGTATACTCATAAATGCCGCTTATATAAATCTTAACGACACGAGAAACAACAAAAAAATTACATTTTAGTAATTTAAAAAACAACAACAAAAGAATAGAGAAATATGGCGTCTATGTCATCTTATAGAGTGCATTTACCACTATCCTTACGAAAAGTTTAAAGGAAATGATTGGAGCTGTTTTTGAGAAAATCTTGTTTTTGTATGTTTTTATAATGGCACGTATTGCTCACAATATTGTGCGAGAACTACTAAAATTTTAAAAAATGTACATGGCCTTAATGAAAGAACTCACTATGGAGAACAAATTTAATTTGAAGGAAGAATTTCTATCTTCAAGTTTGTAGTTATAGAAAGACACCCGAAAAAAATTGAAATTTTCGAAAATTCAGAGTTAAACCTGAAAATCGAAACTACACCACCTTTAAAAGTATATTTTACTCTATTTTTACAACAAATTTAAAGAAAAAAATTGGAGTTGCTTTTGAGAAAGTTTTGAAAATGTCAAGGGGGCTTCTTGTAAAGTACTCCCATATTTTAAAGATTTTTTCAAAACTCAAAATTTTCACTCGACCCAGATGGACAGGGGTTTCTTCAATTTGGAAAAAAATCGTACGTATGGTTTTGGCGCTAGTGGTGTTCACAGACGAACGGTCCGACGAACAGACGGATAGACGGACGGACGTTTTGAAAAAAATTCTGGGTTTCTAAGCAAAGAAATCCGAAGCAGTCTTATGCATGCCACCGGTTCAGCCTGCAGCTGACGGCGTCGAACCGTCGATGCAGACATGACGACACCCGTTGCAGTGCTGCAAAGTCGAGCTAAAACTGTGGACGACGTTGTTCTGTCGGTTACGGTGATTCAGGCAAAATGGCGGTCATCTCGCGCTGTGGTCATATTGTGTTGTTCTGTACCCGCTCGTCGCTGCGTACAGTCCTCCTCTATCCACTGGTCACACACACACACATCACTGTAGCGCGCCTCGTTTGAGAGCGGCAAAGTCACGGTATGAGAAACCCGCTTCCCGGAGACCGATCATTCTGCCCCGATCGAACTCACTCAGTTGCTGATAGTGTGCTCTTTGGCATCGACGAGGCATACTGGCAAATGCTTGCACGTTTCCACGTTGTGTCACGGCTCTACACCGACTAAGTGTGGCGTAACACTGATCTGACCTATCACACAACAGAGGGCGCGGCTAGGCCAACGTGCACGCAATGTCTATGCAAATTTAATCACTTCCTATGGACTATCCTACACATCCACCAATATTTAATTAATTCCAACCATTCCTTCTGAGTGTTCCAGTTTTCACAAACAGCAGTGTATTATCATAACAATTAGTGACATATTTTCAACCTCTGGCGTAACGTAAACTCTAATATCTATGTATTCATTGTACAAAAATGTAAAAGAGTAAACAATATGTAACCACGCAATGAAAAACTTTTATTGTAATCTTACAGAATAGTTGCTAATAACTTCGCTGTTAATGCAACTATAAAAACATTTTTTTAATTGTAAAAAACTGCTTTAAGAAGAGTGTGAAAAAAGTATAAATGTAGATATGAATTCATTATATAATGGAAAAAACGAATTTACGAAACCTAGAGCCTTTGAGATAATTGAGATACGACGGATGGTATTAGACGAGATTACTGTGCGTTCAGTTGCTCTGACGGTAAGAGATATTTCCTTATTTTCAGTAATATTTCTCCATTCTACCAATTAAGTCCTACTGTGCAAGGAGAACAGGAACTGTTTAATTTTGTGTGATGCTGAATTAAAAGAAAGATCCTTTGTGAACATTTCTGGTCAGTATTTTAAAAAGTCTTGAACACAGAGTCAGCTTGAATAACAAAAATATCCACGCTCTGATTCCATTGTATTTTGTCTTCCTCACCCTTACGGAGTTACTACAGAAGGGAAAGTTATGTAATCGTGCGCTGGAAAAGGGCAAATTTTCGACAGAAAAACTCTTATTGACGGACCCTGGTAACGAAAAACTGTAAAACCCCCGTTGATAAATAATACAAAAATCCTCTAACACGTGGTACAGCCAGAATCTACGATTTTGGTTCCCTGATACCGAAAAATCGATTGGTTGTAAAACGCCTGCCAGTCTGTGGTCAACGCTGCGCCTAAACCGTTTAACCAATTTTCTTTAAAATTGATATCTCACATTCGATCTAAGTGAACTCACAGCTTTGGGAGTTTCAAAGAGAGATGTTGGTTTTCGAGGGTTCCTTACACCTTGAAAGACATTTTCAAAATTTTCTCGAAAATGGCACCAAACCGCATTTCCGGGTTGAAGCGACGAGACTCCAGTCATCGAAATGATCCATTCATACGGCTTTATCCAAACACTTTAATGCACGAATTGACAGGTTACTCTTAAAATTAGTCATTAGCCGTAACATATTTTTTGCATCGTTTTGAGATCGGGAGTAAACTACATTAAAATAGATTCATTGAATGTTTTTGGGCAAACAGCAACAGTTATGGCCGATAGTCTCGCAAGTGAAATACACATTTTAATGGGACGTGGCGGTATTATTCCCCCGCTGGATGGCGATATCTTGCCTTTACCAATACGTCGGCTTGCGGGGATTCCCTCATCCAGATTTACCCCACCAGCAGGGCAGCGCCCCAGCCGGGACAAGGTCTAAGCTCCCAAATGGTCTCCCGACATGTGTGGCCGTGAGTGTAAATCCAAATGTGTGTAATTAACGGGGCAGTATAGGAGGTAAAGATAGCGTGCGGTCCAGGGTCTGTTAGCTTAGGCATTCAATGGTACTGATAGGAGAAACGAAGGAAAACTAACGATTGGAGCTGCCGGCCGCTAAAATTCTCCTTCAGACAGAGGCTGAATGCGACTCAACAGAATCGATTATTAGGGAGTTGGTGCGCACCATAGCAGACAGAACACTATCGACCTTCGACGCATGCGCAGATGCACTTGTGATGCGAAACTTGCACTGCGCATGACCAGAAGATCGAAGGTGCTTTAAAGTTAGACTCCACAAACTCCCTATTAAAAGCAAGTAACCCACAAGGCATCAATTACGAGGCTTTTGGCCTGCTTCGTTCATCCAACTCTTTGAGCCAGTTTAGGGACTTTTGTCTTTCTTTCCATCACCTAAGCGCCGGTAGTCTGCTTGCTTACGTTGGAATCATGGAGATTCCGCTTCCTTAACGCGGCACGGATTCGCCTTCGGCAGACGACTGTAAATGTGAGTCACCCACAACGTGACGGTTAGGTCATAAACTTCAGCACTTGATGTCAGCGCAGGGGACAGAGGTGAGCGGAGCGGACAAAGGTGAGGCCGAAAAGTGGGCGACTGCAGCCCCAGAGAAAGCGTGTTCCGTTCGCTGGTCCCTGGCGGCTGGCGAGCGCCGTTGTAAACCGTTTATTAGATCCATAACGGCGTGAGCGAGTTCTTTAGCGAGTTAGTGGACAATGAGACATATTAACTGCGGAGAAACGCGTTTCAACGCTGCGCGCTTTTCTGCGTTTCAACAGGCGGCAGTGTCGCGACGCAATGTGCGCTATCAAACCACCCAGGAATCCGATTCTGCAATTTCTTTCTTGATGTCGAAGAGTAGATCTTATAACGTTTGTTTGTGAGTAAATTCCGAGCTTTTGGAGACTGATCCATTAGCCCATCTCTAATATGGAGGATATTACTGGAAATTTTCTACTTCCATTCCCGTATTCCCATATTTATCGCCAGAGAACGTCATTACAACTGTATCAGTAATTTTGTCTATTTGTTGAGAAAGGTTCCCAGCGAAGCGAATTTGGTCTGTGGTAAGATTTGTCGAAAGTTCTAATTTTGCTGTGGATTTGGTCACAGATTATATTATACAAAGTCTACCTAGTCTGCCATCTCAGCTGAGGTCGAACCCTGCTCTGAAAGTTGAGATGTCAGTTAGCTAACTACGCACGCACCAAAACTCTGAAACGTGTGATGGAGCATCACAATTTGGGTTCCAGGATATATTGAAAATATACTCAGTCGTCTCTGGGTATAGTGAACTCGGGTATGTTGATAAATTTCTCTTTTGTCGCTTTTTTCAAAAATATTAGAGAGACTTTTCTACATACGAATAGAAACATTTCTTAATAAACATGACGCGTTTTCAGATTGCCAAGATGGGTTTCGAAAATCAAAATCTACGGAAATAGCCATATTTTCTTTTCTTAAAGATATCGCCACATCTACGGATCAAAACGAAGTACTTATTGGAATATTGTTAGATCTTTCAAAAGCTTTCGACGTCATTGATCATAACATTTTATTTTCAAAATTACCTTCGTATGGAATTTGTAGTATTGCTCTAGATTGGTTATGTTCGTACTTTAAACAACGATCTCAGAGAGTACATATACCTTATTGGAACATTGTGTACAAACCTCTCCGTTTCTTTGCCAATTGCATGTAGAGTTCCGCAGGGATCGAGTTTAGTTCCTATTCTGTCCTTACTATTCGTAAACGATACGCCCTTGACGATTGCAAACGGAAGAACAGTTCTCTTTGCGGATGATACGTTTATTCTTTGCTATAAAGAAACCGTATATAGTACTATATCAGATATTTCAAATTGGTTCCGTAATAACAAATTAATAGCAAATGAAAAGAAAACGGTTTCAATGCAGTTTTCCATTTCAAATAAACAGCTCTGCCCTTCACTGAAAATGAACGGTGTGCCATTGACTGATGCTATGGTAACAAAATTTTTGGTCTTTCAATTCTGTCAAACCTTAAATGGAACGTCCATTTAAATGAATTGCACACTAAATTAAGTTCATTATGCTAGGCTTTCAGAATTATTTCAAATTCAGTCAGTCTCCACACTGCTCGTTGTGTATATTTCGCGAATGTTTACTCCCGCCTGAGATATGACATAATAATCTTGGGAAATACATCTTATAGCTCCCAGACTTTTAGATTCCAAAAAAGAGTTGTACGAATAATAAGCAAATCCCACCCACGCGATTCTTGTAAGCCTCTCTTTATTAATCTAGGTATTTTACCATTACCTTGTCTTTTGATATATTCATAAATGGTTTTGTTAACAATGACTTACTTAAGGTCAGAGATATATTTTCAGCAAACGTTGATATCTATAACTACAACACTCGACCTAGTAATCATATTAATCAGGAGAGAGCTTCTACTGCTCACTACAAAAAAATCACATATAATACATGAAACCTATTTTACAACACCTTGCCAGATGACATTAAACTATTAAATTCGATACAAACGTGTACGTAAACTCAAGTGTCTATTCTGCTGCACAACTGTTTCTATACAATTAGTGACTATACCGAGCATGCAAAAGGAAAGTAATATTAATTTTAACAACGACATTTAGTGTATTATTTACCATTTGAATTGTGTAATTGTAGAGAACCTGTAGCAAGTAGTATACTTCAGTTTCTGGTTCAATGACCCCCATCTCGATCAGGTTTTCGTCCAGTTTCCCTGATCCTTGAGCAAATGCTGAGATGGCCCCTTGTTTTGCTTCTGGTTGTAACGTCAAATGTAACTTCACAGTAACTTCTCCCCGCAGCACGTCACACAGTTTGTAACTGTTTCTGACGTAAATAAATATTCATATCGATTGAGATAAAGTCACTGGATCCGAACTATAGTGTTACTGATGGGCAGTAGATGATTCGGTTATGATGAACAATAAACGTTGGCTGTATTGAATATAGGAAGCACGATTTCTTGGAGGAAATACCCTCAGGGCCGCGAATTCCAATGAATTAAAAATGTTGCAGATCTCCTAAGTTATTTGTGTAGATTTTACGGAGAGTAATATAGATTGTGGGAACGTATGTGTAAGGACACTAGTTTTCGTAAATCTAATGTTTGGCAGCTCTGTTGAGCCTGAAAACATTCGTTGCGGACTACGAGATGAAAACTAATGAAATCCCATTTGGTTGAGTTATCGTAAATGCTGAGAAAGGTTCTTTCAGATCACACGAAAACGAGTGTAAAGATGAAGATGGTAACGAAGAGAAGAGAGCTAACAATAAAGAGTACAGCACTCAGTTATTTTGAGCGCGTGAATACTGTATAATCACGTGTGGCGAAAGCACGATTATGCGTACACGCGGTCAGCAGTAAAAAACAATTATTTTAAGAGTAAATCTGACACATAAAACTGAATATGTTCATATATTGAATACAAACAACCACCAAAACTGGTGACGCCTGTTGGACTGCGTACAATACTGTACGACGAACAAATTCAAACTGATCGCACGATAACGACCAACAAACCGGATAATGTTATTTGGGATTAGGAGAAAAAATCATGTCTACTTGTTGATATTGCTCTGTCGTGTGATCAAAAAGTGTAACCCTGTAACCCAGTAACCCAGGAGACAGAGAAACGTCTTAAGTACAAGAATTTGGAAATCGGGATCAGCGCAAAAGCACTCAGGTCGTCCCGATAGTTATCGGAGCTCTGGAATGTGTTCCGCAAACTTTGTGTAAGAACTTGGCTAAACTTCCATGTCATTCAAAAGACTGGGAAGTGCAAGACATTGCTTTAACAGCCCACAGTTTGCACAAAGTATTGTAGAGGCACCGACAGCCCTGTTCTGCTCCTTAGGAAGCTGGTTGCAACCCGGAGTAGACTTTATAACCAACCGACTCAAAATATCTTTAGTCGCAGAGAGAGCTATAATGATATGGTAGAAACATGATATGGTATAATATGGCATGGACTATACTTTTCGACTCTCAGAAGCACTATGGAAAACATTTATGAAGGAACTCGAGAAATAAATGGAAGGAAAGCGAAAGGATCTCATAGAAAGAAAAAGGTGAAAGGAGAACGATAGGAGGAGCATTTAGTTTCCAGTTGTTCAGAGAGAGGATGAGCCTCTTAAAGTTGTATAACGTTCCCATTCACTGAGAGTTAATTCCGATGGCAGGTCCCCGCTGTTAACGCAAATATCCTTGCGGTAAGCTTTTTGCCATTTTGGTTCCGAACCGAGACAATGGATCTTTTTCACGCTGAATTTGTTGGGAATTGTGGGCAATGCGGAGGACACGACCGCAGCAGCTTAGTCTGCTGTAGTCAGTGCCATGAAATCGCGAGGTTCTCGCTGTTTAACGATGATTGTCGAATTGGTTTCTTCTTACTTTCAAACATGATTGTGGTCATATAATTTCAATAAAAGCTATATTTTTTGAAGATGAGTATGAGATGAAGAAAAGGTCCAAATGGAGGATGTTAGTTCTTTAAATGTTTACACATTATGTTCAGTGAACGCATTAATTTGTTATCACAAAAGGACTAAAAAACTCGAATTATCCGAAATTGGAATTAACCAATTAAAAGCATTTTCTTGGAAATATCACCTCCTTTTTCTTCCATAAACCTTTCAACTTTTCTCTTCAAAATCACTGTAAAATAATGTAACGCTAGAGCAAATTGATACCCCAAATATTGTTAAAACCAACTGTCATTTACAAATGTATTAATAACAATAGGTATTATTATCATTGACACAGTTGATCCGTTGTGCCTTATATAATTCGCATAATGAAATTCATTTGCGCAAAAGGTTATAAGGTCACTTCCGTTAGTTCATCAAAGTTTTTTGTATGTTTAGTGGCAGTTTATATTTCTTTCAAAGTAAAATTTGAAGTCGCTAGTGCTGTAATAGTTGGTGATTTTTTAAAAGTCACGGTTATTTTCTTTGCGATAAAATTTTGGCTTCTAGTTATCCAAATGAAACATTCGAATATTAAATTTTATACGAATTATTAACATTTTTTCAAAATATGAATTTGAAAGGTGACACATTTTATCGTTCGGTAAATAAATTAGGGCCCGCCGTGCTTTGAATTGGGTAGCAGGCTACCAATTTATGTACTAAAACTTTGAAGAGACGCTATCAGGGTTTTTCAGTATTTCAGAAAATCCGGGAGGGTTACAGCTGCAGAGTCCAGCCGACTCGATGCTTCTTAAAAAGAATTTTTCATAAATCCTGAATTCAAAATCCATTTTTGGTATTATGATTTATACTTATTTATAACGTTCTTAATTGAGATATTGAAGGACTTTCGCTACGTTAGAATAAAAAAAACCAACAATAAAAACTATATTTGTGAGTAAGTGTCATCGGCTTCGGGGAAAGGGAAGGGGCTAAAGCCGACACCTTGGTTGCCGCACTGAACAGGTATATCTCTTTTTGATTTGAAAATACAGATGTCTAATATTGAAACAGTCTTTATTTGTAACTGGAACTAGTTGTTTAATCACAAGAAATTTGGGCTTACACTTCAAAAGAAATACAAGTCCTGTACCTTCTAAGCTCACTTCGTCACAATTCTAATAATCTTTTTGAGAATATGAAAAAAAAAACCTGAAGAAGTAACATAAAAAACTAGTTCTGTTCTATTTGAATAAATGCTTGGGAATAGTAATAACGGATCAAATGTAACGTTAATTTATTTAAATCTCTAGTTAAGACTTATTCTACCTACAATTTTATGTTGTTTAATTTCAGTTTGACGTAATATTTATAGTTTACGTTTTTCGAACCGATTAATTTTCAACTCTTACGATTGAATTTTCATCCAACTCTAGCTACAAATTCCTCCTCGTACCCTGGAAAACTGGATTGATCACGATCCTCTGGCATAATCTCGTTATATGACTGGCAGTTGATTTGTTATTTGGATTGCGCTAAATAGTATCATTTTTAATACTACGTAGTATTTCCCTTTTTGTAAATTCGCCATTTCAGATATTCTGTAGTGAAATCGGAAGCAATATAACGATTATCCTGCTACGGCTTCTCGATCTATCAATAAAAAGATTAATCGATCTAATTTATTGGAAGTATAAAATCTTTCTTTGGTTTCGAATCTGCTCTCTCTCTCTCTCTCTCTCTTCCTTAAGGTTCCGAGGTTGATGGCGTGTGGGTGTAGAGTAGAAGTGAAAGCGATATCACGAATAAGTGTCAGAGACGGGGCAGAGTGGACCCCTGTTCTAGAGAAAGGGATATCTGCCAGACTATTCTGCTTCCACGAGAGAAACTAGAGTCAAATACCGAGGATAATTTCCTGGTATGACTTCTCTGGTGGAGACAGCGGCGAGTGGTCGGTTACAGATTGTTACTCCTGATTACTCTTAGACTTGTAGATTTCCTGATATGTAGTTTAATGCTTGTGTTAATTAAATCTAGTATAATGTATTATAATAATTAATTTGAAGCATTATGCAAATTCACTTACGAATTCACAAGAAGAGAATGTGATTAGAATTATTTGTACATATTGCACCCACAAGTTGTCTTTGAAAAAATACATAGATTCCTTAAATTCAATATTCTATTGTTTTAAACCACATGCGCTTTTAAATAAAAGACTTTACTGGTTTCCCTTTAAGTTCATTTCAGTTTTTTTCTTATATACTTTATTTGTTTTTCTGTATTTCTTTTTGCTTAGATAATTGATTTTGTGCGACCAGAACGTACAGAACTGTACCTTCGGCATTGGCTGTGTTTGCACACTGGAAATACATGCGAGATTTGCGGTTCTGGGTGCACTTCTTCCCGCGGAATTCATGATACATTAGAGCCAAGTGCCAAATACACTTGTAAAAACATCGACAAAGTCCCGCGAATCTTCGCACTGAGGCGCTGTAGTTCTCTTCAAATATTTGGATGGGGAATCACAGCTGAAAAATAAAATGGAATAGACCAAGGATACCTAAACGGTTAGTAAACAACCAAAATTGAAGTTTCCTCAATTGAAATAACTTTATTCGAATTCATTAGTAAACAAAAGCAATAAATACAATGTGCATAAGTATAAGTTAAAACTATAGATAATGATCACAGTTAGTACATGAGTGATGTAGTAGCAAATCTATAAATAAGTATACTATTTATATTTTCATAATACGATAGAGAACATAGACGAATTGTACTTTTCCTTCATACGCCATATACAGTTTTAACTGTATTTGACATTACATAAATAAAAATAAATAAGGGTGAAAATAACTTGATTTCCAAACATTGATTGTGCTACATCGCAACGAGACCACTCTTGTACTATGTCATGGTTTGTTTCAGTTAAATAAAATATTTCTTAAAAACATTCACAATTGGAAAAACCCAATTCATGAGAAAACGTCTATAAAATTCTCGAACTAAATTTGCCATCAATTTATACTTGGCAATTAATTTGTGACAGTACTGGAAGTGCTACTACCAAGACACGGATGTAGCCTGTTTCCTCTTTTTGCAGATATTTTTATATGAATGGAGTATAATACAGTCAGGCTGGCAAGAACTTACTAATTGATTTTCTGCATTACTTGTACAAAATTATCATTACTGCATTGCAGTTGAGAACATTTTAAAATAACAAGAGTTACATTGATAATAGATGTGTAATGACAGATTGTTTTAATGAAAATTATCATGAGTTTAAATACAAACATTCCGATCAAATCTCAGAATTATCGATTCTACCACAGAAATGTCTATGCGAATTGCAATTTTCACACAGAGGACGAATATTGCATGAATGCTTCTTTGAGCCAGTTGTGTGTCCCGTTGTTACACAACGAGTCGACATATCGCACCTCTGAAAGAATGTATGTATGATTAAGCTGTAAATATTATCTTTAAGTACAATGAAAATTATCGTTCTTACTTGCTACTTTAGTTGTTATCAAATCGTGTCCGATCATGCTTTTGTTGTAGAAAATAAATAAATAAATAAAAAATGAAGAAGTGAAGAAATTCAGAAAATAAAAAAAATGGCGGTAAGTGCAGACATTTAAAAATCGATTCCAGGTGCATTGAAGACCATTATTAATTAATGGTTTTCCTCTTGTATATCTCGTATTTAAAGGGTAATTTAACCCACTTACTGCCAACAGATTTCCAGAGTCGTAAAAAGATGATGAAAGGCACACTTCGCTCCCAGTTACCCTAAATTATTATCCCGAATTCATTTTCACGAAATACGGAATCACCGAAGAAATATCCCAAAAATATTTTTCTGAATCTATTGTCCCTATTTTTGTTTCAGAAGATTTAAAATTATGTATAAAATAGATGAATCACAAAACATTGTATGCAGTGGCAAGTAAAAATTATAAAACAATATTTCCATTTTTGTAATTTTCCTAGTCTCTCGCGGGATGACCATCAACATAATACTATTCAAAGTAATGGATGACTGGAAGAATATCATATACTTCGTCTCTGAGAATGCGAAGAGTGTATACCACTCATGTATGGTATTGAAAGCATTAGCCAACGACATGTACGGAAACAATTATTTGCCACGGTTAGGAAGATCATTAAAGAACTTTTGCAGTGTGAATTTTACAATATAGTTGGTTGAGATGAAAGAAAAATAACCTGAGTGGCAAGGAAAGACTTGAAAGGAGCGTTGACGATCACGTTTTCGTATTTTTTTTTTTTTTTTTGACGAAAATTGGTCTTTGAAAATGAGTTCATTCCGTAAAACAACATTCGGGAAACTGAATTCGGGAATAAGACTGGCAACGTTCTGTCCCTTTCTATTCAGAAGCGTCGTCCACGGGATCCGCCGCGATTTCCTGCTGCGTGCGAGCCGCCGCTGCGGCAGCCTCCTGGGCCGCGTGCGGGCTGTGGTGCGCGCGCGGCAGGCGGTTCCAGTGGTGCGGGTCATAGGCGCGCACGCCGCGCCGCCACGCCCCCTGCCGCATGTGGAAGCCCCGCGCGCCGCTCGCCGCGACCGCCATCAGCTCGTCCTCGGCCGCGCTCCTCCTCGCGGCCCCACCGTTCACGTCCTCCGGGCTCCAGACGTCCTCGTACAGCGCCTGCAGCTCCTCGCGCCCCTCGTAGTCCGACGGAGGCGCTTCCCAGGCGTAGTCGTCGCCGCCGATCTGCACGGTCGCCACGAAGTCTTCGGGGCCGTCCTCGTACCAATCGATCTCCCCGGGCGAGGTGTAGCGGCTAACGGTAGCCAGAGGAACGGGCAGGGCGCTGACTACGGTTGCCGTGGCAATGATCATTAAAAGCGAATTCTGAAACGAAACGGAAAGGAAAAGTTAATGGGGAATGAAAACCAAAAATTCAAATGTGTCGATTTCATTTCATTTCATTCATGTATTGAATACATTTCTGTAATGGCGAGAAGCTTTATGAACTAATCTTGTCTCACATTTTAAGTTTGTTGGTAAATTATTAGCGATTGATTCTATGGTTAAAAATTAAATAGACCCATACAAACAGTCTTCACGTTGTAAATTATGGTTTTATAAGTGAAAATAGTTTAAACTGGAATCCAACGCCGAATGTTTCTGACAACCCTCGCAAAGGAGTCGGGGTACTTTCAAAAATGAAATAGTACGCCCAAAAATATACTTTTGTATATTACGACTAAGAAAGTAAATCGCATACATTTACGAACACAAAAACCTGGATTGTAGGATATACTATGCATCGCTACTGATTTTTGTGTCGAATTATGTGAATGGCAACATGTGTTGCGGGTAAAATGTGTTGCGGCTTGCACGATCGCGTGTTTCTCCTCCTTTACCATAATTGCGAACTTCTATATTTTTCGTCCAAATCTTTTTTATGCAGACTTGCAGTTGTAATCTCCTATCCATCTGTAAGACTCTTGGGGGTTCTGTGGAGATTTTTTTTTATAAATGGTACAAATCCGTCATCTTTTCTTAGTGTTGAACATAATGTTTAGTTATACCTGTAAACGACTTTTGGCAAGAAAATTAATTTCAAAAGCCGTAAATACAAATATTGACCACATTTATTACTATATAATATCAAGAAAACAGCCTTTAGAATAAAAAGGCAAAAATGAATATCATAACAGAAAGAAAATCAACATATTGCATATATTGCAAAATATGTCATTTAAAATAGTTAATTAGTTATTTAATTAATTTAATTAGTTATAGTTAATTAGTAATGTGAAACTATTAGTTAAATTAAATAAAATATTAATTTTAACATACTGTCCTCCGTAAGGACTCTCAATTGCATTTTTACGAATAGTTGAAGCGCTGTTTTTTACAATACAGAATAATGTGTTATTTATGACTTGCCTGACCCTAAATATACCTAATCATCAGTGTCCATATATTATCAAGTGAGCTTTTAATATCATTTCTAGACAATGGCCGCTGACATGCGCATATTGTGAAATGTTTGTGTCTTCTCTTGAGCACAAAGAAGATAATGAATGCGCTGTGCATGCTGCGTCGTGATGCAAGAAATTCGCGTTCACTTTTATCGCTCTCGGGCGAGAAGCAGCTTTCCAAATAAGCCGACTCTTTTCTATATTAGGAGTGCACGCAGAACCCAGATTCGATCCGCATCCGATATGGCTATTCGATTTTAATGTTAAAGAAGAACAACCCGAGACTCTGGCGAGAATGATCGTCAGCAAATCAATGAATAATTACAAGAATTTCGGACTGATTCTGCCAATTCTATCACTAACAAATGAACCAATGGGAGGCCGACAATTATTTATATTTTCTGTTTGTTAAGTTCGTAATTTTCATCTCTTGCTAAGAGTTTAAACAGGTTTTGAATTTGCTTATATTAATTAAAATATTTTTAAAATTCTTCAAAATGTAATCATCATTCATGAAAATATTTTTTAATGATTTCGTTTCTTATCAAGTTTGAAAAAATCTATTAAATTGAGATGATTGACAATTATGCAATAATATGTCAATTATCTAGATTTAGGATGCGCATTTGATTATTTTACATCCCAAGTACTTCTACTATTCCACTCATTCAAATTTACTTACCATCGTTTCTACTGTTGACTTGCAGATGATGCTCATACACACAACACAATATATCACTCTGTGACTGTTGGTTTCTAGTTCAAATCTAACTTGAAGTGCTACGGACAGGGAACCTATATAGTTGTTCAGGCAGCGCATGAGTGTGTACTTTCGAAGAAAGTATTCCTCTAAGTCTGCGAATTCACGATGCTCTAATGAGTGACAAACGGATGCAGTAGACCCGTTCAACAGGCGCGAACGTTGCGTCACTTGTACCTGGCCATGGCCGTGAAGTCTGTGTTCTCCGCACTTCTGCAAAGGTATGAGCTTAAAGTCCAATAGCTCCGAGTGTCATGTGTGGATCTGATACCAAAACAATGATCGTATTTAGCGCACACGTTCATCTTCCTTTAGTGGATAGCATAACTAATAGATTTGATTTCATTGTCATTGAAACGTACAGTTAGAAAGAGTTCAACATGGAAAGCAAAATTACATTACGTACTCCCCGTTGTGGCCACTTGATGAAGGAAAGGAAAGAAAAAGATAACGAGAGGGAGGAATGTGAGAGGAAAGTAAGGGAGGAGTATGATGAATAAAATATAATTTTAGCTATGCGTACATTTTTAGTGTATTTGCTCGCATTTTAGTGAATTTGCGATCGGAGAGGAGCCACAGACTATTGATTGTTTACATCCATCAAATAGACAAACAAGATGTACTAGAATATTGGAATTAGGCAGAGCTTCATCGTAATATAATGTCTTACTTCGTATAGAAAGAAACTTTTCGCGGCCTGAATGAATCTATATAACACAAACAGGTCCCTTATACTCGAATATATTGTTTCTAAGCGACACGCATCTTCAAATCATAGAATCTATATTGTTAATCCTGATAAATGTCCTTTTTAAATATCTTTTCTTGTAAGGCACATGTTTGCAGCTAGTGTGATTTTGACGAGACCAATTTCTGATGCTTGTTCCTATTAATAATCATTAGAACGGATGTTAAATAGATCAAGTCGAAGTGTGTATACATTATTCCAAAAAAGATAGCTAAATACTACAAAACTAGTTAGGAGTTTCAAAAATGGAACTTGAAGTATATTAACCTGTGTCTGCTTGAAGTAGGGTTTTTATGTAACTAATACACGGGAATTTTGTATCTTTGAGAACGACAGTCTATTTTAAGTATTTGTTTGATAATAATTATAATAACGCATAGTTTTCTTTTGAATTGTTAGATTGAATTTTTTATTGTATTCTGAAATACTATATTGTGTCTCTGTGTCAGCTAAACAGCCTCTGCGTCAATGACCTCCAATTCGATCTTTCTGTTTTTTGTGAGTTTCCATTGAGACAGTTCTGAAATTGTCCGATGTTTCGTTTCTCAATACTTAATGTAGTTTTTATCATTCCCAACACACCTCCATTTTACACCTACTCCATTTTACATCATTTTACTTCATAAATTGTTACACTGGTGATGGAGGGAAGAATCTACTTCCGAATTCAGGGGTCTTTATCCAACAAGTCCAATTACGTTTATCAGAATAGTTAAACCTGTCACCTTTGGATTCGAAGAGAAAATGTCGTTCAGACAGATGGCGCCGTAAAGGAGATTATATGAACCATATCAGCCAAAACAAGTATGTACTGTGCGATTCATACACAATTGAATTTTCATGTTTTTAGAAAAGAATAATTACCTGGTACTTGTACACGAATACGAAAGAGCGTGTAGCAAATGTGGAGGACATTAAAAAAAATATTTATTGAAGTGCACAATCAAACTCATTGGGGAACTTGTGTATCTTAAATGTATGTATCTGTAATCTAAATATTAAAACTACCTCAGATATACTATCTATTGATTAAATATTTTTACCTCACAATTGAAATATAGGACGCCTCATTTTGAGAAATAAAGTTCATAGCATGAACACAAAAAGTTAAATAAGTGTCAGTGCATTATTGCGTGAAAATGAACGTATCTAAATATGATATGCTCCTATGATATTCTAAATATGATATAAATGAGGATGCTCCAAAAGGATTCAATTAGAAGGTCGCTCTTACGCCGAACCAAGAACCAGAATTGTATGTATTAAGACACGACTATAAATGATCAAAGTTCAAATTCATGAAAATCCTCCCGAGGAATGCTCAGTCTTTGGCGAATACAAGCCTGTGTCAATAGCTCAACTTCTTTACTAAGCTCAGTGGAGTCATGGAAGTTAAGCAGCTCTAGACATGGCGGGTCCGTGGTCAGGTGAGCGTTTAGGAACCTAGGATACTACTGTGCTGAGACCCTGACTGCCCCTTTACGGTTTATGGAAAAGACTTGATTTGACTTATGACTTACATTGTGTAAGGAGAAGTACTCCACCTTCAACGCGGGAAAGGTTTGGATTGTTGTTACACAAGTAGCAGAATTAATAATAAAAGTGATTGTTTCCAGAATTTTGAGATAATAACTTTGCATGAGATAATATTATGCTCTTCCTTATACTTATCAGAAAGCAATTGTAAACCCAAAGAGACAAAATAACATTGCTGTGATGGAAAATCTCTCATTTTACAAAAGAAATAAACGTACGTCATATTTGATAATACATAATATACGCATATATGAAGATATTCATACTTGGAGAATTTATTCACGTGCAAAGAAGGACATCGGAAATAATTTCCCTAACAGTTGAATGGCCGATTTTATAAGCGCAGTTGGATGCGGGTGCAACTAGTCTTTGCTTGGGTTGTGTTTGAATGAGTCTCGCGGATGATATGGATTTTTTTTATTTTGTTTATAGATGATTTACGTATTTTAATGCGAATGATATGGATCTATTTATTTATCATCAAAAACTGTAGATAATTTATGTTGCGAAAAACAACATTTAATGTTCAGAAGCAATGCAAGTGTTATCCAGCACTTTCCCATCGGATCAAAGGAAATACAAACATTCAGATTGATATGGGGATCACAGAATGTGACTTGGTGGCTTGGTCATTGAATGGGAATTAGAATTGTGAATGTCGCGGAGAAGGAAGAGACAAAACACAATGTATCTCTTATTATACTTTACATCACCATTTATTATTTTATAAGTGCCCAGGAAAGTAGATTGAAACCTGTTTTATGCCACCACTTTTGGTTCCGGAGAGAAAATGGAGAGAGAAAGGGACCGTTGGTTTAGTTGGCCCCTTAATAGAGGGTATAGGAAAATGACAAACGGACATCTGGCATAATTTTGCTGTTTCCAATGAAGTTACTACGCATTACTACGAAAAACTGCATGATTTTCGTTATGGTTGATTAAATATTTAATACATTTTTATTGAACTTAATCTACATAAAACCAAAAGGTTCTTCACTCAATCGCTCTTAAACAAGAAATAGAAAGCATCCATTTCCCTGTATTTACCCTATTCTTTTTCTCACTTCTTGTTTCTTCCCAACTAGAATTTTTTGTCTTAATTCTGAACTAGAATTAAAGTGCAATTTACGCCTTCAGGAAATTTCTGACCCTTCATGAAAATCGTTTATTGTAATATAAAACACTCAAAATAAGCAACTTAAGATATTACTGTTCTATGTAATCCGCCATTGGGTTCTGTCCGAAGAAAATCCTGACTAAACTGTAGAAACCCGAGAACTGCTTTTCGTAACGTAACGGATGGAAATAACAATCCGTCAGGTGGTAACCGTGTAATACAGGTAAATCTACGCAATGTGCCTATCCGCAAAGCCAGGTGGCCGCTTAAAATTGAAAATATTTAGAAGTTTACCGGAAATTCAACCTATTCCACGAAGAAATGGACGTTAATGAATTGATTTGACGTGACCGTTCTGGAGTTTTCCCTCTATTATACTTGTCCAGCCCCTTTGTCCGTTGTACTTCTAGTATATTTCGTTTATAGTTAGTTTCATGGTTAGCAAGTGGTTAATGTGATTCATACTCTACAATTTGGTTTTGGTGCATTGGTTTGTGTTTCATATATAATGATTATTTCTCTTATCGTAATGCTTAGTGTTTTTTTTAATATTCTACACTGCGATTTGGTCAAAATCCAATCCTAACACTTCATTATGAACGGGATATAAATTATTTTTGGCATCAGATGAAACACAAAACTTCCCTTCAAGAATTTTTCCTAATCTTTTGCTTTCAAACACTCCTTATTTGGTAGAAACAAGTTAATGTGAAGCAGCGTGCCATGACGTGCTCACAGTGCCTCCCCATGACTCACCGAACATGTCGGAATTTGCAAGCACCTTCCGATAGTAGCACTGTAAATTGAAGTGCTAATCGAGCAACGGAGAAGTACGCGCAATGGCTGTTCTGGCTACAGCGCGAACACAGCACTACTGCACAACACCTCTTTCAGAAATACGTGGAGGGAGTCTATGGTTAGCACATCGGCAAACAAATGAGAAAGATGGGGGAACGCCATATGAGTGACGTTGTTTCCTGTGTATATTGAGCACGAATATCGTACGCAACAGTGCTGTGCAAAGAAATGTATTTCTCATGCCATTGATATATTTTATCCAATTTTTTTTAGAATATAAATATAAAATTCTATCCCTTAATTTCCAAAAGATATAACCATCTCCTATTTGCGTAATGATCACACAACATTAAGTGACATCTCTTAATTGTATTTAGAAAATATGTAAAATAGTTAAAACTGTGTGCAACATATGGGGAGAATAAGAGAACTAAACATGCCCGGAGGCCAGAACTTGTCCGGAATGGGAAGGTGCCTCGCCGGGAGAGAGGCTTGGCATAGGAATTCCCCCGTAATGACACGTGTAGGTCGTCGCCGAAATTCCACCTCCAGGCATAAAAATAATTTATTACAGTACACTAAGGGGAATAATGACCATAGCGGTTCAGGTACCCTGAAACATCAATCAAATCAAATCATCAATCTTTGTCATGAGACCACGCTCTTCCTTTTCAATGGTCGACAATAGGCATTTATTCGTTTATATTTTAAACTTTTATTACGGTAACAACCTTCTCATGTTAAGCGATTGCGGACGAATGAATGTCATAAATACATTGCAGTAAGACCATCATATTTACATCAATACATCTTGAATGATAAACAGTTCAAAAGGCCTACTGTAGTCACGTGATCACACATTTAAAACTTTTCGACATCTCACATTTATGTCCATTTTAAATTTTAATGGCCTCTTCCACTTTTTTGTTTTTGTTTTTAAACAGAAAACTAAGATTTCCTGTATATCAATCACTTCATAATATAAAAGCATGTTATACTGCTGCATAGATTTAACAGTGGAAAGTTGCGTTACTAATAAATCGTGTGTACTTTCTCATCATGAGCTCAAAAAATTGAACGTTTCTTTTCATGTCTTATATTCGGTATTCGTGAAAAATAATTATCTTTAGACACCAATACTATTCATTAGTGAAAAATATTCGAACGCTGCATATTTTAAGAAAAAATGGAACTGGAATTTATGGGGCTACTTTCTTCGCTCATTATCACACCTTAATTACCTTCGCTAATACAAAGAAGGCGGGATTGCAAAAAAACGCAACCGAATGAAGCGAAGAGAATCGAGTTGTCGACGAAGTCGATTGCGCTGTTGCTCAAGCGAGGGGGAGGCGGAGTGGGGGAGGTGAGAGCCAAGAAACGGGGTGTTGCGCAGAGGGCGGTGCCCTCACGCCGAAAGGGGTGAAGCGAGGCTGGCACCCGGCCAGAAAAAAGAGCTCCTTGGCCGTTGTCGTGCAAGTTGGCGCGCTTGCGGTACGTCGTTTTTGTAATCAGATGGCATTTGAATCGGTGCGCTTCGATTCTTGCCAAGCGAGTATTTTACTTGGAAACGGTGAATCGTCCGGATTTCATGGCCTTGGAATGCTAAGGTGAGTCGCGCGCTTGCGGCACGAGGAATGTTGCGACGCTTTTGTAAACACAAGTGGCAGGTTTTGCACTTACGTTCGCGTTTACAAGTTTCTTCTGCGCTTACTTTTCCGGAGTTTTCGCTTTTATCAATTATGCGTAATATGCATATTCTTGATGTGTTTCAAAGAGGTTGAATGAAAATGGTTTCGGGACCGATAAGGGGAACTGAATCCATATGACACTGGGGTGTATTATTACATAAGCAGACTAAGCACTTGCTTAGCTAGATAGTGTTTATTTTAGGAAGGGCATCCGTCAGTAAGGATAAATCGCCAAATCAGGATAAAAATAAGGTGTGCGGAAAATCAATAAAAACTGAGCCCGCTCCCATTACCACCGGCCCCGTAGAAACGAAAAAAAAGCAAACATGAAAAAGGTGGTCAACACTAGCACCTAAACAGTTCCGATGATGTCCTCCAAAATTGATATTCCACGATCAATCTGGCCGAGACCAAAACCTTGCGAATTTGAAACCGAGGTATTGATTTTTGAGGATCCTTAACATGAATCATCAACATTTTCAAAATTTTCTTAAAAATGTGTCCAAATTTAGTATGTTTTCCTCTGGTAGAACAAAAAACGTTAAATGTATGGCGCAGGTCTCATTTTTGTTGAATTATGAATTTTTGAAAACTGTGAAAGGTACAAATAATGCAAAAAGTATGTGCTGCTTCAGGACTACCAACGTCTAGCACGACTGGCCGAAAAACATAGAAATTTTGCCATTTTCTCTTAACTCCACTTTCTTAGGAGTCCTTTGATCTATTCGAGGGAAAAATAATAAAGAGTTTTGAAATGATTTTTAAGAAAATTTTGGAAATGTAAAGGATTCATGAAGAGTACCTCCAAAAATGAAAATATTCGTTTGAAAGTGGCAGGGCCTTGAGTTCGCGCAGATCCATATGAAAATATTAATTTCGGAGAAAATCATGGGAACGATTTAGACATTAGCTTTGACCACAAACGGCCGACGGACGGAGAGACAACCGTTTTTCCGAAAACCAATTTTTCGGTACCAGTTACATACAACCTTGCATTTTGACTATTTGACGTTTTACAGGAATAAATGTACGACATATAAGTACAATATTATTTTAATTTCCACATTAGGGTTTTGCTATACGAGTTTTCTTCAAGAAAAAATGTTGTATTTGTCTGTACCACGTAACTAATTGTATGCGAAAACGCAGTCAGCAAATAAGCAGTTTGCTAAGATCCTTAGTTAACGAAAAAATAGTTAACGTTATAAAAAGTTAACGAATAAAAAGTTAACGAATTAGTAGTTAACAAAGGAAAAACATTTTCAATGCATTTTGAATTTCAAATCAGCAATCGCATGCTCCATTGAAAATGAACAATATGCTTATGTTCAGGTAACAAAATGTCTGCGTCTCTCAATTCAGTCAAACTTCAAATGGAATGTACATATAACAAAATTAAACACTACATTAAGTTCATTATGTTACGCATTCAGAATTCTTTCAAATTGTCAGCCTTCATGCAGCTCGTTGCGTGTATTTCGCAAACGTTCATTCCCGCCTGAGATAAGGCAAGATATTCTGGAGAAACTCATCATGTAGTACTCACACCTTTAGATTGCAAAAGAAAATTATTTGAATAATGAAAAAATGCCATCCGCGATACCCGTGCAAGCCTCTCTTTATTGAGCTTGTAATCTTACCATTGCCTTGCGTATTTATTGACGAATCTGTGATATTTGCCAAAACTGACTCACTTAACGGTGGGAACATATTTTCACGAAATACTGATATTTGTAATTACAACACACGTCATAGAAATCACGTTCATCACGTGTCAGTATCGGCAGCTCACTATCAGAAATCCACATACAATACATGTACGTTACTTTACAACGCATTGCCTGATGTCATTAAACAATTGAAGTTGGCTCACAAATTTAAGTTAAAAGTAAAATCTTTTCTACTGCACAACTGTTTCTATACAATTCGAGTCTATGATAATTATCAAAAAGAAAAAGAATGTTTATTTTAACAAAACAGTGATATATATTGAATTAGTTATTGAATTACATTTGTTTTTTATACATTTTAAAAAGACTTAATATGTTTGTAACAAACAATGTACTTCAGTTTCCGGGTCAATGACTCCCATCTCGATCAGGTTTTTGTCCAGTTTCCCTGATCCATTGAGCAAATGCTGAGCGTAAATGTAGCTTCACTATGCACACGTTATGTTGAACTCTCCTTTTGCTTGTAATGGTAGGTGTAGAGGTAAAGGGTAGTTACTATTTTGTTAGCAATGCACAAAATCATATCTGCAATTCGTTTACCAATGCAAATCAGCTTTCTATAACTCGGGAACGAAAATGTCTATTTTTTTCAAATATTGCTAATCTCGGGCTTTTTTAAAATGTATTTATTTTTTAATTTATTTTAAAATTTTACTAATCTTTCAACTATTTATAGTTAAGATGATGGGAAGGGATTCTGAAACTCAAGAAAACTTGAGCAGATGATTTTCTCCCCCATACCTAACATATAGTTTTTAGTAATGTTTTTGACTAAATAAATCTAAATCTAAATGTAAGTCCTTACAGTATATAGCAAAGAGATATTATTTTGTGAACATAGAATAATTATTAATAGTACATGTACACGATAGGATAATTATTATTAGTATTTATTTTCTATTTTCAATATGACGTTTGAATAATGTATTTAATTTCACTTTGAGCCTCTAGGCCGAAGAGCCTAAACCAACGTGTTGTTATGTTACCGAATTGTACGAAGCTATCGTTAATTTGAAAAAATAGAGGCTTTTACAGAAACTTTTGCGGTGAAATTATATAATGAATTTCTTTAATGGAATAATTCAAATATAATATGTTTATATCAAGGAACTTTCCAGGCGTACATTGAAAGTGAGGTAGGGCAATGCTAATTTGAAGACGCATGTGCTGAAAAGTAACGAGGAATTCGAGGAATTGTGTAATATGTAGTGATAAAAGATGAACTCGCCTGAAAATTGCAACTTAGAGGATTAGTTGTATTCAACTAAATCCTCTATCAATTAGCAAAATAAACAAGAATGCAGATTAATTACGAAGAACAAATGTCTTTGAACAAAATTATTTAGTAAAAACGAATATATGGAGAAAGAATTTTAATAAAACTAAGTCTAGCCTTGTCAAACAACTCTAAAGAGTTAACACCAGGATCTCTCCTCCCGTAGCAGCAGTAGAGGAATGAAGGATGCCCTTAGGGGCGTTCTACGCGCCGGTACGTGCGATTTATGAGAACACAGTGGTGTCTCATCGCCGATACACACGCTATCGGATTCTGAGTATACAGTATGTCTAATGTATAACTGATGAATAAAATTTTAAAATTAATATAAAACTAAAATTTGGAATTAAAGCATTTGAATTGTGTTCTACTATTCATTATCATGAACTGTTAATATGGGAGTTTAATTTCCTCCGGTCATTTTTGACGCATCCAGTAGATTGTGCTTGCAGTGTGTGGAAGCGCTGAAGATTTTTGTAAGTATTGACGAAGGAAACATATTTTTTCAGATACAAACCACGAAATGTGGGTGATATGCAAATTTGTGAATTGACTGAGTTGGGGTGCATTTTACAGGTTATGCATAGCGCGCGGCCCCGCATTTTGCACCCGACCTCCTCAGTCAACTATTACAATAGCAGTGCACCAGCTGTTCACGAATGATGCTAATGGCCACTCATATCTGTAACTGCACTTTGAGCCTTGGGAATGCACACTAAGTTCGGAAGACAAGCAAGATGCGACTAAATTGGAGAACTAGAAATAAAACCTTTTTTGATATAATCTATTCTTCCAAAACAACCAGGGAACTAATTATTGCTAAGGTTGTGAGGAATATACTGGTGTTTTTCACCTGCAATTACTCATTTTTATAAAGAGAGCACCGTATTATAAGGTTATAAAACAAATGAACTTGTACTGTATAACGTGAACTATATAAAATGCATATATTCTTCAAAGATTTTTCTAACAATATTTTGAAGAGATCTGTGGATAATACGAGTTTAAAACCAAATTGATTTATCTACACTAAATAATTCGATGAAAGCTAGTTATTTCAATTGGAATGTATGGAAACTTTAAGGAAACGCGTGAAAGTCAATGAACCTGAGGCTCTTCAGCGAAGGGTTATTCATAATTTTGGAGAGAAATGGTGTTTGAAGCCGAGCTCCAAATAAAAAAGCCCGCTCTCTCACACCATTGCGTCCTCCTTCAAGCGGATGCCCATCTGGTTCTTAGAGCGCCACACCCTGTACCATTCTCTGCCTCCAGGAAAAAACTGGTCATCTGATATTCCCATCAAAGCTGTTTTCATTTGGCAATTCTGATGACCGGTACATGTTCTCGTGCAACTACTTTTTGCTGTCTTTCCAGTAGGGCATATACGAAATAGTGCCGCAAGGAACAATATGGTCACTGGGTTCATTGATTCATTTCACAGTCCAGTGAAGCGAAATTTATGTATATATTATTTGTAGTGACACAGAAATATCACATCTGGGAATTATATTTTTTGAAATATATAAATAATCATAAGCTTATTTGAATATTGTGCAACAAAAATTTAACGACTGTTTGATCACATAATTTGAAATTATTGATACTCTTCGTTAGATCATTCATACCATATAGATTACAATACTTATTTGCATCAATGAAAATATTTCCCAGAAAATGATCCATATTTGGAAATGTCTGTTCTAATTTGATATTGTATATTTCTTGTTTACTCTATAATACTTCATGTGTGTTACTATCCTCTATAGTATATTCAAAATGAATGTACATGTAGAGCCTCTCTTGACTTCCCGATAGAAAATGGATGAATTGAAATTCTTTGATCATTTTTGTTTGCTTTGCGTTCTCGAAGTGCACGTACAGACAAAGTGTAATTATTTCAAAATCCCTTTAACAAAGTTAATGCTATGTATAAAGATATACTTACTAAACAATGCACAGTTTGTAACCAAGACACTTTGAACACTATTACATTCCTCTGAATTTTGAACATTAATTATGTTTGGTGTCGAGATGTGGGTGCGTTTAAGATATTACTATCAGATCACTTACAGTAAGAATGCCTGCAAGTACTTAGCCAATTTATCGATTAATCAAGACAATTATTTTATTTAGAAGAAAAAGAATGCTGTGAAAAGTATATTGTTGGATGATGTGAACATCATTTAGAAATATTTCTTTTTTTTAAGATTTACTCGGGTCCTCATATTGTTAGAAACAAAACACAGCACATATTACATCTCCCTAGAATCGACACCGATGTCTCCTTCTTTTCTCCAGACCTTAAACAAGACACATTAACCCTTGGTTTCGGAAGGTATTAGTTTCGAATTCTGGCTCTTCTTTTCTCATGCGCCAACTTTCGCCCACGCCGAAGATTCCGTGGCACTCACGGCACAAACAGCCACTTTCTTCTCTAGTTGAAGATGAGACTGTGGTTCGGAGGATCAGTTGAGATTTATGCTGTGTGGCGAAGGAAATACCTCCTCTAAATAATATTAGTTCGATCATTTACAATATAGTCTTTGAAATATTGTGTTTTAGGGAAATTTCTTGAGTATAAATTATATTATACAGCACTGTCGTTTTATACATTTGTGATGATCATCTGCTTGTAGAAAAAAATCATTTGAAACATTATTAGAAAGCACTCGTTCAATGTGAGTAAAGTACGTATTTTTTAATTTTATTTAATGTGGGAAAAACTGTGTGTGACGTGCTTCGGGAAGAAGCGTATTCTGTGCAGCTTTTCTTAATTCTGGGATCCCTACCCTAAACCATGTACAAATTGAATTCTGAATACAGAAGGAAATTAGTGTTTTGACAAGAATTATTATAAAAATATTTACTCCAATTAATAATATATATTTTCAAAAGCAAATCAACTATAGATTTGGGGTCGTATCTTTGATCATGTCCTTCGTGAAGGAATTACTTCTGTAATCACAACATGGAAAACGATAATTTCAAAAACTATATTTCCCACTGAACTCTAAAAGACGTGTACAGATAATGAAGTTACATTTATGTACAGAAGCAAAACAAGGGACCATTTCAGTATTTGGCTGATCAAGGGATCAGGGAAACTAGAAGAAAACCTGATCAAGATGGGGATCATTCCCCAGAAGCTTACGTACAAACTTTGTTAGAGGTTGTTTAAAATTATACAGTTCAAATGGTACATAATTCATTTAATATCATTGTTAAAATTTATATTACTTTCGTTTTTGATGATAGGAATACTCTCTAATTGTATAGAAACCGTTATGCAGCAGAAGTTTAATTGGCACTTAATCTTTTGTATAGATTTTAATCGTTTAATGTCATTTGGCACAGTGTTGTAAAATAATGTACATGCATGTGAAATTTTGGGTGCTGTTATGTGCTTTTTTCTGTGTATATGTATTTTAGTGAGGTGTTATTACTGTCTCCAAATGAATATGATTACTACGTCGAGTGTTATAGTTATAGACATCGGCATTGGCTAAAATTATACTCCCGCCCTTGATTATGTCATTTTTCGCAACCACTACTCATTCGTAAATTAAGAGACAAGGTAGTGGTTAAAATTCCTAGATTGATAAAGAGATACCTACAAGATTCATGTGGTTGAGATTTGCGTTTTATTCATACAATTTTTTTTGTAATCTAATAAGGCTGATAATAAATCGTGTGATTTAAATCATTGATTTAAATAATGTTATAATTCAAATGATTTTTTTAAATCAATGATATAAATCAATATTTTTTATTTGAAATATTTGAAAATATATTTGTATTTTAAATATTTGTAAAATAAAAATAAGCAGATAAAAAGAATTTATCAATTTCAAAGTTGATGATGATGTCTTTCTCTCTTTTTCTCTCTTTCTCTCTCTTTTTCTTTCTTTCTCTCTCTTTTTCTCTCTTTCTCTCCTTTTCTCTCTTTCTCTCCTTTTCTCTCTTTCTCTCCTTCTCTCTCTCTCTCTCTCTCTCTCTCTCTCTCTCTCGCGCGCGCGCTTAGTTTTTATCAAACTAATTTGGCAGCAATCAGCAATACCGCCCTAGTTTCCACACACCAACCTAGTTTCGAGAAAGCACGTTTAAAACTTTGAACGGTGTCCAGAATTCTAGATTTGCATTAAAATGTTTGCAAAAGCCAATTAAAGTACATCTTAAAGATAATGAGTATTAATAAAAATGGAATTTTTTGATCTCATTTAAAGAACAAAGTTAATATTTTTGATGATGAATGAACACAATAGTTAATCTTACTAGTTTTAATAATCTAGTTTAACCTTTAACCTTTTTCTTCATGTGTATACTGATACATTTTCATTTTAAGTGGGAAGCATGCTTCTCACTGACCGTTAAAAGGTTAATGGGAAAGTGCGCAAGTAATAACCATTATACCCCATATTTTTTTAAAAAAAGGACAATTATTAAGTAAAATTTACTATTTCAAAAACTGTCTAACTTTGTTATAAGTTTTTTAATGGATTCACTTGTTTGCAACAATAAGGGCTTCTTGATTAGGACGGTATTACACAAAAAATGGTAAAATTTCTTTGAACGAAGAATGTCTTTTTTCTAAACAACGCCAATAAATAATGCCTCAAACTTTTTTCATTTTGTTAATTGTTGACGTTTAACTGTTCAGTTTACATGAAAATCTTTGCAATTGTGTGATGACTTAATCTAATTAGCTTAATCTTGGTTAAAATTGTTCTTAACTAATCAGGGAGAGGAATATTGGGAGAGGAAACAAGAAGCACCTCAGGAGAATTATTCAATATTTGCAAATACCTGTCGGAAAGAATGGCGCGGGAATTTGTTCTTAATGCTGGTTTTTATATCTAGGATCTTTTCCGAGACTGTAGTGAGTTGATGCCTTTATGAAAGATAAGTTTGTGTAAAAGTTGTTTGATAGAAATGCTATTTGGTGTGCTATTTCATTCATGTTTAGTCATCTTAAATATTTGTTTTGAAATACTTGCATTTTGTTGAGATTTGTTTTGGCAGCATTCGTCCAGATCGGGCATGCGTATAATAGTGTTGGGCGAATGAGTGATTTGTATAGCGTTAGTGCATTTGACAGTGAGTGGTGGTTGTATGAGTTTAGTAAAGGTCTTAATTGAATGAGGTTGGTTTTTGCCTGTTGTGCTTTTATCTCAATCTGTTGCTTCCAGTTAAGTTTAGTATCTAAATTTAATCCAAGATATTTTATTGTTTTCGTGATTGGGGTTTAATTAATAGCATTATTATTTATAAGTAACGGGGTGGATATGCAAGAGGTTTTAATGAGAAGACTTTGGCTGCTGATTTTGAGGGATTTAATGCAATTTTATAGTTATAAGCCCAATTTGTAATTAGATTTAGATGCTGTTGAAGCTGGAATTGGTGAGTTTGTAGTGAATTGCCGGAGATATATAGTGCAGTGTCGTCAGAGAATTGGACGGTATTTATTTTACGGAAGGTAGGAATGTCTGCAGTGTTGAGATTAAAGGGGATAGAGGCGAACCTTGGGGGACCCCAGCGGCAATTCGTTTGGGGTTAGAACAATGACCATGTATTGTTACTGAGAAACTTCTGTTAGATATAATTTTTTTTATGATTTTAATTAAATAGTTTGACGTATCAATTTGGACTAATTTGAAGTAGAGGGCTGGATGCCATATTCTGTCAAATGCCTGAGACATATCTAGAAATAGAGTGGTGATGTGAAATCCCATTTGGAAAGCTGAATAGATGTGTTCAGTTAGCCTCAATAGCTGCTGCGTCGTTAAGTGTTGGGATATAAAACCGAATTGATGAGGTGGACTTGAGTTAATTTATTTATGTGTTTGTTTAGTCTGACAAGAATTAATTTTTTATAATTTTTGACATGATGGGTAAATGACTGATTGGCCTGTAATTTTCTGCACCTAATTGATTTTTATTTGGTTTCGCTATTGGATGTGTTATTGAGTGTTTCCATGATTGGGGATAATAACCTGTTCGTAATATGGAGTTGTATATATTGTTTAAAAATGCGATGCCATTGTTTGGTAATCTTTTGAGAATAGCAGTATTAATTTGGTCATGTCCTGGAGATTTTTATTTGGCATTTTTTTGATTTTTTGTTTAACACCATTGGGAGAGATGAACTTAATTCTGTGAGGAACGTTGTATAAAGGAGTAATTTGAAAATTTCAAAATTTCATCATATTTGTCACTTTTATGGAGTCATTAGGAATGAATGTGCTAGCGAAATGGGCTGCTAGAATCTCGGCTTTCTCCATAGGCGAATTTTTTTTTTAGTACCAATTGCCAGTGGGGGAATGCTGTTCTTTTTCCTTAGAATTTTCTTTGTGAATTGCCACAGAGAATTGCTTTTAGTATTTAGTCCCTCAATAAATTGATTATATTTTTCTTGGTTGTATTTACTCATTGCCTTTTTGCAGAAATTTGTAAGATAATTTAATTCTTTTTTTAGTTCTAGTATTTTTAGGGTGTCCCAAAGCTTTTTGGTTTTATTTTTAACTTATATTAATTCAGTAATATTGGGAGACAATTTTTTTAGTTTCATTCTGGTGTCTAATATTGTTGTATTTTGAGTCATTGATTGTTTTTATTATTATATTATTTAATTTAGTGATTGCTTGATTAATTTCAATTGAACAATTAAGGTTTTGAAATTTTGGTGTTGATTTTTTAACAGAGTTTTCAAAATAATTCCAGTTTATATTGTATGTGCTCGGCGTGGGAGGAGATGATTTTTTTTTAGTTTTGTTGTTATAAATAACTGGGATATGGTCTGAGTCTAATTCATGATGAACTGTGGAGTAGAATGAGTCTTTCAAATTTGTTATTGCTATGTCTAATATATCTGGGTTTTATTGGAATCATATGGGAAATGGTTGGGTCTGTGAGCGTTAGTATTTTAAGCTGCATTGTGTTTTGCATTCTGGTCAGGTATTCACCGGCCGGGTTTTTGGTCCAACATTCCCATGCAGAATGCTTTGAATTCAGATCTGCTATGATGAAAGGATTGGGCAATTATAGTAATTTATTGATAGAGGTGGTATTGATTTTTATGTTCGGTGGTTTAAACATCGTGACTACAGTCAGTATTTGATTATTGTTACGTGCTACATTTATCCCAATTTTTTCTAAACCTGGAGTGAGTGGCAAAGTTATTTGGTGTTGTTGAATGCTAATCTTAATGAAAATTAATACACCACTTCCATAATTTTCGTTTCTGTCGGCCTCTGATGATTTGGAATCCTGGTATAGTGAATGTTTTGCTTGGGCTCAAGTGCGTCTTGGTGATGCACACAATGTCTACCTTTTTTGCATGTAGAATATGTTCTAGTTCGTTTTTTTGTTTACGATGCCATTTGCATTTCAATTGAGAATGGTTAATGCTTTATGGTGTGAATTTTTAATACCTGTTACTATTTGTGGAGGCGATGGAGTTCTGAATACTTTGTATTATTGTTGGGATTAGCGAGTTGATGAGTTTGACTATGTGATTGGTGATGAATTGTGTGATGTTGGCAATGAAGGAGTTATTGTTGTATTGGTTAAATTGATTGTTTGCTGATTGTGATATTGTTGATCATAAACATTATTTGCATTCATTGGTTGTTTGTGATTATTAATTCTTTGAGTGAAATTAGGAATATTATTTGTTTTAGGCAAGGATGGAAAGTTCGTTAAGTCATGATTGGGTGGTCGCGTCTGTGAATCTGGGACTGAAATTTGCATTATTGCTGTTATTTTCTGCTATATTCCTATAATATTTACATTATTTTGACCTGAGATCAGCCCTGTGCTTCCCTGCAATTCTTACAAGTAGGAGTTGATTTCTTTGATGGACAGTTTGCTGAAAGGTAGTTTTTTCACAGAACAGACACGAAACTTCGTAGTTAAAGGTATATCTACTGTGTCCAAAGTCTAGGCAACGGTAGCACTAAATGGAACCTACAGTTTTCTTTCTTCTTTCTGGCTTTACTATGGAGTTGCAAATGTATTTTAATTCCAAAACACTTTCTATTTTTTCGGTGCCGTTGAATTCTACAGCGACTACTGGGATGGGGGCATTGTTCTTGTTTAGACTCGTGACCATTGTAACTGATGGAAATTCAGATGCGATGTCTTCAAAAATTTCGTTGAAATGTATTCATTATTTTGTACATTTGAACATATATTCTAATAAAATAGTGAATTTTTCAATTCGTGACCGATTTAATTTCCTTTTTTAATTTCATTTGTCTGTGCACAGATTAACTGATCGAAATGTCATGCATGCCAGTGTATGCATGATTTCTGAAATTTGTGAACATCTCACTCTCCTCTTCTTTTTATCTCAAACTCTCATATCTACTTCAGATTTTTTCATTCCTTTGTCTTTCTCTATCTCCGACCTTAATTACGTTCCCCCTATTTCGTACCTGCCCTCGTGGCTTGTTGAGATATGCGACTTCATTATACACCACAATAAAAGCACTACGTCAATCGGGGCTTTTCACAGGGGTAGTCAATGTGTTGATCTACAAACTCTATTGACATTACAATGCCAACTGCGGCGTGCCGGTAACGAGCATTGACCGCGTGAAGAGAGAAGTTCGAAGGCTGCCGAAGACGCAGCTGGCAACGGGAGGCCTTTCACGCGCGACAGAGGCACTCCGATGCAGCGCTGCAAATCTGCAACTCTTGAAGCAGCGACTGGAAAGCGCCTGGCGGCGGCGACGGCAGCAGCGGAGGTTGAAGCGGAGGCGGTGGCGGAGGCGACGGTGGCGGCGGCGGTGGAGGCGGCGGAGGCGGCGGCGGAGGCGGAGGCGGTGGCAGAGGCGGTGGCGTTCGGGAAGCCGCCTCTCGGAATCCCACTTGGCACGCTCGCGCGCGCAGCTTGCTCATCTCCACTGGGTGCGAAAGCGCTCGCCGGCTTCCCGCTCACACGTGTTTGACAAACAACACGCTACGTATGTTTTTCTTATCTTGTCCATCTCATCTCGTTGTTTTTTTTCTTTTTTGTCGCGGGTAACCTGCATACGAAGTACATTCATCATGTACTCTATCCAATTTCACTCCGTAGTTTCTTTCTATAATTTGTTTTGTAATGTTAGAATTTTTGCAATTCTATGTAACATTTACAATCTTTCCTTCGTTTTCAATCTTTTTTCTTTGAATTATTCCTTCCTGTTTCGTTTTCATTCTTTGTTTTTTATTCCTAAACGAAATATGTGTTCGTCCATGCGCGGCCTCCCAAATACGAATGCATGTTTGCAGAGAGGGCTAGGTTGAGGCTCTAGCAAAGCAAGCAACTGCTTCGATATGCGAAATTATGACAGTTTGTATATTTTTCTAATAAAGAAGACAAAATATTAAATGTTTCAATTACTTTCATTTTGAAACAAAATATTAGCAAAACGAATGACTAATATCAAATCTTGCAATTTGCAATCTTTGTAAATTACTTACATGAATTTCCATACTAGTTTTTGGCTTTTTAAATTTGTGTAAACCATTATTGAACTTTCAGCAGTGTTTACTTTGTTCTCACAAAAAAATCCCTTGTAAATCAGTTTCAGTTCTCTTTTCTTTATCATTTTTTCCCTTTTTTCAATTTCTTGTCTAATACTACATTTCCTTTTTCGATCTCTCTACCTGTCCTTATATTTTTCTTCTCGCCATGGATTTTTAATATAAGATTGTCTATGAGATGAACTGATATGGGTCCGTTCCCTTCAAAGGTGCAAACTTTCTTTGAAGGGTATCACGGAAAAAATATTTACTTGAATAATAACTTGGGAATAATTCTATCAGATCCTCTCCTGCTAACGAACCGCGTTACCCGAGACTTCGACGAATAATCGAAAAGAAATAGTAAACTAGCCCGAACATGAATAGAAGGAAGGTTGGGTTGCAATATGATACCAAGGAACTTCTTCGAGAGTCATATTTATTTCAGTTTGTGGACTTTACCGAGAAAAATTGTAAAAAAAAGTAAGCATTTAAATTGCTTTCATTTAAAAACAACAGACAGATACCAAACAAATGACTAATCCCTTCTTACATTATTAAATTACTTCTGATTCGTTTCATTTCATCTCATTTTGTTTTTAAAGTTGATCTATTTTGATACTGCGTATTGGAAAACTGCGGCGGCGTCCACCCGGAAAGGCAGTTGCCTAGAGAAGTCCTCGCGCCCCTTCGTCTTCCGAGCGCCGCGCCGCCGTTGCACCCCGGAGCAAACATCTTCCCGCTCGCGCTCTTGCACGACGCACAACCTTGTACCACTTCGGTGATGGGAAAGGGTAGGCGATGTGTTACTGGATTGGAACAGATTATTGGAATGGAGAGCGGCGTAGGAGTGTGTGGTCGAGATAGGTCTCAAGGATTGCGAGAAACGATCTCATCGGTTTGCTGATTACTATGTGTGTGTCATGAACTTGTAGCGGAAAGCGAACATCTCCATTGGCTGATTTTTCTTCATATGCTTGAGCCATGCGGGTTACTATTTGCAATGTAGTATGGTTACATGGTTATTAGCTACTAATACAATTGTGTGTGAGAGGAGGAGAAGGAGGAGGAGGTCGAAGAAGAAAAGAAGAAATGTTAGAGAAGATAGATTGAAATATTGTAAGTCGTGCGTTTGCGAAAAGACGGAAGTCAAATTGTATATACGCAATACAATACGCAATACCCTGCCTAGTTTCGTGTTAATTTGACATATGTAACTTTTAACCAGTTCGGCATCAAGTGTACGCTTATAACCAGTTGCGAAAATGTATTTAGAAACAACTCGTTAGGATCTCTTCTTGCTAATTAATTATCCTTTTTGTATCGACTGGAACATGAATAAGAAGTAGCATTTCATAATGTGTCATGCAGTTTACGCAACCTTTTGCAAACTACGCCTAGGCTTCACCATCTTTACTTTTGTTTTGTACAGTGAAACCGCTCCCTTCTCTAATCGCAACAGCAGCAACACTCGGCAGAAGGGTGAAACTGTTCGCCGCCGCATTCTGGAGCACTCCCAAGAGCAGCTAGTGAGCCCGCACGTCACCGGAAGTGTCGCGGGGAAGGTGTAGCGGAGTAACTCAGGGGGAACATGCGTCGGAATGACCTTCCCTTTGCGCTTGCGACAAGGACATGCTTCCGCCATAAAGCGACCGGCGCGGCGACGTCAGCGTCGACGTCGGCGTCGCGTCGGGCAGCGCCCGCCTGAACCGCTCGCTTCGCCGTCGCCGTCGCCATCGCCATCGCCATCGCCGTCGCCGTTGCCGCCGCCCCCGTCACGGCCGCCACAGCCGTCGGTGAAAGTGAGAGGAGCGCTAGAGAAGACAGTCTGCGAGACGCTTCGCGGCCCGAGCCCGGTGCAGCCTCGCGAAGATGCGTCGCTTAGAGTCCCTAGATTCGCGAAGTAGCGCAACCTGAGCGTCCACTACCGTTTAAGGTAGCATGCTCGTTCGATCAGCTACGGTGAAGTACCCCAAAAAATACTTTATGGGAATGTGAAATATCTGTTCTTCAAGATGGCAAGAAAAAACTGGTCCTTACCTGTCTATTTTTTCAATAAAATAAGTTTTAATTAGAGTTAGCTGTTATGGAAAAACGTTTGCTGGCGTAGATATTTCTAAGTTATTGAAGAATTTATGCAGTCAAAACACCTTAATCTTTTATTCAAATCATCGTACATTTTTTGACGAATCAGATGATATTAAAACGGACATACGTCACCGGGCATTCTGAAGCATAATTGATAAAATTCTTCTGACAAATTCATCGCAATCAGAGGTACTGGCTCTAGGCCTAGGAGTTTGAGTGTATTGCTATTGTCAGCACGGATTCTTTCGAGTACGAATGAAAGCCGCGCTAATTTAAACTTTTGTATCACATATAACTACAAACCATTTGACGGTAATTCGCTTTTGATGTAAGCAACGTGGACTGATCTTCAACGAAAAAACAAGGAAATGTGCGGGAGTTCAAGTCAACCTAACCGATGTACGGTATTGCCAAATCATGAAAAACCATACGAGAGATTAATTTTAATATTAAACATTGTTTTAAGAGCAATATCATGATACTTCTATTCTAACTATTTTTAAATAATTATTTATATGCTCCATGCTATTGAAGAGTTCAAATCATCACCTCCCCAAACCGCCAAAGTTGCTTCAGGGTATTAACTGAGGACACTGCAGTGCTTCTGACTAGGACGTATTAGGATTCGCGTCGCTGAGTTGGCAGCATTTTCGAAAGTACCTGGTCAGCTGGGTCGAATTCAGCTGCTGTCTGTAGGACACTTAGCAGTCTGCTCTGATCGGTATTATTCCGTGGTTTCTCCGATCAACACCAGGCGAATGTTGAAGTAGAACGTTACCAAACGGACCTTTCTTTCCTTCCTATTCCTTGCCCTATTCTCATCTCTTACTTATACACTCACACACACGTGCACTACACTACCACACTTGTCGGGAGACCAGTCGGGAGCTTAAGAGCTTGTCCCGGCTCGGGCGGTGCCTCGCTGGTGGGAGATACCTGGTTAGGGAAAATCTCCGCAAGCCGACGTAGATCAATGCCGGTTCTCGCCATCCAGCGGAGAAGTTCACCGCCACCTTCCTAGATAAAATCATGCACTACACTTACCGGAATAATTCCCTTAACATATAACACGCCTGGATATACTAATCAATGAATCAATCAGTTTAATCTCAGCGAAGAGATTGCAAAATTCCTTTTATCAACACCCATGTAATATTCGCTTCCAGATATTTTGCTGTTCTGTATTATAACAAATTGCCGTATAGATAAAATTGTTTACGTATCCGTATGTAAATTATTAACTTACTATAATTATACATTAATCTTCGAGCCGGCGTGGTGGCGCAGGGACAGGTGTGTAACGTGGACACTAAGGCTGTTAATTCTAATCCTGCGTAAGGCATGGCTGTTTTCAGTGTATTTTTCTAGTTGCATGAGGCACTGTCCCCAAAACTCATAACTCCTAATCCTTCTATAACTTTTCCTTAATGGTAACTGCATTTGACTTCTGTTTCCGCAACAAAGGGTCTGACTCCCTACTCCTAGAATGACGATTCAAGCACCGAGATGGGCCCAACGAGTACCTCGGACATACGTTACTAGACCGAGATTTGCGTTACCGATATACTTATAAGGCGGAAGCGATAGCGCGATAGGTCGTAATACGAGCATCAGGCACCGACAGCAAAGGGATTGAGTAGTGTCACTAGGGTAGAACAAAATGAAGCGGTAGCCAGACTCAAAAGGAAATGAATTTAAGCTTAGTCTTCCTTTCAAAACAAAGTCGATATGTTATGTAATTTTCAAAAAAACAACAACAAACAAACTAGTTTTCCATGAAACTGCTCGCAAAATGCACAAAGAGGTCTAGTATTACAAGAACTTACTGCACCCGTTGCTAATCGTCGAAGGCATATTGTTTACGTATAGTAGGAAGAGAACAGGACCTAAACTCGATCCCTGCGGAACTCTACATGCAATTGGCAAAGAATGGGAGAGGCGTGTACACAATGTTCCATTATTCCAGTAAGGTATTTCTACTCTCTGATATCGTTGTTTTAGGTACGAACATAACCAATCTAGAGCAACACCACGAATTCCATACGAAGGTAATTTTGAAAGTAAAATGTAATGACCAATGATGTCAAAAGCTTTTGGAAGATCTGAAAATATTCCAATAGGTCCTTTGTTTTGATACGTGGATGAGGCGATATCTTTAAGAAAAGAAAATATGGCTGTTTTCGTAGATTTTGATTTTTGAAACCCATATTGGCAATCCATTCGTACGTAAAAAAGTCTCTCTAATACTTTTTGAAAAAACCGACAAAAGAGAAATTGGCCGATAATTTTGAATTTCATTTTGTTCCCTTTTTTGAAAAGTGGCTTAATGTTAGCTGTTTTAAAAATATCTGGAAAAATTTCTGTTCATAAGGATACATTAAATTTGTGAGTTTAAGGGTGTATAATGGCGGGCGTGCAAACCTGTAACAAACAATCCGGAAATTCATCTAAACCAGCCGAATATTTATTTTTAGTCTACCGATTATTTTGAGAATTTCATAGGAATAAGTTTCGGAAACAAACATCGTGCTTCAAATTTTGGGGGAAACGACTGATGCTGAATTTTGTGGCTGAAGACCCTTAGTGAGATCGGCAGCAATTCTCGAAAAGTATTGGTTAAAGAAACAAGCCACTGTTGCCGGATCGTTATCTTTTAAAACAACATTCTCTACAAGGTTTCTAGTTAATTTGGTCGAATTTTTTATTATATTCCACATTGCTTTTGTTTTATTATTTGAGTTCAAAATATCCTGGTCTTGTTTCATGATTTTAGCCTGCCGAATGACTTTCCTTAACAATGATTTGTATTTTTTAAAGCAGGGGAGGAAACCTTGAGATACGTTATGATGCTTAGAAATGAAAGAAAGAATTCGTTTGTTTTTACATGATGTCTTAATCCTTTGTGTTATCCAAGAATTGCTTTTCCGTGAAATATTTAATTTTCGCTTTTGAATAGGAAAGCAAGTGTTAAAATGAAATGAAAGCGTTGAAAAAGAAGAATTGTATTATCGTTTGTATCAACAGTATTTTAAACCGCGTCCCATGACTCTTGCAGCAAGTAATAGATGAATAATTTTATTTTACTTTTAGTAAATAATCTACTCATACGTGTATTATTTATTGTGCCAGTATTCGCATATCTTATAATGGTAAGAAATTGTACATCGTGATCGCTGTATCCTAAATCTTTTGTTTCAATTTCATGTCGAGTAGTGGTTTTGTTAATTATTATTTGATCGATTGCCTTCTTTGAATTTAGTGTGATCCGTGAAGGCACATTTATTGTAATATCTTAACTGAAGGAATTAATTAAATTGAGAAACTGCTCTTTCTCGCAAGATTCGACCAGAAAATCAATGTTAAAATCTCCACATATAGCAATGGATTCAAAAGAGCGATTGGTGACTTTATTCAGTGTTATCTCCAGTTTTTTAAGAACATAATATAATATACTGCTATCTTTGTTCGAGGTTTGTAGATGCAAAGTAATATAATTTTTAGCCTGGGAAAATGTACTAAAGACATTTCAAAAACATTTTCAACGGAATACACATTTAATTCCGTCAAGGAAGTAGAATCGATATTACTTCGAACGTAAATGCAAGAACCCCCATATGCAGGACCTTTATATGATTCTTTTCTCTACAATAATAACCTGCTTGGCACAAGTTTGGAAGTTGGAAAATGTTAAGTTCATTATGAAATAACCAATATTCTGTAAAGCAAAGAACATCCATTTGATTTAAACCGCTCTGTAGAGCTGCTTCGATAAACTCAGTTTTATTTGAAAGGGATTGAATATTACGGTGCAGTATGTTTATATTTTTTAAGTACCTACATGGATGTTTTCCTACTGCATCTGACTGTAGTTGCTATATATTTACTCCATTTTTACCTCGAGTGCGTCGTCGAAAGTTGTAGTGTGTCCCGGCAGTGACAGGTTGTGAGGAAACTGAAGCATCAAGTGTAAGAGAATTGGTAGTGGGAGTGGGAGATACGGGAGAAGGATGAGAAGAGGAGGTAAGTGGGTTCGAAATAATGGTGGGGAGTGGAGAAGGCAAGCAAGGAAGGTGAAAGGGATGGATTGTTGGCAGGAGACGGCGTAGGACTGGAGTAGATGGAGTGTTGTGCAAGCTTGTTGCCGACTGTATGTTTGCCAGCAAGGTTCATGTGGAGACCATGCCGGGTGAAGTGTTTTGCTGAAAGGTAATTCATTTCAAAAAGTGTAACATTTGTGTCTCTGAGTTGCAGTTGTAATTGTTGGTTTGCGTACTTAATCTTGCTGCATAGTGGTCTGGTGTACCAGAAGGGCCGAATGGAGACTACACTGTTAACGTTTTGGGCGACACGTTGTAATTTGTCTGCATGTTGTTCAGGTGTTATGTTACCACCCAAATTAATGTCATTCTCCCCTCCTGTGATAGTGACTGTGTCCTGCTTGGTCAGAGTCCTTGTTTGGGTGTCCAACTCTGCAGTCACGTCTGCAAACCTCCCGTTAGGTTTAAAAATAGATGAGACTGAGTAGTTGGAGGGAAACTACTTACTGAGAATGAAGGAAAGATGGCGGCCATGGTTGTCAGCTAAAATAAGTACTTTTTTATGCTCAGTAGGAATGTGTTTTCAAGTGGGCTAGGATGCGCAGTTTTACGCGTTTTGGTTTTGACGCGCTTCCTAGCCTGTTTGTGTTGGTTTGTGCATGTATTTGTCGATGGCAGAGAAGGGTTGTGAGGATGAGAAAGACGAGTAAAATCTGTTTCATAATCTAAAACACTAATTTTTTTTGTGTTGCGACTGGATGTGTTGTCTGTGTATTTTGTGCTGTCACGGGTGCACGATTGGGAAGATTCGCAGCGTTGCCGACTTGTACCCAACCGTCTGTATAGAGAACGACCTCTTCCAACCTTCGGATATGTTGATCTAAATTACTGTTTAGGTGTTAAGGCTTTTAGAAGGTCGGCTTTGAGAGTGTAAAGAGTAGAACGATTGTCACGAATGCATTTTAATGTACTTGATAAAATTGGAATAAATACAAGAAACTCACGTAAGAGCAACAAGCAGTTAATTTAATATTTTGAAAGTGTACGATTGTTATGTATTCAATAAATTAAAATTATTATTTGATACTAGAATGAGAAAGTGCATTGTATACAAAGTTCGTTGAAAGCTAGTACTTACGAAATTTGGCAATGTGGTTCTGTAGATTGTTGTCCACTTAAGCTGCAACTATTTAATATAATCAGTAAACTATACTTTACCCGTTTATTGATAAAAGATATTAAGTGAAAATTTGTCTTGAAAATGTAGAATATATTAAATTTAAAACACAAATTCAAAACTCTTCAATACACCGTCCACGACCTTGGTAACTTCAAATCAGCGGAATCGTCACTCGTCACAGAAATATAATGAAAATATTTCAGTAATTAAATTAGCACAGTGATATAATATCGAAAAGAAATTGAATTGTTTATAGGTTTTGACACCAACACCAACTCGTAAGTCTTAAGTTCGTTAATGTTCCAGTAACCGTTTAAAATTTGTTATATTTTAGTTTGTCTTGGCAATAGCAGAAAACTAGCCGAAATTATATAGCCATCCAACCTGCAACAAGGAATGAAAGCACTTAAACACAGCAAATATATTCAAATCGTTAAAAATAGTCGATAAGTGACAAAAATTTAAGAGCACATCCAGATGCGTCCGTCTCGTAAGATAGCGTCAACCAGCTCTGTAATGGTCCATTTAATTATTGGCTATGTATGCCTTTCATTGAAGTGAAAAGAAGGAAAATAATGAATTATTGAATAAGTTTTTTCCTCCTTATGACAACGTCTCTTCGTCCTATCAGCTGAAAACGGAAGCAGATTTCTTTCGAAATTTCTTATGCAGAGCACACATGTCTTTGCTTTTGTTAGTGATGCAGCATTTTCTTCTCGCGGGACTTCATTTTTAAAGTGTTCGTATTGTGTGTGAAGGGCATGTTGAAATTATGGATAATAAGATTATTTAATAATTAGAAATTGGTCAAAAATTTACTGTACTTGGATATTTTTTATATTGTGAATACTTCATTTGCTTTATTCTTTGCCATGATGGACAAAACTTTTAAGTACCAAATCATTAATGGAATACATATTTACAATGAATGATAGTGAAAGTTACGATTACGAACGCAAAGCAAATATATCATGAATGGCATTATGGTATCATTTCTCATTGCAATAATTAATCTTCGTATAATTATTTCAAATGATGCAATGTACACGCACGCACACCTCTGGGATCATGCAGATTCTTACGTGTCTCCAAATCTATGCAAGACCAACTTTAAATGCCGTGTTGTGTATTTTGAAACCGTGTAAAAACGATGTCCAAATTGTAAATGCGCTGCATTATGCGAGAATTCGCATTCGCAACAAATCTCTCACGCCTGATAGATGGGAACGATCAGTAATAAAACGCGTTTATGGAAAGTATATGGCTCGGGTTAACGTACCTGCTGTATTGGCTAACCGCGGCCACCGCGTTCGCAAAGTGGGGCGTTCGAAGCCCACGAAAGGTGAGAGTGAAGGTTCAGTGAACGCGTTCAACACGAAGTGACTTCACTGCTCCCACGGACGAGAGACTGTAATTTGTGGTTCATCTAATTGGTCCATAAAATCCCTTATCTCCGATGTCTTGTTGTAGTACAATGAGATGGTGTTATTCGGGACGAAAGGGAAGGAAACGGCGAGTTTTCGGGAACGCTCTCAACTGTACATACGAATAACGTAGTACTTGACAGATAACCATTTAACATTCAATTTGATTTGTTAAGCGGAACTATTTGCATTTCTGTAGACTTTTATTACGTTTACGTGCTGGGGATGGGGAGCGATTTCATGTCATGGCGCTTCTGCCAATGAATTTATAATTGAGATGTTTATCAAAAAACAAAGTTAAAACATTTTCTGAACAATAAACAAAATCAACAATAAACACAACACAACAACGAACAATATACAATTCTCTTATTGGATAATGCAAAATATTACACTATATTATAAACTAAAAATCGACTAACTAATTTTTTACTTTTTGTGGTTTCTACTGAAGAATGTTAAAATTATGGATATTTTAAAATTACTATAATTCGTGTTATATTTTTCATTCGAAAATAAAACACCAACCAAATAAAAATATCGAGCTCAAAATATCGAAGTTAAAAACATCGAGTTCAATAAATGAATGTTAGATACATCGCTTTTGTACAAAATATCGATGTTTTGAAAACATGGACATCGATAGCGCATCCCTAAATATTACTGACTACACTCACGCCTGCTGCAATCAACAGTGCAAAGATTTCAGAAATATCGGAACAGAAGTAAGAATTTCTATAGAAATTATTTTATTATACTTGAAAAAAACTTATTTACAAAGTGAAACTATTTTCATTATATTCATTAGAGAAAGCGAACTCATTACTGTTGCTGTAGTATGCACTGATAAAAATATGAATACGAATGTGATGCAATGATGTAAATAAAATTATGTTAATAGGAACATTGACTTTAATTACACCGTATCTACATTTCCTCTCCAATAAATTGAAGGAAGGAGTACTAGTGAAATGTGCCACCAACCACAACACTAAAAATATGTTTTATGTAGAAAAGTGTTACAATTTTTAATGTTTATTGATTAAAATAAAAGTTGTGCACCTCATTTTTAATAATTTTTAGAATCTATATGAGTAAAGTTTTCCGCGAATTATTTTAATGACAGCGAATGATTGTAGTGCAACTTACGTGTACATAACATTTTTGATAACAAAATTGCAAACAAAACATGGAACTTGTTTTTGCAGTCATGTGCCTTGTTAAACTTTAAATGATGATGAACTCAAATCAGCGTGAACAGTATATGACGTTATTACACATAGTGATGAGATATTTAAAATAGTATAGTAAAAGTAAATTGAATTTGTAAACTGCCCGTTCTGGCGTCAAAATTTTCATTTCAGCTGTAGCTGTTAAGCAAGTACAAAAACTAATATATAAGCTTTAGCTGCACTTCTTTGCTGTCCCTTGAACGTGTTTCCCTACCTTGTATTGTAATGGAAAGGGAGAAAGTTTTAATTTCTTTGTTTCATGAACTTCATGAAAACATCTACTTACCCACGTAAGGATAATGACAATTTTATAATTTCAGGGATTAGATTTCTAATAACTGACCACTTACTTTCAGGAAACAAAACAGAATTAACTCACGATTCTTCCGCATGAAGCGGAGAGATAAACTCTTGAAAATTTAAAAGGGGGTTGGAAAACAAATAAAAGAATAATTTCTTCCGTGACGGGAACTATTTAGTTCTAGATTTATTCCGGGAAATGACTTGGAAGACTAAGCGGAACCTTGCGATGAAATCGCCCGAAAAAGAAGAATTGTACAATTGCTGAGGTAATTACTTACATGATGTGACAATCACTACAGCACTTCCTGAGTTCGCATTGCGTCGTCTTCACGAAACATTGCACAGGTACACCAGGCGAGGCTTACTGCGAACGCGGCAGAGTACGAAACAGGTCGGCAGATAACCCGGAACATCGCAATTTATTGCGTGTCCCGGCCGCTGCCCTGAGAACAGAACGATCTCCTTCATCCGCTCTCGGACAATGCTGCCGCCAGTGGCCGCGTCCGGAAGACGCAAAGAAGCCTTGCCGGTAAGAGGCTCTGGAGAACGGTCGTCAATTGGCAGTGTTTTGCCTCGCTCAAATGAATATTCCGACGGCCACTAGAGAGCTTCTGGCCGCTTTACATGTGAAATAACCTACACTCATCTTTACTCTCAATTGGAACAGTCTCCAGGCGTGTCCGTGCTGTTACGCAGGACATGGTGCCAAGCAATTCGAAGACAGCTCTGAATTTTTTTAGTTAGAAAGTTCTAGAATCACTAAGGATCGATTAATTATTCATGTTTCATAATATTATTTTAATTTCCAAAAAATACTTTTGGTATTAATAAAAAACATTGTGACCTGTATCACAAAGATGGGTAGAACGCTTAGCGACTTGGTGCATGTGTATTGCCTGTGTCGTCGCGAAGGGTGTTCGTATTGTTTCGCCACTTCGCTGATATGTTAGTGTCTCGAGTATGTTTTGATAAATATCTAACCACAATCATTGAAAATCACGGATTTGAGCTCTAACACGAAAAAATATGTCAAACTTCAATTGAATAATATTGTTTTTATGTAAATAAATATTTACTAGTGGCCAGCAGCAGCAGAAATTCTTCTAATGTGTGGTAAATCAAGTCCTGGATCAGCAAAAGTCGGCTGTACTAAAAAGAAACACGTGAAAATTAATGCTTCTTTCTTCCTAGTCGCATGAAGTCAATTGCGTCGTAAGTACTGAAGTTCTCTGAAGTTCTCTGTACTATTAACGGAATCCATGAGTAATTGTAAATTAACGTAAACCAATTGCAATTTCGAATCAAAGTTGAAACTTTTAATTATTTTTGGATTTGTTTTCGAGTTCTTGGAATCTAATGAAATTGTTGACACACCAATACGGCCAGAGGCCGCTTAGTTTTCCGCCAAATATAGGCGTATATTCGAAGTTCGTTATATTGATACTTACTGTATTTAATAAAGATTAGGAATGGTACAATTTTATTGTATATTTAGCAAATGAAATATAAATTGAACATTGTTTTTTAATTTACTATTTTAGTGGATGCCAACAGAATTAAAGTGCAGTGGCTTACATAGAGTTAGCCCTGATGTCATTTGACTTAATCGATTGTATGTGTATGGAGAACCAAAATGACGGATCAGAACAACATGTATATGGTTCTCAATGTGCCAGTAATCATTTTTCAGGTTTCTTTAAAAATTATATTTGTGTTAATTTGGAAGTAGATTAAAATAATGCTTGATTGCCATATTTTATGCTGAATTATTTTGGCCGATCGCACCATAGCACTTTTATCACATGTATTTTCTTCCGATCGTAGGGAAGAATTAGATATGAACCGCTTGCGGCAGAATTATGAAATATCAAACTTGAATAAAATACTTAGTAGCAGTAAAAAACGTAAATGAAAATAAAGAAGAAGAATGGAAAATAGGAAAAGCAATTTGAAGTAATTTAGATTCATGGAAAAAGTCTGAATATAGAAAATGTTTGAATGAAACCCATACCTGAACCAATTAAAATTATTTGCACAACCTCATTCACAACTTGACTTCTGTAAAATGCCAATTTCTAGCATTACCTAATTGTGTTATTACCTAGGAAACGAAATTTTTAAGTGAAGAAAACTGCAGTGCCATGTTATATTTGTAAACATGACATAATCACAGTACATAAAATATTGTAAGAGCATTATAACTTGATTTTTTTAATTGAAAGACGGAGTGAATAAATTCCCTTACATGATTTCGCTTCACTTTCGTAATGGGAATGGCTTTTGCTTGCCACTGAATAGTGAGGTGTCTCATCCATCTTTCCACTCTAATATTAATGGTCATATTTTTAATTATTATATCATATTGAAGTTTACTTGAGTCGAATAACAGTTTTGCAACGAGAATATCGTGATTCTCTCTTTATGAATACTTCTAATAACAGAAATACATAATATAAAGAGCACAGCGGCTTCGTACTCTGGTAATTGTACTGGCTTCTTGTACTGCCGCCTTTCACTAGCGTTTGCGTTTGCATTTGGTATGTCAATTATAAACGAGTTGAAGAAGTCCATGACTCTTAGCTCAGAGTGCACTCAAGAAGTGCAGAGTAACTTCTTAAGGCTGTCGTTGGCTCTGTCACAAAAATAAAACTAAACAATAGGAATGGATTAGGAATGAAAGTAACTTCCTTTTATAGTCTGAGAAAACTGTAAACAGTAGTTACTGGCATAATAGGATCATTAAAATTATTTTACTTTCTCAAAATAAATTATTAAGTGTTTATTTAAATTAATTTCTTCCCATTGCATACAACTCACTTCAATAAAAAAACACACCGATAACTGTAGTACTGCATCTTTGAGAAATTCATAATTCATGCAGTTTTCAGAATCAAACTTGTTATTGAAAACGTTAATCCAGAATGCCTCACGTTAGAAACCGCTTATTGGGAGATATTTAATCAAGCTTTCTCGCGGCTTTACTATCACATTGAGCTCATCACTGCTGACGAGAAAAGAGTTTTGAAATTCAACCCGGGTGCGAAAATGTCCCTCCCTCAATGTCTAGATACAACAGGTTGGAGGTCTCCATTATTGTGTGCAAACACCCGCCGAGGCGCAATCATCGACAGTAAGTAGCTTTCGCTAGTTTCAAAAAAGATGCTCGCCCGTCTCTCCGCGAGCGCCCTGGGAACGGCGCGATTTCTTCCGCCGCGCACACAATAGCCGCGTAAATCGCTGCCGCCGGAAGGCGGAAGGGGGCGCGGGCCGCGGGCCGCGGGCCGAAGGCGGAGGACGGTAACGGGCGGGCGGGGCGAGTGGGCGTGGAGAGTCCTTGCGCCACCGCGTCGCCCGTCCTCGCCGGGAGGCTGGCCCGGCCGCCGCGTCGCCGGCCCCTACACGCGCTGGCGCAGCTCCCACGGTTTTATGCAACTCGCTCGCGACGTCTGCGGCGCTGCGCACGGTAGGAGGACGCCCGGCGCGGCGGCCGAGCTGGCCAGCTCGTCCCGGGCGATGCGGCGCGCCGGCTTGTGCAACGACGATGGTGGCGGTGGGGGCGGCGGCGGCGGAGGCCGGTGCTCCGCTGTGCGGCCGCGAGAAACCGCCGCGGTAAAAAGTAAAGTATCGTCTCTGAGCGGCTGGCGAGAGCGGTGAGCGGGGGGCGTGGTAGCAGGAGCTGCGGAGGCGGCGGAGAAGGCAACGGCGAAGGTGGTGGTGCAGGAGACGCAGGAGGCAGCAGCAATAATGGCTAACGTGATTGCTGTTGACGGGACCGTATTGATATATTCAAGAGCCCTAAGCATAATTAAACCAAGGTGCTGCCCTAATAACGAAAGATAGAACCTTTAATGAATGTTTATTGTACCTTATCCTGCAAATGGAGCCTTATACTGTAGAGCTCTTAGAGCGTGCTACGTTTGCTAAATAGTATTAATCTACTCCTTTCTCTGGTATACTCGTAGTGGTGGTGAAGGTGGGAATGACGTCGGTGGTGGTGGTTCTGGAGGTGATGTGAGATCACAACAAATGTCATGGTGGCGATTATGGTTTAAAGGGAGAACACACGGAGAAGTAGAAAAGTCAGTGGATGAGCGATATATGGGTATACTGTAGGCGAACTAGAATCTTTGACCGAGTCGGTGAAAGAGCAACTAGTGTGCGTGCTTGAGATGGTTGGAGCGATTGTAATGATACCGGCAAAGGTGGCTCAGTCATCAACTAATATCATTGCAGTGCCTTTCACTGGGAGGTCCTAGGGTTCGTGTTCCGGCAGTGGCAGGCTTTTCGACTTTAGCTAGATAGTTCGGTTGAATTTAGCCGCTGTCTGGAGAAGAATTCTAGGGGTAGTCTGCTCTGATTGGTAGTTTTTCGTAGTTTTTCCATCCAACACCAGGAGAACGCCGGAGCAGTACCCTAACAAACGGGCTACATACCGCGCGCAATCTTTCCTTCCTCTTTCTTGTTCTGTCCCCACCCCTTACATACACACACACATACTTAAACGCACATGCACTACACTTCTACTCTTGTCGGGAGACCAGTCGGGAGCTTCGAACTTGTCCCTGCTGGAGCGGTGTACCGCTGTTGGACTTGGTTGGGGAAAATCCTCGGCAGCCGATGTAGGTCGGCGCCGGATCTCGCTATCCTGCGGGAAGATCACCGCCACCTCATACGATGAAAGCATGCATTTCTCTTACGGGACTAATGACCTTTGCATTTGACGCGTCCGTAATAACTAATCAATCAATCAAACGATTGCAATGGTGTAACGTCATTGACAAAGCCGGCATTGGCAAAACAACTCTCTCTGAAGGTCTTAACGTGATATTTAACCACTCGTGCAAACTATAAAAACAACAAATATTAACTAAAAAAACTTGAAAAACAAGTTAATTTACTTCAATTTTTCTTCTCGTCTTCAATATTTAAAATGAAAAATATTATTTTTTTTTGCTTCTTCGGGGTGTTTTTACTTTTATTTATCATTGATTACATTCCTGTATAGAATGTAAGACCTGACTAATGATGAATAGCTTGAAAGATTTCTCATAATCTTACACCCTATCAAGAGAAAGGAAATGGAATGGAGTGTAAGAAGAATCTTAAACTGTGATTGTATGTGATTTCCATTATTTATAAGTGATAACTTATCACATTGGACATGCTTAGTTATATATTTAAAATTTCTTATTATCGATTCAGAAAGTTACTCACTCGGTGAATCGATAATACGAGTAAAACTTTAAGATAGGTGTGATTTACGTCATCTGGCGTTGTACATCTAACGTTTAAAGAACATTAAAATCATTATTTTTATATAAAATTATTTGTTTTCTCAATACGTTGAAAGTGTAATTATTTAATGCAAGTAGGTAATAAGTATTCTATTTACTAATAGCTACGGTTGGCAATTTCACGTTTTGGCTCAAATCTTAGTGAAATGACCTGAAAATATTCTTTTCACTATTTTCAGTGTCAAGTTACGCCGAATGGTCGAACAGGTTGAAACTTTTTTGGATAAGATATTCGCATAACAGATGAAATAATATAATCGTCTATTATTCTAAATTTTCTCCAATTTTAAATTTATATTCTAGAAAGCATTTGCTAATTCCACTTAAACCCCTTTAAGTTAGAAAATTTCGATTCGACACATTCTTGAGACTTAATATTAATCGTTTCTGAGCATAAAAATGTCTCTTTCAAACTCGTATGAGTAGTACTTTTCGTTTTCTTCATCTTTAACCCCGTCTCCATATTATCCGACTAACTCATATTACCATCAAAAGTTTTTTGAGGTTTGAATGTGTTGAAATATCGTGTTTGTTTTGTATTTTTAAAAACAAATCATCTTTAACCGATTTTGTTATTGTATTAAATTTTGAGATTTAATCAATACCGAGCTGTGGTATTTTCTTAAACGTCAAGGATTTCTAATCAATATTCGACAAAGTCCCTCTGTTTATAAGTACTGTCAGAAAACGTTCAAGGTTTCGATTCTGCAATTAAAAATGAAGTAAATGTTTTGTTTATATTATTGTCTCCTGTGAGACAGATTGTATTCAATTCTGCGTTGTAGGTTGTACTGACTTACAAAATTGAAACTAGAATTTTTTTATTCCAGGGAATGAGCCTTATTACTGTGACATAATGTGTGCTTAATCTTCGTTAATAGTTTTCAAGAAATATTAATTATTTTTATTTTTTAAATAAAAAAAATTGCCGTTAACAGTAAAACAAATCTGTTACAAATTTGGGCCGCAACAGCGACTGTCTATGGGCAGCCGAGGGTTTGAGGTGGTGGTGGTGGTAGTGTACGCGGCTGAGTCGCACGCGGGGGGACGAGGGGCGGCGGGGGCGGCGGGGGTGGCGGGGGCGGCGCGGGGCGGAGGCGCTCGAGAAAGCGCCTGCCTTGAACTGCGCCGCGGCGCTGACCTTTCGCGGAGTGGATGCCGCCCGCCGACGCTGCCGACGCCGGGGAGAAAGGATCTCGCACTGACTAGGGGCTGCGTCCTCCCACCGCCTCAGCCCCGCCGCACCCGTTGCACCCGCCTGCTGCGAACCGTTGAGTGCTCGCGCCGCGACGAACAGTTCCACAGATGATTTAATTGACGTTTGCAACTAAGATGAGTTAGTAAGTGAACTAGTGTGTTCGGTCGCGCAAACTAATCATACCGTTATTCCCGTGCATGTTATATATCTCGAAAAAAACGGCAGTATTTCTCCCTCAAAGGAACGTGAGATGCACGCTGCGATACACGTCGCCTAGCTGGGGTTCTTTTACTGCGCGTATTTCAGCAGCAGGACACCGGGCGGGTCAAGATCTAAGCTCTCGACTGCTCTCTCGACATGTGTGGTAGTGTTGTGCATGGAAGTGTGTGTCGTGTGTGCCGTGTGTGTGTGTGTAAAGGGAGAGGTAGAGTCAAATATGAGGAAGGAAAGATAGCGTGGCCCGTTTGTTACGGCTCTGCTCCGGTATTTGCCTGGAGAAATGACGGAAAACTAATGATCATTGCAACCAGTCACCGGAATTCTCCTCCTGACAGTGATTGAATTCGTCCCAGCAATGTCGAAAATACAATTTGCGATCCCTAGAATCGGTTAAAGTTTTTGTACAGAAAACAGTTATCAAGATTAGCCACTTTAATATTAGAATGATGGAAGTGCTTCTAGCATTCCGTCTCTGAGATGGTTAATCTGTTTAAAGCACGTGGTTAACAATCTTAATTCACGGCAATTTTGCTGCTATTCTTTACCTCTTCCGCTGCTGCGTCGTCCCATATTCCCTACCTCGTAATCCACTTCTTCTTCTTCTTCTTCTTCTTCTTCTTCTTCTTCTTCTTTTTCTTCTTCTTCTTCTTCTTCTTCTTCTTCTCCTCATATTCCCTATATATTTTAACGCCAATGTTTTGTAATCATTCATCCCATTATCATCCTTATTTACTCAGCCAGCTTCATCACCATTCGGCTAAGCATTCGGGGAATTTGTGACTCCATACCTAGTCCTTGAAAGAATGAAAAAAATAGTGATAGAAATATTATATAGTCAAACGTTAGAGGTAAGTCTTCAGTTATTACTAAATTATGATGAAGGGAAAACAAATGTATTTTTTAAATATAACGATAATATAAAATAATATTTGATGAAAACGCTGTGATAATAATTACTACTCTCCATATTACTGCCAAATGCCCGGTAAAAATTTTGGCAGTGATTGAAATATGTGTGTTTTCGATATCACCGTAGCTTACAGTATTGTAGTGAATTGTTTTTAACTCATAGGTATTTTTAAAATGTATTTATAAGGTTTTGTTTAATACATCAATATGTATAGAAAAGCGGCATGACGCATTGACAATTGTACATATTCAGGACTGTGAGTTCTACAAGTATTTTTTTTAAATCCTTGAGAATGAGATCGATTTATAAATAACAACGAATTATGTATTAAAATATGTTTATGGATTTTTAAACATGTTTACATTTGTATTGGAATTATTGCTTTAGTTCTTCACAGTTCTCATCTCCAACTCTTCAGAGCGCAAATTCAGATTTCTGCCGTAATTCAGTCGCTCACGGGGCACATTTCAGTCTGGATACAGGAGCACCTCGTCTTTTGTTAGCGACCTCTCGTAGAAGCACAGTCAGAGCGACTTTCTCAAGTTCACGAGGCGCTGAAATGTCGATTGCGAGTGCCGGGACCCCTCAACGGGGCGAGGCTTCCGGTTCGTATCGCCCGCCCTCGCTTCACGCGAATGCTAATCGAATTCTTTTCTTGACCCCGCTAACTTGCTTTCCCCCGGCTTTGCTCTCTCGCGTTGGGCGCCTTCTTTTTCCTCGTGGGTGGAGATGCGACCTGTCTCCTCGATCCCCGCTCGTTTCGAATCGGGATAAATTTATGTGATTTTACTTGTAGAAGGTCACAATTACTCGATGTCTGTGAGAGTCTGGAAACTACAAGATTTCATAAATCAATAATGTTTTTCTGGATATTTAATTCAGGGTTATCCCTCAATGGTTGAATGTTTGAAGGCTATGTTAAACAAAATATCGATTCGTTTGCACCTTTCTCGGTTTGTGAGGATTATAACCAGAGTGTAAACTAACTTATCTTGCTTTAAATGCGCTTTTACTGGATGAAATATCGCATAGCATAAAATCGACGAAGATAATAATATTGCAATGTGAAATACATGAAATTTCTTCGCTAAAACTGACCGAGTCAGGTTGTAACCCGCTAACCCTCCATTACATGAGAGAATTCGGTTTACGACGTTTTTCCATTAATAGATTACCCGAAAAAAATTTACAAAACATTGTATAAGAGTTGAGACATATTGGAAACTTGGCTTGGTTTGCACAGGACCTTGAGTCATGTTCCTATACTTACGCGTTACATCAAAGCTGTGAGTTCGAATCCCGCCAACGGTATGGATGTTTTCAGTTGTTATGGCAGTGTGTACATTCCCAGTACACCATTCATCACCACTGGAGAGGAATTATTTCCTTAATTACCTTTCCTTCCCTGGTAAAAATTGTGGGAGTGATTGAGAACACATGCTCGTGACCTATAGATCACTGCATCTGTGGCATCTAGGTGTAAGCTGGCTCAGCTTTCGAGGGAACCACATCACACTGGAAATCGGACTAAGAACCGATGGGCTTAGCTGCTTCCAGGATGAGTATGTACGAGTACTTTAAACGTTAGGTGCTCACGAGCCACTTTGAAGCGGAGGATAGAGTGGCTGGTATGCAACTAAGATGGTTGTACTTCGAGTAAAGGACTCAGCCGTGGGCGGGGGACGTCTATTAGACATCAGAAAGTGTATAGATGTCAATCAGGAAAACCATATCGTGTAAACCATATACTTGTTTCTTTGTTAGTTATTTTTTCAAGTGCGAAGTGAAATGTTATTTCTGAGTTGGCTGTTCTCCATCAATAATGCAGCACTACGGTACGATTTAATCCTTTCTGTTTTTTTTCTGGTATTCCGGTTTTACGCAAGTATGTATTTTGTATGTTATGGTAAAATTATTGTGTTTCTCCTTTTGTACTTTTAATGCTTTTGGCATTTCGCCATTCTTGCAAGATTAAATTAAGATTAAGATTGTTTCTCATCAGTAGTATCTTTCTATATTGCCTAATTAATGGAAATGAAGCAAATGTACTTTACTAAAGGATTGGGAAAAAAACAGAGCTGTGTTAAATATTTATGCATGATGAAACTTGGCCGTCTATGCATTGAATAGCATATTTGTCAAAAGATGAGGAGGCTCTAATGAAAGGAGTGGAAATCGCGAGTGAAGGAAAGTAGTATTAGTATAAGTAAAATGAAATAGCGAAATGTTGTAGGTGATATCGTGCTCAAGGACGGGAAGTCGCCTAAGTATCATATCAAGGAGGATTTTTCTAGCCCCAGAGCGGACTCCTGCCTTATTAGGCTTATCCTCATGCGCTTCGAGAAGCACTAATGCTCCACCAGGTTGACAGCCCAATACGCCGGCAAAGGACACTCCCATGAGCGTTTTCCCCATTAGCCGTGGTAAGGCCACTCCGTCTGCTCAGCTACCAGCTACCAGCTTTTCAGACTTAACCAGAGCCACATTACTTACAATACGCTAGAGGAAACCAACGTCTCAATTACCCATTAGCATGGGGCAAACGACGAAGCCAAGGGCCTAAAAAAACAATACCATAGAAGAATTATTAGACAATTTTAGAAAATATGTGGTTCTTTATTGTCCGCTGTTTTAGGTTATATTAATCAAACATTAACTATGACTTCGGAAGTTTTTGTCTCAAAAAACATTATATGATCTCGTATTTCTGGACATACTATAGAAGAATATTATAATTTTAAAAAGACAATTTTTGCGCTGTAATGGTGATGATGAATGGCCAGTCACTATTGTTAAACTTTTCTGCATTCCCGTAAATAGGAAGGGTGCTTTTGAATTTGTCGCAAAGCTGAAATATTGCGACATTCTTAATAGATGCAGCTTTTTGTGAATATGATATGATCTGTGAAGATAAGCGTTCACTTAATGTACAATTTTTTGAAATCCTATTGAAGAAATTGATATGAGAAAGTATTCAGTTTGTAGCGAACGGGCTTTTAAAGTATAGATTAGACCAAAAAATTAAAAAAAATGAAATGGGCCGTATTATTCTCAATTATTCAAGGGTATACTTACACTTATGTGAATGTGCATATTGAAGGATAACATTGGCGCGGTAGAAGTGAAACTGGATAGAGGGGGACAAATCCGGCGTTCAAAGAAGTTTTTATAAATACATACATGGCTTATCGAACATGTGTATATTGGTAACCCACTGGAAAACTCATTTAATGCGGGAATTGCAATATTTTTTTTTTAATTCAGAGAACTTATTGAGAATAGTGATACTTGATGCTTCTCAGAAAGTTCAGTCGCGGAAATCCATCTCTTGAGTTAGCGAGTGGTTCTTCTATACGAAATACAAAAGATAGGAATCCAGCAGCATCTGATTGCGTCTAATTGCGTACACGTCAGATGTATATCTTTTGGGCGATGATGTATATCGTGCTTTCACTACTTCAGAATGACGAGAAAAAGGAAGAACGATGAGGTAGTAACATTTTCATTCTAGTGAAATGTAATGACCAACTTGCACTTATGAAGTGAGAAATTGAGGCAAAATAATTTATCAGTTGAAGCTATATACAAATATATCATTCTGGCCATTTGTATACTTGGCATTTGATACTGGGCTGATGGATTCATTGTCCTTCAGAGAGTGATTATTTATGCATTCATGATTTATGAGTATTGTTGAGTATATACAATTAACTCTGCACCTGGCCTTAAAGATAGAACATGGAAGAAACCACATGATAACGACAAGTAATCGACGAAGCAATCATTATTATTAATATTAATTCGCGTCGTCACTGACAAGGTAGCGTGTAAAATGTGATTCAATCTCGTAAATTCATTCCAGAAGCTCCCTCGAAAAAAGGAAACGAATCCCATTTCTTCGGACTGCTGCTTCGGACGTTGAGGACATTGCATCTTGAGAAACAGATAATGATTCGATATTTATACAAACAACTATCACTTTCCGAGACCATTCCGGCATTTTAGAAGATTACGCAACTAGAAGATTGGAAGCAAACCAGGGTCTTTCAACTCCCATACACCATGATGGAGACCATTACGGTGGTGCGCTCTCGTGCAGCACTTTCTTACAGGGACTAAAACACGAACTGCTGCCAACGATACTTACAACGTACGTGGCTGCTGCGTGAGTTCACGGGACGCAAGTAGGGGTGTATGTCATAAAAGATAGCGCCAATGATCACGCTTTTTCAGCGGTTTGGTATATGTATATTGTGAATAATTGAACATTTAAAAGACGCTTTTCCTATTTCTCACAAATTAGCCAATTTTTATGTTGGCGATCTTAATCTGCAGCTGTACGTGGCGACACTAGCGCTTCCTAGAACAGCACCCTTGAGCTTTGTCCCCGGTTTTGATGGAGAGTTCAAAGGCCCTGAAGCGAACTTGATTCAACGCTGGATTTGTCCCCCTCCATCCAGTTTCACTTCTACCACGCCAATTTTCTCCTTCACCGCAGCCCACACGATATCGCGATTCTAAATCTCTAGTAGCGGCCGTCGGCGCGATTACGGTGTCTGCTCGCGTGCAGGGGGTCCCGTCTTCCATTCGTGCCGCGGGCGGCGCCGCCGCCGCCGCCGCCGCCGCCGCCGCCGTCACCGCCGCCGTGGCCGAGACCTTCCCCAGTCGCTCTCGAGCGCTAACGCGCCGGGCGGCCGACCGCTCCGAGGTGGCCGTAGCGGCGGAGAGGGTGGGGAGGCAGGGGCGGGGGCGGCACGAGCGTGAAAGGAAACGCAGTGACTGGAAAAGGAAGCTCCTCTCCCGCGAGGAATCGACGCCTGGAGTGCGCCAAACCGCCCGACGCCTACGAGCAGTCATTGCCAGCTCACCGAGTAGCAGTTGTTTGATCAATGTTTCCGTTCATGTCAACTTCTGTGGTCATTAGTCCCGTGTATACAGAGATTTTTTGTCCCGGGAGCTGTAGTGATTCCGTCTCAGCTGGGTAGTGAAATCTGACTCGTAGGTTTGCGGGGAAATTCCTCCACTAGGTACCTCCACCATAAGGGCATCGCATAACCGGAATGAGCTCTAAGCTTCGGACTCGTATCTCGACATGTATGATAGTGCAGTGCGTGCACGTTTCTGTGCGCGTGAGAAAGGACAGAGGATAGAAAGAGGAAGAAAATAAAGCGCGCAGTCCGTGGCTCGTTTATTAGAGTACTGCTCCGGCATTCGTCTGGTATTGACTGGAGAAATCACCTAAAATAAGCGATCAGAGCAGCGGGCCGCTAGTTTACTAGCTAGTGTCGAAAATCCATCGCCGTCGTGACTCGAACCCTACGACCTCCTGGTCAGAAATGCTGCAAAGACAGCGGCAATGCTGGCTTTGAGCTGAACTTAGCCGGTGAGGGTAGGAGTCGTTCATCCCGCGGCAAATGCTGATGTTAATAAATTTTTTTGGTTAATGTTGATCCTAAGCCCTCCCTGAGAGTATACTGAGCAAAGGTGGGTGACTTGATTACTTGTTGTATGTATCTATGTAGCTTAAAAAGGGTAAAAACTAGTGGCATTGGAGAGAAGAGGGGAATATATATTGAATGAAGCCTTGTGAAGGGTCATTTAACATTTCCTCAAAGGAACAAGGGGAACGTGAATAATCCAATGGCGGTGGGGAACATTAACTGCGTCTTACAATCTACCTTTACGCAGAACATTTCTTAAAAGTTTTATGAAGTCCTGTACAATAATATTGTATTTATATTATAAAGAAAACATGAGATAACACATGGATGTGTTAATCTCGTCTATTAATACGTCGACGTTACAATACCCTCTCACTTTCTTATAACACAAATTTTTCTTTGCAATATAGTACATACATTATTCATTTTTACATACAAGTTCTTTACATGTACACATTAAATATATTTACATACTTGGGTTGATAACAAAAAATTAAACATTATTGAGGAACAGATTGATTTGTTTTATTGATATTTACATATTTATGATCATGGAGGCTTGGTATATCTTATGAATATCGTGAGCTTATTGCTTTTGGATTGCTTAAAATTATTGAAATACCTATAAATGCATTTATACATCAAAGAATAAATACACTTTAATGTGATATTTTAAATGTTCTAAAAAAATTAATGTTTATATCTGTGATTTATGTACATTATAGGAAATAATGGCATTAAATAACGCGTTGGCACACATTTGTATTTCAACGCGTCTAATGTTCTTGCAATGCTTCTTTAATTTCTAGCATACATTTTTAGCAAATGAATTTCTCCAAAATAATGTTTTTGTTGTTGTTGCTTTCGAAAATATAAGTGGCGTTTTCGAAAATACTATAAATATCTGAGGTTTTGAACGTTTCTTTTAGGCTACATTAGCAAAGCATGCGTTGGGTTTCGATTGACATTACAAATTATGAGTTCACTGGCGACTGGTGGGTTGCAAGTTGGGAAGGGAGGCATGTACATCTGAAGAAGCGCATACATTTGGTTTCTTGAGAATTTTTTTCTGAACGAGAACAAATTATAGCTATGTGTGCACGACCAATTGAGAAATAACGGGATTTTAATCCTTGTGTAAGACACCTTTCTTCATCCTTGTTAACGAAATATGCAAATTTTCTTATGAAAACAAAACAAAAAAAATTGAAATATATACACCAAACAAATCAATACTGTATGAAATTAGATATTAAAAAAATATTTTTAGCTTATTTTATAGACGCGGACTCAGCCAAACGAATCCCTAATATCAACACGAAGCTCCTATTTCCACAATCTCCACTCTACTGACGCAATATTCCGCGATAAGGCCCAATAAAAAAAACTATTGATCATTCGCTTCGAGGGTGGATGAATTTAAATTCGTCCTCAAAACTTGGCTGGTAGTATGCATAAATTAGAAGAGTTGATTTACGTGATTTACGTTCTGCATATTTTCCTGTGATTGATTATTTGAGGAGGGAGCCACCGACGCGTCCTTAAGGACCGGTTGCCACTGCACAAGTTTCATGGAAGATCCAAGTTGATTCATCCATGCATGTATGTCGATGTGGGACATTACATTTCGTGTTACAAGTCTGTATAATTACTGCTATTTTCAAGAACATCTAGACAATCAGTAAATATTCCCAGCTTTCTAATACTTTTCGTAAGCTAAAACACCATAATTCACGAAGCCAGCAGACGGCATATTCATGACACTACTAGCCTGCTCTTAGGTTTTTATACAAACATACGTAGCACTTTCTTCCTCGAGTTTTCCTCGGTTACTTAAGGTAAACACCTGGCCTCAGTGGCCATTTGTGAAGTAGTTTGAGAGTCCCTGAGGCAGTTAGAAAGTACAACCATAATTGTAAAATATGTAGCGACGATTTACTGCGTGATTTGAGTGAGGAATTGAACAGTTGACTCAATAGCAAAAAAATAATCTGTTATTATGGCTTACATTAATATATATTATTTTTTCTTATGGTGCTGGGTTTAGCAATATTTTATCCACAACAACAAAAGAAAAGTAGTGGTTCTTAAACACATGCCTTCTTGTATTATTGGTAACGGTTGCATTATATAATATTGCAACTACTATCCTTCAAACACTTCAACACTTGAAAATCTCTTAATCAAAGAAATGTAAGTTATTCAAAAAACATATCTTTAATTTTTTAATTCAAATATTTAAAGTAAAAACACTTTTTTCAGTGTGCTATGCTGTTTTATTAAAATAAAATAAACACTAATATTTATCGAGTCTGGCATTCGAAATTCAACGCTAGGGATATATCTCGTGGCATTCTCCGGCGCTATTTCACTGGATTCTACAATTGTCGAAATTCCAAGAATATATGTCATCAAGAAAAATCTCTATTGCGATATTATAACTGTAGTAAAGGGGGGAAAATAATATTTTTAAAGCGTATAGCCGAATAAATAGGTGGAAAGTGCTCCCAAACCAAATCGATAATCGAAACTATTATAAAAGAGAATAAAAAAATGTCGTAGATTACCAATAACTCAGCATCCTAGGGTAATCTGTCAATACAATGAGAATCGTGTTTTTCATATTTTATTTCTTACTCGTCTTTAATGCGTGTATCAGGCTGAAAAAATGGAGAGACGGAGAAAAATAGTTGAATTTGAAGGTATTTTTGTTAACCAATTATGACACCAAATTCAAATAGAAAAAAAAAAGAAATTTGAATCATCGTTTTCGAGAAAATTTTGAAAATGTCTTAGGGGATTCATGTAAATTACTCCAAAAATTAAAATATTCGTTTCAAATTCGTTTCAAATCAATTCAGTTTTGGCGCTATTCTTGTTCACAGGCACTCGTACGGACCACAGATGATCTGATAAAAACCGCTGTTTTGGTTTCGAGGGCTCACAAAACGTTTTTGTGTCTAAAATTCGCCTTTTGCTCTTCAATATTCAATAAATTCAGAACCAAGAAATATTTTCTTCTTAATGCTGTAAATTCCGAAATAATTTATAATTATTAATTTTCTATATGTCTATTGAGTGAGTATTTCTGTAAACTAAATCTTAAGATTGTTTATATTGAAACAATGTAATATATATTTTATATTATGTTATTCACTTTCCTATTATTATACTCTTTTGAAAAAGAAAAATATATTAACTTATTTCTGTAAACGAAATATTATTATCATCGTGAAATGAAATTATCTTCTAATGATTTTCATTTCATCATAGCAAAATTATGTAATTTTTTCTTCCAGATTCATCTGAAATTAGTCCAGTAATAGCATTCCAGTGAAATCCGAAATCTGCAGCTTGCATTTTCAAGGGATACTTAACTATTTTATACGTCTATGAATATTGTAGACATTAAAATAATCCTAAAGAATTGTGATAATACATTGACAAATTTTCAATATTATTTACAAATAAACAATTGGGATGGAGAGTCGAGGAGGGAGAGGACAAATTGAATTTTAACATATATTGCATCGCAATTGGTGGTGGCAGAAGTACTGGCACCAACTGAATGTTGAGATCACCTCCCTTGTTGCCTCGTTAACCCCTTCGTTTCTCACATTAGCAACGTATGTATATCACCGAAGCATATATTAAAACTTTGCAAAACATGAAGATGGAATAGGTTTTCTTTCATTACTTGGTCCAATATAGAGAAGAAAGTCTCGATATGACTAATTTTTAAAGGAAAAAGAAAGAAACACAACTTGCTATTTGGACTCATGACTGAAATTTAGGACAACTTACTTGCAAATCTTTCAATTTCACGTTCTCTTCTCTTTTCCTAGAACGTGAGAGAGTAATGTTACGTTGTAGAAGGCACACTGCAGTAATACTAATCTTTTATTCCATTATTTCACTTTCCAATTGGTGGGGGGCAGAGGTTACGCTTTTCGCTTTCGTGTTTCGTTACGAAGACTTTTTTTCATTATTTTCGTGATAAGTATATATATATATATATATATATATATATATATATATATATATATATATATATATATATATATATATATATATATATATATATATGATAATATTTTTAAAAATCCATTTTAAGTTTGGTATTGTGAGTTTTGTTCCACTCACCATAATGAACACGTAATTTGGGTAAACTTATTTCAACATAGTGACGCTAAATAATATTATTGTTCACACTTTAAAAACTTTCTCATCATTTGCGAAAAATTTGTGAGAATCATGAGCCGCATCTAAAACCAAGTAGAGAGGGAAAGGGCAGATTATAAATATCACAACATGTTTCTCAATAAGTTTACTGTTTACTAAGTCTACTAAGATTATTGGAACGTCAATAAGTGTACTTATTGGAAATTAGAGAAGTTTCTCATTTTTACGAAATGTGTATAACAACTATGAGATACATAGTGGCGTCCGCGAAATAAGCATCCATTTGATTTATCCTAATAGATTTCAAAATCCGCCAGTGCATGATTTAGTGATAACTTACAATTTCTGCCGTTCATGTATGGACATTACACGGACGTACAACTGCACTTGCAAAGGCTCAGTAACATTTATCCTGTGGCAAGTGTATGTGACTCCTGAAGTGATCAGCATTATGCTGAATCCAATGGTTATCGCCCAGGGTTGCTAGTCCTGGGGGATGGAAGATGGAGTGACGATGACAATGAAGGATGAATGGACGATACACACATAGGGACATACACAAACACACGCATGTCTGACGCTATTCTGACGCTGTGGTTCGCACGTTGTAGTAATATTACAGCGATGTACCAACGTGTGTGTTATTGTTTGGTAGATGGTGTCAGTTACACTCTTTAGACTTAGAAAGTGTTCAGAGTAACGGGAATTACTTAGAGAAAGGCATTGTAAAAATGTTATACGAATAATATTATGTATACTTTTATGTTTTGTTGTTCTGAAACCATGTATTAGTTGGATAATACTTTATCTAAAAATTGGGACAGGGTTTCTTCAAAGAAATGCAATTCATTTTGTATTATACTCTGGTAATAACAATATGTTATCACGATTTGCTTGGAGATTCAAGAGAGCACTTGGCGATTCAAGAGAGACGGGTACTGCTGCACAACAAAGACCCAGCTGACCATCAGTGGGTCGTTCTGGGCATTAACTACCCATCCCTTTCACTTCTGTCCTCTTCGCCGTGCATGTTCGCGCGTTTCTTGCCTTAACGGTGCGAGCCGGTAGGTTGTTCCACAAATTCCGCGTTTCGTCGACTCGTCAGGTCATTACTCCTCCAGCGGAGTGCGTAACCGTGTGAGTGCCGCGCGTGAACTGCCTGGGGCACTGTTACGCAGAAACGCGGGCACTAATGTCGGTCCAGGAGGCAGTACGAAAGTTTCTAGTCTGAACGGGCGGGCTGTATTTAGCTCAGAGCCAGCATGGCCTTTGACTCTGTAGTGGCTCTGACCGGGAGGTCCTAGGGTTTGCAACCCGATGGTAGCGGATTGTCGACACTCGCTCGCGAGGTCGAAGTCAACGACTGTCTGAAGGGAAATTGTAGCAGCCGGCGAAAATACTTTTGTGAGCGACAGTTATCTTGACAATGGCCATTCACTGTGTATGTTCGTTACAGTCAAAAAGTTACGTTTGGGTCAAACTCTCACTATTATACTTACATTAATTATAAAAAAAATGCTTTTCAAATTCTCTTTTTAGAGATTCAGTAAATCATGGTAAGTCATAGGAGACATTTAAATATATACTTCGTTCTGTTATTTGATGTTAAGATAGGCGTCAAAGTTGACATTTCAATTTATTATTTATTTTACCGAAAAAGTTTGGTAATTTTTTTTTCATAATGGTCTCGTGTATTGAGACTGACCCGAAAACATCCCTGTAGGCAATGCCCCTCATGAAATGGAGTACCACTCATAAATAAATCACCTACAACCTATGCGTGAGTATCTGAAATGCTGGAATACAAGTTGTTGACTATACTTGGGAATCGAATGAAACTACGGATCTCGTTACTTGGTTAAACACCCGCACGTACTGCATTCATCATTTCAAAAACAGAAGAAAGTTTACGAAGATTCATATCTTTGTGGGAAGAACAGTGTTAGCTAGTGCCTTGTCTAGTCTTTTGAGTTATGGTGCCAATTTGTGTTTCAGTTATCGTACCGAACATTGGAAATTATTCTCCGCTAAACATTACTCACCAATTTAAACCTCAAAAGGAGTTATTTTTACAAAACGATGAAATAGCGTCGGAATGGTGTTGAAATGTGTGAGTGCTGTTCCTGCTGTGGCACTGACGAGAGTAGATTGATCACGAGTATATATGTAAACGTGATGAGTCTCTTTGTAGACTATCAAATTTGCTCCGCTATGAGGGAGGAAAGAAAAAAAAAATGGCAACACGAAACGTGATCAAATGTCCCAATGTCCATGTATTTGTTACTGGATTGAGATCCTTACGACTTATTAGAGTGCAACAATAGAAATTTGGGAGTATACCGTTTCTTCCATAACGATGACGAAACGCTGGCACTGTGCGGGCGCTGTGGCACTCGGCGCCGTCGCCTTTCTCTCTGGGGCCTGGGCACCGAGGGCCGGCGCATCATTGCGCGGGGAATAGCATCGTGCGGAGGCGGAGACGGCGGCAGGAAGACGGGTGGTTGGGCCGGCGCAGGGTCGGCCGGGAACGAAAGTGTCCAGCGGGCCCGGGCTGGGAGGGGCAGCGGCGGCCGCGGAGCTCCGACCAGCAACGCGCGCCTGGGGAATGGCACCGACGCCCTGCCTTCGCCAACAGTCGGCTTCCGCCGCGTTTCGAATTCACGGCGGCAAGCGGTACAATCGCGAAATCTCAGAACTGCGGGGAATGGATGTGTCAGAGTCACTCTCTGGATGCTGTAATTGACAGGAAGGTCTTTTGACTCGTTAAATTGAAGGACGAGTGAAGATGGGAATGGGGTGGAGGAAACATATAAATGCAAAAACCGACTACCAGCTAATTAATTTCCTTATCCAATGCGTTAAAGAAAATTTAGTCCATCATTAAATTGCTGCATGTGTAAGAATTAAATTGTCGGATGCACATTTCGTTGTGAATTCTCAAATATATGTAGACGTGGGTAACAACAATAACAGGATGGAGTTGTATGAATATTTACATTTCATTATTCATCGTTATGTCCATTTATCCCACACACATTTGATTACGTTCTTATTTTATTTCATTGGGTTAAACGATTTGTAAAAGTATGTAAATACCAATGATTGTTCTTAAAAGGATGTGAATAATTTTTCACATAATGGTTCCGACTAATTCGTGGTGATAAACATTTATTTGCTTTCTTGGTGAGAAGAACCTTCAAGAAGGAATAGAAAGCATCGATTCTAAATAGGAGATGTCTTTATCAGCAACTTTGTAGGTCAGTGTGCTCTTTTTTAATTGCGAGAGTTTGAAATAGAGTAACGTAACGTTTGGTGACCTACAATCTGGAGAATCTGATACAAAAGTAGCCATTTCGTTTAATGAGTCTGGCAGACAGCCACAGTACTCGTAGGCGATATCACGTGATGGAAATTGCTATAGACAGTGCCAAAATGAGGAAAATGGTGTCACTCAATAAACCGTGAATTGCCGAGCAATATAAGATTCTAATCATGGAATCAATTTCATATTCCGTTACAGGCATTATTTCTACGATATACTTTGTCTACGAGATGCACTGCTTCACATATGAGATGGCTATTAATCAAAACGAGAATTATTGTTGCTGGCATTGTTCAAAAGTAATTGTAAGTGCAGGAGGTCTAGATTTCTTATATATTCTTCCAACCACTGTAGACTAACCATAGCACTTGTGGTTTATTTAGGGTCGAACTTTTACATATATGATTCGTAAAGGGCAATTTCTATGAAGTTGGCTTGTGTTGTATTTATGTAATCTGTTGTAAGAATGTCAATGTACATTTTCCCCCAAAATCTAATCTTTAATTTTTTAATTATAATTCAGAAATAAACCTAATGATAAACCTTATAAATAAACTTTTATAATTAAGAATATTTTTGAACGTTGGTTTGGAATTGATAGTTACTATTGTAGAGTAGTGAGCCTCCAATGATAAGAATTAAACGGCGATCATCCCGGTTCGGATAAGCAGGATTTTGGATGATAGGATAAAGCTCAGAACTGAAGAAAAATATGTCAGTTATTGAAGAAAGATTAATTAAAATTAATTGATGAAATTAACTTTAACAAACATATGGTACCAAAAACGAAAAACTGTGAAGATTTAAGAAAAAAAGAAAGCCTAAATTAATGTTATGAATGAAGGTTGATTGCACACATCTGTAAAAAGTGTATGAAACAAATTTGTACAACAAATTAGTAGATATTTGTTTTTAGTCGATTTTAGTAGATAAGAGAACATTAACACTCGTACAAGCATTAATTTATTAATAACACATATTGCGACACGTTTGACATTTTTTAATATTTCCCGTAAGCCGATTATCGTACTTCCAGAATTGTATGACTGGATATGGGATAATAGGAGCTCTGATATTGATGCCGACAACTTATGTGTGTTGCTGCTTTTCTTATTCGACTTGGCAATTACGATGTTTCCGTTTTCTCATCCTTAACATTTCTCATTTGTTTTGTTGTTGCCCTTGTATGTCTTTCATTTAGTTTGTTCTCCATGTAGCATACCTACACTCCACTGGGTGTATACGTAGTAACGGGTTTCTTCAAAAACATCGTATTACGGAACGCAAGTAGTTATTTCTTAGATGCATTACTTGAAGTGCGTACTAGAAGGATGCAGTTCGCCAGGTGTGTCCCTTTTACTTGGAATTCTTTTCGCTCCTCTTTCGAAACATTGCTACAAAAACTTTCGACGCTAGACGGGCGCTAACTTTCCTCTCTCGCTTCGTCCGTGATACCAGGAAAGACCAGCAAAGATAGCGTCTCCTCGCTACCTTTTCTCGATTTCACTGCACCGTCGCCAACGCACTTCACAGCGGATCCCACGATCGTACCTACTTTATCTCGTACCTTGACCCGGGATGCGAATCTTGATTGGGCGCACTAAGTTGCGTTTAACATACCATGTCCGATTTGCGAGATCTGTTGTCTTGAAGAATAGGGCTTTTCTCATTGCTTTCTCTTGAAGGTCAAATATAATTACTCTTGGCATCATGAGGAGTCTGGAATGCATGGCTAGTATGTACTTTGTTCATGGCTCTTTTTATTCCCGTCATCATGCATTCATGAAATTTATTGAGGAGACAGTCGTCTGCAGAAGACTTGTTGACGGGAATAAGCGAGGAACTCTGTGTCCCAGAATACACGTGTATGTTTAGGCGTAAATTACACTCATTAAAACATTTCAAGTTTATGACATTGTTTAGAATGATTTTAAGATGATTAAAATAATAGCGTAAATATTTTTTTTTATTGTATGACTAGTTAAAAAAAATACCTATCCGGATTTTGTAGTCTTGGGACATTTCCTAACGTATAAAAATACTTTTTTTCTCAACAACTTCGAAAATTATAAATTGCATTATTGCGAATTCCAACTATTGGTTGTCAACCAAAACATTTAATGAATACATTACCTCGAAAACAAGTGTAAACTTATGTGGCGCATCTTCCTTCTTGCATGACCCACTTCCTCTTATTTGTAGTTTATTTGAAATTTCCACTTCGTTTCGTTGAGAGTGGGGACCTATATTAGGAGTTGGAAGATTAAGATATCACTCGTGCCATTTTACTGCACTTAAAATTAATGCGCTTCTACAAATATTCTCTTTTTGACGTTCTCGTGAGGTCTGATGCGGATGTGGTTATAAATTAGAACAGCTACGAAGATTTAGAGAGTTGTATTCAGTGCAATGCAACTTCTGAAACGTATATAAGAAAGAAATGATTGCTAGATTACAGAGGAATTGCCAGATAAAAAAGTCAAATATTTTTCTGCAAATGAAATCGCCTACAACAACCGATCATAACATGGCTATAACAGCAGACTTCCTTGGTAGTACAGCATTGCTGGACAGTTCGTTACGCAAGTGTACACGCTGCAACTGGTAATAACACCGGTCAGTCATCCTGTTCAGGATGAAAGGCATCATACGTGTGCTATCCAACACAAACAAGTTCTGTTAAACGCACTGGATACTTTCACACATCCTTACATTGATAAGAATAAGCTTGGAACATTCGAAGGAATAGTCGTAAATAAATATGTGAACTTGTGAAAGTGGAACTACGTTGTCCAAAAACATATAATATTTGCGCTTCATCAAGACAACTTCCCATCAACTGTAAAAACATGTACAATTACAGAGGTATAGTGAGAAAGAGAAAGGAAGGCCTTGTGAGGAAGATAGTCGTCGTCAGCAATGTGGCCACAGAAGTTGACCAACGGAGAGTTAAAACGTGGAACAATTTTGCTGAAGGGTGAATATCAAAAACGGGGCCGCAAAGCGAAAACGCGGAGCAAAGGCGACTGATAATGAAGATTGCAAAGGTTCACCTTAGCCAGTTCGCCCTTTCATGTAGTGAAATACAAGAAGGCACTTTTGCATCCATGTTGTACAGGCGTCCCAGGCGGACATGTCATAAATTAATTGCGACCGCACACTTTCCTCCACCACCCAGCTGCAAGCGGCGACTGCAGCGCGCGTGGACAGCGTGTTGCGCAAGCGCCTGCCTTGCAACCGGGACTCACGCCGGTCAATCATCCGGTCCGTGCGGCGAAGGGGGGGGGGGGGAGCGGCGACGGGAAGTGCGCCTGCGTCGCGCGTCCGGTTCGACTGCTCCAGATAACGAGAAGCGCGCCCTGCCCTGCCCCGCCCTCCGCCTTCTTCCTCTTCCTCCGCCCCGGGGAGACGCGCCGGTTTGCTACGAATGCTAGCATTTTAAGCAGGACATTTTAAAAAGGGCATGGTTTGAAAATGTAGGGGTGTGATACAATTTAACGTCTTAATTTACTTCAAGAAGAACATATCAGGTATGTTGGTTCATGTTTGGAAGATTTTTGTATTAATGAAATATATGCAGACATATATTATAATTATATGTGTACATTTAAGGGACTAGTGGAATATATTATACACAATAAGTCATTTCAAATGGTGAAAATACCAACATGTTTATCATAAAATTACCAATGAATAATATCTTTACCATTCTCTCCAACAAGTTTTCGTCCAGTTTCGTTGATTCTTTGAGCAAATGCAAAGATGGTCATTTGTTTTGCTTCTGAACATAATGTAGCTTCACGATGTACACGTTTTATGGAGCTCTCCATTCGCTAGTAGTAGTAGTAGGAGTAGCGCCGGGGATATGGGTTATTATTTTGTTAACAATTCTAAAAAGTCTAATCTGTTGTTCGTTTACTGATGCAAATATTTTTTCTATATCTCGGGGGCGAAAATGTCTAGGTTTCAAATGTTGCTAACCTTGCATTATGGGTACATATATTCATCATTCAACTGCTTATGGTTAAATGACACTGAAGAGATTCTAGAACTGAAGAAAACGAGCGCAGATTGTACTTCTTTCCTACACGCCACGCACATTTTACATTGTTCAACGACGAAAATAAAGTAATATAAATCAAATCAAATCAAAAATTAATGTTTAGCCTCAGAAGCTTCGATTCGCATAGATGGTGATTTTGGTATTTTTCGATTTCGTCGCAGCCTGTTTGTCACACCAATTTAACGAGCATTTCCAAGACTGGAAGTGCTGTTGTAGTCTCGGAAGGATATTTGTGAACAGCAAGTGCGCTGGAATTCTGCTGGCCGACTGCGATCACTGCGACTTTGCTAACACAACTTACGGTTACATACCAAATTCACACTAAAATAATACAACCTTTCCACAATTGTTTTTAGTTTCCATCAGACCCTAAAAGTTTGTTCATTTCAACTTTGTGATTCACTTATTAGCTCAAATCTTTAAAGCCAACACCACGTGAAGACTGTAAACGATTGTCGGAATGCTGTGATATTTTAATGCAAATTTGCTATGTAACAATAAATTGTGAACTGGTTTGAGATGCAGATGTTCGTTAATGCAATAATATTGTAGTTCGTATTACTTATCTAACGTATTGTTTATACGTTTCATTGAGACGATTGAGTTAGGTTTCTGGTTTCAACTTCTAAACGTTAGAGCAATCATCAGAACCTAACAACGGGTGATATTTCGCTCACTTCTTCGATATTGGTTTCTCACATTCAACTAAAAATCGAAATTATTTTATAATTGCATTGATATTCAACCAATATAAGTTACCGATGCGAATATAATTTAATAAATGTTTCAAATGTGTAATTATATAAAAGAGATAAGAATTTACTTACTATTTATTTTATTTAATACGTTAATCACATATTATAGCGTGTTAATAAACAACACGGTGCCCGGAGAATCCGTTGACACGCCCAATTTGAGATATCCTCGGTAAAACCTAGGCAAGTGGTCACCCTACGCGTTGCGCCCTACCCGCTGATGCAGCCCGCACGGAAGTGCCACCCTTACGCGCGGTGAAAATAGAGATGTCTCAGAATAAATAACAAAAGCGTCCAAGGCATGTAGGGGATCAACAATGAACTCTTTTTCCCAAATAACAAACAATGGAAAATTTCATGTAAAGAAGTTACACTGGTGACATTTGCTCCTCATTGTTAGGCAACTCATTACGTTTTGGTGTTCGGCAGGTTCTCGTAATCTCGTTAATTGCCTTACAATGTGACCTGTCAATCACCTGTGTATGAAGTGTTCTCTACCGATTAAGGGCATTGTTTTCAATTCCATACCCATGCTACTAATGATGAGCAAGGGAAAATTATGGGGAAATTAAGATTGCTAGGACGTGGTGCGGTATTTAAGATTGCCTCCGGTATCCACCTAGAATTAACTGGAGGAATCCACGGAAACGGCTGATCAGAGCAGCCGGGGTTCTCGTCCATGCGGTGGCATTGTTAAAAGCAGTTATGTTGCTTCCACCATTGGCGGAATTCAAATGTTGAAATTTCCCGTCCATTAAATTTCTTTTCTAGACTCAGAAGAACACGTGCACACTGCAAATCGCGGTGGAGATACGACTACAATCATTTCAGACGGGGAGAGTTACCTTGTACATCATGACGTTGTTGTTGTTGCTGCTGCTGCTGCTGCTGTTGTTTGTAATGTCTGGGCTAATGACCTATTGACTGTCCCCCTAAACGAAGCACATTGTTATGTATTTATTTTGTTTCCACACAACGGTATCAGTCATATTTACCCTCTTCTTTCTTATCAGTAATGCGAAATGCTTGACCTCATCATTCTGGATTTCAGTGCATTTACTCAATGCTCTCATGTCCACGTCCCTCAAACGCCAGCGCCCCTCACATACCAACGTCTCACACTCCAGGTGTGCGTTCACGCTGCCAGGGCAGACCTAACCACGCCCGTAAATTCTTTTGCTTTAAATTTCCCATGCTGTACACATTTCACGGACGAAGTAAAAAAGCGACGTGTGCAGAATGTGTGAAACAAACTTCGCGACCGGTGGAACGAAGCTGAGTGAAGCGCGTGCGCCAGCCCTTACTGTCGCGATTTCAGTTGATGCCGGCATTTGATACGTAACTATTATTAAACAACAAATACTACTAAGATATCAGCACCAACAGCATTCGATCTCAATTAAAAATAAACCAGCATCCAAACTATTTAGCTCTGAACAGTGACGATACAGTCCGACTGAAGAGACGCCGTATTGAGGTTAAAGCAGCAGTGGCATAATTAGATAAAATGACACCTAGTGTAAGTCTTTTCCAATGCTCTTCTCAACATGGAAAACTAAGCAAGCATTATTTCGTATTATTGACTTGTAATGAAGAGAGAACGTTGTGATATGCGAAGGAAGGAACCAACGCTCTGGTCTACGTTCTGTGTATTCGAAAGTTAAGTAATCCAGTAATTCATGTGTTTCAGTTCAACACTCCCCAATTTCTGTACTTCATTGGGGGATTAGCTTGTAAGAGAATCTCATTCCTTGTTCTCATTCTCCCACTTACAGGCGTGTGCAAATTATTAGAATAATTTATGAATTTGGTGTTTTCCCTTATTTAGTAAAAATATCTTTATCCGAGTGGTTTACATCTGACGATGTTTCTCGGTATCCATTACCTCTTCCTCTGTCAGATTTCTAGTTGCCATCGCAGTCAGTATTCCTTGTTTCCATGGGGTTGATGGTCTGCCCCGTCGTCTTCTGTGCGGAGGTATCCATTCATATACTTGTTCGGGCCACCTTAATTCTGGTATTCTGAGCAGATGTTCGTACCACTGAAGGTGTTTTCGTTCTACAGTATCTATTATATCCATTTGAATTTCCATTTTCTATTTTATTTCTTCATTGCATATGTGGTGTAAACGAGATATTTTGCAACTTTGTCTCAAAAATCCATTTGAATCGTCAATAATCTCCTTTTGTTTTTTGGGGTTAGTTCCCATACTTCCGAGCCATATGTGACAATACTTTCTGTACATATTTACTGAATAAACATAAAGTACTGTATATATTTTTCTTTGTTTTCTTTGATAACTGGGAGTTCCACAGAATTGGATTTAGCACATTAATGACCCGTTTCCCTTGATTTATCATATTATATATATATATATATATATATATATATATATATATATATATATATATATTGTGACGTACCTGGTTGTCGGTACTTTCCACTGCAAATCTAAAGGTTATGAAGGACGGGTGTCTTGCTCGTGAATGGGTTTTCTGAGGGACTCGATAATACATTGGTAAATCAAAGTAGTAAATTAGTATAAACACAAATACAATTTATTCATGAATCAACGTCTAATACACCTGATCACATACATAAAACCTCGATGACTTGGTACCAAGATTCTAGTTACCATACAATATTATCATACCTGGGGCCCCAGTAATAATTCGACTGTTGTGGCTGCTCGCCCACGGCGACGGCGACCGTTGACCTTCACCGCGGCTCGGCGTCCCCGGGCGGTTGATGCCGCAGACACGTGCCTCGCTGGTCTGCAGAGGCGGCGACGAGAATCCCTCGGCCGCAACCTCGGATGTTTCCGCATTCGCTCCCACACGCGCAATCACAGCATCTCGTAGTTGTCCATTGCGTTCACACCATGCACTCGAATTATATTACTGCCCCCTTTCTCGGTTCTGTTCGGCTTCCCTCTCGCAACCGCTGTATACGTGATCACACTTCGTACCGACGTTCATTACGCCATGCACTGTTCTATAAATTACCGGCTTCTAATCAGCGATTAGACAAATCTAACACTGTTGAACGTCTTCCGTCTTTGATAATGTCCTGCTCTGCTTACAGTTAACCATCTTTTTCCGGCCACTTTCTTACACACGCTCTCAGCAACTGTCCTCAACGGCTGTCTCCCGGCCACTCTCCTCGGCCGCCACCCGGCAACTGCTTCAACCGTCGCGCTCGACTTGTAACGGCCGAAATCCCCCCCTCTCTCGCTAGGCCACGGCGGCGTCAACGTTCACTCTTCCCCCACCGTTTGTCCTCGCACCTGCCGCTATGCCGCGCGGTTCAAAATGAGTAGTAATTATACTCCTGTACTTCTTGACTTTAATTACGTATGGAAACGCTTCCGCGTTTCAATATATATATATATATATATATATATATATATATATATATATATTGAAATGCTAATGATATATATATGATAATGATATATATATATATATATATATATATATATATATATATATATATATATATATATATATCATTATTACTTGTGCCCTCTTTTGCAACTGTGAAGCCCAAATATTTAAAATTATCACATAATTGTATTTTATCATTCCCAAAGTGCAGATCGTTTCCATATTCTCCTGTTACCATATACTTCGTTTTGGACACATTTATTTGCAGTCCTCATATTTCAAATTCCTGTGTAACTTTTCTAAACATATAGTTCTGGTCATCCTCAGCCATGATGACTAGATCATCTGCGAAAAGTTGAACATCCAGTGTTGATTCTCCAATTTGCATTCCAACCACACTGCATTTCCTCCTCCATTCTCTCAAAGCTTCGGCAATGAACATGTTAAAAAGAGTTCGGGACATACAGCACCCCTGTCTTAATCCTTTAGAAATTATTATATCATATGATACTTGTACGTTTGCTTTCACAACACCTTTACTGTCTTTATACATTTTCTTAATAGTGTTAACTAATTTAAAATTACATTTTTGTTCTAAAATTTTAAGAAATCTGCTAATGGGAATACTGTCATATGCTTTTTGGAGGTCGACAAACAATAAATGATAATCTCTTCCACGGGATTTCCTTTTTTCTAAAATTTGTTGGATGCAGAAAATGTTATCTACTCATGAACGGCCAGCCGTAAAACCACTTTGTTCTTCCAGATTTTCTATCCCTGACTCTATTCTTCCTTTAATTATTCGCCCGTACAGTCTACTAATTGAACTTGTGACACTAATGCCTCTATAGTTTTCACATATTCCTTTTTTGGTTTTTTTATAAATTGGTATAATTTCTGCTTTTTTCCATTCTTGAGGAATTTATTCTTGATCAAGGAGACATTTATTAAATAGGTTTACAATAATTTCTTTCATTTGATCCGGAGATTGTTTTAACAGTTCAACAGGTACCCCTCCTGGGCCTGGGGATCTATTATTTTTCATCCCCTTCAGAGCGTTGTTTAGTTCTTTTAGAGTTATTGGGATGTCATCCTGTATTTGTACATTATCTGCATTATAACTGATGTACTTGTATTCTGTTCTATCCTCTCTCAGAAGTTCTTGGAAACATCCTGCCCACTGTTTAATAGTGATTGGTGACATTCTGTATTTACATGACACATCTGATTTTAGTTATTTTATTGCTTTCCATTCCTCTCTAGACCTATTGCGTCCCATTAACCTATTTACGTCAGAGCATTTTATATCCCAAGCCTGTGTCTTAGCTCTTGCTATTGCACTTTTTAACTCTTCTATTTCATGTACTTGCAATTTAATTGCCAATTTAAATTTATATAGGAAACTAGTCGAGTAATTTTGTAAGCTATCCAACTGATATATTTTTGGGTTACATGGAGAATAAGTTTCTGGTAGTTTGATCTTTTGGAAGTTCGGTTTGTGAAAAAATAAATCAGAGCTCTAACTAAATAGTGGTCGCTACCACATTCTGCACCTCTTAATACTCGTACGTCTTGGCATTTCAGATGTGTTCCCTGTCTTTATATCACATATTCAATTATTGACTTATATCTCTTACATCTGAACGTAAAAGTGTGTTTTAACCTGTTTATGTCTTCTTTGGTTCATGCGCTTCACTGAAGGTCCTTTGGGATATATGAGGGAAAATTATTTCTCTGTCGAAAAAGGTTTGTGATGCTGTATATCAAAACAGCTAATGTAGTGGCAATTGTTGAATGTGGGTTACTTCTTTTTCCAAGTTGAGTGTTGCGTTTCTCTGTCACAATTTACGACTAGGATTGTTTTATATTGTTTATATAATGTATTTTAATCCAAGTTTTGAATAAAAATGTTTTTGGATTTTTTTCCTGGTGAGTTTTTGAAACGGTGGATTGAAGATACTGCTTATTGCAAAACTACAGTTATGGGTAAAACATACAGACTTTACTCCACGTAAAAGAGCATTGCCTGGATGTTTAATAAAAAAAGGCCGATATTTATAATAAAATGTTGCTATAAAATTAACTCTTTCACAAGAAAAGTGTTTCCAAGCATTTTTATATACGTAAAATCAAAAATATTGGAAAATATTTAGTCAAACTCTGAAGTGAAACATTTTTCCGCAAATTCATCCCGTTTTTTCTCGCGGCGTAAAACACAGATAAAGGCTGAAAGAGCTGGTATTCACTTACAGGATCGATGCGAGATGCAATAGAAAAAAAGGGTTTTAAAACGAATAGCGAAAGCTCCGTGGTTTATTACAAACACACAAATACTCAAAGAACTCGAAATCACTCTAATAAAAGAAGAAATAAAAAAGTAAATCCCAATGATTTTCCGCCATATTTCATTCCTGACAGTGTTGAAATATTAGGCCGCTTGGCAACTCTGCTCTCTTTTCATATTAGAATTAAATCTCACTTTCCAAAAGATAAGCTGATCACTGTAAATGAAATGAATGTAAATAAAACAAAATATAATGAAATACTACTTCATGGTAATTCGTTAAAACTAAATAGTTCTATAATTTAGAACCGTATTAAAATGTTTAATTATTGTTCAAATGCGTAAACAATAGATACGGGAGATTGGGACGTAGCAAATTATCTCTATAATGTAATAAATGGTAGCAAACTATTGTAAATTGTGAATCCCTTCTAAGGCCAAAGATCAAGAAGACTAATAGCAATGAAAAGAAATATTTTTCTTTTAAAATGTCATTGATTAATTATTCCTTGTTCTATGTGTTTCTCATTTAACCGTTGATTACTTTTCAGTTATTAATAATATATCCAAACGTAGTTGCTAATGCTATTCGAATTATGAGCATACCAATAGATATATTGTTCGTATATTGAATTTGTGCATGTATTTTGAATCCATAATTTAGTGCTAATAGTGTATATGGAGGGATCCAATTGGATTTTATGAACTAATTTTGTTTCCGCATTTTTCTGAGATTGTGCTTATTCTAAATAGAACAGTAAAGTGAAGAGTTAATGTTTAAAAATGTAAATAATTCTGGAAAATCTTTCAAATTATGTTGAATAATTAGTAGATCGTTACACATTATTTTTCTTACTGACATATATACTATATTAAGAAGACATAAAAATTAAAATAGATATAATAAAACTAGAAAGGTGGTGTTTCTGTTGTGGATATGTTGTGACTGATTTCTGAACGGGTTGTTGTGCAAAAACCAACAGAAACCACATTTACGAGCGTCTTATGGCCAGCCAGGTGTGTTAACCGCTCGTAAACTGGCGATGGTTCTTGCTGGGTACGACTTCAGGAAGAGACACATGTATGCGTCGACACGCGTCAAATCCATTAGACTGGCTCTTTGCCGCCTGTGTTTGCCACTGTTGCTCTTATCGTACCACCAAGCACCCTGCGGGCATTACCAGCACGCTCCCCATTACCACAGCTAGGACCGCTACAAATTTGGAGAGCTCTACCTTCGAAGGGTCGTAGTGTCGACAAAACAGTCTATACACCAGTAGTGAGAGTCACATTTGTCATGACCTTGTGCGAATAGAAATGCTGTGCGAATAGTGATGCTGTGAAAGCTTATTAGATTTTCGTTGCAGTTTTATTCAGATACCTAAACATATTTATTTTCGAAAATTCAGAATAGCCACATATTACTACTGACGCTGGCGGTCCTTCTTTGCGGGATGAATCCCAGCACCCATAACGCTGTAAATTCTTTCCCCGTATATGACAGCTTCAATTTTGAGTAACTAGTACTGCAAAACTATTACGTGATTTACTTTCGGCATCTAGAATTCTACAAACTAACACTTTATTGCCATAGTACATGCCGTCTAATAGTAAATACACGAAACGTTTTCTTTTAATTTAAATTTATTGCCCAATATTTCTTTGAATTTAAAATACATTTTTATTAATGTATTTCTTATCCTTATACAGAATTCGATTCACCTGCGTCCGTCAGTCACTCACGGTTAGACTCCTTCCTGTCTATCAGTGGAGACAAATGAAGTGTTACCAGAGGCGTCTCGGTCTCCTGGTGGGGAACTTATTAGTGTGTCTAGAAGATTGTTAGAAATTTCTCGAAAAACGTGTACTTACATTCTTAGTGCTGCAGTTTAGAGAGGTCTGTACGACCCCTCGATTGCCGTCACATGCAGCTGTGATGACAATTAAATGTGACTCCAGTGAGACCCAGGCCATGATTTACAGAGGTGTCTAGAGTTCGTATCGCTCGGACGCCGCAGTTTATAGTGTGCGGCGCTGGGCTTGGATAACTCAGAAGGAAATTATCGTTTGATAGGATAATGTTATGTGTACCATATACGACAGTACTTATGGGATAATTCTCTTTCGTAGGATAATTTCGACAACAAAATTATATTCTAATATAAATATATAAAAATGGATCGGTTTGATCTAGAATAGCAGCTTGCAAATGTAGGAAATTTTCTTTAATAATTGATAATACCCAGAAAATTGAAACTGGGAGAGGTGGCTCAGAGCATCAACTGATGTCACTTCAGTGCGGCTGACCGAGAGGTCCTATATTCGATCCCCAACGCTGGCAGGATTTTCGACAATAGCGTGTCAGCTAGGTTGAATTCAATCGCTATCTGGAGGAGACTTCTAGCGTCCGACGGCTTTGTTCGGTGGTTTTCCGTGGTTTCTCCGATGAATACTAGGCGAATGCCGGTGCAAGACCGTAACGGGACACGCACGATCCTCTTCCTTGTCCTACCCCCCCCACACACACACACACTAATATGCTCTACACTACTACACATACTGGGAGACCGGTTGGGTGCTTAGAGCTTCTCCTGGCTGGAGCGGTGCCCCGCTGGTGGGCGCTGCTTTGCTGGTAAAAACCCCGCTAGCCAAGACCAACGCCACCTCCCGTGCAAAAATTGATTACACTTACGGGACGAATGACCTTAGCCTTTGATGCGCCTGGGATCACTAACAATCAATCAGAAGAATGGACTATTCTGAGCAACTTTCCTGGGAGCTTTCGCATTAGATATTAGCATTCAGATATTCTGCGGTGGATAGTGGCCATACCCCAAAGTAGCATTCAACAAAACGAGTTCTATCCACACTTTTTTTGTATTGTTATGATTTAATTATAATTCTTGAGAGATCATTTTTTTACGTACTACGTTCGAGAATGAAAGAACTAATCAAGTATTTTCAAAGTTTCTTTTAATTTAAAACTAATGTAGTAGACATTTTTAACAAATGAAAATATGTTTCATACAGTTTTAACCGTCGGCAACGTCACATTCAGATAGTAAGAATGGTACTTAATTGGTAGATTTTCTTTGTAAATATTTTCCAGCGCATTTTGTATTAAAAATTATATCTTCCTGCCGAAAAGAAATTAGAGAAATAATAAGGCTTTAAATCAAAATAAATACTCGTAGTCTTAAAGTACGAGAAGAGTGATTTCCCCGTTTGATCACCATTAAAATCCACACCACAGTCACAATGACGTCCACTACCCATTACTATTACAATTCTTACTGCTAGTACTAGTTGCCGACCCGAATTGCTGAAATCGGTACGGCAGACGTTCATTGTCGATCTCGGTTCTATGGTCCTCGGGTTTGATTATCGCCTTGGCACAGTTGTTTATCCTTGTGTTATGGCATCATCAGGTTGCCCAGTTACCTCCATCACTTTTGAACTGTATCCGTGGAGTTCTAGCTGGCTTGGGTGGCGAATGAACTCGCAATGGAGGCAAATGCGCGATGCACCTAGGCGAACCATAATTATTTTTCGTATAGTTACCTAAATATGTTCATTAATTACATAAAATAAAAGTTGATTATATCTATGTTAATATCATGCGTGCAATTCAAATTCGTTTAATAAAACTACACATCTACCAATCAGAATTCAGAAAAGGAGCCAAATCGTTTAAGAAAGTATAACACAGACATAACCATTGTATTCGCAGTCGGCCATGAAACATGAACAAAAAGGTACATCACTGATTACGTACATACAACTACTACATAAACCAATTAATGAATAAAACCAAATTTGGGAAGTAAACGTTAAGCTAGCTGACTTATGGAACAACATAAAATATTTAATGTGAATAAATTAAATGTTTTACATGTAAAACATTTGGTCTTAGGATTACGAATGTAAAAAAAAATTCACTTGTGTTTACCAGTTCTAAAAAGTACACTATTGGAAAACTGGGTCAAAAGTGACTAGTTTTTCTCCTCAATATTTATACATGTTGTATTCTTTCTCATACTTGTCTTTACTCTTTGTGGGAAGTAATGTTTTCATGACTTTGTCAGCTTCTTCTAATATTTTACCCGCAATGTGTTCAATATACCTTCCATTTACAAATATTTCGTGGAAACAAAAACAATGCAAGGACAACAAAAATATATATTTTTTTCAAAAGCAGTATATTCATGATATGAATGACTCGGATGGTCATACATTTCATAATAAAGATGTGATTCAATTTCTTAAAATTTAAATTATTTTTAAATGGAAAAGAAAAAAATATTGAACATAACATGTGTATAAAGGGGTATAATTGCACACGTAATTGGCGCTCGATTTCTTGAACACATGCAAATATCCCTCTATTTATACACTCGTTTCGTTAATTACTGTAATGTAATTCTGCATAAACAGATTTTGTGTACAAATTGTGTCTTGCCATCCAGTGTCTATGAAGACAGCTTTTGTAATGAATGACAGAGCCTTTAAACTGTCATCTCCACAATTTCATTAGAGTAATTTACAAATCGTTACTGAAATTTTATTGTTGAATGATTACCCTATACAGTTTATATATAAATTAATTAAACAAAGGATAAAAAGTATTAATAACAGATCCACGGTTAATAACTTGAATGCCAATGGGTATAATTCAGAAGGAAGCTCTAAATTCATTTGTCTTCCTTACATCCTTCAACTAAATAAGTGTCGAAATAAAGAGATTGAAGCTAAAATTGACATGAAATTGTATATTATTTATATTAAGAAACATTTTGTGGTATATATAATAAATTGTATATTGGGCAAACAAAAAGAAAGTTAAAATTGCCAATTTGTGAACACGATACTAACATCCATGATGTATCACATCGATATAATTCGATCACGACCCAGCGACTAGAATTTGGACATAATATGGACTTGGCAGGTACTGAAGTGTTAAAAACAGAACAAAAACAAAACTAATAATTGCCTTAATAGATCATTAGATTCGAATATTTTTACATCTCTTTATGATTCTGTTTTGCACCATTTTTCTAGTATCTATTAATAAAAATGTGCAATAACCAAAATTATTTATTTTAATGATCCTATTTACATTTACTAATATGATATTAAATTATATTGGTTGATTCATTCTACATTGCTTACTCTTAAATGTTTTTTAGTATAATTTATCTTGATGGTTCCATTTTTGTTTCCTCCAATCCTTTTTCATATCTTACACAATATAACATACTTTAACAAACTTTACCTATTTTTCATTCCGCCCCTTCTTCTTCACTTAAAATTTCCACTGACTTAAGCCGACTCTCATTTGGCGGTTGCCAGCTACCTTAACATGAGTGTTCCTTTTATCCTTGTGTCTTTTACACTATTTAGTTACTCATTAAGTTTCTCCGTGTTGTAATTTCTTGTTTGACTGATTTTTCATCGGTAAGTTTCCTTACCATTATATTGAGTATTTTATATTTAACTATATTCATTTGTAATTATTTGTACTATTTTTCAAACAAACATTAGTATGTATATGTTTTCTGTCGTGTTTAGTTTTTTGTTGTTGTTTTAGCCTGTTGATAGGGAGATTCCTCAAAATTTACCTGATGCTGTTTATTAGTTCTTAGGTCTTTTCTAGCCGACAGCAGGTTACCCTTTGCGTCCCAATGGGACGCTTTTTGACCATACCCTACACATTAACACACTTTGAAGGCTTCTCTCACCTGTGGTCAGTAGAACGCGAGGCCCTCCAAAACAACAACACATACAGGAGAGACAAGGGACAAACAACCATGCCCACGGCAGGAGTCGAACTCGCAACCCGTTCAGACCGAAGCGCTGAGTCGGTACAAGCTCTTAACCACCTCTGCCATCCAGTTCGGCTTGTTCTATGAGATAAATGGCGAAAAAAATTTCTCACGTTTTCTAAAGTGGTCTGCCCGTAAACCATTGGCCATATAACATAATATATATTGAAGTTGTAACAGACGTTGTTAATAACATGCTTCTATAACTGATTCTAATATATATATATATATATATATATATATATATATATATATATATATAATCTGGTTAATGTGCAAAGTAAACGACTGTTGCGAATATATATATATATATATATATATATATATATATATATATAATCGTTTAATTTGCACATTAACCAGACGGCTAAGTTAAAGATGTATGAATAACATGAATGGATAATTTCGAACATCATCCGGCTAATGTTGGAATTTACCCCACGGTGCTCACTAAGGGACGGTGATTGTCCGAATATGAGTCATCTTACGTGTTCCCGATACGTTTTTTGGCCTAAAAAAGTGTTTATAATTATGTTTTGCCCAAACTGAAGTCTGTTTTATGTAAATTAAGAAGGCTGAAGGTCATCCCAAGCATTCTCATCCCCATTCAGAAATGCGAAACGGGGCCTACTTTGAGGTTTGGTTAGTTCAGGTGTTATCGTGTAAATAGAGGTGGGCTAATGTGCATTTCATCCGACTGAAGTCCAAAGTATGCTTCGTAGCTATTCCTATTGCCAGATTCGGACAAAAGATATATTAGAATACAAATGTTACCTGAGCTACCACTACTAGTTGCATTTCAAGTACTACCAACCAATACCACTTGTACTGTCAGTACCATCTTTAACACTCTATTCTTCGATCGGTTACCGTCACCATTACCACAAAGACCACAACAGCTTAATGACTGATGTGTGTACCCCTACCGGCCTCGTCACCGTGTCGTCCCCCGCCGCCATGTTTGGGGCTGTCCGTCGCCTTCGCGCGCCCGCAGCACCGTCTCCGGGAGAAAGTCCGGTGTCCGCATAGTTCACGCACGCCGACGCGACAGCCGCGCCCCGGTCTGCCCGCCCCGCTCCCACCCCCTCCCCCACCCCCTCCTGCCCTTTGCTCCGCGCGCGAACTCCGTGCCACGTGCACATTGTTGCTAAGGAGAAAATGCGCCTTCTTTATGAGCCGTGCACCTTGCGGTCTGAGGCAGTTAGCACGTGCATTCGCAATACGTGTATTGAGAGGGGCTCGTGGTATTCCATTTGTGTGTGATAATTCGTGTAGTAGGAAAGACGATGCAGCGTCTAGTATTTATGTGCAATAATGTGACTACGTGGAAGGTCTGATTAATAATTAGAGTGTCTTTGCACAGTGCGGAACTTAAGAATACACTGTAAGAGAGAAAGCACTATGTTGAGAGCATCGGGGCATGGGTAAAATGTTATGGGAAAATTACTCGTGATTGGCTGGGTCCTGAAAATGAACTCAAGTGGTAAGAGGGAGGTACGTTTATAAATGTTGTTTCTAATTTTATCAACTGAATGTGCTGCTATTTTTAAACTGAATTCGCATTTCCAAACAACTGCGCAACAAAACAGGAAGTGCAAAGCAAAGTTACGCTATCCTGGGATCTTAGCGTTAGAAGCAACTCGGCTGAAGGGATAAGAGCCATTCACTGATTGCCATGTCACGAGACAAAAACCTCACGGTGAATGGCTCCAAAGATTAATATTGTCAATGCCCAAGTAGGAATAAGAGACGTGTAACAAAAAAGACAACAAATTAAAAAATACACAATCTATCATTAGAATTCGTAATAATTGCCATTAGCATAACTTGTTAGAACGGGAACGTTTTGTAATAAGCCCTGAATACATGAAACTGAGAAAGGTTACGTTACGTTGCTTCTTTTATTGTATTAGAAGGTCTATCTTGTTTCACGCTGTGCAGAAACCATTGTTGGGGCCATGGGTAAATTGTTCCTCTCTTAGAAATAGTAAGGATATTTTTGTGGTTGGATTTTTTAAGTTAGTACTGATGCATCTGAAAGAAGGCCAAACATTTATGCTAACATTTCATTGCTTTATTGAACATTCTTCGGGGCAGTAGCGTGCATGCAGATTTCATCTTTGCCGTCGTCAATAATGAAAATAAAACTCAACTATTTCAATTTATTTCCCATTATGTATACGAGACCCATTAAACCAAGTATAGACTATCACAACATCACACAACACCTCCGGATGTCAATCCTCTTCATCCCGGATGTCAATACTGTTGTTCATAAAAATCTACATATTTATTATCGCCCTTAAGAAGATGCAGTGCAGTATGAAACTATTGGCATTAAAACGTAGGTTTAGTATCCTTTCACGTCATATTATCAAGAAATCTTATTTCCATAAACGCAAAAATAACAAGGAAACCGGATTGAATAAAGCATTTATATTTGGCATAAGCAATTTATATAATGTTTTTTGTTAATTGCTCAATTTAGAAATCTTGTGGATTTCTGAAAATCTTTCAAATATTTCAATTAGCTTTTCCTTTTCTTAAAAAATAGCTTTATTCCTTAGGTAAGCATTGAAAATTGCGACGATTTACATTATTTTTATCATAGTGAAATAGGTTAATCAATTTTGACATAAGGTTGTTGGTGTACGATATTGTTAAACACTGTGCATGAAATTGAGCGACCAGGCAACTTGCCTGCTCGCTTCATTCCAACTTCAGTTTAATTAGTATTGTAATGAAACTAATCATAATTTCGGTTCCCTTCCAGTGTTTTTTCTAAAGCCCATATGTTGAATCTATGAAAAATGAACCAACATTCTTTTATTTTTCAGAACTGATCGAACGAATGAAAATCTTACTATTTCAATTTAAATGAATGTTTTATATTGTATGCGTGGGCTAGAAAAGAATGACTGTGTGAATATTTTATGGAATACATCTTCGAAACTCCTCGAGTAGTTTAAATGAAAAGTTGTGACCTACTTCAGTTTTAGTAGTCTAGCTACGGTAAATCATAAGCCTTTCATGTAACGACGATACTATTTAACATCCTTGGTTGATTATCTCTATTATAGTGTCGACTATTAATATAGGGTATTCTCAGCAGGATTACGTAATTCTGTCAGAAATGAAAGTCTTCCTGCTTCGTTTTACTCAGCATTCACTTGCGAATTGCAATGAGAGATTTTAGAAAATTGTAAATATCTGAATGATTTATTATTACTTTAAATTGAGTTACATTCTTTGTAAAACGTTTTTGTGTGTGTTAAGTTTTAAAATAGTTTTTCTTACAAAGAATTTTTAAAAAAATGTCTTAACTTTTTTTAAACAAATAAGAATTTTTTTCATACACTTTTCACATACACTTTGAAAATCGAATAATGATTATAAAATCAAATTATTATAACCAAATATATATAAAAAACATCAATATGCATTTTAAAACAAATCTTCGAATTCCTGTCGAAGGATCTTTGTTTCAGAGAGTGAATTTTAAAAGATATTTTTTTGTTTCTTCAGAAGAACTATGTTTCTAAGGATTTAAGCGCTAAATTACTTTGAATACGTATACAAGTAACGAATTTCTTGCATTTACATACTTTTTTTATGTCTGTAAATTTTCCAGTCTTTTTACATGTACCGCGTAAGAGTACGGAGTCTCTTATCACAATGGAAAGCGAACAGTATATCGCAACATATTACCACTTTCCAGAAAATATCAATTTACCATTAGTGTGATATCCGCTTCGTTCATCTAAAATCATTTACATACAATATACACTGCCTAATATAAAAATTGAAACACCCAGAAGGAATGGTTGGGAGTGAATGAAACTACATATGCTGAAAGACCATGTGACTTTATTGAAGTGATTACAATACGGGATGAAAGAAACACGGTCGTTGGCCATTACACGTTGAAAGTGGGCGCCAGGTCAGTAGGGTGTCGCACCTCATATGGCTACAATGCATGCCCCTATCCGGCTCGGAATTGTGTCAAAAAGCCTTTGGACCTTCCTCTTGAGGCAAATTCGTTCACAATTATTGCAGATGTTCCTCCGGATTCTGCAAGTTGGTTCTGCGACGGAGTCCCCTTTCGATGTCATCTCACGTGTGTTCAATGATTGAGAAGTCCGAGGATCTTTCTGACCACGGAAGGACGGATATATGTGGGCTTGAATTCTCTTGTAGGAAAACTGTCCCAGGGTGCTGTGCCATAAGGCGTAGGACGTGCGGACGCAGAATATCTGTGACAGATCGTTGTTCCGTCAATGTCTGCCGCACCTCTATTAGAGGTGATTTGAAAGTCTATCCGATGGCTCCCCACACTAGATCCCCGAGGTTACTCCTGTGTGTCTCTCCACAATATGGGCAGGATGTGCCCTCTGCCATTCATGCTGCCACACTCGAACACGATGATCATCTGAGGTTATGGCGAAGCGGGACTCATCGGCGTGATGCCATTCATGCCAACCAAACGCCAACATCGGTGTTCTGGTGTCAATGACAACCTACTCATGGGGCGGTGGGAGCTCAGTACGGCAATGCAAGTCGTCGTGTCACTGTGTGGGAACTCACATGCTGTTGGAGAGTCGCCAGTACATGTTCGCGGGTGGCAGATGCCGTCGTCATGGGATTCCGCATTGCTTCGCGCACCATACCACGGTGCTCCCTTTGGGCGGGGTTTTATGGTCGACCCTAGCCTGCACGACGTGCATGGGTGCCCTCATGTACCCATTGATTCCAACATCGGGCCACTGTGACATTAAATGGCCCATATGCTAGGCAATTGCACGATACGACCAACCAGTCTCATGAAGCCTCACAATGCGGCTTCTGTGAAATGGTAGTCGAAAGCGTCTGTGCGGCATCACAAGTGCTTCGTACTGCAGGTAAACGTCGTTCTTCACTGTCTAACTCACAGCAGTTGACTGATAACAACTGGGCAACAACAGGACGGTGACATCACGAATGCACTCTGGTGGGTGTTCTGCACATTACAGATACATGAGAATATAAGAATGTATTTACACATCAGTGGTATACATACATTCCGAAATGAGATAATATTGGACCACTCCCTCTTGGTGCAACACTTTTTGTCATGCAGATTCTACACGTAGTACTGTTTTAGTCTCAAACTTAATAATTAATGTATGAAAATCACTTCTCAGAGTACTACATAAAACATCTTTTTAAATAGTCGACAGTAGCTCTCGGTACCGACAACATCTTCCGCTCTGCCCGTGTGTGCGTTGTGAAGTACTTATTTCTTCTGGTGAAAATCTAACTTGCATATTAAGTTTCATATTAAGTGACATCTCATAAAACTGTGGCTTCTTGTGCCGCTGCCTTTGGGTGGCACTAGTCGAAACCATGACCACCATAAACAACAACATCAACTTAACCTCAACCGCTCATAATGCACAAACCAAATATTACGTTGGAGCTACTACTACTGATGTCTTCCCTTCCAAGGACCAAGAACAATCATTATCGAGGCGCATAAAGGGTTAACACTGAAGGACTATGTGAGTAAACCGTCATTATACAAGGAAGTGATATTCATTTTGTTTTTGTACAAGAACGACTGAAGCAGGTATTTGAAGTCTGAACAATTGGGTCAGATTTGAAAGGCAAGAATTTAACACCATCAGAAGGTAACTTTATTGTGATTTTGATTAGACACCATTTGTCAGTACTTATTTCCCGACATTTTGAGAAACTGAAATACAAGTGATACAAAGTTTAGATGAAAATAATCAAAATATGGAGATAATTTGAATAAATTGCATATGATTATATCTGGGGCTAAAGTTAATTGTTATAATATAATATGTATGAAGAAGTGAATGCTAGAAGTAAGATAAATTCTCAATTTTCTGAAATTCGAGCGCTAATAGGTTCTCAAATCTAATTCGAATCTTAAATCTGTAATCCCCCATAGTACATAAACATTTTAATGTACTAGTAGAATTGTTTCTTTGAAACGTAGCCATATTTCACTGCAGTAAGATAAAATATATTTAATGAAATAATGTATTTAGGAAAGTTATGGTAAATTATGTTAAAAATGTAAAGCAATTAGTAGTGTATAGTAGAGCAGGGAGTATAAAACGATATTACGAGATGAGTATTCAACGGCCTTGTTAAGATAGTAATAACGAAAAATGTAAAGAATGGAGATGTGGAATTTCAAATCTGTTACGAGATTTAGAATTTTCCATTATAATCGTTTCTGAAGCCAGCATGGGAAAAGAAGGAAGCGAGGCCCTGAACCTTTATGCTGACCATTGCGTGGCTCTTGACATTCCTTCGAATTCGACCCGATTTCATGCTCCGCTGCGTCGACCACTCCGCTCATCTCTTGTATGGAAGCCTGTTGTTTCTTTTATCAGGACGCGTCACTTAGTTCCAGAAGCATTTGGCCGCCTCCACAGCGGGCAGGGCAGGTAGCGTCACGGAGATAGGCGCGTACGAAACGGGAACAAAACGGGAACGCCTTTTGTTTTTATCGCCCGCCGGAAGCGCCCCGGAAGCTGCCCGTGACGCTTGGGTGGGCGGAGGCCTGCTCAGCGGGCGGCGTGCGCAAGGCGACGCCCCCGCGAGGCGTCTCAAGGCGCCGTAGGTGCGAATGCGACTGCGATGTGGATGTTTTTATAAAATCTTCGATGGACTAAACATCGATTTTTTGAAGTCGAAGTTTCTTAACATTGATGTTTTGTGTTCGATGTTTTAAGTTTTTTTAATGAAAAAAGTACCATCGCAATAAAAACCTGATATGATTACTGATATTCATAAATTGAATATTCTTTAGACCAAAGTGATCAAGAGTGAGAAGAATGAAAATAGAGTTTTCAGTTTTGGTAATATATATATATATATATATATATATATATATATATATAATTTTTAAATATATCTTATTAAAAGTTTTGCTAAATATCCTGGTCATTTTTTTCACTGTGTTTGGTCAATTAAATCTAAAATAAAAATTTAAAAAACCTTAAAACTAATTATTCTCACGTGAAAATTAACGATTACCAATGCGGTTTTAAAAACATCGATGTTTAAATCAACGATGGTTTTGAAACGATGTTTGATTAATATCGATGTTTTAATTTTGAACATAGATGTTTAGAAATATCGATTTTTGTTAGCGATGTCGCATTCCTAGCCGGAGGCTGTGGTTTCGCTCCTTAAGGAACTCAGTGGGCCTCGTTAGTCCAGTCAAATTAGACAAATCGACTTAATAAATCCCAGAGTTTTGAAATTTTGACGTGATTCGTAATCGGTACGCACAGTACATTATACTAAAAATCCAAGTGGAGGGGTAATGGACTGCGGGGTGAGGAGCTATTTAAGGGTAGTTTTCTAGCTTTGGTACGTTTATCTCCGTAACTCTCAAATCTACAAAAAAATCTTAAACTAATGTAGATATAATTTCCAACAAGAAATGTCCTATTAATTGTTGTAAAGGGATTAATATTTTTAAAGATATCTGATGAACAAAATGTACGAATTAAAAGAATCGTTAATTTAAGATTCATATTTACATTTACAAAAATATACTTGTATTCGTACAAAAGTATGTAAATAAGGGATACTAGAACCCTAGGTTCGATTGCCGGTCGGGGTAACTATTCTTTTAAAAAAAATTATGTTAGTGCTTTTTGTCCAATTGAGTGACTACAATAAGATCACCAATATTTCCAGTAACTTTGCTTTCAGTCTGCTGTGTGTCGAATTTTCCCCAAGGATTACATTCATTAGATCATCCAAGCGGAATTGGCATTCTAATTGAAAAAAAAGTAGATCTCCTGCATACCATACGGCTCGCAATCATCAAAGGACAACCTCATTTTGTCTGCATACGTCTTGCAACAGTTGTCGTGGTAAATTCCATCCGCTTCTATGACATCACCAACAAGAATGACCTGTCTTGATACGTTTTCGCCCCATCTGCTCTGCAATAAAAACCAAAACTTTTTCTTTTCTGTGCTCAGTACATCGTAGACTTGGCCCGTGTAGTTCTACTGGTTTATTTCTGTTTTTAGTAAACTCACCTATCATTTCACGGCAAATGAGACGCTTATATTGGAAACTGAATTAAACTGCAATAGAGCATACAAAGAGGAAGCCTTAAGATGTTGAAGAGTGACTTTCTGAAGAAACTTTCCTCAAATTAACTGCAATAATCTGTTCTGGTGGAATTTTTTCGACAAAAAGCATAAACAATTAGAGATTTATTCTCTCTGAAGAAGCTTTATTTTACATCTTTCCTTGAAATACTGGCAATAAATAATAATGACAGTGAGTAAATGAAGCAACAAACTCATTGGAAAATAATCGATGTCTTCAGCGATTCTAAGAGTATTGGGAATTCCCCAGTTTCAATTTCATTGGATTCTCTCGCTTAACATTCAGTGTGTCGGTAAGGGGAGTCAAATGCACCTTTTTTTGGGTGGAAGGCACAGATTATCGGCAAGTCCTTTCCATGTACCCCATAAACCAAAAAAATATTGGGCGGACGCGTCCCACAAACGTTGACATATAAGGGGTCCTTTGTTATTGCCACAGTCGGTTTTAGTTGTCTCTCAGGGTCTTCGGTAAACGTGTTTCTTCTATTTATATGTTTTATGTAATTTGTATTTTACAGTGTAGCATAGCCTTCATCGAAAAGTTTGTACTCGACCTTTTATCAAAATTATCAGAGTTTTTTTATTTTAATGGTAATATCGGCCCCATGTCTTCGGATACTCGCCAGTCAACTCTATAAAATAAGATTTGATAAGGTATGATATATTTATGTGTTTGTCCAAAGAAGACAAATGCAAACTGTAAAAAAGTGTTTAACAAATATACTTGAATAAAATTCCATTCATTGAACGTAACATAAGATCATTATTATGTAGGAGAAAACTAAGTAATGTCTTGTCCTAGGTAAAAAACAGAACTTTCAACTTAATGACATTAAAGTCATTATCCGGGTTCAATTCAACAACAAAACCTTTTAAGAACTTTTTTGTAGGAAATTTTGTCTTATTTAATTTTAAAAAGGATATGATTTTCGATAGGATTGATAGTTATGAGAGATTAGAGTGAATATCGGCAGAAATATATTATATATTATAGAGAGATATGAGCAGAAAATGTATAAAAGCCAAACTTAAACAGCTCCCTCGGCTCTCCCTCCCCCATCACACTTAAATATTGTTTAGTAGGATGTACTGCTGGTGTCACCGAACGGACTTGCAAAATTGCAAAATTCCGGGATTTATTGTGCTCGATCACCATCTTTGTCTAATTTGAATGAAATATGTTTCACATTTTCTGTAATGGAAACGGTATACATTTCACTAGAAATATATTTGATAACCTGTGAATCTACCAATTTTTATAAATATAATGTGTAATGTTGGTAAAATGTTAAAGAAAGAAAAAATGCGCTCTCAATGTAATTAACGTAATTTGTGCAATATAAATCAATGATTGCACATTTATAAACACTCAGTTAACAGAAAATTCATTTTTTCATCATCATTTATTATTAATTTTTGAGCCAAAAGTAAATGCAGTTTCCCTTCTCTAAACGTCACAAACGAGTATACTTTTCTTTGTTTTTACATAAAATCCTTGAGAATTTCAGGCGGCCCAAGATTTATTATTCTGCATATAATTCAAAGTATTTCTAACCATTTGATTTATTGAACTAGGCCAATTATCTCTGATACTCCTCATTCCTTAAACGGAAGGAACAGTAGTCACCACACAATAAAAATACATAATAGAAGTACGTTTTTTATCTTCATATTTGACTTAAATTTCTTGAGTTATGGAGTCGCTTAGAAAGACAGTTTTAAGTTTCTGTAAGTTATTTCGAAATGTTCATGTATATTGTATATCAATGGTAACTGTTAAGATGACATGATATGGTGAAGATAGGGGGTGAAATGACGAACACAAATACTACCATGCCCGAGACGGAACTCGAACCCTTGATACTTCGGTCCGAGATCGCTGCGACGCTACTGCCTTACCGATCTCGGCCACCCGGACCGGCGAAGAGGTATTGTATGTAATGTTTTTTAATTTATCAATTGAGATTAATTTTTAAGAAATTTATTAGTTATAATTTGAGAGTTTGAAGAGTTCCCCTCTGAAATTGATTTTTTTACATTCGAGTTTGCTGTTCGACACCATCGATATTACAAATACACTGAATAGCATTCAATTATTGTAAAATGAAGTTATGTGTAGGAAATGATAGCAAGCACAAATACCTTGGATACAACGATTTAACGTTTGCGTTTGACATGAATAATTCTGGGAACAATCGAAAAAAATATTGAAACATCTAACATCGAAGGAAATGCTCTTTGAATCATTCACTAGCCATCCAACGCATTAGAACCCAGTTGCTTCACTTGACAGGATTCTTCGTAAGCTACCAGCTACGTTAACGAGGTGTATGCGAACATGTTTTGTGCGTCATTATTAGTGCCCTTTCGTCAGGCGGATTCTGTGCACTTTCCAACCCGGAAGAGGAACGCAGCACTTCTTTCATTGCCGTGGATTTCGGTGTCAGGTGTGGTATCTGTTGGATTCACTTAAAAGTGACGATTACTGTATGAACATTTAATCTGGATGATCGTTTTAAAGCTGGAAATTCATGCAAAGTTGAGGACGTAATAGTTGTAATACTTAGGAAAATGGCAATTTGCCGCTAATACTTTATTTTATATATTCACTATTTTTGAATGTCAAAATATATGCCGCATAGTTTCCTTCCAGAAAATACTGTAAATTTCCTCTTTATCCTTACTTATTTTGCGCAATGTTCAGAAAATCCGTTAGTCAAAACTCCTTAGTTAATAAAATATAAAATGGTTTTAAAATGCAGTTATATGTTTAAAGAAAGGGAATGTGCACTAATTAAATTTTCCATATACATTGTAAATGAATTTTTTTAAATTCGTTTTATTTTCAAAAATTCAGATACCTATGCATTTGCTCGTAAATACGAGTGCTTGAATTTTTATGTTTATTTTGTATTTTGCATGCTGGGTGTATACCGTAACGTGGAAGAACGTAAGGGAATGATAAAGCAATGAAAAACAATGAAAATTGTTATTTTACAAAATAGCGATCCGTGTTCACCATGTTCACCATGTTTAATTTGCTGCTAATATTTTCAAATACGCTTCTTGTCATTTTATGCAAATGTACTTCATAACTGATCAAAGTGGCGTTTTTAGGCACAAAATGAAACCCGGTGTGGTACAGCTAGCGGTTTTATTTGTGTCGCTACACTTTCAATGAGCCAAAGAAGTCGGTTTGAGAGTCCCGGAAACACAAAATGTCCAGCGCAAGGTGAAGATTCTTTTCCAATTGCAGCCACAAACTACTCATTGCATACTTCGATTTCTAATCATAATAATTAACGAGATGAAATTACGTACTTAATTTTACAAAATTTGGAATAATAATGATGATAAGAACCTGAAGTTTAGAAGTGTGCGATGACAAAGATTGTGGGCAGCACTGTGTCCCTTTGCGTTACGGAGTATCTTCTCTGAATTTGTAAGAGAATGAAGAGGGGTGTGACGTCATTATGTCGTATTTAATGCTGTAAGTGACGGAAAGAGAAGATTGGTGGATACGGTTCTTCTCCGATTTCTCCGATTTACTTTTACGTCTCTGGAACCCGCTAATGATCAACTGTCGCATATTTTAAATTTTATTATTATTATTATTATTATTATTATTATTATTATTATCTTTATTATTATCATTATTATATTCAAGTTCAGAATAATATTTTACATTTCTTTTGTTAAAAAATGACATATTTCTATTGGTATTTATTAGAGAATGCAGATAGCGTATACCTGAAAATACGGAAGAGGAAAGACATTTGTAAGCTTGAAGATAGTGAACTTCTTCCTCAAAGAAAAGGAAATCGCTGAACACTTCACATAGGTAGATTGAATGAACGTTAATAAGCATTCCATTTCAAAGCAGTTTTTACTTTAAGAATTCGATAGATAACATATTTGCATCTTCTGAATTAATTATTTAGAAGAACACTAACTGGTATTTGCCTTCATTCGAAGTGTCATACATCATTCACGGAAAACATTCCGAGGCGGTTCTCGAAGTGGTCCCGGGGGTTTGCGGTTTGCGTGCTAGTCGTTAGCGAAGCCGTAGGCCCCCAGGGTCCGACGGAAGCGAAGATACGGGCGAACGCGCACTTCCGGTGGCGTCTTCTCCTCTTCTCTCCTCTCGTGCCGCGCACCGCAGCGGCGCACCGCGGTGGCTGCTGCTCCAGCCCCTCCCCCCATCCGTTCCTCTCTGGCCCCCCACCCCCACCGCATCCTCCTCCGCCCACCCCCGCACCCAGCAACGCAGCGGCGCGCCTTCGCCGACGCGCCGGGCTCCGGCCGGAGACGGGGGCCACTTTCCAACTGCACTCTCCCTTTCCTCGGCGCCTCCCGCCGCTCCGCCGCCGCCGCCGCTCCGTTCGTCGTCGGCCGTCCTACTTCGCCGCCGCCCCGCCGGCCTCCGATGAGCCAAGCGCACACGGACATCTTCGCCGGCAGGTGGGTGCCGTCGGGGCCTGTGGCTGTAACCACAGCTCTCCAGGAGACTTTCGGAGTTAGACTTGAACGAGTAACAGAGGACGATTAAAATTGAAGGGACTGAAGCCTTAGTAATACTTCATTAATAATCGATGAAGTTATATTTTATAAAATAATACATTGTATAAATTATTATTATTAATGAATGTGTCATAATATGAGAGTGACAGATTAGCTCTATTGTTTTCATTTTCTTATCGCTATTTTACATCAGTTTCTAGTAGATCTGTCAATTCTATCTCACTGTTTCATGCATGGCTTAAAAAATCTTCCTATTTGAGTCAGTTTTTGCATACTTTTTTTTCCAGGCTTCGATGAAAATTCGCATTGAAAACAAATTTTACATAGTTATTCGCTCAGGTGATTTGTTTCGTGGTGATCAAAGTGATCTACACATTAAAGTTAAGATTTAAAAACAATAAAAGCCCCTCGAATTTATTATATCATTACTAAAAATGGATTCAGATATTTTAAGTTTTAAATCATTATTCATTACAGATTTATGTTATTTGATTTTTTTATTTCGGAGTGTGAAAAGTTTGATAGTTTAATTAAATATGTAAATAGTGTAAAAGATATAAAATGGTTTCATAAGGTGAGATTAATATGAGACCCCACATCATAGAATGTACTAATTCGAAAGTGTGTTTTAGACGCAAGAAAAGGTTAACCATTAAATTATATATTAATATTTTTATAACATCTCTCAACGAAATATCAGAGAAAACTTCTGTAACCTGACATTAGATTCATGACAAATGTAATGAGCAAGGAAAGACATGATTATTAGAATCATGATTCCCAAAGAAAAATGAAGAAAAGTACACTATTAAACGCAAAATATATTTAATAATTCAATCTGATTCTCGATCTAGTTAGGATTTTTAACGTTCATTTATTCTGCATTTTTTACATTGACAAATGGCTGGATTAGCCGTTCCATAAAACATTTATGGTTTCATTATCATTTTTCTCATTTTAGGGAAACATGAATAAAAAGGTATTATGAAGAAATATATCGGGAGTCGAATTTATTCTCAAATAATTCATCTGAGTAAAGATATATTAAAAAATAAAATATTCCTTCGTTTCTTGTAATATTTCTGTATTTTAAAAAAAGTAACGTAGATTAAAGTGAATTATTTAAGGTATGTAGAAACTGGAGACGTTTAATTGGTGCGTTAAGGTTGCGAAATCATGTCAAGTATGCAACACGAGACGCGTAACATTTAAGAGGTTGAAAATATACGGACCCAGTGACAGCAGATGTCTGGGCACGTGAAACTTCTTTCAGAACCATGTTACCGAGTAGGTGTAACTAAAGAGGTTTCTACAAATGGGTGGAGACTAGGAAAAATTTTTAAGTCAAATTTCGGAATTTGCAAGAAGGTATTTTTATATACACTATTAGAAAAGAATTTCTTCGTGAAGAAATCCATCAAACTACTTAAAACTTAGCGAGTAGGCTCTACATCAGAAGACATAACATCACCTGTCCGAACATCGTTCTCCAGAAGGGATTGTTCCTGGCTCCTAGTATAGCCTGCTCTAATGCACCGTCCCGTATCGTTCATACATCTACTGAAGTAGTACGTTAAGAACTAAAGTATACTTTGTGGAAAATCTAATTGGATCCGTTGCTCTTTAATCTCCGTTTAGTGGACAATATTGACCAATGTTGTTTAATAAAGCTTTAATATTGGTCCATTAATTTAATTGTTTTGAAATTCTATTAAATGACAATAAAATCCATTTAGACAAACAATCACTCGCGTGTGCATTAATTCATGCACGTGCATTCACCGGCACGTGCACAAACGTCTGTACACGTGGGGAATTTTATAATTCATTATTTACAGACGAGTTAGTTATTTTCAAACGGAAAATGTTAGGAAATAAAATTAATACATTTCATGTCGCCAATTTATGAATGTGCGCGTATAATGGAGCTTTGAAACACTGTTATCGTGGAAAAGGTAAGGAAATATCCCACAGGTCAATATCATTTTATAAATGCGGAACGAAATTTTTTTATGACAATGCACATTTTTTAAGAAATCCGGCAGTGGACTTTATTGTCTAATTAACAAGTCCTGTATTAAATGTAGCGGTGCTAAAAACATTTCTGTCGTAATCGTCGGCAGATTTAATCAGCATGCGACCAAATAACTCAATTATCTTCCCACGAAACACATGTCGATGTATGTTTCTGTCGCTCAGTCTGAAGCTGATTTTCCGGGTGGGGATATTGAAATGAATCAGGCCACGATAATCTCACTTTAATATCTCTGTTGCAGTGCACCCCGGGGGCTAGGCGTTCGTCGCGTCGGCCACGCCGAGTGCGTTCCACTGATCCCGCTTGCCCCCGCGCGCCACACAGTAAAAACCTGACCTCTCTATACGGAAGAGAAATGCAGCTGCCAACTTTGACAGCCGTCTCCTTAATCATGTTATCTGCGACCGTATAGCGATGGCATGAGTGTTTCGAGTGCGAAGTGTTCAGAAGTAAAAGCGAGTTAAAGGACTTACGAATACATTCAGGTACATGTAAAGTGCGACTCTTTAATAGTGTCTCAAATTTAAAGAAAGAGGCAAATTACACCATACAATATTTGAGGAAAGAGTGTACACATTAATGAAGTTGTAGAGCTCAATTCCTTGTTTGGATGTGAATAATTGTAGATTGTCGAATAATTTTAAAGGGGTTACATTGCTACGGATGTTACTTCAGCCCATTTTCTAAACAGACATACATTATAAGCATTTGAATCTTGAATACCTACAGAGAAATTTAAATTAAAAATTGTCGCAAAATTGTCGCAAATTGTCGCAAAGACCCCAGCATGTGGGACTACTTTGTGAAAAATTTTCATTTACTCCGATATGCACCGTAATAATTATTATCGCAAAGTTAACATATTTAATAACATTACCTTTATTAATTATCAGTGCACAATGTTGTTTGGTCATATAGGAACTCTTTTCATGAATAAAATAATCAAAGTCTTTGGGTTTCACTTTGGCGGTTTCAAGTTTACAATTTGGCAGGAGCACTCCTGTATGGATCATACGGTTTCAATATTTGGTCAGCTTAATGTAGATCTTTAATCTTGAACAGTCCTCAGTTCTCCACTGGCTCCGGAAAGTCAGTGACGTACAGGACTTTGGTTTTAGAGGAGGAGGTTTTAGAGGAGAGGACTTGTGGTTTTATTTTTCACCCGGGTGGGTTGCCCAACCCCAATGCATTTTCGTTGGCACTATTACGCTGTATCTGTCAGATGATTTTGGTACCTTTTCCAAGGAAAAGCGTGCCATCAAAGTTGACTTATCCAAAATCATTCACTTTTAAACCATATGTACCATGCTTATTGAAGTTGTTGCTGGTAAGTGGGAGCCCCAATAGGGATGGAGCAGCGTTTGCTATTAGCCCTATCGAATGTTCGTCGAACGACTTGTTTATGGTATCGTTGGATTTGCGAACAAAACATTCGTCACTGCTGACTTCTGTATTATCGTCGCCTCTTCACGGAAAGACGTTTTACGGGTAAACTTGGAGGCCTTGCTGGAGGATTGAGCCTTCCTTACTTTATGTTCACATACCCTCACGTAAACGTCGTTTACACAAAGCTTAAACTTCTCTTCATTGAAGTCAGCACATTAACAATTAATAAACATTACCTGTAATAACTAGTTGTATGTGTTAAGTAGTAGGAGAAGGTTTCGCCTACAGAGTAGCTGGACAACCGCTTCAGGTGATTTCCATGGTGGTGTGGGATTTCAAGCAAGCCAAGACGCTGTTAGTTTGCTTTCCCGTCCTCATGGATGTGGTTTGACATCCGAAATACGACTACGTTCCACAACGTAGTTCCTGCAATCCCAAAAAACCTACGTTACGGCTTATCTCGGGCACTTTGAAATATTTTAAATTACATATCATGCATTCTATAACAGTATTACATACATAATATAATGTTTTTAATCATAGAAAGATCGTTGACAGTTGAAATAATCAACTCTGTTTAAGTATTAAAAATAAAATTGCTTACATTCCACCCAAAAAATCTGATGTTTTCGAAACATTTACACGGCCTTATTTCAAGACTTACTTTGAAGAGATTTCAATAAGGAAAAATCTCAATATTAGAGTTGTAGGAAAAGTCTAAACAAATTACTATTGCATTTTTCGAAAAATGAGTGATTTCAAAGAAAATAATATCTACGTCATTCTTATAAGCGTTCGTAATGCTGAAGACAAAGTTTAAAAACAAATTAAAAAATTAAAGTCATGTTTTGATAAATTTTTGAAATTGCTGAGGCTTCAAATAAAGTTCCCTCAAAATCAATATATCAGTTTCAGACTCGCAGAGCTTCGGGTTCGTTCATATCGATCGAGGAATATCAATTTTGAAGAGAATCATCTGAACTGTTTAGGCGCTAGCGGTGATCACAGACAGTCTGTCGATTTTTCGGTATCGATGACCCACAAAACTTGTCTTCTGACAACACTTAGAGGAGGTACTTTACTACATATAAGAATAAGATTTATACACTTTTTCGTTATCAGAGTCCAGCCATAAGGGTTTTTCTGTTGAAAAATTGCAGTTTTCCAGCGCACAATTATACTAGTACAATATTTTCTCTTCCTCGATTGCCATGTCTTAATTATGAGTAATATGGTTCACATCTACAAAAAATTAATTAAAACGATGGAAAGTAACAATTTATCCAGTTCATTTTAATTTATTGCATTTTAAAATTATTTCTGACTCCCTTGCAATATAGAATTGGATTAGTTGGGGAAAAAGAGGAAATAACTTCAACTGTAGAAGAATCATGACTGCAACTTTACCATCTCATTCGGAAAGACATTAGCAGACTTGATGTGTGCCGGTTACGCGAACAATTCCCTCTCACAGACGCTAAAACTCCGGACCTCTGCGGATACTGGTGGAACTTCCCACCGCGTCTCGCCGAAGAATAATAGCTCCACGAACGCCGTCTTCCCTTCCGCGGGTCGGCGGCCGTGGGCGGCCCGTCGAGATGCGACCTCGCGATCGCTGCTCGGAATGGACGCTTTCCACAGATAGGAACTGGCGAAGAGGCGGGGCGGGGCGGGGTGGGGTGGGGTGGGGCGGGACGGGGGCGGGAGCGGGAGCGGGAGCCTCGCCACTCCCGTGGCGGGCGCTGGCCGCCGTTCACCGCGCCCCCGCGACCCCCGTTGCGTCAGCGCCCCCGGGGCGTCGGCGCCGCGCCCCCACGCCCCACACCGCTCGCTTCTTCCCCGACCGACCTTCTGCTCTCACATGTGCTCTGGGAAAGTTACTGTTCACCGTCTAGAGGAAAGAAAATTCATATTGATTTGTTTATTTATCGGTAGTGCCAAAACCAGTAAAAACTATAAGTGGCGTATGAGTGAGAAGCGTAGTTTGCGTGATTTATAAATATTTTTGAACTCTGAATGCTTATTTTTACTTTTACTTTCTCTCTACCTTTGCGCTCCATGTTTCATGTTTCTCGATTTTGTTTTGGGTGCCGACAGGCTTTTCTTTTTCTTTGATACTTGCCCATTTTCTTTTGTTTTACATTATCTCCTTTCTTTCGTTTATCCGTCCTATTCTATCATCGTTTACTGCGTACACTGGAGTTGAATGAAAGTGTGATGAGTGAAGAAGTAGCAAAGGTGAAGAAAACTGACCTTACGTTACGTACCCACTTCCGTACTGACAGCCTGTTTCTAGCGAAAATATTCAAGGAACAGCACATCTACATAATACACAAATATAAAGAAATGAAGTTTCACAATCCCAAATAGTTGCAGAGCCGTTGGGTTTCCACTCGAGCGTTTTGCGCCATCTTGCAGCGCCGGCGCTTCCTTTCGTTCCGAGAAGCCATTGGGCAGGCGCGCCAGCAGCGCACGCCTTTCGCCAGCGCTGTCGCTCCCTCGGAGAGGAGCCCACCTTGCTCCGCCGTAAGGCCCGTTCACAATGCAAACGTAAACATAAGCATAACGCATAGACGTAAACATTAACGTAAGTATTCATAATGTCTAATATAAACGTAAGCAAAATAAGTTTCTATTGGCTGTGAGACATTGTAGTTTACTATTGGTTGGATGTGAGAATCGATTTCGAAGTGTGGACTGTGTCTATGGCCCATATGGCATTAGTTCCTCTACCCACTTCGATATTATTTCGATTCTCGATTTTGAGTTAACGTACTGTGATTGGTTCAATTCTTGTCTCACTTAAGCATAAGCTCAGAAGCTTGAAGCTTGCAAGCTTTTAAGTTAACGTCTTAAGTGTTATGCTTATGCGAACGTATTTTGAATGAGCCCGCTTATGGACGTAGTCCTAACGTTTATGTTAACGCCATGCTTATGTTCATGTGTGCTTTGTGAACGAGACTCACGAGCTGCGGAAGCCTCTGCGCCTGTCACCATTAACAACACCGCCGTAGCTCTTTAAAGCCTCGTCAACTTCTTATTTTCTTCCTACTGTAACATTCTGATGCACGTGGCTAAACCCTAGCATCAGCTTCGACACCACACAGATGGTATTATCATTTCACATTAACCTCGTACACAAAATTAGGCCTACAGTATCATTACGATCGAATTAACATCAGGTAACATGTTAACATCAGGTAACAATGTCGTATGTCATCGTATCACAAAATCACTATACTTACTGTTTTCTTCTCCTTTACCTATCAACCATCGCCATCTTTGCCGTTGTCATTATTACATAGGAATGCCCTGAACAACAACAACCGCTGCTTCAATCATAACCGAAGTCATCGTTATTGCGATCCTGGAAATATATTACCATCTTATCAACTTTTTATTTATTTTGCGGAGACGATTTGAAGGATTATTACGACTTGAGGCGATTATGAAGGGGATACGATTTCCCCGAAGTGAAAAGCCGTTCTCTACAACCAATATCTCCTCACAGCTGCCGTTCTCGCCACAGCCGATCCACCGCCGACCACCAGTGCCGCCTTGCCGCCACCGCTCGCAGCTCATCCAGGTCACTGAAAGTGACGCGTGGCGGTCAGCTCGCGTGCGGCGAGCGTGCGCAACCGCGACCTCCGCGCGCCGAGCAGCGAGCGGCGAGCGATCGGGCGCGTGAGCGCGCCGCGAGGCCTGCGAGCTAGGCGCTCGTCCATCACCGCGGGGCGGTGGGCGGCAGGGCGAAGGGCGGCGGGCAGAGTAGTGGAGGGTGGCCGGAAAGAGGACGGTGGGGCGGTGGGCGTCTGGGCGGAGGGCGGCGAGGCGGAGGATGGTGGGCGGTGGCACGGAGGGCGGTGGGCTGGAGGGTGTGGGGGCGAGGGGAGGAGGGCGGCGGAACGGAGGCGACAGCGGAGGCGAGCTGCGGGGCGGTGGTGGGGGCGGCGGTGGGGTCGGGCAGTGGAATTGGTGGGAGTCGAGGGTGTTGGGCGGCAGGAGGGGCTGACGGCGGGGGTGGCGTGCGGCTGGGAGCGCGGACGTTCCAGCTGGTTCGGGGTACACAAGGCCGCCGGGCGGTTGTCGCGCCGCGCCGGTCACCGGCCACAGGCCGCTGGCTGCCAGGAAGAACCGGTCCGTCTGGATTTATTGTAAAGAAGTGACTGATTTGCCGTTGCCAGTTTGTCAAGTTGAGGAACGCTCTTCTCCACGTTCTATGTAATATCGAAAGAGCCATTAGGAATCAAAAGGGGAAAATGGGGCCAAACATATATGACTCATTGTCACAGGAAATGAATTTATGCTACTTCATGTTATTTTCGGGATTGCAAACATAAGAAATTTCAGTTTCATTTAGAGGATGTTGACATTTAAGTGAGTTGAGGTTGTTTGAAGTTACGTGTGTATACATTTACGTTTATATATAACAATCAAGTCACTATCTAGTCACTAGGTGAATCGTGAACTCAACAAAAATCATACGAAATTAAGAACAGTAAAAACAAAAACCGGAACCAAAACTGAAACCGTTTTTTTAAATTTTATATAAGAAAATTTGTTTCAGTTTATGACTCATACTTCTAACTTTTGAGTTGTTTCGGTTTTATGTCTTTCTCTTGAGTGAACTATCCTAATTTTTAATTATCATTTTAAATACGAAAAAATAGCCACATGTGTCAACTGTTCACGTTAATTTCTACACATTTAGTACATTGTTCACCAGTTTCATTTTTATTCTTTCTTGGCTCCCCTCTCATGATGATTCCTCCGAGCATTTTGACGTTTATATCCAACATATCACCTGTACGACGAAATATATATTTGTTACGAATAATCATATATATTAACGTACTTGTAACATTTCCAATAATTTGGAATCTATAGTGATTTCTCTGTATTTTGAACCATGAGTGTCGAATGACAGCCGGTACCCAATTCGCGAATGTCTCCCTCAACATACTCCGTGTATCGTTCAAGAGGCCCTCCCGTCGTCCCTCTGATGGAGGAAATTCGAATATCCTTTTAAAACATGAGATGTCAGGATAGTGTACATTATCTTAACAATCTTGTAAAATAAAATGTATGTGCCCGAAGATTTCTCTCCCATCTGTTGGGGTCGTCCGTCCCCATTTACTATTTATACATTTCTTCATTGGACCAATAATTCTTAAGTACTCGGTTTTCGAACATCATCAATATTGTCAATCCGGCAAAGGTGGCTCAGGACATCGACTGATGTCACTGCAGGATCTCTGATCGGGTGATCTTAGAGTTCGAGTCCCGGCAGTGGAAGAATTGTCGACACTCACTTGTAAGCAAAGTCGATTTCAGCCGCTCTCTGGAGAAGAATTCTAGCGACTGGCTGCTCTGATCGGTTGTTTTCCGTGATTTCTCCGATCAATAGCAGGCGAATGCCGGAGCAGTACCCTAACAAACGGAACACGGACCGTGCGCGATCTTTCTATGCCCTTCCTTGTCTTTTCCTCATCCCTTACTTACACACATGCATTACACTACCACCCTTGCTGTGAGACCAGTCGAGAGCCTAGAGCTTGTCACGGCTGCCACGCCGGTGGGATATATCTAGTTGGGGAAAATCCCCTCAACCCGTCGTAAGCTGCACCGAATCTCGCCATACCACGGGGGAAGATCCCCGCAATCTCCCGCCATAAAAAAGCACTTCACTTACGGAGCTAATGACCTTAGAAGTTGGCGCGCCGGAATCACTAATCAATCAATCAATGTCCATCTATCTTTTAGTAATTTGGAAATTGAGTTTAAGACGCTCGAAATCCTGTACTCATTCTTTCCAAGTACAATTAGGATCCCTGTGCTGAAAAGACGGTCAGATTCCTGCGCCTGTACCGTCTAAAGAGGAGAAAACGAAAATGGCGGAGAACTTCCGCTGTGCACACACAAGTTCGCCCAAAACAAGACGCCGGCGCGCTTCGTGAAAGTGGCGACTGCGGCGGCGGCGGCGGCGGCTGCGCCGTTCTCCACGACCGCTCTATTGACAGCAGCGCCAGGTGGGCCGCCAAGCTCCTCTCTGCGCCCACCCCGATGCCTACGGGCCCCGCAGGGGCGCTGCGGGGATGCGAACTTCGAGCTCCACCGCGCGGCTTAATGCGACCGCACTCGACTTCACCCTTCTCGAGCGTGAAATTGCCACGCTCCTTTCGATACTCTTTGCCGAAGGCCACGTGAATAACATAAGAGAGTTAAGGAAACTATGTCAAAGATATAAAATTTTCTGACATGGACCAATGTATTTATTCTGTGGCATATCGAAATAAAATTGTTAATATATCGAATAATATTTAATGCTAATCAATGTTTCGTGAATGTGAAGTACCGTATCGAAGAGTATATGGTATTCATGAACGACAGTAAAATAAATACTGGACTAGAAAATGACAAAGCACAATATTCATTTAATTTTTCGGGATAAAAGAAACCATTTATCGAGCACGTTATGAACATTCACCATCATCAGTAGCTGAAATCGTGACTTTCGAGAGTCCCAATGACCGGAAGATCGTTGGTTCGATCCCGGAGGGTTATCGGCTTGACCTTCAGCGGGCTTGTGGCGACTTGCGGGGGTCGAATTCGTAGGTCAACAGTTCCGATCGGATCTCCTGAACATTTCCGGGTGGATGCTGATATTCAACCCTCGACAATGGACGACTGACAACAGCAATTTTTCCTTTCTCGATCTCTCTATTTACTATACAGTCCTTGCAATCCTGCCAGACGCTGTGGATGGAGTGCGTTTCTTGCGAAAAAGTTCATTTCTAAAGAAGAATTGAATGAGCTGAAAAAATGAGTTAAAATCAAAAAATTCAAGTTTGCTTGATTGTAAACCTTAAATTGTGTATATGCATTTACAGGTGTACTTCCCCACATTGCTACGTACGTAGGTAGGAAAGAGAAAGTATTGTAAAGCTGCGGCGGAAATTGGTGAATTTTTTATAGGAAAACTCATATTGTGGTCTCTTGTAATTAAAAATTGGATAACTTCTTCGTAAGTTTAATAAATTACTTCTTCTAACATTTTGTGGAAACAGCATCCATGTTTCATGGGTCCTTTATCTTGCCCGTATTTTCAAACATTACAAAACATTAATACAGCTGAATCATAATATTGATGAACAATATATTTACTTTCCCGTATACGTAAGTATATACGGAGTAATATACGTATTAGTAATATACGTAATAGTATAGGGAAAGTTATGTAATGCTACAGAAAATCGATTTCGAGATTTCAATGGATATACACGTTTTGGGTCCCCTAATACCGTAGAAATGTTATTTTCATAATGTTTGTCCATCTGTCCGTCTGATGTCTGTGAACACTACTAGCGCCTCAACCATACGTAGCATTTTTCCAAATTGAAGAAATGTCTGTCCCTTTGGCTCGAGTCGAAACTGTAAAGATTTTGAAAAATATTCTTCAAAATTGGGGGTTCTTCAGATGAAACCTTCCGGATATATTCAAAATTGACTCTTTTTTTTCTTTAAATTTCTTGTAGAATTAGAGTAACATACACGTGGCATAGGTCCGATTTTTATGGTTAACTCTGAATTTTTGAAAATTTCACAATTTTGAAATTTTTCTGTCTTCCTACGACTACAACATTCAAGATTTTTTCTTCAAATAAAATTTGTTCTCCATAGTAATTTCTTTCGTTAAGGTCATGTACATTTTTTGTGTATATTTCAGTAGTTTTCACGCGATATTGCGTGTAATAAGTAAAAGTTTAAAAAACTACAAAAACGAAATTTTCTCGAAAAGGGCTCCTTTTTTTCAAATTTGTGGTAGGGATAGTGCTAAATGTACTCTATAAGATGGCATAAACGTCATTTTGCTCTATTCTTTTGTTGTTTCAAAAATTACAAAAATGTAATTTTTTGACTTGTCTATCATGTATTTAATATTTATATTAGCGGAAATGTGTTCACATTATTTCATTTATATGTACATGTGCTTTAAATAACATATAAAGTTTCTCAAAAACTCAAAGGTTTTGTGTGAAAACTAGCTCAAAATTCCGCCTTTTCAGAAACGTTCAAACGCAACTTTCTCAAAAATGACTCCAAATTATTTCTTCAAACTTTTCGACCGGCTTGCTAAATTGCACTCTTTAATATGACGTAAAGTTCATTTTGATGTATTCTTTTGTTTTCTCAAAAATTACACAAGTGTAATTTCTTTGAAAGATCTCTTACGCCTTTAATAAACATATTTTCAGAAATTTGTAACTATTATTAAATTTGATAGTTAAAGTGCTTTAAATTACTTCTAATGAAGTTTTTCGAAAACTCAAAACTTTTTTTGTGAAAAGATTTTCAAATTTCGAATTTATCGAAGCGCTTAAGCGCTATGTACCATCGGCTCCAAATTTTTCAAAGAAAATTGCCATTTAGGACGAAATTTTACTGTGCTTTAATATTCTTAAAGTAATATTTCCGTTTCACTGTTAAAACACGAATAAAATAGAAAATGTCAAAAAAATGTACTTTGGGCGGCGATAGATGGCAAGAATATGTGGCAAATTCGTATATCTTGCCGAGACCAAAGGAAATAGAAAACTAAATGGGGAAGTCTGTATTCTGTAACACGACTAGTTTCTTAAATAAAATATGTTCTTAACAACTTGTACTTTAAAAATATCATTTAGAAATTTTAGAAATAGAATTTATACACAAATCTAAAAACTTCATTTTTTTCATTTTTTATATATAGAGAGAAAATGTCGCAGGTCTGATTTTCGTTGAACCCTGAATTTTCGAAAATTGCAAAATTTGCGAGAAAGTATGTGCTGTTGTTGCAGAACTTGTTTTGTTACGTGGATGTTTGTGTAGGAGTGTAAGACACACTTGTATGAATGTAACGCGTACACTGACACATCTGTATTTTTACACTATTTTGTTTTGTACTGTGTTCTAAATTATTAGATCCTAGTATTAATGAATATGTGTTACACTGCGAAAACAGAATTTCGCATAAAACACATGTATCTGTAATGCCGACGTGATATACTTTGTGGGGTGGAAAACATGTACAGAAAACTTTTACATGATGGGTATATGAGATTCGTATACTGCAATTTAATTTGTTAGTACATAATGAATATACCTATGCCACTTCTTATGAAGATAGAAGCATGAAATTTGGGCGCCACTCCCATATAAAACAAAACAGTTCCTGTTCAAAAGAAGAAAGAGATAACGTTTTTACATAGATTTAGCTCTATGCGATTTCGAAAATATCTTCAGAAGCTATTGAAGATAAAGATGCATCCTAAGTGAAGCATTCTTCCTCCTATTTATTTGCTTCCCCCAGTCTGTGCAAGATGGTTCAAATTATCAAAATCCTGCAGAAGACACAGTACCTATCATTGCTCTTCTTATTATATGATATCAATATTCTGCTTTAGCTTTTAATTAATTATATCTGCTTTTCCGAAATACATAAAAGTGCATTTACACACGTTCTGGCTGAAACTTGTTACAATTTAAACCGTTTGCTGAATTAATGTTTGCTGAATGAGCAACAGAGATATATAATTTAATTCCCCCTCTCCCAAAAAAAAACATGTAAATGTACGACTGATGGGTCAATATCAATAAATTAAAATGTATTGTGAGGTATAAGGGACAAAAATATTCACGTAAAAAAACAATGATTTTGTTAAGTGATTTTGAGAATGACAGTAAAGCATAGAACTGTAAAAAATAAATCTAATATAATGAATTATATAGAATTAGAAATCCGTCCTCGCCTATTCACATTCGATTGGGAAGAAGTGAAAATGTTTGAGGTTAGAGAAAAATGATTGGGAGAAAGTGAAATTACGAGACAATTCAACGTAAAACAGACAAACTGATGATTTCAAATCACCTATTGAATGAATGTGGAAAAATGAACTACTTTCCTTTCCTTTTTATTACAAATTCCCTCAATTTAGCCACACTTACCATGACGACGTTGCGTCCTTTCGAATACCGAATCCAGAGAGCTCCTAATTTAGCCATTTCAGCACCTCACCCACTACGGAAGGGGATAATTTCGCCAATTATACGGCTTAATGGGTAGAAGAGAACAAATTATTGGGTATGCTGTAGGTAATTTACTAATCCTATAGTTTGTGGCGTGTAGTAAAATGATGTAGGGATTTGCCATTGCACAATATTAGCACACACAATGAAATCCATGTGATTAAAATCACACCATCTTTAAAGCGTTGAATGACTGGACCAGAAATGCTAGTTTGTTCTGGAAAAATCTCATACTTTTGTGTTTTAGTCTTGAATTAATGATGATGGTTTGACGAGTTAAAAATTATGGAATCATTATAAATCACAATTAATCCATAAACTTGGCATTTGGTTTACTTTGTAAGACTTTGCGTGTTAGTTTATGGAGTCCTCACGCCTGGGCCTCGTTTAATTTCCACGCTTAGGAGGTTAGAGAGACATATGGCAGGCATGACGTATTTCCTTCCTCGTATCTAGCAATACATATTATCTTAATAATATTTACTTAGGGAGTACTTAATGTTGATGATTGTGGTAAAGCTTGAGCACTCCGCCAATGGCAGCACAGCTGCCTTTAGGGCTTCCCTTGTCGTATATTTGGAATGATACGGGAAGGACGAAGAATTCCTCCAGAACAGGGTCGCAACGGCAAGACGTCGAGAAAAAACTTTCGATATCGTATGAGTAGGGAGAACTTTTAGTATCGTGAATGTAATTTGCCTATGGATGTCGACCAGAAATATTATCAACCTGGCCTGCAAGCTGTAATTGTAGCCCAATCAATAAACTTACAATTCGAAGCGTTCGTTACGCATCAAAGGGATATTGTGCATATTATACTCTTCAGAATTAACTGCCGGCCGGCTCAAGGAAATTAACAAGGAATGAAATTAACAATCGACTTGGCATTATGAATCGAACAAAAATCTAACTTTGAATGTGAAAGGGATAGGAAAGTAAAGAAGAGCTTGACTTCAAACTAATCGGGAGATTAATTGACATTGCCATCATAAAATAAACCAAGTAAAAGTTGAAAAGGTAGAAAAGATGTCAATCATTGAACAATGCTGACAATGTAGAAGAATAACAATGTATGCATGTAAAACTAGTGGTTCTACAGAATGGCACAGACTTTCTCGTAGTTAAATTTTCAAATTTCCTTGGTGTGGACAGGCTTTGCGGTCATGTCCCATTCTCTTGCCATCTGCCATATATCGCCGCCCGAAGTACATTTTCTCAATTTTTCTGTTTCCTAATAGTAGAACCAAAATATTACTTTAAGAATATTAAAAGAGTAAAACCTCGTCATAATTAGCAATTTTAATTGAACAATGTGGAACGATTTTAAAAAAATGGCATTTAAGTGTTACTATAAATGCGAAATTAGAAGTTCGTTTTCACAGATTTTTGAGTTTTCGAAAAACTTCATTGGCAGTCATTTACATCACTTCTACTAAAAAATTCAGTAATGTTTACAAATTGCTGGAAATGTGCACATTAACGGCGCAAGAGATCTTTCAAAAAATACATTGGAAAAGAAAATAATACCGCAAAATTAATTTTAGGGCATCTTAAACAGTGGAATTAGAACTTGCTGCAGGAAAAAATTCAAGAAAATATTTCGATCAGTTTTTGAGAAAATGGCATTTGAGCATTTTGAAAATGCCGAATTTTGAGCTCATTTTCACAGAAAACTTAAGTTTTTGAGAAACTATATCTGACATTATTTAAAGCACGTGTAGTCATAAATATAAAAATGTAAACAATTTGCAGCTAATGTAAATATCAACGACGTGAGACTCAAGTAAAAAATACATTCGTTTAATTTTTGAAAAAAACAAAAGAATAGAGGAAAATTATGTTTATGTCATCACATAGAATATATTGAGTACTATCCTTACCAAAAGTTTAAAGAAAAAAATTGGAGCCGTTTTTGAGAAAATATTGTTTGTGTTATTTTTCAAATTGCACATATAGCACGCAATATTGCACAGAAACAACTAAAATTTTCAAAAAAATGTACATGTCCTTAATGAAAGAATTAAATATAGAGAACAAATTTTATTTGAAGGAAAAATCCCTATCTTCAATTTTGTAGCTACAGGAAGACGCCGAAAAGAATCAAACTTTTGAAATTTTCGAAAATTAAGAGATAACAATGAAAATCGGACCTATGCCATCTTCACAAGTGTATTTTACTCTAGTCTTTCAAAAAATTTAAAGAACAAATTGGAACAATTTTTGAAAAAAATTTGAAAATGTCCATGGAGCTTTATGTAAAGTATCCCCAAATTTTAAAGAAAGTTTTTCGAAATCGCAGCGCCTCAAGTCGAGTCAGTTCAATCGGAGAATATCCATTTTGGAAGAAATCGTACATATGGTTTAGGTACTAGGGATGTTAACAGACGGACAAACGGACAGACAGACGGACGGGCGGACGATCTGAAAAAAAAACACCTTTTCAATACCCAGAGGACCTTTGGGGTCCTCCAGAGGGTTACAAGTTTTGGACTTGTATTTTCGTTGATATCTCAAAATTGATTTTCGGCACCAATACATAATTTTTATTTTATACTACGTATATATTCCATATATACGTACGTATACGAGAAAGTAACGATGGTGATGGTAGCCAACAGAGCAAAAGGGGAGCAAAGAAATTCAGGAAAAATATTCCGACTGAGAACTGTTGCCCCTCCAGCAACTCTGACCAGGAGATCCTAGGATTCGAGTCCCGACGGTGGCGGGTTATTCGTCTAGCTAAATAGCTGGTCCGTATTCGGCCACTGGCTGAAGGAGAATTCTACTGACCAGCTGCTCTGATTGGAAATTTTCCGTAGTTTATCCAGTCAGTATCAGGCATTAGAGCATTATCCTAACAAATGTGTCAAGAAATATGCTTGATTTTTCCTTCCTTATGCTTGTCCCCATCTCACTCCTTTGGCTTATTAACACTTTCACTTATATGCACTACCCTACCGCACATGTCGGGAGGCCAGTCGGGAACTTAGAGCTCGTCCGGATTGGAGAGGTGCTTCGCTGGCGGGGGAAACCTTGCAAGCCGACCTGTAAGTCGGCGCTGGCTCTGACCTTCCAGCAGAGGTGGAACACCGCAAACATCCCTGGTTATAAACTGCACAATACCCACACGACTAATGACTAAATGAGTTGACGCGTCCGAAAACATCAGTCAATCGATCAGGAAAAGGACATCATTAAGAATATGAAAATATCATATGACTGTAGCCAAGGCAGATAAACATAGAGAAATAGCTTTCAAACAATTCTTTGATTAAGACACGGAAGCCGTAAAGGAGTTAACAAAGACGAAACCATGTCAAATAAGCGAGATGCATTTTTGCACTAAACTAATGAAACTCCTAAAACAAAGGGATAAAGATGTAACCGATAAAAATATACCAGATGCAAAATACCGAACACTTGGAAAACATTTATCATATATCTGATTAATAAGGTCAAAGAAATGAATGCGATAACTGGATAACTAGTCTTCCGAATGCAACTAAAAGTGTATGGATTAATAATTGGCATCGATATAAAAGCATAGCAGAAGCTCGTTTACAAAAGGAACAAGCTGGCGTACAAAGAGATTGTTCATGCGAGGATTCTATTTTTTATAGAAATAATTTTAGATAAACAGCGAGAAGTCAATCTAGAAAGTTTATTTTCCTTCAAAAGACTTTTGACAGTATTGACAGAAGAAAACTACCGTGTATAATTAAGAATAATGGTTATTTGGATTAAGTAATATAATCTTTAAAAAGCCTGCATGGAGGGTCACAACATGTTATAAATACCGTGAGGAAAACCCCAGAAAAAAATACTGTGAAAGTGGAATGTAACTTGCCAATATTATTTATTATACCAGTATAAGCATAGACGATTTGACTCAGAAGTGTAGATTCGATATTAACTCTGATATTCAGTTGTGGAGAAATAAATACTTCACACGCTGATGGAACAACTCACAGTGAAGGAAAGCTACAAAGAACAGTATACATGGTTTTGGAGAATAGGTATATAAGCTGAGAATCTCCCCCCAAAAAAACCAAACTCATGGGTCACTATAAAGCTCCCCATCCGCTCTATAATAGTTGTCGATGATTCTCCCTAAAACAAGTTTCTGTTTCTAATTATCTTGATGAGAATCCATGTGGTAGATAAAGGGTAATAAATAAAACCCTCCAAACAATACACGAAAAGACACAATTATTGAAGACAATTGCTATGTTCACAGCAAATATGACAGCAAATACCGGATAGGTAAAGAGAGGGATTGATTGATTAGTGATTCCGGGCGCGTCAAGTGCTAAGGACATTAAAAGTGTAAGTGTAGTGCATAAGTTTCACTCGAGAGGTGGCGGTAATCTTCACCCCCAGGATGGTCCGGTGCCGACCTACGCGTCGGCTAGTGGGGTTTTCACCATCCAGGTATCTTACAACACCACCGGGGTAATTTTTATCTGCCAAAATGGCTTTTGCGCTCTTGTCACAGTCATCTCTTGAATGTGTAGATAATCTTTTACGAAAGAATCACTTCGCTTCTACCCTTATCGCGCTGACATTCCTTATTCACTTTGGAATTTAGCACTAGTTTAATCAGAAATAACCGACCTCTCACAATTAATTTTATATTAGGTAAAAGATTAATACTCTGTTAACTTGCTTTTTGTATATGTGACATGGGGTTGTACTGTACGTATGTATTGTAACAGTAGTATTAAAATATTATTTCTAAGAGTTATTCACTTTGTAAAAATATTTAAATATCCGTAATTTCATATGGAATTCTTTGTCGTAAAGCGGCGTCTTGACAGCGTTTCTTGGAATTATCCCTTCAATTCTGCCTTTCATCCCATCATATGCATACCTATATGCTCATTTCTTTCCACTTAATTCAATATTGTGCATTTAATCCGACCCTCACCTTGAGCGCATGGCTGAGATATTTTAAGGAACTCAAACGCTCTAGGAAAAGATGGGAAATGCAGTTATCAAAACTTCTCCAAATAAAAAATAATATTTTTACCCTAATTTTCAAACTTTTCTTCCATCTTCCCTTAAAGCCAGTGCAACGATTCTTGCTGCAACCTTCAACAACAACCGTCAATCTCTTTATGATTTGAGTAATGTGGTGTCTTAGCAAACAAAGTGTTAATGCATAACATAATCCAATACTCCGACCATTCCTGATCTCGCCCCCAAAGCGCACTGAAAATATAATTGTCATATCTATTCTATTCCTCCCTACCTACACGCATCCCATCTTCTCCCTCTTCGTTGATCTGCCACCATGTTTTTTGTTTCTTTTTACAACAAATCGTTGTCTCTGTGAGTACAACCATGAAGCATTCGAACAATCAAAATGTTCGCTGAGCCCGTACGCTTCCTCAAATAAAGTCCTCTTCACTAAAAACGGTTCGGTCAAGGCCTTCGATTTAGTGCGCGTTGTCTACCGCAAACCTCAACTATTCTCTTGCCTGCGCACCTTTTAGCCCCGAACCGCAACTCTCGCCGGCACATTTTTTATTTGACCCACGAAAAAAATAGGGTTAAAATGAGTTAAAACTGGCCGTACAGGACATTCAAAACGGCAGTTCACGATGCAAAACCGAACATTCTTCATTACTTGTTCCCTGGCTGCCCCACCTTCCCCTCTCCACCAAGCCCGCTCCCCTCGCTGCCCTTGGCGCCATTTCCAGCGCCTCTGGCCGCCGGCGCACGGTGGGGGCGGTTCGTGTCGTCTCTACCGCATCGCGGGAAAAGCACCGCGCCTCTTTTTGTTCTGGGGTTAATTAGGCTGCGACTGGTGCTCCGTGAAAGCGCCGCTTGGCCGCCCGCCGCCGCGCCGTCCCGCCGCCCTCAGCACCCCAGGCGCCGCCGCCGGCGAGGCGAACGCCTCCGCTTGGGACGGGCAGGTGCCACCGCCAAAAGCCAGCCCCTGCTCCTTTTACGCTCAACGCGCTGTGCTTCACTCTCGTTGGTGTTAAATGAGGGGCCAACGTGTAATGGTTTCACATCGAGAACCTGTGCCAAGAAATGGGGAATGGTAATTGGTATATATAAAATATATACCAATATTATATAAAATTTGAAAAATTTTTTCTTTGTTTCAGAAGATGAAATAACATTTTAAGATTTTTTGGGGCAGAAAATGGTGTAATGTTAGAAAAAGTTTAATTTCTCGACATATTTGGATATTAAACATATGTTTGTTATAAACCTGTATCTCGAAGGTATATAGTATTATCTCACACTTACTTAATTTTTCAGGCGAAAAACTTAATTGTTTTTGTCTTTTAACTGAAAGTGAACATGATGTGTCATTCGATTCGTTAATAACACAATCTCAAAAAAAAAAAGATCAATGTTATGTCTAAGTGTAATGCAAGTTTCCTATCCCATATGAAATAATTAATCTTTGTGGGGGTCTGATACTATTTCTACAATATTTTAATGCCATAATGTAATAATAACTTTAGATTTAATGTTAATGTCCTGGCTGATGCCAGTAGGGTTCGTTAAATGGCAGGCCGCGAAATGCACGCGATGCTTCCTTCTCTAGTCTTTTAACGTTTACATCTTTACGTTCTTTCTGCTGATTCGTCGTTCTCATGTGGCCCATCTTCCGTGAAGTAGAAACACTGGCAGTACTGCGAGTGCATCGCCAGATGAGGAGATGACGGCTTATGTCCACAATTGGGCTGTACTAAAAACTGAGATGATGTAAATAATTGTTTTATTATTATTTTTAATGCGCTACTAAATATATGAGCAGCTTTTTCTGCTACATTCGACTAGCTTAAATGCAAAATAAGAAATGTGGCCCCTGCCAATGATGCTGAGCCGCCGTACACAAGTGCAAGTTTTGTAGCCTACGCTTTAGGCGTTACAACTTCAAATCATTCCTTGATACCTACGACCCCCCTCCATGTGACGATCCACACCGATTTTTTTTTTCTCACCGCATTTTTGAAAATTTCTTTGGGTTTACTTTACCTTTTATAATTCTGATCTTGGAAAATATTGCAGCTTATGTATACTACTCGTTCATTCATAATGGCAAAAAATTAATAATTTTTGTAAGAAAAAAAATTGTCAAACTTTCAGTCTCATTTAGGATTTTTTGTGTTACATTTAAATTTGCGGATTCAAAATTTGATTTTTCTACCTGAATAAAGATATTTGGATTTTTTATCCTAAAATAAATGCCCCCACGTAAGTAATCATTAATTGATGTCTTTTGATTGATTTTAATGAGGATTTTTTAAATCTGACAGGCTTATAAATGTTCAAAATTAATTTTTGTGTAACTATATGTTTACCCACAACACGAAAATCTACGACACCATTTTCAGGTATCGAACAAAAATTGAAATAAAAATGGACATTTTAAAAATAAATCTTTTTTTAGCTCCCGCCAGATTTTGTGGAGAATTCCTGTCAACATTTCTTTGTGAATAAATAATTAATATTAACAATTGTATGACATTTTCCTGTGTTTTTGGATATATAATGAGCCCATTTTCTGAAAATTTAGTCAAATAGTAAATTAGTCACTAAACTTTTAATTTTTTTTTAAAAAATTTGAACGAAATCACTGGCTGCTTGTCCAATCTCAAAGGTTATTTTTAGTTTTATTTTCGTATTTTTTATTAGGTCGTTTTTTGACATACTACAGTCTTCCGTCGCCGCCGAAAGTGACATTATTAACTGACATTAGTGATTACTTGAATTTGTTTATTTTACTATTTCAGGAAATTATTTTTCGTAAAGGACGGTTTTACAAACTCCCTCTAAAGATTGATATAGTAATTTATTTTTGTGGTATATTCGGATGAAATAGAAGCAGCAAAGAATTTACCAAGTATAGATCGTTTCACGAGGCGTTAAAAGAAACCTCTTTTTACAAGAATTAATGACTTTAGATGATTGTGTTCTTAAATCAACGTTTAAATAGTTAAAATAAACCCACAACCATAATCTGCTACATTATCTTTGCCTACATTCTCATCCATTTGAAAGTATCAGAGCTACAAATGCTGGGAATTAATTCGCCTTTCAAACATTAAATATTTCCTATGTAACTTTTTGTCAATAAATTTCAATTTTTAAATATTTAATATTTGGCGACAACCTGAATGAAACAGACATTATTTCCAGAATGAAATTTCACTTATAATTCAAATGATTTTATATTTTTTCCAGGGTAGGTGTTAGCTACATTAATTGATGCAAAGATTTTATTCAAATGTTGCTCATTAATTAAAAATATAAACACATGTAAACCAGTATAAACTTTATGTGACACAAATAAAACTATTATTACTATCCAGACGAAAACTTAGAAGTATTTTAAACACGCTGTAGATATGTATCTTTCTACCAGGGAGATTTTAAGTTGAATATACTGTGTATGATGTTGTTACAAAGTTGGGTTAAATTTGAAAATTATTTTTAAAAGAAAAAAATTGAAATCTATAAAACATTTAGCTGATCTGCATAGACAAAAGGTCAATCAATCAAACCAAAATATTTAAATGATAGAAAATAAAAATTAATAAATATTCCAGAAATATAAACTATTATAATTATTAATAATTAAGCTTTGTATTTTTAGTTTAATTCAATTGGAATACTTTCGGTAGAAGAACGTTTTCGAAGCCTCTTGATTGAGAAACGCCTTCAGTGGACCTGAACCTTTAGTCTGACAATTTTTGGTGATAAAACGAAACTATTTGAGCGAAGTATTGATAAGAACAAGGTCAAATAATAGATAAACACTACATAGTCCATGTTTATTCTTAAATTTACCATCTGTTGATTTTTTTAGATATCTATATTATTTTTTAATGCGGACTGAAATTGAAAGAAAACTATGTAGCTTCCGACCATTTGGAGGCGTCAATAATTTCGTTAGATACCCGGGCTCTCGACGGCTAATAGAAACACAATGACACCGTTTCAATTCTGACTGAAAAAAATGCAAATATTTGGTTGAGTTAATCCGTCTATTCTCACTGTGTATACCGACTAAATTCTCATACTCAGTGCATCGCTGCTTGCGACAGAGCTGGTGTCATGCGCCAACAATGCTCCAAGGAAGACTGCTTGCAAAAAAATAATTGTTTTTTACGTGTTGCATAATGGAACAGCAACCTGTTAGATATTTTTAGTAAGTAAAGAACTGTTGTACTGTATATAAATGCTATACTGTATTATTGGAGTATTCGTGAAGATTGTTTTTGTTAAAATAATTTATTGCTGTTTTTTACGAAAGTATTTTACTAGTTTTCGAGCAGTGACATTGCTACTTTGCAAAATCATTTTGTTTTGTTTAGTTCAGCAGCATTTGTGCTGCTGGAGGCCTCTAAAAGCATTGTCATAGAGTATTTACAATTATTATGCAAAATTGCTCCATGGTAGAAACACTTTATGAGGCCAATTATCTGTAATGAATACAGCATGAGTGGTGTGATTTTTGAAACATGCAGTGATCGACTTTAGATCTCATGTGTTTATTTCGTTGCGAGTCCGCCGGAAACGTTCCGTAGGCAGGGAGGTCTCAGGTTGCAGTATCGATGGTGGTAGATTGTCCACTACCATAGAAGCTGGGTCGTGACCGAGCAGAGACTGAATGACAATTCTAGATGTCGACTGCTCAAATCGGTCATTTGCACGGGTTCGTTTTATCAGTTTTACACCGATACCGCAGCAGAGTTTAAATAATAGAGCACCAGTTGGGTCGGTCATGTAGTCGATTACTAGAGACCAAAAAAAAAGGTAGTATGAAAAGTCAAAATGTGTACATAAATATGTAATGAAAACAGTAAGAATATGTAATAAATATTTAAAAGCGAATATAATATGTAATGTTAAACTAGTATAATTTAAAATACATGTACATAATACGAACTTACATTCATAAAAAATTATAAATAAATTTTAAAAATTATTTACACGTTTTAAAAATAATTTGGAGGGCACAAGTTGTAACATACTTTGCTCCATACAATTTTCCCGTCAGTAGTAAAACGTTCATCTTTTGTTATCCAGGACCGTAATTTAGGAGCCAGACTAGGTGCAAAAGAAGTCGTCGTACTAAATGGCGATATCTACCACCAGAAAACAATCCCTGCAACGTGCAGCATTCTAATTAATATGTTACAAGTCGGCGATCGGCAAAGTTTCCCGGAAATTAAGGTTAAAGGTCACGAAATGCGGGGTCAGTGATATTTTTCACACCTAAAGGTGTAAATGATGTCAGTCGCTAACGAGCGCTTCTGTGAGAACATCCAACCCCGTCTTCACATAGTGTACGTCGAGTAGACAACACGTAGTAATATAAAGGCAAATATGCTGATTCAAAAAATAATTAATACAACTGAAGAAAATTGATAAAATAAAAAAATAGTTTGAAAAAATAGCAAAATATGTATATAGTACTAAATATGTAAAAATATATAACGAAAAAATGGATATTGTGTTATGACGGCGACGATTCTCCAATATTACAATTTTAAGAGCGGCTAGTAGAAACACAAAAAATATGTAATTACATAAAAATCCGTAAAAATCTCGTCTCTATTGATCACCAATCTCCTATGGCACATTCTTCCTGAATGTTAAAAGTCTTCGTAGTAATACGGTTACGAATGTTTTCCCAAGGCTCGCATTGACTAGAGTGCGACACGAGGATCCAATTACGTAAATGAAGCGGTAAGGAAGCAGACCGCTGCTGACCTCCGGAAGTGACTTATGAAAATATACGCGACCTCTGCACGACCTAGCCGGAGCTTCCGCCTAAGGATCCGAAGACAGGAAGCATAATTTCTACAGCAGAAAAGTGAAAGTAAATATCAGGAAGCTGAAAATCAAAAATACATGTTTTACATTTGTCCAGTCATTTGATCAGTCATCTTCACAAGGCCATTTGTATTATGGAAAATGACATTTCAGAATTTTCCTATCACAACAATTGACTATTTAACATTTGACATACAATTACATGAAATTCAGAATTAGAATACATTATTCATTTTTTTAACTAAGTAGTGACCACTGTATTTCTGAGGCGGTGAACTTCCTTGACCCCACCCCTCTTAGGACGGCCTTGGCGTGACTCTTAGATTTTATTCAAAAGTATTAAAAATACACAAAAAGAATGAACTCTGGATATCAATATGCGTCATTTTGTACAAGAATACGACGTAATACCAAACTATTAATGTTAGTTTCTCGATTTATAAAACGTTTGAAAGGGGAAGATAACAATTCTTTCTTTCAAATATGTCACTTCATTAAACTAGTGTCGGTTCAACCGCACATTCTTTTTCCTGATATTTGAACGATTACATAATATTTTATTTCATCTTTTATCCTATTAATATATCAGCGATCTCTTGAACAATTTCTCATCCCACAAAGCGCGGGAGATTGGTAAAAACACAAACATATCTTTAATTTTTGAAAATCAAGACGTTAATATGACAATGGCACTTGTGCCACGGTATATAGTACTCATTCCTTACAAATATTTTTAAGAAAATTAGGAGACTTTTGTGTGTGTTAGTACATTTCTGCAAAATTTTACCCATTTACGTCAAAATTAAACAAAAACTTCCAATATATTTATTACTGATGATAACAATGCATTAAGGAAGATATTCGAAGTTTCAATATTGAAGGTATAGGAGAGATGAAAATATTAAATATATGAATCTTAAATATATGAAACACCTTTTGTTCAATTTGTGAAAATATTTAAATAAAAATTCGAAGTCATTTTCTAGAAAATTTTTAAAACGTTCTAAAGACTGAATGTAAAGTACACCCAAAAATCTGAAGTTCCTGTTTGTAAACGCAGATGGGTTTGCGTGTCACCTCGGCACTAATACAGAGTTACACATAATAAATATCACTAACTTCTCGGCCTGTGAAGGGGTAGAAAATAATCACTGTTTTCACCAATGAACATGTGGGAAATACCTTATGATAAAGTTAAACATGTGATATTTGCTCGAACTGTAGTTCGGCAGGTTACTTGGCCATCATGTATGGACTTGACTAACATAGGCAAATACCACATGTGTATCTCCGTTGTATAAAATTTCTCACGCGTTCAGTGTCAATAACTGATCATTTTCGATCTCTCTGTTCTAGACGTTTATAAGTTTAATCTGATATATGTGTACATAAGTGGCAAAAAACGTGAATATAAGTACAAGAGTGGTCTCTACTTCCTGTGAGGGACGCATCTAGTTCCAGAAGAATTAGTATATATGTATAAATAAGTACAAATAAGGTAATGAGACCATAAGTCCCTGTAACGTACTGTAAGGGAGGATGTATTTGACGGAAGGTCGGCGACGGAAGATCATAGTATGCTAAAAAAGAGAGCCTTAAGAACAGTTGTACAGTATTCAAAGAAATATGATGGTGAATAAGTAAGTTCAGGAGAAACTGCAGAACTGTATGTTTATTTGCATGATAAATAATAACCTATTCCCTTCTTTATGAAGGCGACTTTCAATAAAATATTAGGTTTTACTATAAAAAGTTTGAGATAGTGAAACTACCATCTTGTCTTTACAATGAAAATCCGTAATATATGTCAATAATTTTCAATATGCGCAGAAATTGATAGAAAACTATTCATCCTCCAGCCATGTGTGAGGTGTATATAGTTTTATTAGACACCCAGGATCTTAGGAAAACTCCAAAAACAATTAAACATTTCCGATTTTGACTGAAAAATGAAATATTTGATTGTGTTATTCCGTCTGTTCTCATAATGCGGGAAACGACAGAGTTCTCATGCGTCACTGTTTACGACACAGCGGATGTCACGCGTCAGCTAGGCTACAAAGAAAAGGATGCTCTCCATTTACATTTGCGTTTCACGTGTTGTTTATGTAACAGAAACCTTTTTATTATTCTTAATATATCATGTTAATGCAGTTTTCGTGAAGGCTGTTTTTGTTAAAATATTTACTTTATTGTAGTTAATATTATGAACTTGTAGTAGTAGATAACGACCATTGTGAATCACGACCATTGATGAATAAAGAAATACAATTGGTTAACAGGATTGGTCAGTGTGATTAGAGAAACAATTGGTTACGCCAATGTTTCGAGATATTTAATTTCTTCATCAGGGCTTACTAATAATCATGCAGGTAATAGTATACGGTAGTAAGCCCTGAAGAAATTAAATATTTCGAAACGTTGGTGTAACTAATTAATTCTCTAATCACATTGACCAATCCCTTGAACCAATTTTATTTCTTTATTTCAGTAGTAGATAGCATTATTATTTTTTTATTTTATCATTATTATTATTATTATAATTGTTATTACCATTATTCTTATTGGACCATTATTATATTATTTGCATGGTATTTATATTATCTTATTTATGTAATTAGCTGTCACTTGGTTATTCCCAATTGCAGTCGAAACAATTTTATTTTATCTTAATACTTTTGCTGCGAGCATTTTTTGTTATTCGTTAGAAGTGTTTGTGCTAATGAACCATTTTGCTTGGCCCGCAACATTTTTGCTGTTGCGTGCCACGAGTGTAAACTAGATTTACACAAATCACCCATTTATTTTTCACAATTTGTAAACGAATGATCTGTGAAAACATTGGGTTTGGGGAAGTGGACAGAAATATTTTAAAGATAAAATAGCATTTGTAATTATATCTACTTTTGTAATTTGATTCTGTAAGATTCATTAAATGTGAAATACGACCCCCCTGAGATGGTTCTTTATTTTGCTTGTGGGCATAAATGTAACTTCATTGAACGTACGATATGTTGAGCTCTACTTTTGCTAGTTGTGGTAGAGTATGGCCGGGGGTATTTCTGATTATTTTGTCAGCAATACTCTAAATTCAAACATATCATTCGTTTGCCAATAAAAATAGGTTATTTCTAGCAAACATTTATTTTAAAATTTTGCTAACCACGCCTTATTGGAACCTTTATTCATAATTCAGCTGTACACAGTAAAATAGTGTGCTAGGACATCTGAAGTCCAAGAAAACGTACGCAGATTATACTTCTGTCCATTACGTAATCTACAGTTCTGTTACCGTGCATCTAGTGCAGAAAATGGCTTCCATAACGGGGTATGTCGAAAATATCTTCTACCCGTTTGTACCAAATTATTTGGGGAACACATGATTAGGGAAAATCCTCCATATATGCCTGCGATACTGTAAATAACTTTTGTAAATATATAAAATAGTTGCAAAAGATAAATTCGGTTTTCCTTCTCGAATATCCATTTCTACAATATTTCTACCGATCATCGATTTTAAATAATGCGTTTTTTCAGTTATTTAATTTAATTTCTCACATTTATATAATATTAATATTATTAAATTAATTAAAAAGGTTCATTTTATGAGGAAACAGGAAGAAATTGGGAAGAGTTTGATTTTAAAATTTTCAGAAGTCTGAAAGGGTTTAAGCAATACAAAATTTATAAAAAATAATTTTCAAGAGATCAAAATTATGCGTCGAGGTGAAGAATTTTATAATAAAATGCATTGAATTGTTACATTTGAAAGTGACAAATAAAATGAGTAAATGTGCTTCAAAACAAGTGCTTGACAATTTACCTGCTTCAATGTAATATTACCAATGAGCATACAACAAATAAGATATTACAAAGTAAGAATATCATTCATAGATTTACACTTTGACGCATGGACAACAATCCAAATAAAATTAAAAGCTTATAGAAACGTTCCAAACAACAACCACAGACTGCTTCTAGATCCCCTGAATATTTTAAGCTTTTGATTTTTTGTGCTGTATAAACAGCAAGATATTACAACTTTAAACACGGGCTCAAAACAGCATAGAATTGCTAACACACCTTTAAAAAAGGAAATCATTAAATCCGAAAAAATCGTTTTGTAATTTATTTTCGTAAAACTTAGATTCGCGTTCGGCGGAGGGGTACACATCGAAGGGCTCGCTGAAGTTTCAGTCTAGTAAAAATAGTGGAGTACCTGTTTTGAACTTGGAGGGTGCTCGTGCTCGTGCTGCGTTGCGCAATTAAACGTGCTGCGTTGCAGCGAAGGTGGGCAATTTTTGCCCTTCTGTGAAACGTTTTGTTCTGGGATTGACTTTCTAACCTCAAATTGGATGTGGATCTGACAAGGAGGCGAGGTTTACACAATTTTTTATTTTCTCGCGCTTAAGAAGGACCATCTTGAGAAGAGTAAGTTATGTAACATGCGCAAAGAATTTTCGGCACAAATCTCTTATTACAGGCCCCTTGTAGCGAAAAAGTGAATAAATCCTGATCCTAAATTTAGGGAAAAAATCATCAAACACGTGAAGCCAGAATTCATGTTTTGTGGGACCCAGATTCCTAAAAGTCGATTGACGGCAAAAAGTCTGTCTGTCTGTCCGTCCGTCTGTGAACAACGCTAGCAGCTAAACCGTTCAGCCGAATTTCTCCAAAATTGATATTCCCTAATCGATATTGCTGATGTCGCGGCTCCTTGTATTTGATATTTTAATATGAGGGGTACTTTACATGAAGCCCTTGAGACAATTTCAAAATTTTCTTAAAATGGCGCCATTGATTTTGAGGAAATTGCGTAGTTGAATAGTCTAAAGGACGTTTAATGGAATGGCGCAGGTCTCATGTTGGTAGAAAACTCTGATTTTTCGAAAATTGAAAAAATTCAAAATATATTTCCGCGTCTTCGTACAACTAAAACATTAAAGATAAAATTTTCCCTTAGTGAAATCTGCTCCTCAAATAGAGATTTTGAAATAAAGTCATGTACAATTTTTTGAAAATTTGAGTATTTTTCTTGTAATGTTGCGTGAAATATAAGCAATTTTAAATTTTTGTGTAAAGAATTTTTCTAGAAAGCGAATTTATCGTTTTTGATGAAATTTTGATGTTGAATAGTGTGAAGGACGTTTAAGAAAACGGTGCAGATCTCATGTTGAAAACCCTGATTTTTCGACAACTAAAAAAAAATCCGCGACTTTCTACAACTGCAGTTATGAAGATCAATTTTCCCTTAATGAAATGTGTTCATCAAAAACAGATTTTCAAATATGTTCACGTTATATTTTTGAAACTATAAGTATTTCTGGAGTAATTGGGCGTCAAAGTTAGTCACCCGCTCTGAAAATCCTAAGCTTCTTAATCGTAAAGGTGTTTTGAGGCAATCAGATGCTAAGTTAAAATGTGCATAATATTTCATATTACTTCGTTAGTTTCTTACATTGAAGCTTTTTTGTACTTTTACAAATTAATCTTTTAGAAATCATTTGAAACCTATTTTACATAATCATGAAATAAAGTTTGCTATCCTTCAGTCGAAAAGAATCGTCATCCGCACGTACTGTGAAACTGTTTATCACGTTGCATGTGAAGAACGATTCCATTTTCGTGTGCGTAGTGACACAACGCAGGATCAGGATGATCAGAAGAGATTTGTGTGCTGTGCTTCGAGACCCGTAGAGTCCCCTGTCCTTACAAACGTTTCGGAATTTAGTGAGAGTCTTATATTTGAAACGACTTGAGAAACACAAGTTCAAGTGGCGAACGAATCAGTGATAAAGGCTATCTAGAAGGAAATGGGCAAAATTCAGAAAAGCTTGGATACTAAATTCACCTATCTAGAACAAAGCTGACCTCAGAACAAGAACAGGGATTGATAGATTGTGACCTTACTGAATTTTGTTGATGGAATAATTATTAAACTTTCAACTTATTTCTTACAAAATGCGACGTAGAACCAACGAACGTGAGGGTCTGGTCACGTTCAGCGCCAAGAGGCCCTGATTAGTCAGACCCTCCGCTCAACCATTTCTTTGCTCACGACTGCAGCTGGAAGAGACACTTTGGGACCCCCTACTCCTAGTTTATGATCTGTTAAGTGTTCGTTCGCCGGGAAAACACCAACTCACCCTCTGGAAATCACCCACCCGTCGATCTACTAATCGGTAACTTAAAGTTATGGAAAATCCTCGGCCACCGGCACTGCACGTGCATTTCATAAACAAAAAGGGTGACAAAGAATTAAATACTGTAATTTTCCGTTCGGGTCGCTTAACACGAGTCCGTCGATTGATCGAAATTATTCTGCAACGCAATGACCTTAAGCCTTTCGCCAGCCATTGTATCAAAATCTTGCATTTTTCTAGAACTTTTGAGAGTGAAAGGAGGGAATAACCGAGACTGCCGGGGACTTCATTACAAACCGCCGAGCACTTCTTGTCAGACCAGCCCTTGACTTAATTTTAGAACGCTGTGATGCACGTTTTAAACTTGTTAAACCGCCGTTTAGAAGCAACCTGTGGTAAAGTTTCGCCCACATTTGCTTGCGTAATTTGGAAATTTGAAGAACACTTTTGCATTTTCGAAATTACGCTATACGGCTTCCGAAACTTCACAATTCCATAAAGCTTCGACAAGTATTACGAAAATTTGTCACCGTTGACAAAATGAACTAAATTATGAGCGCCTGATGCATCGCATCTGAAAGTGAGAGCTGAGGAAGATATTTGTGGACGCAACTGAACTGTGGTGTGTGTCGCGATTCAGGCCGTTGGTCTCCAGCTACCTGCTGCTAGAACTTCTGCTTCCATACTCGTACACGTGCATCCGCTCGAAAGAATGTGACTCGTCAGACCAGCTAACGTGTTTACAGTCATCAACAGTTCAATGTTGCTCTTGATGGGTCCAGGCGAGGCGTAAAGCTTCAAGTCGTGCAGTCATCAAGGGTATACGAGTAGGCCTTAGGCTCCGAAACATATCGATAATGTCTCGTTGAATGGTTCACATGCTGACACTTGTTGATGGCCCAGCATTGAAGTCTGCAGCAATTTTCGGAAGGCTTGCACTTCTATCACGAGTAATGAGTCTCTTCAGTCGTCGTTGGTCCCGTTCTTGCACCATCGATTTGCGGCCGCAGCGATGCCGGAGGTTTAATGTTTTACCGGATTCCCGATATTCACGGTACACTCGTGAAATGGTCGTTCGGAAAAATCCAAATTTCATTGCGACCTCGGAGGTGCTACGCCAATATCGCTTGCGCCGACTTTAACACCGCATTCAAATTGTGATAGCCTGCTATTGTAGCAGCAGTAACCGATCTAACAACTGTGTCAGATTCTGGTTGTCTTGTATAGTCGTTCCCAACTAGAGTGCCGTATTCTGATTGGTTTCAGATCTCTTTATTTCACGCGCATGGCTCTACAAGCTTTTTGGCTCTTCAGTGTACGCTACGTGAGATATTATATGATAAATTTGTAGATTCATATTAAACATGCACAGCTTTTACATGATGAGTGAAACAGCAAAATTGCTATTGCCATTACAAAATAAATTTTAAAAAACTCGATTTCTGAGAAACTTTTAAAACAAATTTGCTTAAGTGTTAAGTTCAGAACAGTTGTTATTAATTAATTTCCAATGATTCGTTGAAATATGTTTCGTTTTATAGGAGGAACGAGTTCAGAAACCAACGATATGTGCTAGAAAAATACATTATGAGCGGAATTTGTTGATTACCGCCTTGAACTTTCTCATACTTAATCTTGCTCATTCGTTTGTGGTTATTGTAGTTTAAAACATATCCAAAGGGTAAAAATAAGTTATTTTGTACTCATCATTGTACGGTATAAGTACAGATGTGTATTGTATGGTTTTACCCACTTTACAGTGCACAAATATTCGATTTATTATTAAAAATAATGAGATGGTTTGCTTTATGCCTTTTGCTATTGCCTTAATGGAAAGCGTTCGTAAAAAAGACATTGACTCCCTATGATTGCCTAGTAAGCAGTTGAAGTGTCAGAACATATAATTTATTTCTTATACTGGAACCACTCCTTACAGTTAACTAGGTCATTAAGTAGGTTCTCAATTTTTACGTCTTAGCCTTTAATTATAAACCTTACCTGGAACATAATGAAGTGAAGGCGCTTTACGATTTATTTTGACAAACTGAACTGTACTTTTTCTGGCGATTGTTAGCTAGTATCACTGAAAAAGAATGATATCTATTTTTGTAATATTAATGAGGAAGGCACGAACACTGAAGGGAATAAAGACATTAAAGTTAATACCATCGTGAATTTCTGACACCTTAGGAAATACTTTGAGATATCAGTATTTTTTTCAAATTGAATCCGCCAGACGGTTGTATTCCTGAAGTACTCAAAATAGCACTATAGGCCTAGTCAACCATGTCGCAGGTCGCTGTGACATAAGCCCCCTATTAACTTTTTATTGCTGCAATTGGATGAAGATGGTGGGTGGGGTGTGATGTCCCATAGAATAATTGAGTCGTGTGCAGCTATCTCTTTATAAAGCGGGCAAGTCATCAGAGTCCCACAGTTATATTCGGTCTCCAAAGAGACAATTCGCTGTTTGAGGCCATGGCGTTGACCGACGCCGTCGTCCTACTGCTGCCGTTGCTGACGCTGCAGAGTTGCATAGTAAGGACTCGGGCCGAACACGTACACGGGAAACGTCATCCAGAGCATGCTGGCGGTTTACGAACCAGGGCTGGCCGGCCACCTCCTGTTGATCCTTCTGTCTACATTCCGTCGCATTTTATTCAGTATCCGCATCCTCGCTTTTCTCCAGTCCTAGAAATACTTAAACAACGCCAACAAATGCAAGTGTCTGGAACCTTGCAATCAACCAGTGATACGACATCAGATCCTGCAAACGTTGAGACTGGATCTTCAGGGCACAAATCGCTTGTAAGACGTGAGTTACAAGACAAAACTCGCCTCCTATCAGTCCCAAGACCACCTGTCCTTATTTCTAATGATTTGCCATCTGAGCACTATGTTTCTCATCCTATTATCCGAAAACTTGAATTGGATTCATATGAACTTGAAGGTTTGTCTTCTGGTGATCACATTTCCTTGACTATTCCTGATGGTGCTGCGAAAAGTGAATCTTTTATATTATCAAGACCATCGCGTTCAATGAATCTGAATGAAGAAAAGCATCTGAACTCTCTTGAACAGTCCTTTCCTTCTTTTCGTTCATCTTCGTCTTTGGAACTATCTTCATCGACCGGTAAACAATCATCCACTACTAATAATCCATCTTCATCTTCAAATCGTATTCTGTTTTCATCCTCATCTGCTGCTAACAAACTTATCTCTATTCCTACTGAACCATCTGCAGATCATGTTACTCTCCCCGTAAATCATTCATCCCCTTCTGAAGATCGTCGATCCCTTACTTCAAATACGCCAGTCTTGCCCTCAAACAGCCCACCCGCCGCTGAAGACCACGTACCACTCAGTTCTTTCCCTTCTTCTGGCCATTCTGCGACCTCGAACTCGACCACCTCAACTAGAGGGGACTCGCACCCCGCAGCTCTATCCTCCCCGGATCGATTACCATCTCTTGCAAATAGCACCTCCCGGGTTATGGAAGAAGGAACTGTAAATGAAAAAGTTACCATCTCGGCAAAGGATACGTCTCCTGATGACAAAAATATGCTGCCAGACGAAATTGCGTCCAAAGTACTTCCATCCATTCTCCCACTGATGCAAGCCCTACAGTCTATGATGGTGGGCTACGGATCTACCTACGAAACAGAGTTTATTCCAGACATGCTGCCTGCTACACATGAGGAGATTCCTTATGCGGCAGCTGCAAACACCCAGTATGACGTCGTTCATTACAGAGATCAACTTGATCAAATGAGCAAGATATCACCCATGACTAGTTTTCTGTTCGGAGGAAGCGGAGGAGGGAAGAAATTTCCATTCCTTTCAGCTCCAAAGCAAGGTGAGTGTGGCTGCTTTTTATTAAAAGTAAACATTCGATGAATCAAACTTTCCTAAAAATTCCGTTTTGGTTTAATTTTCTGATTTAGTTATATTTCTTAGAAATAATCATCAAGTGAAATGCATTATAAAAATAGTGAACCGACATAAAATTTGTGTCCAATTTATTGTTAAAATAATTTTTGGCGTTATCATGTCCATAGCTGTGCGTTCATTCCCTTTCTGAAAACACGAGATACATTGATAGAAAATGTGATAATCGCATCAACATTGTGTTTGGCTCAATTTATTAATAGAAAGAGTATGGTTTACGCGGGTTAATTGAACACATCTCTCTTTTTTGTATCTCTTGCCCACGTAAATTCCATATCTAATTTTTCATTATAGTGTTCATGTATTTCGCGTATGTTTCAGGTAGAATCCTGGGATATGTAGAGGGTTTCACCGTGTGAGAAATTTCCGGCAGAGAATATAAAACATCTATAGAAGATTAACGATGTTTTATGCATTATTAATCCCGAAAAATGTTATGAGATGAGATACAATAGTATGTTTACGCGAATTCGCCTAGGAAGTGCTTGTATTAACTTATTGCTATCTTACTAAATTTTGTCTGCTATTAAAAAGTATCTGTATTATCAACGGGAAAACATGTAAATATGAATATTGAGAAATATAGGATACATGTATTTTAATATATTACTTTTCAGTTTGTTCAGATGTCCGTACCTGACTTTACAGATATATATTTCCATCCCTTCTTATTCTTATAAAACATTTATTTTTCGGCCAATATAAGTCATATTTATATTGTTTCATTAGAAATCAATATTAATGCTGCAATATTAAATACTTTCTCGTATTATTTGTGACCTTCGCAATTTTTGAAAATACAATGAGTTCAACGAAAAGAAGACCTCTTGTCATTTTTAATCCTCCTTTGTGCTATTCAAAGAAGAAAATTGGAGCCGTTTTTGAGAAAAAAATAATAAATTGCTTTTTCTTCAAGCCAAAATTTCGTGAAAACTATTCGTTACTGTAAAAAATTGTACATGACCTGTTCAAAAAATATCTCTACATAAGATTTCATTAACGAAAAATTCTGTCTCAATATAGTTATTTTGGTATGTCAACTTTTTCAACTTGCAAAAATACAGAGTTAGCGCAAATTAGACCTGCATAATTGTTATGGGTTTTGATAACGAGACCTGAGCCGTATTTATTTGAAGGAAGAAAAAAATTAGAGCCGTATTTGAGAAAAATGTTTAAAATTACCCATAGCTTTAGCAAAATTTCGCGAAAACTACTTATATTTCCGAGTAGATTACACCAAAAAATCTCTCTTCAATATTATACTTGTAGTAAGACGCCGAAAAATATTTGAACGTTCGCAATTTACTAAAACACCGAGAGTTCAAAAAAAGAAAACCTACACCATTGTTTTAAACATACGCATTGTTTTAAACGCTATATCCGAAAGAAAAACAATAAACAAATAATTTGGACTCAGTGTAGTGAACGTTTTGAAAATTATGTATAGGCGCTACGTATGTAAAGTACCCCCAAAACTCAAGTAAACACAAAACATATCCGTTTCAAATTCGCAAGGTCTCGAGTCAGATCAATCAGAAAATTTCAATTCAGATGATAATCATCCGCACACGTTATGCGCTAGCGTTGTGCATGGGCAGCAGGCCACAGAGACAGACGTATTGCCTTCAATGCTTGTTTCGTTATCAAATACCCACTTAACGTGGATTCTGAGTACATAGCGTGTTAGAGGAAGTAATTTACTACATTTAGGGACAATAGTTATCCACTTCTTTGATAAGAAGCCGCCCAATACGAGTTTGTCTGACAAAAAATAGCCACTTTCTGCAGCAACGTTATAATACTTTATTTGTACTACGTACGCGAGGAAGTGAAAACATGAAATTAAAAACAATATATCAGTCAAAACACGTACCCTAACTTAAACACTTAAGTAATACGTTTTAATTTAATTTATCTTTAGTTTCTAATAGCAAATTAATTGTAATTTTGAAATCACACCTGATAAATACGCCGAACTAGTGGAGGAGCAACGTAGTAGTTTAGTGTTAATGATTTTAGTTAGGGTACATTTTGATTTGTATTTTGTTTCAAATTTTAAATACAAATAAATTACACCTTTTAAAGCTCTTTGAATTGTATATTTATCTTGATTTAACCTTTTAACATTTTTTTATAAACATATTTGTATGTTATATTAGTCGAAATTAATAATTTGATCTATAATATATTTAGACATTACAATTAGGTTCGATTTCATTTATCAAAATGTAAAACAGTTTTGCACATTTTTAAAAGAAATTTTTAGAATAAACAGCTTTTTTTGTTAGTTATACGAATGTCGCTTTCTGTATAAATGTACGTAGTAGAGCACCAATAATTTTCATTTCAAAAATATTCATATCCCATTGATAATCTGGAATCCATTTTAGCGAAAAAATAGCAATAAGTATGTAGAACATATTTGATTAAAAGCAGCGACGTTAGTTTCTTTTATTCTTCCGCTTCGTTCCTGTAACCATCAAAGTGAACCATGTGCTACTGCATTTTTTTACTCTGTCAACGTATACCAGCCTTTTTATTGAAACATTTTTTTAAATACGGACAATTTGATAATCCAGAAGGAATCCGGCACAAATTTATCCGAATTATCGGCATGGCTAGTGACTAATATTGCTGTTGCTAGGTATACTCCTACGTGCTGATTTGACCAGTAAAAAAATATCGATAATATTCATTTCTTCACATCGATCTTTGGGATATATATATATATATATATATATATATATATATATATATATATATATATATATATATATATATATATATATATATATATATCAAAAATTGTTTTGAAATCTGTCTTTCTTGTCAAATCTTCATGTAAATTTTATGCAATTGTTATTTGACTATTACCTATACTTCAATTACATTGTTCTCCTTTTATGCTTAAAAGCATACAGGTAGGGAATAAATGGCTACAGTCTTATTTAATTTATAAGTTGCGAAAATTTTGATTTGGGAATGAACACAAAAATACAATCTCGGAGAAATTCTGAAATATTAATTCGTTTCCCTATTCCACCACGAGGTCAAATAACGTCAGTAAATAGTTGACTGAATTGTTAGTAGTGAAATATTGGCGAGACAATGGATAGCAGAAGGAATTTAATGCTATTCGATTGTTGTTCCAAATTTTCTTCACCTTCATAAATAATTTGATACCTTAAAATTAAAAAGCAATTACTGGATAAGAACTGTGATTTTACCGAAAACGTAATTGCTAAACGTGAGTGTGAATAATGTACGTTGGTCGGAAATAAATTTTTGTTACAGGATCTAAGACCCCTACATTCTTATTTTATGATCTTAAGAGGACAAAAGTCTAAATTTACTATTTTTTTCAATTTGCAGTAGGCAAAAAAAAAAAATGAAATATTTTAGTGGATAAAGACGTTTGTAGACTTACTGTATATTTTGTCGTATTTACCCTCCTTTCTTTAATTCATAGAGTTTTCCAGTTTTCTTTTTACCTGAAACTGTAACAAAAGAACACGATAATTATCCTAAAAGTGTATACTTTGTGGCTCCAAATACAGGATGTCTATGCGCCACCTCCCTAACTTCTAAACGGTTTACGATATGGATTGCAGTTTGCGCTCAACACTGAGGAATCATGGGACAAGTAAAATGCTGTAGAGATATTGTTCGTAATATTTTTCGTTTGCAAGATATTAGTTCATCTTTGATTTTTTAAATGGAGCTATATATTTTTCTTATCAACAATTGATATACCATAAAAAGAGGAATACTATGATGGGTCATATGTTAGTATTTTGATAGTAATTTGAGTATAAAATTAAACTTTCTGACATGAGTTTTTAAATTAAATCTAACTGTCGCCCCTTTAAGTCTCGGGGCCACGAAGTCCCCCGTACCCGAAGGCGAGTTGCGAGGGCTGCTACAGGAAATCTGTATGGACGGTAGTCCCTACAGATACCTATATGTAGGATACCTATATGGGCTGTCAGAAACATTGACTATTAGGTTCCAGTAAAAATGTAAACTATAATTTAAAAAGTGCAAAGAGTTCGCACTGGTCCAACTAGTATTTAACATATTATAAAACAGAGTATTGTTTTCAAGATTGCTAAAATATCTTTGAAAATAATTTTAACAATTTGTCGAATGTTGGAGAACTTCGGATCTGACTCACTAGAGTCTCGTTGATTATCAATCATATGAATGTCATGTCAAAGGTGGCCACTCCAGGTGTTGAATCTATTAAGCTATTGTGCGCTAACAGTGCTTATGCCTCTGTAATATTTATCGTTTACTTCGCTCTACTCAATGTACATTTTATGTGAAAAAGTCATACCTCTGTATCAGTATTACTGGTGTATAATTATTATTTTATATCAACTATTGTTGTAATCGTATCATTGTATCAGTTGGAGGCTACTGACAACTGTATTTTATTATTATTATTATTATTATTATTATTATTATTGTTGTTATTTCATCATAAATCACTAAAAATATTATTCTAAAACTATTTAAACTACTCGAAGAGTACAAAAGGTGACATTGGTAAACTTCGTACTTTAAATAAAAGCATTCTAAAATAATATCGGTAACTTTTCATTTTTATTTCTTATATTTTCTTATATTAACATTCACTTTTATTTCTAAGATTTAATATTTACTTATTATTTGTTAGTGTTGATTCAAGCATGTTCCTTTCAATGAAGATAGGAACAAATAATATGGTTCGATCCTTATGATTATTCGTATTTGTTAAACAATCAACTGTAATTTTTTAAAATATTTATTATTTTGATAATTGTTTTAGAAACAATGTATGGTATGTATGTATTGATTTCATTTGTATATTTTTGTGTATTTTACAAAACAGTCGAACATTGTTTTCACTGAAACTGTTCTTTTATAACAACTGTAACTTTCCAATTACAATATTGATGTTTATTAGATAAAAATGTTTTGGCACGTCTTTCTTTATATATATAACATAATAAATTGATTGTCGACTAATTTTTAGTTTTCTTCCTGTTGTTACATTTATGGACATTTAGAATAGTTTTCCTAGTAAGCATTGACTGTACTTAACTGGAAGAGGTAAAACGCTAAGTTTTGCGAAATGTTGTTCGAATAAATGTAAAAATCAAAATATCATCAAACCTGCGCCTAATTCTTACAAGCATTTTTCCCGAAATTGCTATTCCCTCATCCTGTGGCCAACCTTAAATGTCTGCGAATTTGAAACCGATATTTTGATTTTTGGGGTAATTTATATTGTAACGTAATAGCAAGCGAACCTCATGGCAGCTATTTGGGGACGGGCAGTAAGGGATTAGCAACAGGAAACCGCCTCGCCAAAGGAGGGAGAGAAGGGTTTTTCCTAAAAGCAAGCACGTGGCAAAGGGCGACACGAGGCTTTAGGATCCTCCGGTCTTAGGCCCGCTGCCCACGCCGCCACAGAAGCGCTCGAACGTCAATCATCAGGGCTCTTCGCCGACCCTCCGGCGACGACGGACAAAGGAACCGCAGCAGGTACCTGCTTCGGTCCCTTTGTCCGTCGTCGGCGAAGAGCCCTGATGATTGACGTTCGAGCGCTTCTGTGGCGGCGTGGGCAGCGGGCCTTAGGGAACGGAGACCCAAACCTCAGGACAAGCAGAAGTGCGCTGCGGAGGCCACGTGATGTAGTATGTCACGTGAGCCTCGAGTATACAAGGGAGTGCACAGAGTCAATGGGTGGGTCCTGGAGACAGTGGGAGAACCTCGTGCAGATGCACAAACTTTGCGCCACGAGGTGCAGCGCTGTGCAGGGCTCGCGAGGCAAGTCACGTGTAGACGAGCCTGTGAGCACTTTGTGGCTCTCGGTGACTGCAGTCACGTAGGAGCGATCCTGCGATCAAGGCAAATCATCAGTTGGTACGACGGTACGAACTGTATGTCCTAGTGTGACATCCGGTCACGGAAGCTTGACTTTGTGCGCGCTTCAGATGTAGGAGTGGCGAGGGCCGCAATTGAAACCGGGTTGGGATCGCTCACGCGATCAGGGGATAGCAGGTCTATCAGATCTAGGGTGTAAAGAGTAAATTCATTGTGAATATTTGTTATGTTTTTCTTGTAAATAAATATTTGTTAATATGAACGCTCGTGTCTATGTTCGCTGTGAGTATCCATGATGTCACAGTTTTAAGTCTCAACATTTTCATTTTTCACAAAATGGCTCCACATTTTGTATTATTTTTTTACACGATAGAGCAAAAATGTTTAAAATTGCCCAGTTCTTATTTTCGTTCAACTGTCTTCATTTTTGAAAATTGCAAAGGTTCAAACTTTTTTCGGTACACTATTTAAGACAGAGATTTGTTTCTTAATGAAAACGTTTGTTTAAACATAACTTCAAAATAGGGACTCGTGCAGTTTTTCGAAAATATGAGTATTTTTTGCGTAATTTTGCTTGAAATATAGGCAATTTTTAAACAATTATTTTCTCAGAAAGACTCGCATTTTTTCTTTATTATTTCTCGTATTTAACAAAGGAAGTAAAAAGGGGTTCTGGTTCCTTTTTCTGCGTACTCTATATTTTCAAAAATTGCAAAAAATAAACAACGCAAAAATACAATATTCTTAATGGGGATTTTTTGTTAATGAAATCTATTGTAAATATTAGAGCTTTAAATAAGGTTCTGACCTCTTTTTTAGTTTTCGTGTTATTTTTCAAAGGATATTTATAAAAAAATATCAAAAACGGCTTCTACTTTCGATTTAGGCGCTAGCGTTTACCACAGTATGAGAGCCAGTCAGATAGTCAGACAGTCCGATAGTCACTCAGGTAGACAGTCAGTCAGAGTGTTAGACTGTCAGACAGACAGTTAGGTAATCCGTCAGGGGATTAGACCATCTGTTAATCAGACAGACATAGACGGATGGGCGGACAAACGTTTTGCCATGCCATCATATCAAGGAAGGAATCGATACATATTAGAATATTATATATCATGAGACTACGTTATCGATCAATTGTTCCTGATTCTGTCAAATGATCACTATATTCCTGACATTATGTCAGCAGTTTCCAACCTATGGGATGCAGAAAGACCATAGAAGTCCAAGAAACTAGTGAGCCACAAAACAGTACATTCAGAGTCGAATTCAGAAAATACAAAACGAAAGTGAAAGTACCATCAAATGAAACGTCTCGTTCATTATGTAATCAGACTCCACAATTGTTTTTTTAAACAGCCTCATTGATCTGGATAACTCTTGGGCAACAATGTACAGCAATTGCTAATTTTGCACTAAGTTATTTGATGAATTTCTCCAACTTTCGTCTACGTGAACACGCTTTGTAGACCTCAATTTTTTTAAAAAGTATAGCAGCAAACTGAGTGTAGCTTCAGGCTGAAACTTCCAAGTCATAATCCATATGTTGAGTATCTCGTGGGGGACAACTTTCAAAAATACGTTGAATCTTATTTTATTTTTTTAAAATTTTGAATTTTGATCGCTTTCTTCTTAGTTCTCTTACATAGTGACAGCTAAGAAATAAAAATAAAGCATTTTGCTGTATAAATAATAAATATTTAATCATTATACAGTACATTTTATTAATGTGAGTTTTTGTTTGTATAATTTTATTTGTGTGATTAGTGAGCCAAATATTTTCAACACAGAAGGTGGTACACACAACTTAAAGCATTGATAACCATTGTTCCATATTATAGAATTATGAACAAACGAACAAAATCGGAGGAAATGAGTTATGTAGTAGGCGGGAAACAGAGGATGAGAAGAATGAAGACGAGCAGTGGACGAGCGACGACCCACATCGCCGCGCTTGAGCTTTCTCCCCGCCGCCGCCGCCGCCGTCGCCGCCGCGGCAGCCACTGCCACCACCCGCCTCAGTGCCACTGCCTCCGCAAGCATCCCAAGTAGTAGAAATCGAGCGGTCTGCAACCACCCCGCCGCTTCCGTCGCCAACCCTCTCCGTTAATGCATCACCGCTATTTCAGACATTGCGAACATTACTGTCTTGGAAAAATAACCTCCGCTGTATTTGCTCTCCCTTTAACGAAACGCTGTTTTTTCTACAGTCCTCTCTAATATGACTTAACTTCTTCTTTTCAATGCCTCTGATAATAATTATATACTAATTATGATTACAAATAATAATTATAATAATAATGTAATAAAATAATATATAATAAAATAATTATAATAATTATTATAAATAGCGACCTGCAGTAGCAAAGTGCTGCTGAACAAAAGCACATGAAATGGTTTTCCTAAACGTAGCACTCACACTGCTAAATAAAATATGTTCCATTAACACGAGAGAAATAGTTAATTATTTTACAAATGAGTAAAGGAGATCCAAGGAGGATCGTTAGATGTTTAGTTACTCGCGCGTTAGAGCTCGTGAATAACAACTTACTCGCTCATAATGGCCTGTTACCAATGTGCAATATACGATGATTTATTATTTCCGATCGCCATTTTTAGATTACGACATATTTTAGCAGTGTGTCTATATGATTATTGGTATCTACTACGCCGCTGTGTGATAAGAATATTAACTTCTGCAATAGCAATCACGTATTGTGATAGATCTGCGCTGAGCGGTCATTCAATGCTAGTAGCGGACGAAGCTCAATGGAGACGATCGGCTAAATTCCCGAAAGTTTTACAATTGAAGACGCTAAGTCTGTGGAGAAAGAAGAAAGTAGAAGAAGAAGAAGAAGAAGAAGAAGAAGAAGAAGAAGAAGAAGAAGAAGAAGAAGAAGAAGAAGAAGGAAGAAAAAAAGAAAATATATGAACTTTGATATTTATGTTTCTTGGTTTATGAATAAAACGATTAATTGTATCCACCGTATTATTTACCAAACTGTTGCTAGACAAACTTTACTACATCAAATATAGGAACGGGCCATTTCACCCAAGTGGAACGTCGTAAGTAAACATCATATACAGTCGACCCCGGTTATAGTGAACTTTTGGGGACAAACATTTTTGGTTCACTATATCAGAAGTTCACTGTATAAGATGATGTCAAAATTAAATAGAATGTTATTAATAAGGAAATACCAGGGGCGTGCGGAGATTACTTTGTACACCTCAGTTGCTAGCGACCGACCAGCTTCTCCCCTACTTTACCGCATACAAAATAGTCACGCAACAGGAAATTCTTTACCACAACCGTGAAACACAAAATCTGTAAAAAATAAATACCCAATCAAAAAATAAACATACAATTTATCACTCCCGCACACAATGTATTTTCACGAAAGAAAAGGTAAATAGTAACTTACAGAACAGGAAAATAAATTCTTCACGCAAATGTTCATGTGGTAATCAGCAGAAACTAAACTCCATTTTTCTTTCAATGCTAGCAAAATACTGCATAATTGTTTTCGAAAAATGAAAGTGTGAGTCATGTCTTCAAGCAGAGATGATTCAATAGGCTAAAATGGATAATCTCTTTTCACTAGTTCTTTTCGACCATAGGTTTTTATTATATTCACATCAAACATCACGCAGTCCTGCCATACGATTCTCTTAAGGGTACGGTATGCGGCACCTTAATTCGGGGAATCTAGTAACCACGTATGTCAGAAGTACCTTTCTTATAAAAATTAATAATCTCTTCGGAACATCCTGGTCCACTCTCATTTCAGGGAGAGAGAAATATGTGCCCCACAATCATTACTATATAAGTTATAAACATCTCGGCAATCGCTACGGTAGTTTATATTGACAAAACTTGCCGTTTAAAAGAATGATGAATTTTGGTAGCCTTGGCTTACGAATAAATGTGAGATGCCTTGTTTGCTTTCATCTGCTCTCTCGCAGGGAGTACTGCAATCCCGAGGCAGGCGAGGCCTTGTCTTGAAACAAGGGAGGGGAGGAAACATCATCTATCCCCAGCTAGCTGTTGTTCAGTACATAATCTACTACGGCTTCCCCCCGATCGCCGCCAGCCGCTGGCCCAGTGAAGCAGTGCTGGGGTTACTGGAGTTGAATGCATTCCACTAGTAAATACAGCAAAATACATTAACAGCACGAACTGAAAATTTAATATCTTTATTTGGCCTTCAAAAACCATTTACCACAATTATTTGCTTCGCACATTTTTCATTAGTAATTTCTTTGGATTCTTCCCCAAAGTTCGTGCTCTCTCTTTACTTCATTCTGCATTGTCCACTGTAAGTATCGTAATGCTATCATGACACCCTTCAATACCTCTTGCTTTGCTAGAACACTCAAGGTCCCACTCACCGAAGGCCCTTTTTTCGTGTAATAACTTACGAGATCGTTTCGGTACCGTTAGGCACAACGCGCGCTTTCTGTCGCCTACGTAGAACACCACGCGCTTTGTCTCAAGGAATATGCGAAACTGAGTCGAGTAGTCGCGCTTTGTCACCGCCTCTTGTAGCTCACGCAGGACACGGCCTTTGATTCTGCAGTGAAAGTGAATGGCACAAGGTCATCAATAAGGCCCCCTGTTCCGCGTCTGGTACCTCTACCTCAGGGGAGACTTCTTCGATTGTGACCTTTGGCCAACGATATTTTTTCATGCTGCCTAGTGTTGGAATTTGTGTCACCGACGCAATATATTTTTTGCAAGAGGGAATTCATTTCTAGGACCTTGTATTTCATACGTTCACTGTAGCCGAGGTTCAGAGTTAACTTTAACCAAATATTCTTGTGCTTGTTTGTAATGTAAGTGAAACAGGACAAGTGACTTAACCTCATTATAACGGAGAGTCCACTTTATCCGAGTTCACTATAACCGTACTCGTCCGTATATGCAATTGGGTAAGATAAATGAAATGTTTTAGCAAAAACGTCACCACGAATACTTTAATAACAAAACTAACTAAACCCTAGCTAATCCGTTCCTGAATAGTTCAGCCTTTAGTTGCTATAGCGGAAATAACGCGCAAAACAATGAATTATCTTGGTCAACAATGTGTTGTTCCTTAAAATTGTTAAACCTTGCTATATATTTTGAAATTGTGAGTTTCTTTCAGTACAGTTCAGTACTATGGCTTCTAAAAGAAAACACATTCCGCTACGCTTAAAGCAGAGACTCGAAATTTTAGATAAGTTAAACTGAGGTTCTTCGCAGAAAGTCAGTGTCTTAACTGTCTTTTCGCTATCCGAGGACAAATATTTAATAAAAAAATTGAATTTGAATGAACTGTTCACACACTAGCGTTGATCACAGACAGACAGACGGGCAGGCAGAGACAGACATGACCGACAGACAGACGTTTTGCCGTCATTTGATTTTTCGGTATCAAAAACTCACAAATCACGGTTTCTGGAACTGTTCACGTTAGGGTACGGTCAGAGTGGATCTGTTTTCGGTCGAAGAAAAGTTCGCGTGCGAACGGACGACTGATTCTGCCGCCCTGACTTGTCACATTGCACCCGACTGCAATAGTACCTATCTATGAATTATTGCGTATACGTGGCATCTAATGGAAGCGAGAAGCTTACAGCTGCTTGCTGAGAGCTCTGCTCTTAAATTTCTTCTGCTTGAAAATCAAAAATATTACTGGATGAACCCTATTTTTGCCGATCGCGAAAATACTGGTGATTTATACTGTAGCGATACCGATTTCCTCATACAAATTAAATAAAATAAACCCGGCCGCCCCGAGTTCTACTGGGAGAATAAACAGATGGCGACACGCGCGCAACCCCGCTTATCGTGACAGCCACTTGCGCCCCCGGCCCATTACGAAGTTGTTATGAGAGCTGGTGTCAAAAGATTAACTGAGGGGCGCGCGGACGCAAGAACATCTGCGAAATCTCTAGAACGCCCGCTCGCATTCGGGGAAACCCAGAACGATAATTCTTTCACCGGACAACGCGCCCCTTGCGCAGGCATGGCCGATGTTCTAGAAGGAATAAGAAAAACACTGTACACTCACAGATGGCACAGAGAGCGGAAACTTCCTTCGCTCCTCCCGTCACGATTGGTTGAAAATAGTGTACTGCGCCATTACCTTTGGCCAATAGCGACGCGACCTATTATAAGGAGCTGGAGCACACGAGAAAATGGGTGGGGGTAAAAGTTTACTTGCTACGTTTCCGATTTACAAATATTCATGAGGCTGAGGGCAGTTGGGAGAGAAACTTCTCTGGGGGGGAGCTATTCGTCGGTCAGAGGCATATGTGCCTCTGAAGGACTTATAAAATTTCTGCGTGAGCTATCATAAAGGGCTGAGTAGTGTGGGCAGAGAGACTTCTCTGAAGCGGGAATCAGTCGCGGAGAGAGGCGAATGTTTCTCTGAAGGAGTTCTAGACTTTCCGAAGTTGTGTTCGACAATTATCATGAGAATCAGAGAGACGCATGGTTGATTACTACGCTTCTGAGATCGAGAGAATCCCGGCCGCCCCGAGTTCTACCAGACACTACCAGACGCCGTTCAACGCCGCTAGACGCCACCGCCCCTTGGTGACGTCACGAGGCGGTTGCTCAGCTGTCGACAAGGGAAGCCATCGGCCCCTGCTGCATTCCTTTGAAGGACGCCAGCCGCCCCCCTCGACCGCGCCCTGCCCTTCTCGGGCGCACAAAGACCTTTTCCCAGGCAGTATCACTCAAGGGCATTCGCCCTGTGTAACTTTGTAATGCGGTGCCGCGCTATGGCACATTGACTTGTAATTTTTTTTACCATTGTAATGTTAGTTATAATTCTTTCTAGTTTTAAGCTTTACTCTGAATTCTGACCTTTCATTTTCTTTTCTTTTCATCTAATTTTCTCATTTTTTTATTCAATTTACAAATGTAACTTCCCTGGGGCATTCTTTTTCTTGCCCAGGAATAAAAGTAATTTTTACCAGTGATCAAAGTGTTTGTTTCGTACTGCCATTGTATCTGTTTAACAATTCCTTCCATCACCGACTGAGCTACAACCGGACCGCTAACCGCTAACCGTCTCTAACGAGACGACCGGGGGTGTTACAATACCGTATATTATCGATTACCATATCTTATATTACCAATTACTGAAATAACCAGTGAATGTTTTCGAATACACAGGAATGTCACTTAAACATTTTTTACATACTTGGAGCAATTAGAGTTGACATTGAAGAAAGGTCGAATTTTAGAAAATGCATTACTACAGAGGGACGACTGTTCATAACAAAAAGTATGTGAGGTTATGTCCCATGTTTACAACACGTTTTGTACTGCAATTTAGATTTAACATTTTGATATAAAATAAATAACAGGGGGAGCATTCTGGAGTTGCATTCAGATCACTGGTATTTTTATTCAGAGTTGCTCACAGTACAATTATTGGAAATGTTTATTACACTTGTGAATTAATTTGATACTTTGAAACTGTACAATATGTTTCTTTATAAGATACATTAAGTGTAATGCAATTAATGAATATATTTTAATTTGTGTTTTAAACCAATTTTTCATTTGAGATATAAAAGAGTTTTCAAATTAAAAAAAATACTATGTACAAATATTGTAAGTACAAACTACTTAATTGGAAAGAAATAATTCATTGTTGGGAAGAATTCCAGTACCAATGTGAACAAGTCATTTCCAGGTCCCAAACATATAAACATATATGTTTAAAAAATAAGTTTACGTTCCAATTGCATTAGTGAGGTTATGTTCCCATTAGGCAGAAAAAAGCATCTTATCTGAATTAATCTGTCGTTTCGTATACATATTTTTATTACCGACAAAAATAACCGAACCTTGACCCTATTCCTGAATACAATAGCTCAATGTAAAATGGGTAACATTAATTCCAAGTTTGGTGTAAAACTCAATAAATATTATTCTTCTTTACATGTTTCGCCCATTCTTCTGTAATTTCGTTCCAGAATTTCCTGCTTATGTCCCTAATGTGGTATCTGGAATCCGAAACCTTTCACAGAGCATCTTGTTCTTGTACAAGTGAAACCAGCTTCAACTCCTGCTGAGATCGGCGGAATATATCAAATTCATTTGATATCGGTGTGCCGATTTCGAAGTTCGGCCGTGTTTGCCAGAGCTTGTCGGATGCAGTGTGACCGTGCCTGCGCTCTAGCGAGGGTTTGAAATATTCGGCCGTGAACGGGTAACAGGATTTATCCACTTTTCCGTTACCAGGGCCCGACAATAAGTTTTTCTGTCAAAATTTTGCCGTTTTCCGTGGCATGACTACAATACTTTCTTCTTACATTTGTAATGTCGAGAAAGTAAAATTGGAGCTATTTGTGAAAAAAATGAAAATGTTGAGGTTTTAAGTAAAGTCCCCCAAAAACCAAAATATCTGTTTCATACAAAAAGGGCCTCGAGTTCTTTTACATTGATATACCGTGTAACCCACCTAAGATGCTCCCTTCAATTTTCTCCTGAAACGTTGCAGATACTGAGATGTGATTTTCACTACAACTACTATATGCAAGGGGTACATATGGTCATGCATAATATTATTCTATTGAGTTTTTTATTGCAGAGATATTGACCCAACTTCGATTTTTTAATGGAACCCTATAGATTTTTGTAGCTCATCATAACAAGCGTGAAGAGACGAGTTCATAAATATGCATATCGCCATGTTACATAACAACGTTTTCGAGAAATTAAGAGTTTTAAAGACGCACTCCGACTGTTGGTTTCCGTAAACTGAACGAGAAATTCCGGATGATATGCGGCGAGGCCATTTCCTTCCGTTGCATCGACCGATTAAAGTGGGAAAACTGGAGATGCCTCGAAGTGACGTAAGAAGGGTAGGTAGAATAAAAGGGCGATGGAGAAAGGAAATGCAGTCAGAACTAAACGGAAACTCTCCAGAATTAGAAGAAATTTGTAAACGCAGTAAAATAGTACAGAAATATCCGGGAAGATATATACGAACGAGGAGAAGCTGGACCTAATGGTAATTCTGGTGTACGGTGAATGTGGCAAAAATGCAAAGAAAAGTGCATTACTGTGTGCTGAAAGATATTCAGATCGACGACGGCCTTCGCCCATGACTATAATGAGAATCTGTAAAAGCCTTGTGCAGAGAGGCGACTGGAACGCAAAGACTTGTTTGCGGAGCAGAAGGGTAACGAATGCGGAAGCACAGGCCGCCCTTCTTGCAGCTGTTCACAACAATCCCCATATCAGCTCTCGAGACATTGCCAGAGATTCCGGCATTAGTCATTCGAGTGCCCTCCGCATCTTGAAGAGAAACAAGTTTCGCACGAGGGCCACACTGTATAATACGATAGGAAATATTCTGAGTTTTTCGTTAGCTTTATCTGGTTTTGTAAGGGCACTTAAATTAAAAAATTCCAGCAAGCACTCTAATATTTTTACTGAGGTCTTTTGTTGGCCTCGCCTTTTGTTTTCAAAAGAGCTTTGACTTCCACAAAGCCACTTCTAAGACTCATAACTAGGTACCATAAGTAACTATATTTACTTTGTGGTTTACACTTTGTTTCTTTGGGCAACTTTACTTCTCATATTTAATAACAACGGGCGGGATCGGCCATTCTGCACCGCCAATTTTTTTATCTATGCGAGTTTATGTGAACCATTATTTTTGTTTCAACAGTAGTACAATAAAAAGTTTTCCCATATCCATGGCAAATAATAGATTCCTAATAACTCAAACTCAGTGAAAGCGCACAAGATTCTGAACGCACTCAAAAACACTGTACTCTTTCACTCGCACGTTCTTACTGAGAGTTCGAATGGCGCGTTTTGCCAGGCATGGCCGGAAACCATTGAATGATTGAGATGTTCCTAAGACAGCGCTGGCTGGGAGTGTTTATCATCGTGCTTAAGAATACGAACCGATGCGGCCGCTTGAGTCACCGAGAGGCGGCGAACTCTGAATTCGATGCGCCAATATTAGCGACTCCTTTGTGATCGTCTCCGTGTTTTGAGACTATTTCTCAGCTGTTTCGTAACTAATATTGTATAAGTATGAATATATGAAATATATATTTTCCAATTCTTGACAAAAAATATTTATAACCTATTATTTTTTATATTCTGCTTAAGCATCACAGCATCTATCGATGACTGGAAGTCTCGCCACTAATAGTATCAAGCTATTATTTATTTATTTACTTATTTATTTATTTATTTATTTATTTATTTATTTATTTATTTATTTATTTATTTATTTATTTATTTATTTATTTATTTATTTATTTATATATTTATTTATTTATTTATTTATTAACAGACTGTGAAATACAAATAATATAATTCAAGTATGTACATTATTATTCCGCTGAGGAATTAATCCAGTGCGCGGGCCTTTATCTATCATTTTTTCCCAGAGCAACAGTTTTTTTCAAGAGCTCGTTTATAAAAGAAAATAATACAAAAAAATAATCGGAAAATATAATTAATAAACAAAGAAAAGAAGAACGAAGCATATATTACAAAAAAAAAGAAAATTCGAAATACAGAAAGTAAAAAAGTAGTTATCGCTATTGCTATAATACAAAATCTCTTAAAGATCTGACTCATCTGAAGAGAAAAGCAGACCTCACCCTGCGCTGGCTGGTGGCCCTGGTCCTTTAAGGATCGTATGGGCTTATATATCATTAAGTAAAATTCTTTACAAAGAGAATGTTACTACCAAATGCGAGAAAATATTGATTACCAAATGACTCTCTTAGCCAATCCAGTTTAAATGTGTAAACACTTATGTAATGATCCAATCAATTAGTTAGGTCGATACGGGCGTTTCCACTCAAACGCTGGTTGCTCTTGTCGGCAGTCACCGGCTTCGAATTTGGGCGTCTCCAGATCTCTTGAAGAGTTCAGTTTCCCACCAGGCATCGGAAAGGTATTAAAAACATCAGTAAAATAGCAATATTTCGAGGTATTTTCTCATATCTTTTCCAAATACCTTTATTATCTTATATGGGTAAAATAACTGTACTTGCCATTTATACCAGTAAGGACCACAAATATTATTTTGGTATTAGGACGGTATTTTCAATGAAACAGAATGTTGCTCGCACCATTCATTCAAAACAACAAAATAAGTTCCTTTCATTGCGCTACTGTATTGATACGTGTACTGTGGTAAGACTTTAAAAACCATAGAATACAAATAACTAACGCAATAATATCATTGTTAAAATAAATATTGTTTTCGTTTTAATTTTCAATACAATCTCAAATAGTATCGTGGCAACAACACCGGCAGTCCGGCGTGCCGCGCCGCCTCTATAACTTGATGTTAAGTTTACATTGCCGTGGCGGCGAAGACGATCGTGTTTCAGCGTTGTTGTAAATATGTTGCCACCAATCAAATCGGCGTTGACCCCTCTAGACTGCTACCTTTCATGTGCAGGTAGAATGATACATCTTGAATAAGTATTTTAGAGAAAAAATGGACCAAAATATAACTTACTTTCTTGGTACATGTAGTCGCAAATATGTCTGTTCTACGCGTATACAACATAGTAGTCCCTGCTCATTCTAACAGTAATAAGGGTATTCGGAGTCGGATTTACCTACAAGCAAAACAAGCAGTTGCTTAGAGGTCCGAATTCACGTAGGTCACCGCGCCCCGGACAAAAAAAGGCATAAAATGTAAATAAAATTTTCAAAATAATAGTATATTGAAAATAATAGTTCATCAGATAAGCTACTGTACTGATAAGGTTTTATCCAAAATTTAAACACTATTTTGTAAATATATGATATATGTTTATTTAGTCAAGTTATTTAGTCAAGTCAAGTTAAGGCATATTAAGTACACATTAATCTTTGCAACTGAATGTATAAATTGCTTACACCAACTTCCAAATGTTCCAGCGTATAATTTGCAGTGATGAGAGCGTTTTTAAGCAAATCTTCAGGATTATTTTCCGTAGGGCGACTCCAACATAGTTTTGTGCAGGGAGCCTGTCTGTACCAAAATCCGGTCCAGCCGTTTTCTCCTAGCAGCTCCCGCGTGGCCAACATTTTTCACTGTCGAATCCATAATGTTCCCCAGCACCTACACACGCCCTTCCAGTGCAGCTTAAACGAGGACGTGTGCTTGGGGTCCGCGCGGTGACCCCGGAAGAGGAGACTGACGGTGCGCAGCGTGCAATGCGACAGGACGCGAGGCCGTGCGGCACAAGGCGAGGCGTAGCGAAGCGCTACCTGCTGTTGCCACTGCCGCTCCGCGAAAGTCGCCCTCTGTGCTTCGCCTGCAACGACCTCTTCCGTCCCGTTCTCCCGTGACTCTCAGTGAGGAAGTGCGAGGCTAGTTTTTGGATGAACAGAGTCACCGCATATTGTAAACACACATACATAGGGTAGTTTACGTTAAAGCACTATCCCTAATTTATGAAATATTCGAATATTTCGGAGCTAGAGATCAAAAGACTACAATAATAATAATAATAATAATAATAATAATAATAATAATAATAATAATAATAATAATAATAATAATAATAATAACAACACTTCAATCATGTAACAATACTACATTCAAGAATAAGTCATTGTATATTTCCCATTCTTTTGTGAAAATATTTAATTTTGGTCAGGCTATTTTTTCTTTCTACAATTACACTTTTTGAACAAAAGACAACACTTCTACTGAAGTCCTCAAAAAAGTTAATTGAATCAAATGAGTTACCATCTATACCTACAGAATCTTCTATTTCGTCATGTGTTTCTAATCACATAAACATAAATCTCCGTATATTTCAATTATAAAATAAAACAATAAAACCAAACTATCACATCGTGATATACTGTTATTGTTCGAACTACACTTCAATTGTAACCTACACACGAATACACGATTCAAGCAGCTTACGAATTGACGCTGATTGATCGTTCCACATCACAATAGGACTATGGGATTTACACACTCGCAGCGATGCCAACCTACAAATGCTTAAAATCAACATTTTCTAAATGATCGGCTTTTGTTAAAATTTATAACAAAGTGAAATAATGTGGGTGGAAGTGAACATTCTCAATATTGTACTTAATGAATTAGGGACGAGGAATTCAAATACTGAAATTTGAACTAAAAAATGTTTTACTCGCGATGTTTGAAGTTGCTTAATGCGGTCATTCCCGGAAGTACCGCGCAAAATGGGGGAGGGTGCTACTCCCGGCAATAGTTTCAATTACCTACGGAGTAGTAAGGCCAGCCTACTCAATGCGCATGCGTGCTTGCTTCCCCGCGCCCCGTTTCTGGTCTAGTAACATCGTAACGCGAGGCGGACGAGAGACAGCCTCTCCCAGGCCGCGCCCGCCTCTCTGGGTGGCGAAAAGACACAAGGAATATGCATAAGAACTGGAAAAATAACTTGACGCGCGTATGAATTGTATTTATTGACTAAAAGTGACATTATGAATGTATATTTTTTATTTTTTTCTCTTTTCTCTCTCTCTCTCTCTCTCTCTCTCTTTTGAGATATTTCTCGTCTTTTTCAAAATTCTTTAGGATAGCTCCGCTTATTCTGCCTATCCTGACGCTTCACCTACGCTGTTTCCCTTCTTCCCATTCCCTTCTCGGAGATTTCTTCTTTCCTCTCTCCTCAGGGTTTTACCGCTATGCTAATGAGTTGTCTCGATAAGGCTTTTCATTGTATCTCAGAGTGAGCATTGTCTCAGACTGGGATGTCCTAGGCTCGAGTTCCGGGCAGAATAGGTTCGAGTGGCGGGACTTTCGACACTAGCTAGATAGCTAGGTCGAATTCAACAGTTGTCTGAAGGAGAATTTTATCGGCCGGCTGCTCTGATCGGTAGTTTTCTGTGGTTTCTCCTAAAAATGCCACGCTAATATCAGAGCAGTATCCTAACAAACGGGCTAAGGATCGCGCGCGATCTTTTCTTCCTCTTCTGTGTCCTATCCTCACGCCTTACTTACATTTACACTTTCATGCACTATACTACCACACATGCCGGGACACCAATCATGAGCTTTTGACAATCCCCCCCCGGGTCGAGCTCTAAATTCTCGACCGGTCTCCTGGCATGTGCGGTAGTGTAGTACATATTAGTGTATGTGTAAGGGATGATAATAGGACAAGGAAGAGTAGAAAAGATCGCGCCGCGGTCCGTGGCCCATTTCTTAGGGTATTGCTCGGGCATTCACCTGGTATTGACCGGAGAAACCACGGAAAACTACCGATTCGAGCAGACGTCCGCTAGAATTCTCCTCGCGACAGCGACTGTATTTGACCTAGCTATCTGGCTAGTGTCTAAAATCTTGCCACAGTCGGGACTCGAAGGAGGACCATCCGGTCAGAGGGATTGAAGTGTCATCAGTCGATGCCCTGAGCCATCTCTCACGCTAAATTCGTTCAAGAAAAACGTAACTTTAACAAATTAATAGTAACAACGATATAGCCATTACCCTCAAAGTAATAACCGATTCATGTGATAGTGTTATAAACAAGTCGAAAATAAGATTAATTTTAAACCACGTCAAAATACCACAATTTTGAGGTATTTTTGCGAATTCTGTAAAATATTTGCTAATGAGCATCTTTTCTCAAGAGACTCATATTCGTATGATGTAATAATGTGTAAGAAAATATATACTAATTAGGCCTACACAATGTAGCTAACGTGAAATATATATTTTACATACAATGCCCTTCATTAAAGTGAGATATTTGCTTTAGAATTTTTGTGTAATCTTTATGAAGATATCTACCGGGAGTGGTGGCTCAAAGCATCAGCTGATGTCACTGCAATGCTTCTGACCGGGAGGTCCTGAGTTCGAATCCCGGCAGTGGCAGGATATTTCGACATTTGCTGAAAGCTAGGTCGAATTCAGTCGCTGTCGGGAGAACTCTAGCGGCCGGCTGCTCTGATCAGTAGTTTTCAGTGATTACTGTCATCAATACCAGGTGAAAGATCAGTACCCTAACAAACGGGCCACGAAACTCACGCGATCTTTCCTTCCTCTTCCTTGCCCTATCCTCACCCCTTACTTGCACATACTTACATTTACATTCTCTACTCTACCACACATCCTGGAAGACTGGTCGGGAGCTTTCAGTTTGTCCCGTCTGGAGCGGTGCCCCACTGGTGAGAGATATCTGATTGGGGAAAATCCCGCTAGCCGAGGGTAGGTCGATGCCAGATATCATCCACCGGCGGGGGGAGATAACCCCACCTCTCGAGAGGAAAACATGCACTTCACTTGCAGGACTAATGACCTTAGCCCGGAATCACTAATCAGTATATCAATTGTGAAGATATCTACAGTGAGTGTCAGAAATGTGTTTTTTTAGCTTCCGATTTATGGCTGGAAAGATTATTTTCGTTCGAGAACTTTGGCCTGTGAGATAAGTGTCGAAACTTGCGTCTTGCGTTTTTGTGAAGCCATTTTTCGAGAAAATGTTGAAAATGTTAAAGTTTCGTGTAAGTAACCTTAAACATGAAAATAATTTTTTTCCAATTCGCAGATCCTCGAGTTCCGCTAGATCGATCGGGGAATTTCAGTTTTGGTGAAAATCATCTGAACGGTTTAGCGTTAACCACAGACGGACCAACCCCGACGTTTAGAAGTAAAGCAACATTTTCGCAATAGCAAAACGTGTATACTGACTACATAACGTGTTTGAGGAAGGAATTTACTTCATAGGAACAAGATGTAATCAATTTTTTCGATGTCAGGGCCTCGCAATACGAATTTTTCAGACCAAAATGCCGATGTTTTCCGCAGCATTACAATACTTTCTCTGTACCAGTGGCGGCTCGTGAGTAAATAGCATAGTGAGGTAATGAACATGTTGAAGAAATTTTAAGAATCCAACTTCTAATTTCGCGCGGAACAGAAACTATATTATTTCTTATATCCACCTTTTTGTCTGTCTTTTGATTAATTATGTGTGTATGACGGGTTAGGATCCATATTTTTTGACAGACGAATTTTTTGTAACAGTAATTTATTTCATAATCGTGCAACGGTTTCGGTGATTGTGGTCCCCATCATCAGGCTGTAAAATTGAATGTTGAAATTATATAGTACAAACTAAAATTATGCCACAATGCCGATTATATTAAAATGGAGAAATTAGGCCAGGTAAGAACTTACCAGACACATGAGAGCTCCCAAAATAGATAGCTTGTACCTTGACATTATTATACTGTTAACCGTCACTAGACAAACAAAATCAAGTTCATTACGTTTGTGAGAGCGTTTGAAAGAATGAGTTCTGGGAGTCGGGGGACGTTAAGACAAGAAAAGGGGGAGGGGAAGGTTTTGAAAGCAGCAGAAAGAAGGGGAAACTATTATTTGATTGATGATGATTTTCCAATGCGTCCTGTCATCATCTCAGTTAACTCCCCCTAGTATAGTTTATCGAAATACCTTAATAAACGTTTAATAACTCTTTTACAAGAGAATTACACTTATACCAATTAGAATACTTTTACCCTTGTTAAAGATCTTCAAGAACTTTGTCTTCATTCATGATCTCGCTGGATGTTAAGTCAATGTTTCCATCTTTGCCTAGAGAGTTTATAATTCAATAACTTGAAGTCCTTAAAAAACACAAAATTAAAAGCAGTGTTCCCAATCAAGAGATAGTTATTGTAGTAAATTGAATTCTTAATAACACAATTTTTAAGTTCAATGATGTAATTTATAAAGAGACTAATGATGCGCCTATTGGGGGTGTATTAAGCAGTTTTTACTCTAAAATTATAATGCGGAGACTAGAATATGATATTTTATCTAAATTCAATGTTAAGTTTTACCGTAGCTATGTCCACGATTCATTTATTATTCTACACAAAGATATAGTCTATGATATCTTTTTAGAATTTAATAACTTCCATCCTAAACTGAAATTTACTATTGAAAGAAAAATTTATAACAAAATCAATTTTTTAGATGTTTAGGATGTTTAGGTTTTTTATATTTTTTAGATCTTTAGGAATGTCTATCACGTGAAAACATATTGGTTCATAAAAATGACATTTGCAGGCAAAATACTTAATTACTACTCCTCACATAGTATAAAAACCAAAATTGGAATTATTTATAATCTAGTGGATTGCGCAATCAAGTTAGCTGATAAGGAATTCCATCCCTTTAACTTACAAATAGTTCCAGCAATATTAAGAAACAACAATTATCCTAATGCTGTTATTGATAAATTTATCCTTAAGAGAATGAAGCTTCTTGAGTCACATTTCAAACAAATGTCAGAATATAAAAATACTTCTGAGAATAAATGTTTATCATTACCTTTCGTTCCCACAATTGATTACAAATTAGAACAGATTTTTCAAGACAGGTAGCTATGTAGATTAACGAACAAAGCCCATAATAAGCAGACTATGGTCTGGAATGTCAAAAACTATACTTCTCCTTTGAAATTCTAATGCTGTATACTGTATTGAATGCAATAATTGCATATTTATTCAAACTAGTCGTAACGTTCTAACTAGAATGAAAGAACATGACAGGAACATCAGAGAGATTCCTCAAAGACAAAACTCTGTATCCAATCATCGTATAAAGTTCAAATACTCTTTCAATTTTCAAAATTCGCTAAGTCGAATGTTATAGTTATAGATATCTGTATTGGTTGAAAATATGTTGCCGCCCTTAAGTTAGCCAGTTTTGACAAAAACCGATTCGAAAGTCCACAGGCAAATCAATGGTAGAATTCCTAGTTTAGTAAAGGGAGGTTCGCGTGGATGAAATAAACAAGTGTATGCAATTTGCTTATTACTCGTACAATTCTTTACTGTTATATAAACGTGTAGGGGCTATAACATGTTTCCTCACAATATGCCACATCTCAGCGAGAATGAACATTTGCGAAATATACACAACGAGCTGTATGAAGGCTGACTAAATTTGCAAGAATTCGGAACGCAAAGCATAATTAACTTAAGTTTATGTTCAATTCATTTAAACGGACGTTCTATATAGGTTAACTCAAATGGTCCAAAATTTGGTTACCTTAACATCACTCAATTTCTAATCGCACATTTTCAATAGAGTATACAATTGTTTATTGTGTGGAATACTGCATTGATTAAATTTATTGATTAGTGATTGCGGACGCGACAACCGCTAAGGTCATTGATCCCGTAAGTGTAGCATGTTACCTATCGTTCGAAGTGACGATCTTCCCCGCTGGATGGCGAGATCCGGCAATGACCTACCCATCGGCTTGCGGGGTTGTACCCAATCGTGTATCTACCACTGCCCCATTATTTAAGAGATCAAAAGACCCTTAAAAATTGTGCAAGTCTCATTTCGTTGAACTGTAAATTTCCGAGACTTGCAGAAGTTCAATATTTTTCGGCGTCTTTCTGAGACTACAATATTAAAGAAAGAGATTTTTTCCTAATTGAAATCAGTTCTGAACTAATGGTACTAAAACAGCACGTACTTTCTCACCTTTAGTAATTGTTATATAATACTATATAAACCACAATTTCTCTCCGAATTAAAATATCTGTCATCATTTTTTGTAAAACTCATTACAAATCGCGGAACATTTAGTGCAAAACTAAATATTTTCAAGCAAATATCATCACAAATTTGACTCTTACAACTGCTTTTCATACAGGTAATTCATGTCCCAACAAAAAGACGTAATTAGCTTCCAAGTCATTGTTGCTAAGATATTGTTGCATTCCAATCAGATATTCCATGAAGGCTAGCAATTTTTATTTCATATATTTCAAACAGGTTTCAAATAATTTCTAAAAGATTGGTTTGTAAATGTTTAACAAAACCTGGAATGTAAGAAACGAACAAAGAAATATGAAATAATATACAAATTCTAACTTATGAAGAATCCAACTGCTCGGAATTATGTTCATGAAGCGCAATAAATTCGGAGCGGGCGACAATGTCGCCAAATTACACAAAAATACTCATATTTTCAAAAAATTCAACTTGACCCCATTTCAAGATGTTTTTGATGAACGCATTTATTAAGAAAACAATTTATCATCATAATTGTAGTTGTAGGAAGGCGTCAAAAACATTTTCGAAAAATTATGGTTTCCAAGTAACATGAGACCTGCACCATTTTCTTAAACGTCCCACACTCCAAAAACAAATTTAATAAAAACAATGGAGTCTTTTTTTAAAAATTTTAAATTTTATATATATATATATATATATATATATATATATATATATATATATATATATATATATATACAGGTGAGGCACCTAAGTTGGCCACAGCAAATATCTCCGAAACGGTTTGAGGTATCGGAATACAGTTTGCGCCAATTTGTAGCAGATGACGGGGGAAACAACACATATCGTTTTCGTGTATGTACCATTTTTAATTGCGAAGATATTGACGCAACTTTATTTTTTTTAATGGAAGTATATATTTTTTTCAGCAGCATTATAAAGGTCTCAAAGAGAGGAATACAATGATATAAATATTGTTAATATTTGAAAAGAAAGTGTAGAAAAAATGTGTTTTGCATTTTCTCAGAAACCACGTCATTCGTGTCTTTCCGAAACAGTTTTTTGGCAGGAGGAAAGTTTCTGCCACAGCACTCTGCTCTAGAGAGAAATTGGTCGCTAAACTGTTCACGAGCGGGAGTTCACAGTTGTAGCAACTTGTGAGAAGGTGAAACATCTCTTGTTGACACATTGCCGGCCAAATTACTTCGAATTTGGCGCCTTGTCTTCTTTAACAGGGCGTTTGATGTTCCTTGAAGGCGTTTCAAAGGAAAAGATCATACATTTTAAACTTGGCGCCTCCGAGATAGTCTTAATTTTCCCAAAAAAGCCGCGCGAATTTCTTCTCTGTTGTCCAAACATTCATTTCTTCGTGCAAAGTTCCTTGAAGTCGATTTCAACTTCGTTCTATTAGTGCGGAGCGTCACCGAAAGATCACACCAGCTCCTGGGGGAAGATCCTCCAGACACTCCCGCGTAAATTTGACATGGGCGAAATGCTGAGAATTTCTAGCGCAGACGCCTGATCGCCTTGTCACGACAAGGAGTGCGGAAAGCTGAGTAAAAGCGTTTTGAACGTCTTCAAGGTTCGACCCAGAGTGTGCCAGGCACTGGATGTAATAGAAACACGTAGCTAAAGGCCACAGAATTCGTAAGGAAAGGGTCAGTTTTCGTTTGGACAGGACTGTGACAACTTCTTTAATACTCGTTAATTCTTTCTCCAAGTAACAATCCTTGTCAATTGTGTGTCATTTATTTTCCAGAACATTCTTGTCTGACAAAAAAATACTGTGATAGAAGAGGCGATGTTCCATTGTCATTTCCATCAACAATGCTCTCCCAACTTCTCTTCGACTATTTCGCCGCCTGAACATCTCTCAACACTTTCAGTTCAACGTTGCCTTTCGTAATGAAATTTACAAACGAAGAAAAACTCGACGCTGTTCTTATTTACGGTGAGTGTGGAAGCAAAGCAAGCAGTGGAAATCTACGCGAAAAGGTATCCGAATAGGAAGCGTTTGTCAAGAAAAACCTTGGTAAGAATATGCCGACGTCTGTTATCAAGCGGTGACTGGAATTCAAAAACACGTGAGAGAACGAAACCTGCTACCGGTGAGGACAAGGCAGTAGATGTTATGGCATGTGTGGCTGCAAACTGCCATGAGGGTTCGCGAGAGATTGCTAGAGACTCAGGTATAAGTCAGAGAAGTGTTCTTCGTATACTTCACCGGTACAAATTCCATCCGTACCACGTTAGCCTTCACCAGCAGTTGCATGAAGGTGATTATGAACAACGTGTTCAATTTTGTAGATTTATCCTTATGTCACTGAGAGACGACAAAAGATTCGTAAACAGAATACTTTTCACCGATGAAGCGACTTTCACAAACCATGCACAAGTAAACCTAAGAAACATGCACTATTGGGCGACGGAGAACCCAAAGTGGATCCGTCAAGTGGAAAATCAGCGGCAGTGGAGTGTGAACGTCTGGTGCGGGATCATTGATAATTTTATCATCGGGCCGTACTTCATTGAAGGAAAAATGACAGGTCAAGTATATTCTAAATTCCTCAAAGAGACCTTGCCAACGTTGCTACATGAAGTTCCTTTGGAGTTGCGTCTTGGCATGTGGTATCACCACGACGGTTGCCCTGCACATTCTGCTGAAGTGTCAAGGGCAGTTCTAAATGAAACATTTGCAGGTCGCTGGATAGGAAGAGGTGGTGCGGTGAAATGGCCGCCTCGGTCACCCGATCTCACACCACTTGATTTCTTTCTGTGGGGAAATTTGAAAAATACTGTATACGCAAACATTCCTTCGACTCCAGAAGATATGAAGAGGCGCATTACAGAAGCTTGTGGCAAGATAACGCAAGAAACGTTCCAATCCGTGCGTCGGTCGCTGGAAAGGAGACTGCAAATGTGTATTGCCGTGGACGGTAAACATATTGAGCACATGACGTGAAGACTACCCCGCGTTCTATTTTATGGAATGTAAATTTCTTTTATGCGTGCTAAAGGTCTTATTTTTATCAATACTGTGTTTCATTGTTTTGCTCTCTTGTATTTAAGTTCTTATGTTACTGCACTGGCTTGAAGCATACCAAACTTATTCTGTGTAAATAACTTGCTGTCAAAGGAATAAAATTTGTATTCCACAATGCAGAATGTCCCGTATTGTTCAATCAATTAAGATAATCAGAAAACGACCGAATTTACACTTTACTTGGACGCACTCATAAAATGTAAATTTGGTATTTGATTGTCTTAAATTATTACGTTGTTGCATTCCTATGTTCCTCTTCCTAACATATAATTCATAATGTATTTTTTACTGCAATAGATGTAGTATGCAGGTAGTTTTAGAAAGTACTACCATTCAATACATTTTTAGTATGCCATTCTAATTACAAAAGAACAATATGTTTTACTTTCTGCCTCATTTATAGTATATCTACAGTACAATAAAGAAAATATTCAATTCTCGTGATAAATTTGTGACAAACTAAATTAATTTCTGATTTTTTATTAAATTTAATTAATAAAAATTGTCACTTGCAGGTTTTCGGACGGTTACACGTCGGTATCACTTCACGACCCTCAGCCGTGGGCAGTGTTGACTCGCGAACGCGAGGTCGGATGTTGAATTTTAGAAAGATAGAATCTGGCTACAAGCAATGTCAAACGTACTTTCCGTAAACAAGGAAAAAGTCTAAGGAACGTGTGCATCCGCGTCTATTACGTGCTACTTGACATAATGTATTTTTGCAAAAGTCTCTCTTCAAATATTAACAATATTTATATCATTGTATTCCTCTCTTTGAGACCTTCATAATGCTGCTGAAAAAATATATACTTCCATTAAAAAAAATAAAGTTGCGTCAATATCTTCGCAATTAAAAATGGTACATACACGAAAAAGATATGTGTTGTTTCCCCCGTCATCTGCTACAAATTGGCGCAAACTGGATTCCGATATCTCAAACCGTTTCGGAGATATTTGCTGTGGCCAACTTAGGTGCCTCACCCTGTATATATATATATATATATATATATATATATATATATATATATATATATATATATATATATATATATATATATATATATATATATATTCTAACACCCACTTATCCACACACGAACTGTATACCTTCTGCACACTCAGCCGCATGCACTGTAAGCGGGTTGTTAAGATATTATGCTCGTGAAGCGAGCTTAGAATCTCAGGAAGCAGGATCTTTGGGGTACGAGAAAGGTCTGAACCCTTGACACAATAAAAGTCACACAAATCACACATAAACGAGCATATAATTCACCCAAAATTCTGGCATGAGTTGATTACAACGAAAAACAAATCAAAAATAGAATTACACTTTCAAAAATGATCAAATAAATACAAATAAGCAACCTTTACAGCCTATTCAATAAATGAACACTTAATTTTGTTCAGAACTAACTTTCTGAAGCAATTTCTTTAACCAGTACTGGGAATTCCCTTTGAAAATTCAATACGCCTAAAGTTAAATTATTCTAGTTACAATTGCACGTGAAATTAAACTTAATTTACAATCTCTTGCCTTTCTTTAAAATATTACATACAATAAATAATATGTGGGCAAGCGCACTACTCTCAGTTTATCTTTTAATTATAACTGCTAATAACAGAATAATGACTGCTCCAATAGAATGGTTTAAGGCAAGCAATAACGCATTAAATCTCCCACTACAAAGCTGCAAATTATTACCACCCGTGTCCTCAGTTTTCTAACGCTTCTGAATCTAGTCTTTTCCCTGCCGACGTGAATTTGACCTAATTTCACAGTTCTACAGGTTACCTCGAAACCGTCCACTTTCCAACCTTGAAGTCGCGTGCTGCGTTCCGCACCGCGTTGCTCGATTCCGAAGTTCTGCGTTGCCTGCGCTGTCCTCTTGCGTCTTTTTCTTTCTTCCTGAACGGCGTCTTCTCCCCGGTCGACTCGCGTATTCTTCCGTCTCCACTAATCGGTTTCTTCTCCTCCCACGGCTGCTACCGCCTTCGATTACGCCCAATTTGTAGAAAATGTCCCTTGTACTTCCCTGTCTGCTAGTGCAAGTACCTCGCTCGTTCCTAACTTTTACTCCGTTGATCAAGAACTTTCAGAGCTTTCCTCACAACGGGCAACTTTTTACTTCCCGCATTAGTTAATAGAAGAATACTTCACTAATTCCTCACTACTGCGCGGACGACTAGCTAGACGTCTTTGCAACGCCGTAAACTCCTATCTAAACAGTCGTTGCGGCGGCAATTACTACCTAATCTGACGAACGCTGATGAAAATCTGCTTACTTGCCGAGCGGTGACTTACTAGAAGAACTGCTGACCCGACGCGTGCTGGCAGAAGAGAGGTGTTGACTCCAGGCGTGATGGTTCGGAAAAGAGATCTTCCGCTTGCGCGCCCGCCTATTTATTGGCGTTGCCTGGAGAAATTCTCCGTGGCGGGGGTAACTTCTCCTTCTTCAACCCTTCACCAGTAAAAACGTGGCTTGATAGTTCGTGGCGACTAGTACGAGCAACGGATACCAGGCTGCGCGTTTTTGCTACTCTGGTTTTTCGGCCGCTCTTCTCGCTGCCTGTGAGCGTTCATGCCGATGAAACGGTGGTGTTATGGGGTTGTATAATCCCATAACGGCACAATATATATATATATATATATATATATATATATATATATATATATATATATATTGTAACCACCGACTCACCCGATTACCTGCTTTTCTTCGGCGATTCAGCTTTGCCTGGCTGCATCGTCGGCAGAGTCCCTAGAGGGAGTCATGCGTGATTGCCTAACTACTGGATAGAAAGACTGAGGCATTTTCCGAAATATTACTTTAATCAATATTTGATCCAATGCGGGTGAAGCCGAATGCCAGAACAAAACTTACAATTAACTTACAACTAATCTTAACTTAAAAAAGGCCGGCATGGCCAGAGTTCATATCAGCTCCGTGGTTTTCGCCCTTTCGGGCGGTCGGGACCCAGCTTACAGGGGCGGCGTTCGGGCATCCCCGCGCCCGGCAGGTCTGGCGGCGGGCAGCCACGGTCGGTGCTTGCCCCAAGTTCCTTTGTGGCGACTACTCGGCGGCCGCGGTGGCGGCCCACAGTCACCGGATTAGGCCAGCGGCGTGCGTCGACCGGACGGCGCCTCGGCGTCGCTCAGCGCGGGCAGGCGGCAGGGCCGCGCCCGGGCGATGGCGGATCTTTCACGCCCCGGCTCGTACACACTTTGCTCTTGCGGTCAGGCACTCACATGTGGTGTCCCGTCCCATAGTTCGGCTTCCGTCACGCACGTCACGCCAGTCGGGCTGCGATGGTGAAGAGGCGGCGCGGCATTCGGGGCGACCAGGCACGGATAGCCCCGGCTCCGAAACAAAGTAACAGCTCTATCTGCGCATCCGAAACAAGTGATCCCACTCAGCCGCTTCCAAAACAAGTGTCCCCGCTCCGCCGCTTCAAAACCAAGTGCTCTCCCCACTGCCTCCAAAACAAGTGTTCTCCCCGCTGCCTCCTAAACAAGTGATCGATTGTCCTTCGGCGGTCCCTCAGGAAGGCTCGCGTGTCACGCGATTCTTCCCCCGCGTCTCACATCGCGATTAGTAGTCGCGGCCTCCGGGGTTTCTTCGTCCTATCACGGTGTCAGCGGCAGGGCTGTGCCCAGGCAACTTTCTCCGAAGTAACCTCCGTCATGTAAATTCCAAGAACTGGGCGCGGGCAATTCCGTTGCTCGGTTTGGGGGTGCGGGAGGCGTAATTCCCCATGCGTCATGAGGGCGGGCGGCGTGGGTTGCGCTGAACTAAGGAGGTGCATTCCTCCGTTCCCTCGGCGCGCTAAGCAGCCATCAGGTATCGCAAACGGCACGTTTCCTGCCGTCCTTTACGCAGGCGTGCTTCCATCTTAAATTTAATATTTAATTCGCGCCGCCATCCGACATGTGCGACCGTCCCATTACAATATATATATATATATATATATATATATATATATATATATATATATATATATATATATATATATATATGGCAGGATCTTTCGGGTACGAGAAAGGTCTGAACCCTCGACACAATAAATTGAAAGATTGTGAACAAACGAGCGTGTAATTTAACCAGAAAATTCGATGGCACAATTACACGACAAAAAAATGAATACACTTTTACAGAGAATAAATAAAACAAAAATAGAAACCTTACAATACACAATTCTCCCCACAAAACTTACCCACACACTTACAAAAAAACTGTACAACAATTAAATCACCTTTCACGTAAAACAGTACAAGGTATGGCTCTCTTTTTTCAAATGCATGAATAATTCGGGATTACACACTACTATCACGCGTAACAAGACAAATGTTTCCCACTTTAAGAGATTTTAGTGAACTGTCGCGTTGTTGCGATCGCTTTTTTTCTAACGAAACTGCTGTATTACAAACGCGCGTGTCTCACCGACGCTGCGTTGCTCGCTGCCAGATGACCTTGCCGATTCCAGTTGATGCCGCTCCAACGTTTCGCCGAATTCTTCTCTTGCTGCGTCGACCGTTCGAAGTCCCACGCTGAACCCAAATCTTTCGCACCTACACGCCCTGCCTTCTATCCAAGACCATATCTTTCGCACGTACGCTTGAGCCTTCTTGGAGATGCCTTCTTTTTCTATCTTCACACGCCTCGTTGTAGAAATTAATTCGCGCTTCCAATTTTATGTAATTTACCGTGCCCCTTTTGTTTGCGTGCGCGGCCTAACTACTACACTTTTGGCTTGTGCAGTAATAAGGAGCAATATGAGTGTACTGGAATAATTCAGAGTCCTTCTGCGCGAATCTAGGCAATATTAGACTTATTACCGATTCCAAAATTTACACCACTTTCTCCTATCACTTCGGTAGTCTAATTTCTACCACTCTAGCTCCACGTAATTAAATAAACCCCCACTCTAGCTCGAGAAGACCTGTCGAGAAGACCTGTGATTCAAGCGCTGCCGATGCCTTCGTCGTCGTTGCTGGTATATCAGAGAGCGCTCCCGAAGCGTGTTACCGTATTTATGGCTCGACGCCTGGGGAAATTTCAAGAGTGGGGTTGCTTCTCCTCTTTCAACCCTCCACGGGAAAAACGTTGCTCGCTAGTTCGAGCGCTCTAGTACGATCAACGGATAACAGGTTGCGCGTTTAAGAGCCACTTCTCCACCGCGTATGCTATCCTCGCTGCGTGTGGGTGTTCAAAGGTGCTATATATATATATATATATATATATATATATATATATATATATATATATATATATATATTTGAATAAAAATGTACCATATCTGTAACTGATGCTAATATTCTATTAAGCATAAATTATTGATTATATATTTACATTTTTTAAACCCAAACTTTGTAGGTCAATAAATTTAAAAAAATAAGGTAATTATAACAGGATTTCTGTATTTGAGTATTTTTTACGAAAATTTGAATATTAAAGTCAAAATAACATTTATGTGTACTTATAAAATATGCTTTGTCATATCGAATCTCGTTTTCTCGCTTTAGTCTTGACAAATTTCTTAACTGTGTCTTCAAACTCTAGGCGTCCCAAAATGTAATTTTCTATGTATAACAGATAATGCATTTAATGTGTTTTGTGTAAGACACGATCTCAATTTTTTTACGCTCTTCAAAGCAGAGGAAGATCGTTTGCTATTAGCATTAGTCACATACATCATTAAATAGCGTCTTGAAATAATTTCCTCAGTTGAAAATTTATCTTGTATCGACGATTTCTATAATAAAGAATTTCCTCCGCATTACCATTTTCTAAAGAGTTTTCTCACAAATGTGGCCCATTTTTTCCATACCGAACGAGTTAGCCGGCCATAAACGGATCTCATTTGGAAATCAACTCAATGCAGCCTAAGAAAATTTTTGAGTGATCGCTGTTGCGAATAATAAGCCAGTTATAGGTGTCTTCTCTATGACCTCATTTTACTATTCTGTTTTTACTTTTGCTTTCCTCCTATTCTCCGCACCACTCGGTTTCTTTTCAACCGTTCCATTGCCATCATTCAGACATTCTTCCTACAAAACAAATTGAACACAAAAAATACTGTATTCGTGCACAAAACTACAATTTTTGGTGCCAACTTTAATATTAGATTATTTCATTATATGGAACATATTTTTATAAAAATTAACATATATGAAATTATACCAAACAAAGAAAACATACTGCACTCGATTCTCGACTCTTTTGCGTGCTTGGTTCCGAATAAGCTCATATTGCCAAAATAATACATACATCTGTTAAGTGATTGATTAGATTCAAGTTAAGAACGAACCTGAACGTTAGTCTAGTGTGTAAATATATTAATAAAATTATGAAGAATATAATATTTTGTCTATTAAACTCCAAATTATTAATATCTACTATAATATTTCAAGGTTAGGTGAAAGTACAAGTAAACTAAAAAAACTTACAAGAATAAGTTTGTTTCTGAATTCAAGTACAATATTAATTATATGAAAGCCAATTTACGGTTTCCTGGAAATTTGGGTGACCTAAATATTTTAAAGTGTATGCACTAAATACAATTTGAGAGCGTCATTTTAAATGTGTATTTCATATTGTGGCCGCCGTGGTATTTTAACCTTCTAAAGAACCCAACAGATGTCACTATTTTGGCGGCATCGAGTAAATATTAAATGCTTTTTATTTGAAAATTATGAGAAAATTATTATCATATATTATCATCAATTTATAAATTATTAAATTATTATTATCAGAAAATTAATCAGTCATTTGTCTTTGTAATTTATTTCTGCAATTTCTGAACAAAACTGTTCAAAACGCATTTTGCACAAATGTAAACATGTTAAGATAAGAAATTGATTTTATTTTGCGTTGAAAGAAATATTTGAACTAATTTCTCACCGCGATATTTATTTAATAAATAAACGATATTTTTATATCCATTGTATGTGTATAGCATGTTTCAATGGATATTTGAATAAATTCAATGTGTATTAATGGACATGTATTTAATTAATTAACACTTTCTTTTGATACAAAATGGAAAAAATATTTCTATAAAAATATTCAAACGTTCGCCTTATGAAATTTTGCATCCGCTGAAATTCGTCCGGCCCCAAAAATTGCGCGCCCTAGGCTGCAGCGTACTCAGCCTGTTCGGTAATCTGGCACTGCCTATCAGTCTATTCTCACACAAAATATATTTATTGTATTTATTTATTTTTTGGCGAAGTTCTGTTTTTATCTTTTAGGAAATTATCCAATGGTATACATCTCAAATACATTAGCACTGAAATCAACGTAGCATAATGTAAATTTATGTTGGCAATGATATCTTTCAGAACGGTTTGTAACAGTTGCCTATTCTGTAGTGCCGAGTGTGCTGAAGTTTCTTGTTGCGGATTGTTGCGGCGAGGTGTGTTGTCATCTGTGTCACATGGTGTTGGTGGCATTTTTGAAAGAAATACCTAATATATAGTGTTTCCAATCAACGATTATACTTGAGGTAAGTTATTTGAATATGTTTGTATTAAATACGGTGTTGTTGGCTTACATTGCACAAGAAGTACGTGCCGAACACGAGTCGTTCGAATGAAGTTCGTGAGCCGGTTAGCATGATTGAGTGAAATTTCGAACTTAAGTGTGTTGTCATTAGCTACACATTTACGTGGATAATTTGCCCATCCTTTTCCAATAGATACATGATCACACATAGACATGTGATATTTGATAGATGTTACAAAATCGCGTTTGCCGAACTGATGTTTTTGGTGACACAAAGTTCGTCGAAATTGGTCGTATTTTGTACGATTCAAGTGTATATATTCTAGAAATTTTGAACCAGTTTTTGAATTGTTACAAGTACAAATATTGATATTCGTACCTCGTTGAAAGTTATAACTAACCCCCTTTAAATCTGCACCAATATAGTTGTGTGCTAGTGACAGCGCCAAATGTGTTATAAGTTTTTTTTCTAAGGAGTTGTTTTTATTTTATTGTGTTACAGAAAATGGATCTGGTAAAATCTTTGGGAATTCGTACAATTGAGGCTGTGATAGTATTTTTCCTCGTTACCTTTTTACCTGGTTTTCCACCTAATATGGAATTTACTGCATTTAGGTTTGTTTCACTACTGCTTTTACAGTTCTCATGACTCATCAAATTTTGCCTAACACCATGTTATTTTGCAGTGTTGCTCCATCAATGCCCCTTAAAGGTACCTTGGAACTAAACACAAAATTAAACAATGCAGAACGTTTATTAGATGGCGATATCAAGGGTCCTGAACACATAGTAGCCTATAATGGAGAATTATATACTGGCATTCATGGAGGAGAGATCGTGAAAATAGTGAATGGCAAATTTGTGCCAGTTGTAAAATTTGGAAGACCTTGTGGTAAAGATTTCTGTAGCTTTTATAATGCATTAAAACGTTTTGAAGATTAGTGTGTTAACTAATTTTGACAATATGAAGTCTCCTTACGGAGTGGGTCTTTCAAAGAAGATCATTAGAGCAATATCACTTAACAAGGAATTCCTAAATTTTTGTCTGCACATAATCATCATTAAAAATCAAAATTCCCAAGTATGAATAACATGGTTCTATGTTGGCAAAAGAATATGTACTTCCCTCCTTGCTCGTTGCTTAGTGTCCACATATTCTAATGTGACAAAATCACTATTGAATCATATGACACATTTTTCCTTTTTGGAGACCCACAAAATAAAGGCTTCAGGTTTGTTTAATCATTTCTTAATTCATTGCAATACTCTTTAAAGCTGGTCTTTGGGAAGAGAGTGTTTGTGGAAGACCTCTTGGTTTCCAATTTGATAAAAATGGCAATATATATGTTGCTGATGCATATTATGGAATCTTCAAGTACGAAATGAGAACAGGTATGAACCCTCGTGTTAGATTTTCCTATTGTGTGTTTATTATTTACATAATGAAGTTCAATTTTGTAATACAAAATTTTTCTTGGCATGTGCATCGATATGGGTACTTTTGCTTCATAACTATTTTTAATGTGTAGCAAAATGAATTATTGTAAATATAATGTATCCAAATTGTATTTTCATATTCCCGAAAACAAAGTTTCCATGATAGTCTGCATTGTCATTTGATTCTAAAATCATCATAATTTCTTCAAGAAATCACATGTTCATGACATTTTTACCTTTTCTCTTCAAACATTTATACATTTCTACAATGCTAGGAGACTTTGGAAAACTGATTACATTTGGTTTTGAATCAATACGTTGGTAAATAGTTCGTTATTTCCAAAACAATTCTTCAATATATTATATTTAATGTATTTTATAGATATTTTAGTTTTGTGTGTAACCATCTTTCTTTTACGTGGATTTTTTCCAAAGGTACATCAACCACTCTCGTATCTATCAATGAAACAATTGATGGAAAAACACCGAAACTTCCAAATGATGTAGCTGTTGCCAGTGATGGTACAGTGTACTGGACAGACTCGAGTACAGAAATTACCCTCGAGGATGGTGTTTATGCTTGCTTGGGGGATGGCAGTGGCAGGTCAGTATAATATTGTTTGGATGTCAAGAAAGATGTAAAATTTGATGGTTTTGGTGTCTCTTTGGTTTTTTTCTTTCTTTTTTCCATGGCTCTTATATTTTTTTAAATTTATTGAAAATTTAATGAATTAAATGCTGACACAAATGAAGTGTTTCAAGACTATAAGTAAATCGAAGTTGAAAATTTTGTGGGTTAGGGTGTTGTAATATCTTTTATAAATCAATAGTATCTTGAATTTTACAAATACAATTACCACGATTTAATGATAAATTCAATAGCTGATTTTGTAATTAACTTTTTTCTGCTTTTAAAATAATTAAGGCCAAATAAATCACAACAATTTTGGTTTAAAGTAAAAACGTATAATGGAATTTTAAAAAGTCTTATTTAAATCAAAAACATCAGATTTTTTTACAAAAATCATAATTTTTTTCCAGCTCTAGTTTTCAAGCGTGTATTAACATAGAAATTCGTTCCCTATTTATTAAAATATTATCTTTAGAAAGCTTTGCTATTTTCATCAGATCTGGTACAAAACTGATTAATACATTTTTTTAGTAATGAAACAATATAAATTAATACTTTGTAAATAAAGTATTATTGAATTAATTGTAGAATGAATATAATATAGCATGGGAAAAAATTAAGCGGGCAATAAATCTATTTTTAATTTTTGCGGCAACAATTTTAATAAATTTTTATGTGTGAATTGTATAAAAAATTTAATGATAGATGAATAATACAAAATGAATTTCTTTTTGTTTGATTGCTAGGAGTGTTATTATGAATGCTCGTTTCCTTTATTGTTAGTAAAACTTAATTTAATTGTATGGAATATCTTATAATCTAATAAGGATTTTTTCATGTTAGAAACATACCCAATGGTATGATTTAGTTGTTGTGTATGATACTGGAAGATTTTTGTAATATTCAGAAGTATTTCTTCAATGACGTATCTTCCCTTTTTTTTCTTTTTCTTTTTTTCTTCTTCTCGCGAATAGGCCAACTTAGGACCACGCGTTCATACATCCTGCATTTACCGTGGCTCAGTATCATTTATCGCGGTAGCAGGTGCATGTATCAATTGGGGGGGATCAGTATTTTTTACTGAATCCAATTTTTATCCCCCAGGGTTGTTAGCTCTGGGGGTATGAAAGATGAAATGATGATGATAATGAGGGGTGAAAGGACGACACACTCATACAAACACACACAAATACACCCATGCCCGAGGCGGGACTCGAACCCGTGATCTTCTGGTCCGAGACCACTCCGGCACTACTGCCTTAGTGATCTCGGCCATCTGATCGGCCTTCCCTATTTATTGATATATTAAGTTCTCTTCTACCCCATTACAGTGACAAATAATTGATGTTATGTTATTGTGAAAAGCTCCAAATTATAAAATAAATTAATATTAGTATGTCAATGGGGTATCAATTTGTTCACAATTGAAATTTAATCGCTGAAAATTAATTGAAAATTTACCAATTTGATTACTAAATTGTTTTGGAATCTATACTGAGATATTTTGTTAATGTGGATAATTTTGATTTCCTTGGTGATGGTAATATTGATGTTTGATGGTTGTTTCGATAAACATGGTATTGCATTGTTTAATTATCAAGAAACCCCATTTTGAACATACACTGTTTTGTGTATTAGTGAGCATGGTGTGGTTTCTGGTGAAGATTAATCAATGCCAATTGAATATTAAATATTGAACAATAACATTGTACATGGCTCTGAGTTAAACTCTGCCAATCTTTCCTTCCTCTTCCTAGTCTCATCCTCTCTCCTTTGAGATCTCAATAGTGTTGCATATCCCAAAAAGCTGTAACTAGAGATTTGGGACTCTAAGGCAGCACTTGGTAATAGGGTCATCCTATTTGTTTCTACCAATATTATAAACTTTTTCTTGGTTTTGGTGATAGTTTTCTTATCTATAGTTTTATAAGCCTTCTTTCATTTAAAATTATTTCCATACATGTAGTGATGTGTATTATTACGTTATTTTTTTTTTTTCCTGTTTAATGTTATGAAGTGAAATATAAAGTAAAAATTAAAATTCTGAAAGTAATGTTCAATTTTTCAAAATAAAATTATGAATGAAAAAAAAATTGATATATTTCGCTTCTCGTTGGAGGGGCACTGTTGTATTTACCTTGATGGTAGTTATGGCCCTGAAATCCAATGAAACATCAAGAAAATATAATGTTAAAAAATATTTACAAGTATGTACTATTATTTCATAAGTATAGTTATAAGTATACTTATACGTTCATATTCTGGAATTATAATTAAAATTTGTCAAATATTTTGTTACTGCATTTGGATCTCCATACTTCGAAATTCTCTATTAATTGAGTATTTATTGTCACTTGAAAATTCCTTTCAAAAACATTTCTATACATCAAAAGTTTTTTCTATATTTGAAACTGATGTTTTGACTTGACTTTTTAAATGTGTGAAATAAATCTGTGAAATAAAAATTTACAGTACAAACTATAAATTGTTTCCTAAAAAGTATTTAATTTGGAAGGATAGTATTACTACTGCGGAAAAATATAACTTTCTTCTGGACATTTGTGTAATTGAATAATTGTTTGTACACTTTCTATGTCCAATTTCCAGCTTTCTCATGAAGGTAACTCATTCCTGCTATCGCTCCTCATTGGGACTTGTAAGTTGTGGGAATGCAGTCACGTAAATGATGTGAAGGTCGATCGCAAGATCCTTCGTCTACTAGGCCTGTCCTATGATGTTAGTTTGTCAGTTAAGTGCAAGTTTAGTTTGCTGTTACACACTTAAAAGCAATACTTCAATTTCATGTCCCTTTTTGTAAATAGGTGGTACGAAGGATTAAAAGATTTGTTAATTATTTAATGTTTAAATTTTCAAGTTTGCCCAATTTCTCCTAATTATTTGTGTGTATTGAAGTTTCTATATATCAAATATTGTTGAAGGTCCTGTCAGATTCTATATATGGGCAGGCTGACCTCTTTCTGGAAAACGCTGGGAAAACTGGAATTTCAATTCCAGAAAAGTGTCAAAAAATGTTCAAAAAATTGATTGTCAATGTGGAATTGGAGCTAACGATTATTTCTAATTGATAGGATTAATTATTTATGATAAAATTACTCATAAGAAATAATATTAATTATAAGAATCATTTTTAAATCATTATTTTAAGTTAATTACGTCATTTTAAGTCGCAAACTAACAAATTACCTGATACTCTATAAAACATTGTCTAATGTATGTGTGTGAGAGGAAAAGACACAGCCAATGATTTTAAATTTGCTTTGAGGGCTTCATGAAATTTGTGCTCACATCCCTTATAGGATCGACGCGTGCTCTCATTAGGATTACTACAACTGACTTCGATAATATGACCTAAAACTGCAGGTGGAGAAAAATGCCATCATAGTCAATCGAGACATGCTTTGCTATCTTGTGAGCCCAGAGTTACGGAATTTGAGAAACAGTCGGTGTGAGAGAGAGAGAGAGCAGAAGAAGATAGATACTGAGGAATTGATAGCACTGAATAATGAAAAAAAAGAATTTCACATTAAGCAGCTCACCTCGAAATGAAAATTAAAACGTTGAAGGAAAAATTATCAAAAAATGCTCAATAAAGACGAGTGATTTTGTGATTTTTCAAATGTGATCAAAGAAAATTATATTTTGCTTAATTTATGAAAGTCCAGAGCAGGCTCTTAGTCTGGGTGCAAAAGAGGATTAACACAAGTTTATTAATTGTGAAATAAAATGAGAATTCTCTATTTATTTAAAATTATAATTTTAATAAAATAATTAGTGCAATTGTATAAGTAATACAAAGGTTGATGTAACACAGGATCAGAATGATAACTCTGGGAAAATTAATTTGGATTACTGGCAGTCACCCTGACGGAGGTCTGACTGTATTTGATTTTTGTCACTCATGCAATTGTTTACAGCTCTATAATGATAAAAAAATTGCTGAAATAAAATGTTTTTGAAACTTAGATCCCATTTTCAATGTTGTTAAAAGTGTATTATAAATTCTCCAGTTTCCTTTAGTTGAAACTGATTTTACTGTGTTAAGTTTATTTAAGTGTTAAGTTTAATGTAGTTTAGAATTCTTTCTTCTTGTTAGAAACATATTTGATTGCACAATTGTCCTCAGGATGTTTTTATTGAATGATTTATTAGTGATTCCGGGTGCATCAACTGTTCACATCAATAGTAGAGACGATTTCCATGCAAATTCATGTTTTTATGTAAGTTTCATAGAGATTTCAAACTTTGTAAATACGTTTCATGAAAAATTATTTTAAAAAATGCATACTTTTTCCGTGCATTTTTGGTAGTTTTTTTGAGAAATTCATCCATAATGCATGTTTGGAAGTTTAATGAATTAATACTTATTTAGATCTATCTTGCATATTAAGTACTTTCTTATTATATCTCTCATTATTTGTGAATGTTAAAAAATAAAGCACATTTTTTATAAATGGTAAAAGTATATTGATCTTAGATCCTGATAATACGCAGTTGTCCTTGGTGCTTATTGTTATACTACTACACGTTTTAACCTTTCGGTACACTACTTGGATTTGTGACATGAGTACATGTGCAGTGAGAAACTATCGCAAAATGAATTATCAATGCCATATGATACGTGGCAAAAGATATGAAAGATACATGTAACCAAAACTCAGTATCGTTTGATAACTGATAATGGGAGAGGAAAATAATCCAGAGCAGGCTCTTAGTCTGGGTGCAACAGAGGATTAACACAAGTTTCTTAATTGTGAAGTTAAGTATAAATTGGCTAACGCTTGGTGTGCAGCACTAAGCAAAGGATTGGAAATAAGATTGTCTGGGAGGGAAATGTAATTTATTGCTATTGCTGCAATATAGAAGTAGTTTATATTGTAAAAATTGATCAAATAAAAAAATAATCAGGTCTGAACTCAAGACTCTAGGACTTCCCGTTCAGAGGCTGCTACAGTATCAACTCAACTCATGTCCTTAGCTACCTAAGTCGGTTTGGGGTGTTTTTATTGGAAGCTTTTGTTATTTTCAGGGATATTGCAATATATTCTGTTTCAGGTTACTGCGTTACGATCCTAAAACGCACACAAATGAAGTGTTAATGTATAATATGCACTTTCCTAATGGACTTGCCTTGTCACCAAAAGAAGATTATTTGTTGATGTCAGAGACTGTGAGGAGTCGTATTCACAAGTAAGTGCTTTTTAGGAAAGGGAGAGAGGAAAAGAAATATCAATTGCCACTCCATTAAATCTGTACTCAGTTCTAGGAAAGAACTTGTGTTTACTAGTGTCCTTTTATCTTTTTGTTTAAGACCATTCTGTTCATAGAGATAAGAGAAAAAAAAATCCAATTTATACTTAGTGATAGAAGCTACACTGAGAGGGTACTTAAAATCACTGACCTTGAAATTACTCGAGGTAAACTGCGATATTGAAAATTGTCACTGTGATGATATACTTAGTGATAGAGAAACTAAATATTTAGGTTTATATATCAATCAAAATTTGAAATGGAGTTATTATCTGTTCCAACTGGCCATGAAAACTAAGCATTTAATTTTTCTCTTTTACAAAATGTCTTGGAAACTAAACTATTATTAATGCTTTACTTGTTTTTTGGCCAGTGGCTACATATGGTATCATAGTGGGGGGAGGTGCCTATGACAAAAACTTAACACCAATGCCGAATGCTCATAAAAAAATTGTAAAAATTATATTTAAGAAAAATACTAGGTACCTCTCCAAAAATTTATTTAGGGGGAAAAAAATCTGTCAGACTTAAAATGATTTTATATTGGAAAATGTATTTGTTATAATTATGAATTGATGAATAATAAAGTTCTCAAAATTCAACTGAGAAAGAAGAAAATGTAGCCTACAATGATTTGAGTATTACTTTAAAACTAAATAATGTACAGAAAATGATTTTTTTCCCTCTCATTTTGTAGTTATTTAATTTTCTATTCTTCCATCAAGATATTTGTAAAATGAGGAAAAACAGAAGTTGGTCCTCCTTAAAGATATGTAATTTAGTTAGGCCAAGTGTGCACACAGGCAATAACTGCCTTCAGGAGAGGATGCTTTGGATGCTTTACTATTTCTACATCTATGGATGCTTTACTATTTCATGTAGACAATATGTATGTATACATGTATGATAACTTGGAAAATACATTCAAATATTAAAATACCTTATGCTCTGTGCTTGTATTGCTTCATAAATATTTGCCATCATTCTTGATGAATGGTATCATTGTTTTTCATAATACTAGATTTTAGATGACATATATAGCCTTCATAGATGGTATTTCTAATTTGTTAGCATTAGTAAAATAAGGTTATTGGTGAATTGTGCCATTATTGTGTTGCTGTTGTGTATCTTTCAACATTTCAAAGTATTGTAATCGGTCCTTGATGGGTTGTGATGTGCTCCTGTTATTTTGATTGAAGGAAATGCGGAACCATTCAAAATTTTGTTGACTTCTTATATCAAGTTATATTTTGGCAAAGTAATTTTTGTTTAGGATTCTTGCATGTCACCAAAAATCATTGAGCTCATACTACACTATAGATTGTTAAAGGGGGGAAATTTGATGATCATCCTATCAGCTTTGAAAAACTGAAAATGTCAACAAATTTATATACTATTTGTCTAGCCATTCTTGTCATACCAAATGTCAAAAATTGGTATGTTGCTTGTACATAGGAGATGGCTCACACAAAGAACTTCACTTAAAATGCAGTTATGTTTCAGTTGATGCCAAGCTTGCCAAATGGTGACATAGTTATTTATTTCTAAAAGGTGTTAAATGAACTAAAAAATGTTTTTATTTCATTGGTTTCATTGATAAATTTCATAATTGCTGCTCTCTTTTAACAGGTATTATTTGAAAGGCCCAAAGGCAGGAACTTCTGAAATTTTTATAGATGGATTGCCAGGATTACCAGACAATTTGAAGTCTCTTGGAGAAGAAGGCTTCTTAGTTCCCTTGGTAATGGCCCGAGACTCTGAAAACATTCTTATCTTCCAATTAATGGGCCCATATCCTCTGCTTCGAAAATTTTTTGCAAGAATACTTGCTGCTATTGAAGTTCCTTTGCAGTATGCTCACAAATTCTTCCCGCATTACTACCTTCAGAGAGCTATTCACTGGGTATGTTATTTACAGAATTTATGATATTAATTATTCATGGTAAAGTCTTCAGAATTCTGGTTACAGTGACGTAGACCTTATTTGAAACAGTTTCTATGAAATCTCAGTACAACAGATTTCAGTTTTACATTCGTATTTAAAATCCTTGACATCCATATATTACATTGCAAAAATATTTCATTTTTATGAACTTGTTATTTGGATCCCTTTCATTATTACTAGTAGTCAAATACTTTATTACTAGTGTCAAATACTTTTTTATTTCGGTGCATTTTCAGGTGCTATTGGCCTTAAATTTTCTGTAATTTGCATTTCATAATATGGCTGGAAAAAGTATTGAGTTGTTGCGAGGCATCATCAGCTGCGCTTCTATCAGATTTTAGAGATGTACAAAAAGTTTTGAACAAAAAGGGTCCCGTCTGGTTGGTAATGTTTTTCTACTAGTGAAATGGATTGGAAATCGTATTCTGTAAATCAGGCTTTAAGCCTTCGTAAAGCTGTCGAAAGTACTTCCTGGAATTGAAACACATTACCAACAGAGCACAGTGTTGATGTCCTCTGCTGGAAAAGTATTAATTTATCCCTTCCAAACACATAATATTCATTTCTGGGTGTATAATATTCAAATAAAGGAAATAAGAAAACTGGATTGACAGATTTAAAAAAATTCGAAATACTCTTGATACTTTATTAATAAAATTAATATAAAGGAAAAATATTTCCAAATGAATAAGACAAGTTCAATAAACACTGGAGGAAATTAAATAGTCATTTTTCATTAGTCACATTAATATTCACACACATTATTTTTTTTTTCCTCGCCACATAGGACCACATAGGCCACATAGGACCACGCGTTCATACATCCTGCATTTACCGTGGCTCAGTCTCATATATCGCGGTAGCAGGTGTATGTGTCACCCAATTGGGGGGGGATCAGTATTTTCTACTGAATCCAATTTTTATCCCCCAGGGCTGTTAGCTCTGGGGGTATGAAAGATGAAATGATGATGATAATGAGGGGTGAAAGGACGACACACTCATACAAACACACACAAATACACCCATGCCCGAGGCGGGACTCGAACCCGCGATCTTCTGGTCCGAGACCACTCCGGCACTACTGCCTTAGCGATCTCGGCCATCTGATCGGCTACACACATTAATTATAGAATATAAATAAACAAATGAAAATGGACACTAAATTAATATTTTGTAGCATAATCATGGCTATCAATAACTTTTCTGTAGCTTTTGATTGAATTGGTTATCTTGATGATATAATCGTGTCCAAGTAATACGCTTTCTTCCTTTATTCTTGCTTGTTTATTTACTAATGATAAAGTTTGGAATTAATTGGCTATCTGTGGATTCCACATTCAAATTGATACCATAAATTCTCAGTGGGTTTGAGTTCAGTAAAACTGAGGATGCGCTTCCAGTACTTTGGGGCAATTGCACAACCATCACTTCCACACTTGATCGTCTAGTATTTCAGATCGTTATCTTGATACAATTTGAAGAAGCTTCTGGTGGCCAGATTCTCAGCAAATTTACATAAATTTTTCTTAAGTATGTTCCGATACTTATGTTTGTCCGTAGTGTCTTAATTAAACACTAGCCCTTCACACCTGAAGCTGCTACGCAGCCACACATTATTACATTTCCATCTGTGCATGTTATTGTTGTCTAGTTTTTTTGGATGTAATTCTTTTTAGGTTTGTACTGTACCATCCTTCTATCGGTTCCAAAAATATTGAATTTTTTCTTATTTGCAAAAATGACCTCACAGTGCTAATCTAATGATAAATTATAATAGTCCTTCTCAAACAGTACTCTACATTAAGCGTGAAACTGCGCTACACAAAGATCTTCCCCTTACATCTCATTTTACTTGTTGTTTCCAGGCAGAAATTTACATAATAGTCGATTGAGTTTTTAAGCAGTTCTTAGGTATGGTACACATGCTTGGTTGCCTAGGAGATAGAGCAAAAAAAGCAAGGTTTTCCATTACCGTTTCAAATATTAGTGTGACTTCTTATTCTTGCACATTCATAAATACACTATTAATATATGTTGAATATTTAAGATCAGTGATGAAACAATGCCCTCATCCCCACCACTCATTTTTCGCTTTGTTCACCTACCTTGTCACGCTATAGTCAATTCGTTGCGATAATGGATAAGATCCATATTATTAAAAAATATTGTTATTATTAGTTCAGATTGGTGCCACCATGTTGAATCATAGTAGCATGCGTCAGGACATGTTGCATTTATCATGATCATGTGATTGGTATAGTCTATTACACGAATCAGGTGTGATTAAACTTGCCAATTCTGGTATGGTAGCATTTATGGGTATAAATAGTCTGAGGCAGAGAAACCGGGAAAATGGCAAGGAAAAAAATTCTGTCAACATGATTGTCATGGGGGTGGGGGGAGGGACATTTTTTATTTGGGATATATTGGAAGGGACTCCTCGGTAATCTTCACCTTGTCTGTTGAATTGTCCTATCCCACTCCTAATAATTCGGTGCTGGTGACTCATGGTGGCAACCACCAAGCACCTTGGAAAGAAAACTTTCCCAAGAGCCATTCTTAAAATTCACTCAGACTGCTGGGTAAGCGAAAATGGTCTTTGTTTCAAATGTCAATTCATCATTCTCTGGCTCTGGTTGAATAATTCCAATAACAAATAAAATAGTGAAATTTCAAAAAAAAAAAAAATTCAAAGAGTCTGCTTGAGAAAAGTATGTTCACTGATTTAATGAAAAACTGAAATCAGTGCTGGGAAAATATACCGGGAAATGACTTTCCAAGGGAAAAAAATTAATTGATGCCAGACTGTACTTGGATGGAAAGAGAATGAATGATGTTTGGATATGAGGTATATGCAGTGTTGTAATCAGACAAAACGTGAAGTTCCTTTTAAAGGGTCAGGTGTAATTATCCATATAAATAGCTTAATGCACATGTGCCAATTATAGAAGGTTGCCTATTATGGAATTCTTCACATTGTTACATCATGTGATCAAATTTAAACCTAAATTTTAACCCCCACACTGTATTATGTGTTCAAATTTTAACCCCTTTCTTTATTGTGGTGAATGTTCAAAAACTGATTTACCTTAGACTGGTTAATTTAAGGCAGAAAAAAACATCAAAAACTGGTATAAGTGATACAGGTGACCAGTGTGCATGTGTTGATTCTGAAGCCTCATGCTTCTCTCTTTTCCCGACGCGCATCCCACTATTTTTTATATTTCAATTTGCCTGTTAATTTTGATGAAAAATGCAAATATTAATCAATTTTTAATTACAACAATTGACTTTTGGTACATTTTGGCAAATTCCATTACAGCATTAAACACATAAGCACAATTATTAACTGTTTTTTATCTTTTCAGCTTGGTCATTTTGAATCTGTGTCTGCAATGAGCCCAAAACGTACAACGATCTTACATCTTGATCTGGATGGTAATGTTGTTGAAAGCTTTCACGGCAATGATAGTACAGTGTCTGGCATATCATCTGTTGAGATCTTTGAAGATGCTTTTTATTTGGGATCCCCCTACAATACTTACATTGGTCGTGTAAAACTTCCCCTTACTCTAAAGAAAACTCCTGTAAAGTCTGTCAAAGAATAAGGGAAAGAACATTAAAGTACTCTTGCATTGTATTCATTGATGCAAATGCTCATTTATATCTGGTCAACATGTTATTGGGTTGTGTTGAATAGTTTAATATGGCAGGCTGTATTTCAGTAGGTATTAAGTGTTGTTACATTATTACCATTGTTTTGTTAATTTATGTAGTATTTCTCTTAAATACATATTGTTAGCCTAATTATAAATATTTGTATGGTTGTGAATATTTCTATGAGAAAAATCTGAAAGTTCCTTTCATAGTTGAAAGTTTAGTATTGATGAGGATTGGTGAATCTTTAAAAGGAATCCACCAACATCAGATCACTTTTCTCTTTTAAAGACCAATTTTGTCATTGCATTATTCTTAGCCTAAGGATGTTTACGTAAGGGAAAATGGCAAGATGAAATGTTCCCATCACTGTTACTTAATAATAAAATGTTTGTTTTCGAAGTTTCAGATATATAAACAAAGCAGTATTCAGAATTTCTCAAGTATAAATAATGTGCTCTTTGTAAGACTGACCTGTCTCCCATGTACTTAAGAGATTAGATTACTCGTTATGGACAGGTGTATAGTACTTTTAAGTGTTTGATATCAAAGTTTTTATGTTTTGTTATAATCATTAAATTTAGGGTTACAAAGATTTAGACTGCTGTATTAATACAATGTATTAATAAAATTTCAAAAAACTTATTTTGAAGTTTTCATTTACGCAACTTAAAGTAGTGCATTCTGTTCCTGTTACATTTTTTAAATAGGTTTTTGAGAAACAGTTTAGCAACTTTATTTTTTGTGTGAAAAACAACAAACAAACATGTCAACAAATACAACTCACGTAACATGAAAGAATGGACTGGGGACACCAGAAATATCTCACGTGCATGTGTGTGACATGTGAATAGCTAATCCTTGCTGCGTAGCGTGTGTATGTGTTTCCTGGATCCTTTCAACTCCCAATGCCCACAAACGAATGTTCGCTTGTGTCATGCATGGCCTTGCCCCTTCCATTTGCTCACTGCCCCAAAACTGATGCCCAATTTTTAAAAAAGTTATGAGTGAAATTTACAAATGAAAAGGCGCCTGAAAAGAGATTTCATGCTCAAATCTTAATATTTAAGTGTAATTTGTTGGAAAAAATTATAAACGATTTGCAATATTTTTTTTATAGAAACTTTCCTTTCTTCATCAAAAACAAGGAACTTGCTAATGTTTGAGTTGTACATTGACCATAGTAAGCATAACCTTGTACAGTCCTGAATAAAAATTTTGATCCTGACAAATTACAGATCAAAATTATAGTAGCAAATACAACAAAAAACCTGCAACCTCTGAATCTACTTTTCTGCATGTTCACGTGTGCGATTCGTGAATTGTCTCACAAAGTACATAGACACCTCAGGAATAAATGAAGACCATTTTGCAACAGCATGACAAAATGAACATTATTTATTGTTTACTACAATACATGAACTACATTATTTTTTTCTTTCATCAAGTCCTCAGTCCAAGATTTGAAGCATCCCAATGTTATGATGGGTTCTGGATGGAATCTCTCCAACTGAAACATAATATTTTGAAAATACTACAAACTTCGTTCTTATGCAATATGTGACAAATAATCTATTATTGGCTATGGATGGCATGCTAAACATTTTGTGTTCATGTTTTGCTGTTTATTTTATTTCTAAAAGAAAACAAGACAGGAATAAATTTTCAAACTTTTTAAAAACAATTTTAATAACAGTAAGCTAAAATTTGTTATATTCCTTACCTGTTCCATCCTTATAATGCTTTTGCTTATATTTTTATGCAACCATATGTAATTTTAGAAATTCAAAATGTTTGACAGAACTCTCCAGTGTTCTTGAGTTCAGCTAGAATGATAGGTGAATATCAGTTTTGGAGAAATTGTCTGAACAGTTCAGGTGTCAGCGTTGACAGCGAACAGACGTTTTGCTGCAGCTTTGCAATATAATTCGAAAGTTTTGATGCAAGTTTGTCCCAAGTAACATCATCTCTGCTGCATAACTGTTTCTATACAATTACAGACTATACCTAGCATCCAAAAGGAAAGTGATATTAATTTTAACAATGACATTTAATGTATTATATAGCATTTAGATTGTATAATTCTAAACAACCTGTAACAAGTATTGTACTTCAGCTTCTGGGTCAAGGAACACCATCTCGATCAGGTTTTCGTCCAGTTTCCCTGATCTTTGAGCAAATGCTGAAATCGCCCCTTGTTTTGCTTCTAGACATAAATGTATCTTCAAATCAACTTTTTCCATAGCACGTCACACTCAGTTTTTAACTGTTTTTGACATAAGTTTGACCAAAGTATCTGAAGTGAATGTATATTTTTCCTAGGTAATGGGAGTAACCACATAACCTCAACTGGCAGTCGGATGCTTGAATTCCCGAGTCGAGTCGTGGTTCCCGTGAACGAGTTTCTGGACCCGATCAAAAGGAATCGAAGAGTCAGCGGACTATCCGATTTGGACATTTTGTCAAGTATCCTGTTGTTAAAACGTTCCACCTCAAGTTTGAGTATACATTAGTTATGACACTGTCTTGGAGAAGTTTGATTTACTTTTCCGAGATAACGTTCAATAATTCCAACCGATATTTCACAATTGTAGAGGCATAATAAATATCGAAGACGCACTTAATACTTGAGGGTGCGGCGGGTTGCGTAGGCTTCTGTTCAGGGGCGCTTGAGTCCGCATAAACACTTAAAATTATCAACAACAGGGAGTTTTTGCACTTATCCAAAATTGCTAACGTTAACGGTTATAATTAACGTATCTTGTGTATTTCTAACATATTTCGAATCTTGTGTGAAGCTCAAAGTATGAGTTTTTGCATAATGATTACGCTTATAAGGTGCTGACATCTGGTAGCAACAGTATTAAGTTAAGTTTCGCGCCTTTACGATTTCGGGTATCGATTTTTCCATTTTGTGTACTGTAGTTTCCATTAAGTGTTTACTGTAATTTCCATCATTTGTGTCCGGGAAAACAACGTCGAGAAGCGATTGCAAAGTGTGGCTAGGTGTTCACTGGTTTTAACCCTTCGGATGCTGAGACTGTACAATTAATTGAAGCATGTGTACTTGAGAATACTGATAAGGACGATACAGAAAAATGCAATTCTGCTCTAAATTTTAAAACTAAATCAATCTGTAATTATAATGACTGTACAATTTGGAACGATGAATTGATTCTTATTTTAAAGGGCATCCCGTTTACGAAACCACAAGAATTTCCATTTTGTGTTAGTTTGAACGCATTAAATCGTCATCAACAAGGTCCCCATTTTGCGTTTTCGTGCGGCATATATACTCATACTCCACTATGCATATATTCTTCATGCAAGTGCAAGCAGTAAGTTGACAACGTTCTATCGCAATCGGATGAACGGTACGGCAGCGCATAAAATACGAACAAATATTTATTTTTAAATATTAAATTATTACATAAAAATGACAATGCAAATTATCTAAATTTCTCGATTGATGGCAAATAAAATACGTAAATGGGAACCATAGATGCTTATGAAAAAAATAACGAATACTTTTAAGATGCAATGTTTTAAAAAAGCTTGATATATCTCTTTCAATTACTTGTAACAAGGTTATGATGATGGTTTTGGTATCTGGTTGCATTTAAAGTTCCCGTTGATATTGAGACGCAAACTGATGAGTGAATCTTTCGCTTCAGCTGTCAGTCATGTAGTCATGGGTGGAGGAGTATTCTCCAGTAAACAAAATAGCGACACAATGCGTTGTGTTAATTCTCCCGGAAACAACAGAAATTAGTCCATTAAAATTCTTGTCGCTCTAAAATATAAAATAAATGTGAGCTTAACACAAAGAATTTAATCTAAAATTCGGAGTGTTCGTGACAGTTAAAATTGTAATCATGACTCTCTTAGGGTTCGTTCACGCGTTGCGTCTTTTCTGTGCGTCACGGAAATACAGATCTGTTGAAATTATTAGACTCACAAGACAAATTTAGACGTTCTGATTTTGTATTTAATTGGCTGTCCGGCTGACACCGCGTCCATGGCAATGGTGCTCTGAGGCAGGCATTACGCCCTGAGGAAGGTCGCAGAATGGCGATCGAAATATCGTCACCAAAGATGCCATGAACGTGGCGTCACCCGGACAGCCAATTAAATACTGACTCCGACCGCGGAAGCCTACGCTCTCGTTCTGATTTTGTTTTACAATTGTTGACTTCAAAAGCATTAAAAATCATTTTTGTTTTAACTTGCCATCATAAATCTTGCCTACATAAACATTATGTAGCTGTACAATGGATCGAAGAGGCTTTCCAAAACATTTTTAATAAACGTAGCCAAAGGTTTATATAAAAATACAAAAATCCGAATAAAAATTAATTCACATCAATCACAACCATTAAAAACTAACCATGGATTAAAACAAGGTTTCTGCACTTCGCCAATATTATTTAACATCTATATAGACGATATTCTTAGAGAATGGAAATTAAAAGTAAAACACGGGATCGGATTAAACGGAAATAATTATATCAATACTCTGCTATTTGCTGATGACCAAGTTACTATATATGAAAAGGAAAATGATCTCCAAATCGCACTCCATCAATTAAATTCAATGTGTAAAAGTTATAACATGAAAATATCAAAACAAAAAAACGAAGGTCATGATTTTTGAAGGAGTTTATCCAATTAGATCACAGATATGCCTGGAAAACCAAACAGTATAACTATTATCACATTTCAAATATCTGAGATGTGATATAAGTTACGACCGAAGTCAAGATATAAAAAATAAATTGCACAAGTTCCAATATATGTGCGGCACGCTACATGGAACATTAAGAAATAAGACTAGAAAAGATACGCTGTTAAAATTTTATAAAACAATGGTAACACCAGTAATTCTTTGTGGGAGTGAAAATTGGATTCTCTCTCAAAAAGAAAAAAATGAATATTCCAACTACAAAGATGAAACTTTAAGGAGAGTAAAAGGTTGTACTTTGCTATATAAACAAAGAAATGAAGATATTAGAAAATAATTAAATATATTTTGTTTAAATGTTTGCATGCAACTGTACTAACAAGACTGCAAAAAAACATTTAGAAAGAATGGAGAATAACAGGTTACCTAAACAAGTGCTGCAGTACAACCCGACAGGAAAATGGAGTGTAGGAAGTCCACGCAGAAGATGGTTTGATACGTGAAGACTGAACAGGCAGCCGCCTAATCCTTAAAGTGCAGAAGAAGAAGTAGCTGTACAATTGCCTGTAAATGGCTTCTGCAGGCCAGGAGCAGGTGTTGTTTTGTGCATGTCAACCCTCCATATCGTGACGTGTTCCTCGATGGGTGAGGGTTAGCTTACTGACCTCTGAACCCTCAGTGCGCGGGTTCGAGCCCGGCTGAGGTGCACGGATTTTCGAAGAGCGGAATATCTACCGTAGCCAGGAAATCCTTGCTGCATGTAAAAGAACCCTGAAGGTATGCTCGATAAAATTAAATCCCTCCGACATTATCTCGCCCTTACGAGATCTCGCTTTCTCCCAACCAGTCAGTTCGGATACTAAGACTGAGACCGACATCTGGTGGAGAAAGAGAGAGTCAAATCCCAGGCGTATTTAGGGGGTCGCTGACGTGGTGCGCCGGCTCAGATACAGGTCCCCTATTCCGCACCGGAGGTGGGCATCCAAGGAAACGTTCGTTTTCAAAAGTGAGACATCACCGACTTTGCATGTTGTGGTAGATTAGTTTAATGGTTTATTAACGGGAAGTCCTGTTGTAATTATGTGATTTAAAAATTATACGTTATCAGTTCAAACTGGGAAGTAGGAATGATCTTTTACCTCGCAAAAGTTGAAGTTGTTAAAACTTTCGGAAGAATGTATGTAATCACTGAGGCGGATTGCTAAGAGACTAGTAATAAGCCAAAAATACATTTGTAGAGTTAGTATTACAATGAGAGAAAACGAAACATATCAACAAAAGAATAGAAAAAATTGGGCGAAAACCAAAGCTCTCTCCTCGAGACATGAAAGACTTCAAAAATAGTTCTGAACAACAGAAAAGCTATTTCTTAAGAATTATATATGAATATACACTGAAGGGACCAAAAACTGGTACATCTGCAAATGTTCTTGCTCGATTTCCGATATTCACGGTATACTCTTGAAATGGTCTTCTTCTTTCTTCTTCTTATCTTCAAGTATTTAGGCATAATGCCTGTTACGCCGCTTAATTTTGGTCCCTCCAGCGCATTCTTGGACGTCCTACATTCCTTTTTCCTCTCGGCTGATAATTTGCCACTTGTTTAGGAATTCTGTCGTTGTTCATTCGCAACATGTGATCTTGCCATGAGAGTCTGTAGTTGGTGACTTTCTCTATAAGACTTTATACATTTAGCTCGTTTCGGATTTGTGTGTTTCTTTGTCTGTCCAAAAGGCTATATCCCGCTACCGCTCTAAGGAATCTCATTTCCGCTGCCTGCAGTCTTGCTATATCTTTATTTGTCATTGTCCACACTTCACTCCCGTATAAGCAGGTTGGTATTGTGGCGATACCGATTTCCCCATGCCAGGAAAATTAAATTAAACAAACAGACTCGGCCACCATGAGTTCGACTGGGAACAGATTGCGACATGGCCTCACGCGCGCAACCCTGCTTATCTGACAGCCGTCTCCGCCTCCGGCACATTAAGAAAGTCGTTACAGGGTCAGTCGTCGACAGATTTACTGTGGAGCACGTGTTCGCATGGCCAGCTGCGCGAACCTTCTAGATCGCTTTTGAAATCGACAAATTCTTTCACGGACAACGCCCGTCTTGTGCGAGCATGTTCTAGAAGGGCAAAGAAAATTCTGGACGCTCACAGTTATGCAAAGAGTCGGAACTCCATTCACTACCCCTGTCACCATTGGTCGAAATAACGTAATGCGCCATTTCTTTCGGCCAATAGCGACGCAACTATCTTAAGGAGCCAGAACATGCGAGAAAACGAGTGGGGGGTAAAAGTTAACCTAATAAGATTTGACTTATAAAATTGGCATTCAAAGCAGGGCAGTCGGGAGAGAAACTTCTCTGGGAGGGAGAGCTATTCACCGACCAGAGGCAAGTTCGCCTCTGATGGACTTAGAAAAAACTTCGGTGTGGGCTATTGTAAAAGAGCAGAGTAAAGTGGGCAGAGAAAATTCTCTGAAGTGGGAATCAGTTGCAAAGTGAAGCGAATGTGTCGCTGCAGGATTTCTAGACTTTCTAAAGTTGCAATTGTGAATAATCACGAGTATCAGAAGAATCCGTGACTGGTTACTACGCTCTTGAAATCGAGAGTGACTGCTGGCCGACCCCGAGCTCAACCAGACTGCCAGGCGCCGTTACTACGCCGCCCCCTCGGCCGTGCCGCCGCCTTCCCTCGGCCGCGCCGCCGCCTCTTTGGGTGACGCCTTCAGACGGCTGACCAGCTGACGTGCGTGCCTGGGTGGGCACAAGGACATCGCCCCGGCCGCGCCCTCTGCGAAGGTTGCCGCCGCCTCCCCTCGACGGCAACGCGCCCGTTTCGGGCCCACAAAAAGAAACTTTACCAAGGCAATATAATTCAGGGTATTCATCCCTGCGAAAATCCTGTAATGCGGTGTCGCGCTAAGACACACTGATCTGTAATATTTGTACCATTGTGATGCTAACTATAAGTCTTCCTAATTTCTAAGCTTTACACTGGCTACTAACTTTTCATCTTCTTATCTGTCCACCTAATTTTCAGATTTCTGATCCTATTTACATGTGTAACTTCCCTGGGGCATTTTGAATTATTTTGCCCAGGAATAAAAGTGATTTTACCAGTGATCAAAGTGTTTCTTTCATGTTACCAGTATTTGTTAACAATTCCTTCCATCACCGACTGAGCTATTTCAGGGCCGCTTACCGGGCGTTCTCTCGCGAGACGACCGGGAGTGTTACAGTATTGACATAACTTTGTAAAATTTAATGAGAGTGTCTGTTCTCACTTTTGAACTGAGTGTTCTTCTTATAGTTCCATTCATTTGATTGAATCTTTCTATTTTCTTATTTATGTCGATTTCGCCATAGAATGATATGCCTGCTCCCAAGAATGTGAAGTGTTGTATCTGCTCTACTGTTTTATTATTTACTACAATTTTTGAGCGTATCGGGTATCGACCTTGGAATGCCATCACTTTCGTTTTGGTGTCTGATATTTCAAGATTATATTCTGCCATTATCCGCTGCAGTTCATATGTTGCTTTTTGTAATATACCTTCTCCTTCTGCTATTATTGCTTGGTCATCTGCAAAAAGTATTGTCCATAATTTTGATGTAGTTAGGTCTAGGCTATAAAATTTTAACCTGCTCTTCCCCTCACGAAGAGCTTCGTCTATGTAGATATCAAACAGTAGCGGTGAAAGACTACATCCTTGTCGTAGGCCTTGGTCCACTTCCGCTTTTCGATCTCGTTTCCAAGTAATACATATTTCAGATTTATTATACATATTTTTAATTACAAGGATAAGATGATCGGGGATTCCTTTCTTTCTTAATATTTCAAAGAGAGTATGCCTGGCTACAGTGTCAAAAGCTTTCTTGTAATCTACAAACAAGATGTGGGTTTCCTTGTTATATTCTCTGTGTTTCTCTAAAACTTGTTTTAAGATGAAGATATTTTCTGTGCAGGACCTTCCTTGACGAAAGCCACTTTGTTCTTCCATCAACATTGTTTCTGCAATTTTTCTTAGTCTAGTGGTCACAATTTTTTAATACATCTTATAAGCAACGTTTAGAAGACTTATACCTTTGTAGTTGTCACATATTGATCGGTCCCCCTTTTTGAAAATAGGTAGCACTACGGCGAGTTTCCATTCGGTTGGTATTTTTCTTCTATTCCAGCATAGATTGAAGAAGTGGAGAAGCCTTATTTTAAATTCTTCAGTTGCACATTTAAGCATTTCTGCCTTTATGCCATAACTGCCACTAGCTTTTCTATTTCTCATTTTACTTAGTGCCTCTTCCAGTTCTTCCCTTTCTATCTGATCTATGCTGTCTTCAATGAGGTTTTCATTTTTGTCTACCTTTTATTCTTATCCCTCGCATTCTTATTTGTCGATAAGTTCTTGTAGTAAGAAAGCCATTCATCTGGCTTAATTATTTGTATATCTGCTATGTCCTTCTCTTGTCTGTTAAGGTGTCTCATAATTTTATATGCTGTTTTCTGCCGTCCATGTATGTCATTTTCGATATCAGCTATATATTTATCCCATGAATCCTATTGGGCTTTTCTTGTTAGATACTTGACGTGGTTGAAAATTGTGGTGTATTCCTTCTTAGTTTGTGAGGATTTATTAGATAGATATCTCAGATATAGTTTCTTTTCTCGTTAACAGCTTCTTCAATTTCTTCATTCCATATTTTAAGCCCTTTCTTCTTCGTTCTCTTTGAAGTAGAGCCTAGTGTTTCATATGCTGTTACTTCAATTATAGTTTTCAAATTCCTCCACTCTTCTTCCACATCATTGCTAATTTCAATTGTTTTATTTTTTCTCTTGAAATGGTGTACTGGAAAATCCAAATTTCATCGCGACCTTGGAAATGCGATGCCCCAACTCTTTTGTGCGGACTATAACACCACGTTCAATCTCACTTAAATCGTCATAATCTGCCATTGTAGCAGCAATAACCGATCTAACAGCTGTACGAGACTGGTTAGCCGTTGCCGTTATGTAGCCATTGCCGACCGGAGCGCTGTATTCTGATTGGTTCCAAAATTATTTCAATATGCATGACTGTACCCTTTTTGTCTCTTAAGTGTAGATGATTATGGAGCCCCAGGAAGTATCACAAAAATTCTCTATGGATCGGTCATAATATCGCGATGCCCCAGAGAAAAGCAAGCATTACATCTGGAATGACAAATAAACGCGTTAAATTGGCACGAGCTGTAAAACAGTGTTTCGTCTACTGCATAAAGTCCGCACCCGTGTGTCGTTGATCGCTCCGTCAGAAGCTAGCCGCCGCGTGCGCCCGGTGCACAGTGGTTGATTTCCAGAATCTAGCGGTATTTAAATCAAAAATGCATACGCTCGAAACGAATGAAAACCTACGTGGGTGGGTTCCTGATAGTCCTGCCAGGACTGTACCCGTTCCTATAAGTGCAACAATTATTTCTCAGAAGAATGGGGGGTCAAGGAGCTCTTCCGAGCCGCACACGCAGCCGTGCCTAAATCCTGCTTTGACGCGCTTGGTGTTATTGCCCACTGCCACTGAATTGTTAAGGATAACTTCATTGTTCGTTATGGACCAGAATCTAGAATGTGTGTCCTTTAGAATTCATTCATTTATTCATTGAAAATTTTAAATTTTTGGTTCTATTTTATATGCGAAACTATCACCATATATTTGAGACAGGTTTCTTAGTGATCGGAAATTTAAACTGAGTTATCTTGAGTTGTCAGCAATTGCCAAGAATGGTTTTTGCACGATTGTATTATCTAAACCTTCTGAAACAAAATGGTGAAAAACATTTTTGCCCGAATTTGCCCCTTTTCGAAAAAATCGATTTTTTTAGATGTTTGTGCAGCCACTCGACGGGAGCTATTCGAGCTCTTGCGTGAGGGTGAACTCTGTTACACAACACAGATTTACGAAATAGAAAAATTTTAAAGCAGTATGTTTCTCATAATGGCAGTATTAAGTGAAAAGACACGGAGATTCACCTGCCAAATTGCTGACAAATGGAAGGCTTGTAACAGACTGGCAAGGAACCCAGGATGAATGGGCGACGAAATGTTGTGTCTACGAAGACGCGCATAAAACAACGAAAGGTAGACACGTAAAAGAATTATATTCATGTTTGAAGTGAACAAAAAACTTAAAAGTACAGCGAGATTTTACAGTCCCATTAAATTCGAATTTGTGAAGGTGACATCACATAGCACAAATACAGAAGTAGCTCGTTTAGAAGAAAACATTAAGAAGCTTCAAGCAACAAAATTGAATATTGAGTGTGCAGATATCTCTGTATATCACAAATTATTGAAATATATGAGGGCAAAGTGTGTAATTCACTTATGTTAAAGCATCCTCTCGGAAGTTCTTTATTTATGATACACCTCCAAAGCAAATTAATAATCTTAAACAAATTATTAAAAAACCTTGCCGCAAGGAAGCATTTTATGTTGGTCTTTCACACTCAAATTCATTTCTTCGAGTCGCTTCACGTGTCTTACAGACTATATTTTATAAAATGGCAGGTTCATGGATTTAAAGAAAAGCTACTGCAAGATACCAGGAAAACGCAAATAATTGTCACATTTCGAAAGAAAATTGCACTCCTTATGGAATCCTGAAACAAGGAAGTGGTTCATCGAATGATGGGAACACTGTTCGGCAATTTTTTCAAAACCTGAAGCAGTATACTAACATCACTGGGATAGATGGAAGTCTCGTACGCCGGTTCTCTGTTGTTTTTCAAGCAGTGAGGAGCGGTTATGATGTGACTACGGAAGCTTTCAGAAAAAAAAACCGTATTTGAAACATCAAACGTTTATGTCAGTTTATACGGATGGGTATTTCACGCGTGTAACAAGGCAAATATTAATTCATGACGCTGATGCCATTAATGAAATTATTGTCCCAATAGGATTTCTGTCCGAAGCCATGCAGGAAGCCCGACACAAAGACTTCAAGTCATGTCGAAAAAGATATACTCGAAAATCATCTAGAGTAAGTCTTAATGAAGATCTGCTTCATTTCCTATTGATTTCGTATGACTTTGAAATAACAAGTATCCAGCAACTATTAACTAAGGAAACTGAACAGCTACCGACGGAAGTTTTGAAGTTGAGTATGTTCCTGGAAGTGATGTGTCACGTGAAGGAAGAGTAGCAGATTCAGAGAGCGATTACTGTCTACTATCGTAACTTTTGTTTGTTATTACTTTTTATAATTTTTATTTGCACTGTTAATTATGAATTAGAATCAGAATATTTCATTTTGAGTTAGTATCTCATGAACCTTTAGTGGGGGTAGGAAGTTGCATGCAGTATCTCTTAACTAGTTCCAACATTGATAACCTGGCAATCCTTATCCAGACTAGAGGGCAATGAATTTATTATTATATTTCGTCCCTACATTACAATATAATAGAAAATGACACAAGAAATAATTCTGACCATTTTCAACATCGTTGGCTTTACCGTTCTCTTGATAATATTTTAATGTCGCTAGATGAAGGAAATCAACCTCTGGGCGGCGCCGCCCCCACAGCTAAACACCCTCACCGCCGGCCTCACCCACCCCAGCAGCCACCCAGGTGTTCCCAGAAGGGTCTGTAGTGCACACTCCCAAAAAGCCACTTCCACACATGTTCCTGGACCAGCCTGGAGGGCAGAACTACCGCGAGAGGCACAAAGGCAACCCCGCCAGCCCCGCGTCTTCTTGTGGAGCATTCTCCGCGCTCATGTTCGTATCACACCTGAATGCGCATCGCGCACGTGACCACGCTGCCCTCAGTAGGTCGATAGTTATTTGCGCTGCCTTGTCTTCGACGAGCAGCCACGGTACGTGCTGACGCCGTATGCTGTCGCAGTGAATCTACCTTCTTAGGAAACGACATTGCGATACGGACAGGTCCTATTCATACCGTCAGTCGCTGGTGGAGAGAGACCATGTGTGCCGCAAGCACACTCCCGCTGCCAGGGTCCAAACAAGGGCCAGTTTCGTGGACAAGCTGCGACAGCGGAGTGACAGACGCTCCCCGTAATCTGCGAGCTGTGTGGGACGCCTGCACATCTTCTCACTCCCACCTTCACGCGCATTACATCTCCCCGCCCCCACTCACCCCCTCTTTTGCCACACGTGGTGAGTACCCACACAACCCTAACATCTCCACCGTTCATTACCATAATGCTTATACGTACTGTTATCAGCAGGCCGCTCAGTCAATCCGCTCGCCCCTGTTGAACAGTATGGATTACCATTGTTCCGCCTCTGCGACTCACCTTTAAAGCAAAACTGTCGTGACATCACCCTTACATAATCGTTCCAATGGTATTGGCGTCACTGGAACGCTCTGTCGTCAGAGAATATGCCGTCAGAGTGACGTCATTGACGACGTACTTTCGGTCTAGAATCGACCTACTCTCTACTCCTGGAATATTGTGCCGAGCCGTTTTACACAAACGCTTGTTTCATACGTTCTTCACCACCAGCCAGAAATTCAAAGGTTGCAAAATCCCTTCACGACGAGCCCTCTCCTTCCCCTTCGCCTTTCTATTTAACCGTCACCCTTTCAACTTGTCCCTCCAGCCAGCAGGATTACCGCGCTTTCCTTCGCACAATGCATCCCCAAAATTATATAAGCGAACACCGAAGGCCGGCCGGACTGTTCTGGCAGCCGTGAGAACACATCAGTATACGGCACGAGCAAGCTACCTTCGGAGTCACGTCGCGAGCCTAACCAAAGAAAGATGGGAGCATTGACAAGAGCAGCAATAATGACAGCAGGATGGAGATGATACCCGCTGATGACAATAACCAACTTCCCCCATCCCGTGTTCCTTCTCTCTCTCCCCTCTTTAGGAATGTTCTCTCTTTGTCTCTGCCCCTTCTTTCTCTTTCTACTTAGCCACTCTTATCATAATCAAACGCAAATGTTTAAATAATTAGTATTTTTGGATTCCTAGACGAATACACTTGTGGTGCGCTCTCGCTCCCAATTCATTTGACTCGCTCGTCTCTTGTTCCGGCATGTCACAAGCCGCACGGTAGCAACGGAGGCCCGTCTATTCCCACAGACTTGGTGGTAGGGCGAGCTCACGACGGAACTGACTCGTGGAGGAACGGGCACAGCTCGCGTTACTGCGCTCCCGCAGTCATCAATATGAAGTATTTTTTTGTTTTCTCTGCGAAAGGGTAGCAGGTCCCCGAGGGCACATAGGCGTGAGCCACGTTCGGCCTCATAGGTCTGGGGTCGCAGTGGGGTTTTCATTCCAAAAATCAGAGCCTGTTTCGTAAAAAATTAAGTTTTAGCTGTTTCGCGTGTGGCGTCAAGGCGACGCGACGCGTGGCTCATATGCGCGGTGTCGTGGCCTATGGTCTCGCTAGGGTGTCCCGTTATGTCATAAAACACCTCCCCGATGTCCAAATTGTACAATTCCTAGCACCTTTGTAGTACTAGGAGCATTACGCTGACGTTGAAAATGCCCATGGCAGACCGTAAATCCCGAAGACTCGGGACTCCCTAGCGAGCGTTTAGAGCGCGAGGTTTTCAATGCTGAAGAAATATTTTATTTGCGCACGAGATAAATTGTCCCGCGTGGGTGGTTACATTACAATTCTGTAAATGTACGGGTGTGTGTATGTTTCTGGGAAAAATTTGAAGGAGGATGAGTAACAAAAGATCGCGCACGGTCCGTGACCCGCTTGTTAGGTTACTGCTCCGTCATTCGCCTGGTACACATGGGAAAAATGGCAGAAAACTTTCGATTAGAGCATTCGGCCTCTAGAATTCTCCTTCAGACAGTGGCTGAATGCGACCTAGCAATTTAGCTAGTGACTCAAATTGCGCCACCTTCGGGACTCAAACCTACTAATTCCTGTTCGGAGTAGTTGCAGGGAGAACAGTTGTTACCCTGAGCTAACTCAGCCACTAGTAAGTCCCTTCCATCAGAGTTTGATAACATGGCTTCCGGTTACTGTAGCCCTGAAACATCCCGTGTAATGTCTGCACTGAAGTGAATTAGCCCAAAATCGAAGTACGTGGTTTTTGCGTACTCGCGCACGTATGTTAGTTGATAATGGACGTGTTGATAACTGTGGACTATGGTCTATGAATAAATCAGTGACTCAGAAAACAAATTACGTACCGGTGAAGGTGTTTCTGTCAAGTGATAATGGATGGTTGAAACACTAAGGTTGCAGTTCAGTTCAAACACTGCAGTTTAAAATACATTAAATGGAAATATTCGGTTCTCATAAGTTACTATGTAGACGAAAATTCTAATTTTATTGAGAAGGAGGACCCACTGTACAAAACGTAAAGAGTAATTACCGAGGCGAAGAAAAAGAATTCGCTTTCTCTTTTAATTCGTTCCCGCAAACACTCATGCCCATTTGAAGATCCTAAGGACAGACTGTCACACACTTCCTTGAGAAATAGCAGAATAAGATAACAATGAACCAAGTTCATGACTAATTTGTAACTTTCAATACACTGTAAAATATTGACTAATTTCTGTTAAAATATAACAAATGTTTTCATTGTATCTACCTTTGTTATTTGACGGATCTTACATAAGGAACATTGTTTTCCCCTTATCGTAACAAACGAGAAAGAATCGCTCCATTTCCGTGAAAACTTAAAAACGAAACGATAAACTCGCGAACGGTAAGTGAAATTTATAACTTCTACTTTTAATGCGATTTGACGCTTTGCTACGCGTGTTCAATTTCATGACATTTTACATACGCAATTAACATAACACATTTTTGAATCTGCCTAACGCATTTTATCTCAAAGTACGTTCTTGTCGAACACTTCTATACTTGGGTTTTTATAACTTGACGGATGAGTACCTGTCTTTGCGATGGAATATCTCATGGCATTTCGTGTCTTTCTTGGTCGTGCTACTAGATGTCGCATGTTCGTGACTGTATTGAGCAGTTCTTGCGGTCATGCGACATCTAGCGGGGCGACCGAGAAAGACGCGCCGTGAGATATTCCATCGTGGAGACAGGCACTCATCCACCAAGTTATAAAAACCCTAGTATAAGTCACACTTGACGCTTCGCTAAGTGTGTGGAAGGTGATGCTCCGAATTTCGGCGTACGCATTGAGCCTGTTCCTCGCAGAATTTCTAACCCACTTTACACCAATACGTTTTAATCAATTAAAACGCTTCTTGCTTTGCAGCGCAGTTCCGCGTGGCCGCGAGGTGCAATGCCACCACACTTCCCTGCTCTGTCGCCATCCCTATCCTTTCGGACATTTATGGCTGATCTATAACATTCAAAATAAACAAGGTCATGAAAGACAATAGCTGTTCAGCGCGATTTTGGTGTTGTGTATCGCAATTTTCAAGCAAGTATTGCCGTTATGCCTACTGCAGCATATCTCTCGGGCGCTTGTACGTGGCCGTGGGATCCGGCAAAGTTAAATTTGTTATGTAATTATTTGGCGCGATTAATTTTAAAAAGACGTTTGCAGCTAAGTTTTTAAAGTGCTCTTCGAGGAGCGGTACATTTAATGTCAAAACGCGCCATTCTCGAAACAATGTCATTGTTCCCGCTACTTCGCTTTCGTTCATCGATCTCAGTATATGGAAATAAGACACAAAATCATTTCAGAGCCAACGTGGATCGAGTGCAGTAATTTCTAAGTTCAAAACTATGTCTAATGGTATTTAAGTTTGCGTGTGTTCCATAACAATGAAAACAAGTGTCATTTAAAGCCAGCGTTGTTTGCCGAATTCACAGAAGCGCCATGAATTCACAGAAGTTAAGCAATTCGATAGACCATAGATCCCTGGACGGGTGACCGACAGGACCGACAGGGAACCCCAGTTACTAACGGCGCAGAGGCTCTGATCGAAGAGATAAAATGCACTAACTGCGACATGACGAGAAAAAAAGATACAAAACTTCAAGGAGGATTATTGCACCAAACACGCTCGATGCCCAAGAAGAGCTAAGAGAATTGTTGCAAAGACGCAACGAATTAAAAAAAAATAATCACTTTAGGAATCTACTAGTTAAAATAACTGACTCAAATTATATCGAAGATATAATTTATGAACTTCAACCACGTTAGCTCTACATGCATTTCCATCGTTTATACCGGTAACTACCACATCTTACAACAGTCCAGTGATCTGTGTACCACAGTCTAATAATTAGACTGGGATTGTCTGACCGTGCCCACGGTGTGAGGTGTTATATATAACACGGTGTAAGAAGTTCTCTTACACCATGATCGTGTCTGTCACTGAGGTCACGATGGAAGAATTATTTCTTACACCGAGCTGAGATACGGTGTGGCAGAGACCAAGGATGTAACGATTCACTGTAATGGTTCGTTTCGAGTGCTCCCTAGGACCATCCAGTTCAACCGAAGAGGAGCTGCGCGATTGTATCGATATCAACGATTAATCGATGAAGTATATTTGTCAAATTTGTGACTGGGTGCGGAGCGGTGCGGTGTGTGAATCGTGTGAATGCTATGTGGAATAAGTACTGTATAGGTTATGTGCGATTTTTTTCAAAATGTTGTCAAGTGTTATTAATTGCGTAATGTAACTAATGAGACCGGATAAGGACGTATTTCAATTTTGTTTTCTGTTCACACAATCGTTTTGAAAATGATTGTTAGAATTGTAGGCCACAATTCCCCGGCTTCCAGCTATTTTAGGTATGTTTTTCTTCTTGATTTGCCATTTAATTGATCTCGTGTGGTTTTTCATTGTACTACGAGACAAAGAGACCTTCTGTGTTTGATTATTGATTTGGTCCATACCCTCAAGACTATATTTTTCTTTGATGAAGTTCATTATTTTCAACTTGGTATGCTGCTTTTATGAAAAAGGCTCACTATTGTTTACATTACAAATTTTTCAGGCTGGGAACTCAGTGCCATTACCATTTGCGAAACAATTTTAAATGCACTCCTGGTGGAAATCGAGGAAATTTTCTTCAACAACCTTGGCGTCCAAATAAAAGTACTTCAACTTCAAATACCAGTAAAAAATTACCCATTTCTTTAAAATTAGGTGCTTTTGTTGCGTCAGCAACTGGTGTTAAGTTGCTTAGTACAATCCCTGTATTATGTATTCAGCAACAACCTATGAAAACATTAGGAACCAATGTTCAAGTACTAGAAGCAAAGTTTGATTGGAAAAAGTTTTTTGAAATGTTGTGGCCTCATGCTTGGCATCTTGCTTCTGCTATAGCAGTAAGTGTCTTGATGTGTAAATGGTATCATTTTGAAAATGTTACGAGTTCTCATCTGTGGTATTGTTTACAGGGTGCCTTAGCAGTTGCATTTCTTAATATCAAAATACCTTTAGTACTTGGAGAGATAATTAATATTTTATCAGAACTGTTAAAAACTGGGAGTGGTTTAGTGATAACTAAGGAAATGGCAAAACCAATTAAAAATCTTATAGGCATGTATGTAGCCCAGGTAAGTAAATTCAGTAGTTTATTTGTTTCCTGTCTTTATTGTTTTACAATTGTTTGTGATTAATGCAAATTAAATTTGAACTGTTTTACTTCAAGGCTGCTTTTACATTCCTGTACATATCTCTTCTTTCGTGTGTTGGTGAACGTATAGCTGCTTCAATGAAACAAGAGTTATTTTCAAGTATAATGAAACAGGATATATCATTCTTTGATTCTAACAGAACTGGAGACATAATGAATCGGTGAGTTTGGAGTATCATTGTCATTAATATAATGGTATTTATTGCAAAGAAAGTTCAAAGAATGTTTCATCCTCAGATAAATTAATCATCCCACCTTATCATTGACTTCTAAATGTTCCTGTCTCCTCTGAATTTCTTATTAATTTTTCAGAGTATATTATTAATTTCATTAGAGAAAATGGACAACCTGTAGTGTAATGACAAACATTTTTATTTTTCATGGCTGAGGACCAGGGTTCAGTTTCAAACCAGTTTTTGTAGAATCTGTGAACAAAATATAGTTACAGGAGTTTTTCTCAATGTATTCTTATTTTCCCTGCCCTTCATTCTACTTTTATTCCAAGTTTATGCTCATTATTATACTAATTAACCCTGCCACATGTTTGTGTGTGTGTGTGTGTGTGTGTGTGTGTATGTATGTATGTGATTCTGGGCAGATGTGACAAGCATTTAAAGGTCTGGATGGACTGTACTAATGCAATTTCACTACCTAGCATTAAAATGGTGATATGTATTATAACAGAATGAAAATAATTTCATTAAATTTAACTGAGGACTTGATTCAACGTGAAAGTTGACACATATGGTGTAAATAGGGATTTGCATTAAACATTGAAACACCAGTGCAGAAGAAATTGTCAAGTTTGTACAAAATGTGGATTAGATTGCATAGTATGGACATTGTTGACATAGGTTTCATTTCCCCCAGCCTCCAATTAATCAATTAGTTTCTTTTAAAGCCCATAAAAATATCTCTTGAACACCGTATAAACACCAATGTAAATGTTTTATTGATTTTTAAAATTAATTCAAATAAAATAACATCTTAAAATTGTGTGTATTAAAATAATAATTAACAACTGAAATGTAATTGCAACAAACACATGCAAACAGGTACGAAGTAAAATAAACAGACAATGAAGTACCAACTTCATTTACTAGTAAGCCTAGTGATAACAAAAGTACAAAATTATCTTAGGCAGAAAGAGAAAACATGTCACAACTTATCGAAGTCTTTTAATCCAGTACTTCACGATGCTCTGGTGAGGGGAAATCCATTGTGGTGGAGAGAAAGGTAGTTAGGTGCTTTTGAGGTCAATTTTTCGGTAGGGAAGGGTTAATCTTTGGACACACTATTGGCTCCATATGTACAGAATGTGTTTCAATTCAAATGATGTTCCAATTGAAAATGTAGTTCTCTTCAAATGACAAAAATAAAATTTGTATGAACTAAATAAAAAAATAATATTCACCCAAAATACCCAAATGAACCCTAAAAATATCCACCGGGCCAGGTTCTTTTAAAAATCCTTAGGTTTCTTCCTACTTAGTGTATGTCAAAGTTCATTGTTATGTTATGCATTGATTTTGGCAAAGCTTTTCTGCTTCACACACAATGCAACATTCTTTGTTAAGAAACTTTATTTTACAAAGTATGTTTTAAACATTAGTGTCATTTTCCTTCCTGTTGTGGGTAATAAAGACTTTCCTTGTAAAATAATTTCAAAATTTTCTGTAGCCTGAACTTGCATCTTTTCCAATTTTCTAGCATAACTGTTGATGTGCAAGAATTCAAAAGTTCGTTTAAACTCTGCATATCGCATGGTCTTCGTAGTTTTACTCAGGTATTCATTTTGATTTTAGAAAGTAAGGTATATATGTTTAGTACTAAAAAGAAAATTTTAAGCATCCCAAGATATTTTCATTTGTTACAGATGGCAGGTTGTGTGATATCTCTTTTTGTCATATCTCCTCAAATGGCTGGAGGAATGTTACTTGTCCTCCCCAGTGTTATTGTAGTTGGCACTGTTGTCGGTTCATTTTTGAGACGTTTATCTCGTGCAGCCCAAGCTCAGGTAGGTCTTTGTGAATGTGATAAACGTGGAAACAGGAAAAGTTTTTTTAAAAATTGTTTATAGAGTGAAAGAGGTAAAATTAATTTTATTATCTGAAGTAAAGAATTCGGTAGTTGGATAAGGATATTCTCATTACCGGCAAGATACAAATTGTAAATGGGCAAATTCAGTAACAGTATTGGACCAGATGACAAAATTTGTTTTGTAGAGTCATAAAGTAAATTTAAACTAATTGTAAATTGTTTCTGGAACTGAGGGCCCAACTTCGTTACATTTAGATTAAGAGACTGTGCTTGATGTTCATGTTGAAACATTTGAAAATGTATCAGTAGTTTGTCTTTTTTATTTCTGTCCGTAGACTATTTAGTCTTATGATAGAATATTACCAAACATTTTAAAAAATGTGTAGATTTTTTAAAAGAGAAATGAGGCTACAGAATAATCCAATTAGTACAATTAATATTTTAAAAATATGATCAACACCTTCATAATTTTAAGTGACTGTGTAATGAGATTCCAGTAATTAAAAGAGATAATTTAGAACTGAATACTACACTGTGTGAGGCGATGGTGTAACGGTTGGCGTATCGGACTGGTATACCCTAGTTGGCGGGTTCAAACCCGATCGAAGCCGTGGATTTTTAAGGTCAAAAAAATCCTTCGGAGGAGAAGTAAAGCCGGCTGTCCCATGTTAGTAGACTTACTTGCATGTAAAAGATCCTCAAGCCTAAATGACGCTTCTGAACTAAATTCAAAAATCGCCTGTTTCTCTTCCAAGAAATACCTCCTTCCTCTGCTAGTTGGTGAAAGGAGCGTAGCAAAATTTGTGTGGTCAGACGGAAGAGTGGGCCTGTTGGCCCGAGTCTCGCCACGTAAAATAAGGCATTAATTCAATTCAATACATTATAGGCAGTTTCCATACAGCAATTAAACTATACTAAATTTAATTTTCGTTAATTATATAGAAGTGGAAAATCACGTCAAACTTTTTCCTTGATTTTTTTCTACAGTGACTGATGACATTAGTTAATAGTTATGCCTCATACGTTATAAAATGAATCTTTTTCACAGTGGTAATTTTAACATTTGTGAGACCATGAACCCCATTGAGAAGGATGTTCACGAATTAATTAAAACGATTCATTTTACAAGGCAGGAGGTGTAACAAAGACTTAATGTTATCAGCCACTGTAGAAAAATTGAAATACGTAATACACTCACTGACAATGTATACAGAAATCCTCCTTCATAATAAATTCCATCTGTGCACATTTTCTTGAGCTCCAGAATCCTTTTAACCACAAATAATTGAATGATGAAAAAAGTTCTCACAAGCAAGGTTAGTAACATTTGAAAACTAATGTTTTTGCTCCTGAGTTACAGAAAACAAACATGACTGCCAAAGGCAATCAAGTCGAGCAGAGGCCACAAGTGATAAAAATTTGGAGCTTTCAAATTCAAGTTAGAAATAGATATTGCAAGAAAACTCTCATAAATATATTAATAAAAAAAGTACTGAAAAATATCGTTCCTCATAAATGAATTAATGTATAAGCATTTTACATGAATATCATCTTTATTTCTTGCAAAATCATCAATTATTTTGCCAATATCAATGTGATTTAAAATTTTCTGCTCTATACCCAAAATGGCCAAGTTATTGAGTCTTTCTTCTCCAATTGTATTCCTCAAATAATTTTTTGCTCACTTAAATATGAAAATTATCTTTCTCGGAATGCTTTAGATAAGGGAATTATCAGAAAAATCTTCTGTAATGTTTCAAAGTATGGAAATGGCAAGACATTTCATTGGCAGCTTGATGTATATGATGATATCTTCAACATCACTTGACACAAGAAATCTTTACTTCAATTGCGAAAGGGCTCTGGATATGCAACATTGTGTAAGAACATTATTATTTAATAATTAATTTTTTTTTAATTGAATGTTGCAAAATTTAGTTCCCAATGTTATCCTGGGGCTCAACTGGCCACTGGTAATCATAACAATTAATTTAAGAAAGTATGTGCTATTGATCACGTATTGTTTTGAAATGTAGGAAATGCATTATCATTAAAGTCTGAATTTGTATGCTATTGTGTAGTTTTGGTGGTCATTTCTACATGGTAAACAATGAAAATTCTTTACAAACCCATTTAGAGCTTTTCTACTTCTTGTCTTGGATATTTTGAGATGTCTGCATATTACACAAATGTTCACAAACAATAAAGAAAAATTAGTAATGATTCTTAACAATTTTGGAACTTATCATGTGTAGAAAACTTCAAATGTGTTGGGGATTAAATAAAAATATGATATTTGTTTAAAAAAAATGTGTGATCCTTGAAATTATGAAACATTGTTCTTAGTTGTTTTCATAATTTTAAAAAAAACTGACGTTGTTGATCTTAAATTCAGAGATTACTTTATTTAGGGTCGGTAGTTTCTAGCAGGTATAGAGAATAATTAATACAATAAAAATGGATCATACCATTTAATGCAAGTAACAACTACATTTATTTTAACCAATGTAAAAGTAGTGTTTTGTAATTCATGAGGGCAGCATTTACAGTGCAAAAAAATTTTTAATTTTCCAACACAGTGAAACAAGTGGAGATTTGAACTTCAACTATATTTTATTACCAGGCTTTTACCACTGATTACAGATATCAATTTATCAGTTATTAAGAGAAACTTTACCAGTGTGTGTTGCCTTCTGGCTCCTCTTCTTTAACAGACTATAATTTGAAACAGGCCCGGATCCGCGGGGGTGGGGGGAACGAGGGAAATTTCACCCCCTAAAATTTTTGTTACAAATGGGAATCCTGGTTCTCGATGAATTGTAACCCTATTGAAAATGTCTTCAATCGTTCTCCAGAGACTTCTGACAGTTATATAGTCAGTTAATTAGACAGTTATTATATCTCTTTCTTACTCCGCGGTGCTACAGTGATTTCCACATATTGGAGTGTGGCCGATGCAACTGGAAACAGTGTTGACAGAGCAAGGTCTCTCTCTAGGTGTCAAGTGAGTGATTGTGGGCCACTGACATCTCGTGTAATTACAGTGTGCCCGAAACAAAAGAACAGGGCATGGATTGCGTACATGTGCCTGGAGGTTGTGCAGTAATAAGTACTTCAGAAGAGAAAGAAAATGTCTAAAAAAAGAAGAAGAAAAGAGAAAAAAATCTAATAAAAAGAAAAAGTAGAAGAGGCTTGACTCATACTTTATGAAATCCTGTCGTCTTTCTTCAGTACTGGACAGTATGTAAGCGGATATTTAATTTGTAAATCGAGATCATGGTTTCTTATTTAAATTCTATCTGTTCACATCTGTATCATAGAATGAAAAACAGAATTCCCTAATCTTTTGTTGTTTTGCAGCTTTGAATACGATTTTAATAACAAATCATTACTGTTTTTATAATTTAAAATGATAAAGTATTCATTTAATGTTAAACTTATAATTATATAAATGTTAAACATTAATATATTAATTTTGTTAAAAGCATTTTATGTTAAATAATTTACTTTGTTTATAATGTATATTAACTTTGAATTTCTATTATTTTATAAAATATATTAAGACATAAAAATACCACCACCTCCAATAAAATTCGTCTTTGGATCCCCCCTGTTTGAAACAAGATTTGTGTATTCATTTATTCGCCTCTGACATAGCATTTCATAAATTGTTATTTGGACTCGATTATCAAATGGGATTGCATATAATAATGTACAGTTACTTAAATTAATTCAGTTTTTGTGCAAACCGATATTTTTTTGAAAGATAAATGTTTTCAAAACATTTGTTCTTCTATTACACTGAAGAGCCAAAAAACTGGTACACCTGCGTAATATCGTGCAAGGCCTCCGCGAGCACGCAGAGGTGCCGCAACACGACGTGGCATGGCACTCAACAAATGTCTCAAGTAGTGCTGGAGGTAATTGACACCATGAATTCGTCAGGGCTGTCTCTAAACTCGTAGGAGTACGGTGAGGGTGATCTTTTCTGAAGAGCACGTTGCAAGGCATCTCAGATATGCCCAATAATGTTCATGTCGGGGGATTTTGGTGGCCTGTGGAAGTGATTATTTTCAGAAGAGTGTTCCTGTAGCCACTATATAGCAATTCTGGATGTCGCCGGGATTCCCCAATTCCGCCGGGATGCACAATGGACATGAATGGGTGGAGGTGATCAGACAGGATGCTTTCGTACGTGTCACAGGTCAGAGTCGTATCTAGACGTATCTGAGTTCCCATATCACTCCATCTGCACTCGCTTCATACAATCACAGATCCTCCACCAGTTTGTGCAGTCCCCTGTTCACATGCAAGAGCCATGGATTCATAAGGTTGTCGCTATACTCGTACACGGCCATCCGCTCGAAAGAATGTGAAACGAGACTCGTCAGACTGGGCAACATGTTTTCAGTCATTAACAGTCCAATGTCGGTGTCCAACGGGCCCAGGCGAGGCGTAAAGCTCGCCTGGTGTCGTGCAGTCATCAAGAGTTCAAGAGTGGGCCTTCGGCTCCGAAACCTTTTATCGATGTCTTGTTAAATGGTTCGCGCTCTGACACTTGTTGATGGGCCAGCATTGAAATCTGCAGCAGTTTGCGCAAGTGTTGCGTCTGTCACGTGTAATGATTCTCCTCAGTCGTCGTCCTCGGTCCCGTTCTTGCACGATCTTTTTGCGGCCGCGGCGGTACTGGAAGATTGATTTACCGGATTCCCGATATTCGCGGTACACTCGTGAAATTGTCGTACGGGAAAATCTAAATTTAATCGCAACCTCGGAGATGATGCCCCATCTCTCTTGCGGCGTCTGGAAGAACACGTTCAAACTCACTTAAATCGTAATAACCTGCCGTTGTAGCAGCAGTAACCGAACCAACAACTGTGCCAGACTGGATGTCTTATAAAGTCGTTGCTGACCGGAGTGCCATATTTTGCTTCATTCCAGATCTCTCAATTTCAGTAGGCATGGCTGTACCAGTATTTTTGGCTCTTCAGTGTATTTTTTGTTCATTTTTAATCGTGTAATACATAAATAATATCACATTTCAGAACTGCATATTTTAAAGATTGTTAATGTTTGGGCAGATTAATATTGTCCAAAGAGGGCCCCCTAATAATGTTAAAAAGTTGAATCAAAGTAATTAGTTTGAATGTAAAAATAATTTATAACATTTGCTATTTTCATATTTTTGAATTAAAAGAAGAAAGAAAGGTTTAAAAAGCAACTCGGGGCCTCTGCTGATTATGGGGATCTATAAACACATGCTTAGCTTGCTTATGTCTTAATCCATGCTTATTGTACATTATATTGTCTGATTCAGACATATTTACTATGACTTACATAATCTAGGATGTAGTTATCATTAATTTAATATATCGTTTTAGTTATTTCCATTATAGTGTTAAATATCATCTGCTGGAGAAGTGCTGTTAATTAGACATGCTTAAGAAATAAACTACTAAAAGTTTCTTATAGTGCATAAGAGTATGTGCTATTCAAAAATGTTAGGAGTTTGTGTTTTTATTTGTGAAGGTCAGCAAGGCTACTGCTGTGGGTGATGAAGCAATTAATAACATCAGAATTGTTCGTGCTTTTGCTGCAGAAGATAAGGAGTGTGAACTCTTTGCCTATGAAACTAATACAGCTGCAGATTTTAATCAGCTCTTGGGTATTGGAATTGGAATGTTTCAGGTACAATTCAGTGCTTCAGCACTGCCTATTCTATTGTTAAATGGAACTCTTTAAAGAAACTGGATAATAATATACAGCAAGGAATCTGAATTCTTGTTCAAGTAGTTATTTTTGGAGTCCATAGTTCAGAAATTATTCATAAATAAGAATATGCATGACAGATTGGTGGAAAGGCAAGAAAGGAACAGGCAAAGAAAATTCCTGACTAGTTCAAAATTGCACTATCTGGAAGACAATTATTTGTTTATTGTTATTTTTATGGTCATTTTATTGTTTGTGCCATAATGTATAATAGGGAAAATGGTGTAAATTGCAGGAAGTGTAAATAAGGGGAAATTATATTTTTCTTCAAAACTATGAATTTGTATTTAGGTAAGTACAAACAATAAACATTATAAAATAGGCATTATTGGATACATAATACACAGTATTCCAAGATCAAAAAGAAATTGTATATTTTTGTTTGTATCTTCTTTTGGCTTGCCCTGATTGTATTTGAGACTATTTCATTAAGTTTCGCACAATGGTGAATTTTAAATGTTGCAACGACACATCCACAAGTCCCACATCCATTGATAGAAGCCTTTGAAGAAGCAACAATGTACTCATTATTGGATGAAGACAGGGCAATGCTATTTCTACTATGGGAATGCACCTAAAAGATTGTGAAGTTTACATTTTCCCCAACTCAAAAACAAGTTCATTTTTGCCAGTTTGTAGTGATTTCCAACAACAATCATATGTTTTATGTATTTGTTTAATTTCAGATTTAATAGAAAGTGGGTTCATGTAATGAATTTACAGTCAAAAATGTACAGAGAATCCCTCTCTTTGATGTTTGAGCTATTAAAGGATGATAATAAAATGAACTTTCTTTTTGAATGAGAAAGTGTGAAATTGTTAAGGAAGATGATACAAAATAAGCAAATGATTGTGAGGCTACCACTCTTATATTCTTTTAGCAATGCAAGTCGATCACTTTTTGTACCTTTTCAAATATCATTGTAATGTCATGAAATGAAAAGTTGTATTGGCCTAGCTGCTCAATAGTGATTTTCACTGTATTTAAATCTTCTAGTCTTCATGTAATATTTCATAAAACTCTTTATAATATCCCATCATTTCAGTAGTTTTTCTGTTATGGCTAGTTATTAAGCGGGAAAGTGCAGTGACGGTGCATGGAGCGCATGACGCAAAGTGCTTCAAGTATTTCAGAAACTTCTTAAACTTCATTATTGAAGATAAAGATAGGGTTACCAGATGTCCTGATTTATCAGGAAATGTCCTGATTTTTGGACTTTGTCCTGACTGTCCTGATTTTTTAGTCTGTGTCATCTAATTACTGTTTATTGTTGACCCCTCTTTTGCAGTAGTACAAAAACTGTACCTGTATGTTATTATAAAAAAATGTCCTGATTTTTTAACCCAATGATCCTGATTTTTTCAACTAGGTCTCTGGTAACCCTAGATAAAGATTTTTCTCCTTTCATGAAACATGTAGAAAACATCTTGAAATAAGACCATGGACAATTATTATAAAATTGTTTACGTCTAATTTTGTGTGAAATATAGGCAATTTTTAAACCATATTTTCTCAAAAAACGGCTCGAAATGTTTTCTTTGAATTTGTTCTTTATAAGTAAAAAAAGTAGTCATATGTAAAGAAATTTTGCTGGTCCCATTTTCGGCTCTGAATTTTCAAAAATTGTAAAAAGCTGACAAAAGTACAATTTTGAAGACAGAGTTTTTTGTCTTCAATGAAATCTGTTCCAAAAAGTCAGATCTTTAAAAATGGTCAGAAACAATATTTTGAACAAACAGCAGTTTTCGTGTAATTTCTGTTTGAAATTAATGCAATGTATAAAAAAAACCCTCATAAATGACTATAAATTTTTTCATGGATAGAGCAAAGGATTTTTAAAAATATTGATGCAGGTCTACTTTTTCTTGAACACTGAATTTTCTGAAAATTGCATGTTGGAAATAATAGGAGAGACTATTACTTTTTTAAGTGGAATAATATTCTGGGGAAATGCCCCTGAAAGCACTCGCACATTTATTATCCAAAAAAGAATACTGCGAACAATGACCAGCACTCATAAGCTGGAGTCTTGCAAACGCTTGTTTAATAAACTAAGGATTCTTCCTCTACCATGCATGTACATATTTGAAATAGTGGTCTTCACAAAGAAAATTCTCATGGAAAACAAAGACACTTTTACTTTAAATTCTGATGTACATAACTACAACACCCGTCAAAAGGATAACCTACACGTTCCCCACTCTGAAACTACACTTTATCAAAAAAGTACCCTAATAGAGGGCGTTACACTTTACAACAAACTAGGCAATGATATCAAAGACATAAACACAATTCATACATTTAAAAGTAAATTTAAAGCTTTCCTGCTTAACAACATGTTCTATAGTGTAAAGGAACGCAAATGCAACATTTCCCTTAAAAAATATAAATAAATAAGAATTTCTTATTCCATTAGACTTTCTGTTTCATGTGAACTGTTTCAAGCTGAAGCAAAGAAAAAAGAACTGCATATCACATCCTGTGAAATAGAAGGAGAATAGAAGAAGAAAAAAACTGGTTAAAACTTGCCTCCTCACCATTTCAAGTTATAAATATAGAATGTACTACTATTGTTAAATTTGATGTAGTTGCAAACATAATATGTATTATTAATGTAATTATTATTATTAATGTAATTATTATTAATATAATTATTATAAGTAGTAGCATTAAAATATCATATTGAAATGTTAATTATTAGCAGATAATTTATCTACTGTATAATATCTTAATCTAACTGTAACAAGTATTGTATTTCTAGGCCAATGACCCCATCTTGATCAGGTTTTGTTCAGTTTCCCTGGTCCTTTGAGCATATGCTGAGATGGCCCCTTGTTTGCTCCTGAACAGTAATATAACTTCGCTCTCTCCACCCAAGGCATCATATTGACTCGTCATACACGATTGTAATTGTATATGTGACTCAATAAATATTATTATTATTATAAGTGTCAGCAAAAGTACATCCCTGTGACTGCATTGTGTAGCGATAAAGCTTATGGTGAATTAACTCCATGGACCTGAGTGTCTCGGCTCAATGAAAAACCTTTTGCTGATTTGAAACCCTTTTTGTGAACAATAATGAATATGAAACAGTTCTTTGATATTCATTCTTATAGTTCTTTCATATTATTTTATCATTTCAATTGAGACATTTCTTTTGTCATTATTATTGTATAGAAAAGTGAAATGAGTACCCAAATTCATAATATCAATGACATTCTCAGGAATGTGTTGAGACAGTCAATTTATTTTGGTAATTTCAATGTTGTCAAATTTTAAACTTGTTGGCACATTTTGTCTGTCTAAAGTCTCTGAACTTCATAAATTTGTAAGTTTCATTCTGTTTGTTTTATTAATTTACTCTATCTATTTAATTTAATGAATTTCTTTTGTAATAATATTAAGAATGCACTTATAGTAATTATAAATCTTGCAAATGAACTTCTAATTTTGACAAAACGTGAAAGCAAACTGGAATTAATTATACTCACAATATCGATTGTAAAATTATAAAAATATTAGACCATGAAAATACAAAGTAGTCCTGCCTGGTATCAGAAACATTAAACATGAAATTAAATCAATCTATGAAATCATTTGTTGAAAGTAATTAGTTTACAATTGTTTATGTCATTCTTGTACATTAATCAATTAATTTTCTTCATCCATTTTCTCCCCATTTCCCTTACTTCTTTCTGTTCTTAATATGTTGTCCTAAGACATAATGTCATGGTAACAAACTAAAATATTATATGCATCAAAACTAAAATATTACATGAAGCAAGAAGGCAAACTTTGATTTTGCGCTTTGTTTAAATATATATGTAATTGTACGTAATATACCTAGTTTAATAATTTTAATGAATTAATTACAGCATGATGATGAGAACTGAATAGGTTCTCGAAATATTGATATTACAAATATTTGAAAAAATATAATTACTAGTGAAATCAACAAAAAATATAATGGGATCATATATGAGAAAAAACTTTTGTTTATATTGATTAAATCGTCCAAGACCTTTTTTTCTAGATAGCAAGTCTTAATAGTAGATGTCTGCATGTTAATTATGTAACATGGTTCTCCTAAAGAAGTGATTGAACTATAGTGCTGCATTTCATTTTATAGGGTGGCACGAACTTATTTCTGAATGGACTTGTTTTGGGCACTTTGTATGGAGGCAGCCATCTCATGGCATCTGGCAATATAAATGCTGGTGACCTAATGGCATTTCTGGTTGCAACACAGACAATCCAACGTTCATTGGCACAACTTTCATTATTATTTGGCCATGTAATACGTGGTTTGTCTGCAGGAGCAAGAGTTTTTGAGGTAATTGTATTATTAGTATGTTCAAAGTGCTTTTGTGCTGCCTAGAACCAATGTTTTGTGAAATGAAATGCAACTCATTAATATGCAGTTATTTATTTTGTGTTTTCCAGTATATCAATATGCAGCCTACCATCCCAATTTCTGGGGGAAAGACAATCCCATACCATTCCTTGATTGCTGATGTTGAATTCAAAGATGTTAGCTTTGCTTATCCAACCAGGCCACAACAGGTTGGTGTTAGAGTTAGTAGTATGTTTTAATGATAGTGAATCGTAAATTTTAAAAAAGGTAATTTGATTACTGTTTATTTTGCAGAATGTATTGAAAAATTTCAACTTGAGGCTTCCATCAGGGCACACAGTAGCTGTGGTGGGCACATCTGGAAATGGGAAATCAACAATTGCTGCATTATTGGAGAGGTAAGCATGAAAGTATGGTTTTGATTCACTAATTTTCTGTTGGTAATGTGCATCAGTTGCAATGCATCACTGATTGTGAAAGTGTTGCGGCGTGTAGTTCCGTTCGCTGTAGAACCCCCGCATTCCAAATAAGTTAGTACCAGGCGAATGCCAGAGCAGTACACTAACAAACGGATCGTTGACTGCGCGATCTTTCTTTCCTCTTCCTTTCCTATCCTCATGCCTTACACTTACGAGCACTACAATAACACATGTCGGGAGACCTGTCAGAATACCTGGCGGGCCTTCCAAATAAGTTAGTACCAGGCGAATGCCAGAGCAGTACACTAACAAACGGATCGTTGACTGCGCGATCTTTCTTTCCTCTTCCTTTCCTATCCTCATGCCTTACACTTACGAGCACTACACTAACACATGTCGGGAGACCTGTCAGAATACCTGGCGGGAGCTTAGACCTTGTTGTCCCGACTGGGGCGGTGCCCAGCTGGTGGGAGTGCCTGGGTGACGAATATGCAGCTGGCTGACTGTAGGTCTGTGCTCAATCTCACCATCTAGCGAGGAAATATCACCGCTACCTCACGAGGAAAACACATGCACTGCACTTATGGGACTAATGTCATTAGAAGTTGACATGCTCGAATTCACTTAGCAATCAATCAAACCTAAATAAGATATGCTTTGTGTTGCCTAAAGGAAACCTTCAGGAGCCTTACCCTGCCTCCTTGTCACTATCGGGCCAAAGAGCCTCTTCAGGCTCGTGCCATCAAACTGCCCTCACACATCCAGCAGCTGCCTCCACCCATTTTTCAAATAGGACAATGCCTTCCAATGCCAAATAAATGTTGACACGAACCAGTATCCCCTGAGATCTATATTTCAAGGCAATTTGTCATACGCACATGTGCAAGCTCCATCTCTTCCCTAGCAAGAGCTAGGAAAGAACCAGTTGAGATTTCAAAGAGGATTTCAGAGAGGACAGATTCTGGGAGACGTAAAGGGAGGAGACATAGACTGAAATGCGCTGTGCTATTTCAAGCATGTCTCGCATTCAGTGACACTTGCCCTGCATTCGTTCCAGTGTCTTGTGACGGCCAGGTGTGCTCTTGAGAACGGAAAAGGCATGCGAGATATGTGCAGTCCTAAAATACGTTATCAAGCTTGGCCATCATCCGATTCCACGTTTTTGCCTGGCCCCTACTACTGGCATCTCCACATAACGAACTCACCCCCACATTAATTGCTGCGGAGAATCGTACCAAAAGGCAGCTTAGTTCATTATAATTCATTTTTCCTTTCCGTTTAAAAAAGAACATACCCCTATTTTTGCGGGGAAAATTCGATTTTTTTAAAAAAACCTAATTTTTAAAAAAATTAAAAAATACTGTTCAGAAATGAGTTTTTTATGCTGTGACATTTCCACTGATCTTACTTTAGTATAAAGGATCTCTGTCAAATATATGTAGACAAACAAAACATTTATTGATAATTTAGAGCAAAATTAAGGCAAAAAATCTAGAACAAGTACTAAAATCAAATAAAATGAAAATACTGGCTATAAAAGCAAACCAGGGACACTATGGTGATGATTTTCCTTCATCTTCGAACAAATTGAACCAACCAATCATTAAAAAAAGTTAAAAAAATTGTGTTGAACCGGGTAATTAATACACCTGTCTCTTCTTTAGTTTAAAAACAGAACAATATTGATTAATTGCTGGATATCACTAGCATACTCTTACTAGTTGACAGATTTTAAACAAAAATATACTTTTTTACTTTTTATTACCAAAATCTTTTGGTGCAGGGCGTATGACACATTGTCATGTGCACTTGAATTAAACTGATTCTGATCAAATGACATATTTTGCAGGTTTTATGATGTAGATAGTGGTTCAATTACAATTGATGGTTTAGATATTAGAGACTTGGACCCTGCATGGTTGAGAGGAAGAGCCATAGGATTCATTAACCAAGAACCCACATTATTTGCTACTACAATAATGGAGAACATTCGTTTTGGATTTCCTGATGCTACAGATACAGAGGTATTGTGATTATTATATAATTTTATTGTATGTGTTTTTCATTTTTAGTATTCCTTTAATGTTTTGCATGTTGGTACTTGTGGTGTGTGTATCAAGACTTATTTTTGAAAAAAATGTATTTATAAAAACACCCTCTTCCATATTTCATTATATCCTGATTTTGCAAATTCTCTGATTTATTCTTGAAAATCTAAGTAGGTGTTTTACATGTATCGTTAACTATTACATAATTTGGTTTTGAATGTTTCAGGTGATAGAAGTTGCTAAGCTGGCAAATGCCCATGAATTTATCACAAAATTTCCTGATGGCTACAACACTGTGTTAGGAGAACGAGGGGTAACTGTTTCCGGTGGCCAGAGGCAGCGCATTGCTATTGCTCGAGCACTTTTGAAAAATCCTTCAATACTCATCTTGGATGAAGCAACAAGGTGAGAAATGTTTGGATATCATGTAATGTCATTGGAATCAGTAATTCTTCAACCGTTTGATGTTGTGTATACAATCCAAAAACTAAAGTATATTTTAGTTTGGTGGAAGAAGTTTGCTTGGACTGAGCAGGAGCATGTGTCATCAATCAAATGACTTAAGTGCCAAATTGATGCAAAGGTAACTGGTTTTGTGAACAGAGTGTGACACATTTTAATGGTGGAGTATTATGGCCCACATAAAAACAAAGAAGATCCATATTTAACTGTTCTTTCATTTGTTTTATGCTTTTTCCCAATGCTGTCCAGTTCTCTGGGAAAACCAAAGACAAATTTTCTCCAAATAACAAAATGTGTTTTGTAATGTTCATTAATGTTTTGATAGTATTTGTAATTGTTTTTAAAGTAATTTGGACAGGCTTTCTTGATGTAACTGTGTTTTTTCGTGATGGTGTTTTGTTATTTCTAGTTGAAGGTGATGTTCTGTTATTTCTTTCTCTCTAATCTTAAAATAGTTTTTTGTGTTACTTAGTTCGGAATACAATTTCTCTGAAAAGACTAAAACTTGTTAAAATATTAGCAGATAATTCTTTAAAATCAACAAAAATATAATATTTTGGAATTTTACCAATAAATCTTAAAAATGTGTTGTAAAAATTTGAAAACTGAGGGGAGAAATCATGCTGTTGTTCAAATTACTTTGGAAAGGATTATTTATTCACTTTTGTGGTGCATCATATTCTCTGTAACCAAAGGATTTATTTAAGATTGAATGCGTACAAATTGCTTTATTGAATTTGTTTTAGTGCTTTGGACACAGAGTCTGAAAGAATTGTGCAAAATGCCCTTGAAAAACTCACGAGGGGACGAACGGTTTTAGTTATTGCCCATAGGTTGAGCACAGTACAGAATGCTGATATTATAGTTGTTCTCAACAATGGTGTTATTGTAGAGGTAAGAAATAGTGGAATTTTTCATTGTGGTACTCTTTTAATATGTCATTGTTCATATGGAAAATGTAATGTAATGTAATGTTCATTCAGACACTGAACATATTGTAAATAATGATAACATTATTGAAAAAATTGTTTTGAACTTCAAATAGGTATTTTCTAAAATCATTTCTTTTATCAAAGGTTACTAATAGTAATCTTTTTAAGGTTTGTGGATTGCATGTTGAAATTTATTTATGGGGTATTGATTACATTTAAACATTTTGTTTTCTCAGGTTGGTTCACACATGACTTTAATGACTAAAAGAGGCTTCTATTGGAATTTGATGCAACAACAGCAGCAGCAGCAATATAGTGAGGAATTACCTAGACAATTTGGATAATTTTTGCCCAGATTCATGTGAATTTGTTATTAATTTTCTGTTGGTGATGGCATTTTAAAATTATGGTTTAGATGTTTTATACGGTACTTGTTACCGATGTGAACATAAGTTTTGTCCTACGTAGTTAATTTAGCTACCACTTCTAAATATTCTTCAGTTGCTTTCACTCGCTTTGAAAGTTTAATTATCCTCTGGAATCTTCATATTTTGTGTGAGTATGGACGGTTATATTTTTGGTTTGAAGAATTGGAATGTCGAATGCTCTTCAGAATTGGAATAATATTTTTTGATGTATAGGTCATATTACAATTGTGTTCTATCGTTAGTCTTGCTTGAATTGTTTTTATCAGTATTTTCTTGCAAATTAAATACCAATTCTTTTAGATTTGTTTATTCATTAAGGCAGTCTACATTGTATGATTTTTTTGAAATCATTATCATCTTGCTAGTCAGTGTACATATGTGTACATTAATATATATTATGTTTATTTTTTTTAGCAAATGGAAATTTGTGTTTTTAAGAGATTAGAAATGAAAACAATTTTTTGCGCAAGATCAAATTCTTCAGTTTTGTCTTTATAAATTGCTTCTTTTTATTTATATGTTGAGTAAGAATTGGAAAAATAAAAAAATAAATAGTACTAAATCATTTTACACAATCCAATAGATTATTCAATATATATTAATATTTTTAGGAATTTACCATTGTAAATGTACAAATAAGTAAATGGTATAGAAGCATAAGCCTTAAGTTAATCAAATAGCGAGTGGAGCTAATAAAAAATAGAATTTGCGAGAAAAATAATTGTTGTACTGTTTCATGTAGTGTTTCATCTTCATTCCTAGGATTAAACGGTTTCTTTAATGTTGTGTATTAATTTCCATAAAACAAGTGAACTGTTTTTGTTGGAAATCTTTCATTCTTGTGTCCCTAGGCAATCTTTAAATAGTACATATTACATAACAGGCTCATTATGCATGATTTTAATGGTGTTAACTCAGTGTAAGGGGGCATGTACTAAATTGTTCTGATTTAGTAGTAATTTGTGGATATTGTTTTTTTGTTGAATTTTCCGTGGTAATTTTTCTAAGTCACAGTATTAAGAATGAAGATACAAGAAATTGAAACGGCGTACAAATCAATAATAATCTGTTTTATCCCTGTGATTCATTGAGTTAAATGAATTCTATTATGTTGCCTCATTATGACCTATAGCAATTTCTTGACTGTAAGTTATTTAGACAAGAATAAAAGACTATTTGTTCATGCCGATATTTTTCTTTTCATGTTTCATCTTCATCACGGTTAAAAGTATTAATAATATGAGTCCCATCTAAAGGTGTACAGTGCTACATTTGTCTAATGACAAATTAATTTACAAATTTACTATGATAAGTAAATAAATGTGAACCAAAACAAACATAAAAAACAAGTACATAGAATTTTGTGTATAATGTGACATACTGGTGTATACCGAGGTGGAAAATAGGATAAGGGGTATTGTGCATAGGAGTGGCATGCGGGCTGAGTAGGATGTCGTTGTCATTGCATTGTCAATGCTTATGAGTTCTCATTGGTTGATTGTTAATTAATTTTGTGTTGACTGTGAATGGGATTGTTCTTTGGGTTTGTTTTGATTCACATTTATGTGTAATAAGAAATAGTGCCATATATCTTTAGATTGGAACTCATTCTATTGTTAATATTTTTAGCCCTGAAGAAAGTGAAATGTAACCCTGAAATATCAGCATGAACAAAGTGTCTAATTTTCTTTGGACCAAATGTTTTAAAAGACAAGAAATTTCTACTGATTAAGTTAAATGAAAACCTCAATTAAAGTGGTACCCAAGGGCAGTAAAAAGTTTGTATTTTCTTATATTAAACTTATGACTTCATCTTTAATGGCTTTGAATTCTTAGTTTCTTATGGAAGATGTCTATGTCTAAATATTCATGAGATCTTGGTAGTTCATTATCCAACATTTCAACATAATCTATATCATTGTCCTGGATTTGGGACACACATGAAACAGTGAAGTTGTTAAGGTCTGATATAATTTTTGTAACTTTGATTATTTTTTCTGTAACTTTTTAAACAAAGTTTGCACACAATGACTCTCTTCAAAAAGACTCAAGGATATGTTTGCCGAGAGTATGAAGCAGTGTTTCTCTGTGTGTGCGACAGACGAATTGCATTTCTAGTGCTCTTATCTGGATGTTATCACAAAAACATTCTTAATCTGCAATCACATATGTGCCACTTTAATGTTGAAGCAAAATGACTGTCTCTACACAAGTATAATTCTATGGGAAAGGAAAAGTGGTGCGGCTCCAAGAGAATACAATTGATGTTGGTTTACATGTTCCAGATACTTGGAAAATAATTGTGATTTTGTAAACAGATGTTCACATTTATGTGAATTGAATATTACTCTATGAATGATATTGTTGTGCCTTGTTATAATGGTTTTTTACTGTTCTTCCTTCAAGGAGAGTTGTGACCTGATGGAATTTGATGTATGGATTGTATCATGAACATTTCTGAAATTTTTTATTTTAATGTTAAATACTTGTTACCATTTGTATAAGTCTGTTTACAAATACAAATTTTGTTTTATTTATATCTACATTGATGTTGGTTATTTGTTCTTCGTCTTCTTTCATTTCCTTATTTTGTGAAAACAAGGTGTCTTCCCTCCAAGTGATTTTTGTTGCAAATTGTGGAAATAAAGCTGCCTGAGCCATAGTGGCCTAAATGCTATCTGTCATAAAGGCAAGAGAGGGGTTTTTGCAATCCTGATAAGCCTCATTTAGACCACTTGTGCACCTTTGAGAGTTTGGAGATACGAGAGACTACTGTGGTTCTTGGAACCTCTTATAATTATTTAATAAGAACTGGAACATACACATTTTTACTTTCTCATATACTACAGTAGAAACTCGCAAATCTGAAATTTCGGATAATCTGAACCAATGTCGGAATGGGGGAAAAATAAAAAATGCACATTTGTAAGAAAATACTTGGTAATTGCTATAGAACTGAACACAAATTATTGAAACACAAGTCGAAATGAAATGTTTATTGCATTGGTGTATATCATTTGTTTATGTAGCAGTAATTGTCACATGGAGGAACTTGCAAAATTAGTAATATTTTGTCATAAGGAACTGAATCTGCTTGATGTTGCGATCGCTACGCCTTGTTACCATTTTGACACATCGCACGCTACATTGCATTGTCTGGTAACCCTATAGATGTATTTGTGTATGTATGGTACCAGATCATCCGAACAGACCACAACCCTAACTTGTTCGGATTACCGGGGTTCTATTGTACCACACAGTCCAGTTATATTGTTCTTACCACCCATTAAAATCGTGATATCCCCCCCCCCCTTTGCGGTGCAAGATGGGCAGGAAGAGTGTCAAGTACATTTTGGATGGTACCGACAGGGATGTGGAGCCATGCTGACTCCGAGTGCCGTGGCCTGCTGCGCTAGGTTCCGCGGTTACCGATCCATGGCACGAACGGCCCGATCAAGTTGGTCCCGATTGGGTTTAACAGGCGCGGATCCACGGGGGAGGGGAGAGGGAAATCCCCCTCCCCCCAGTTTTTCAGCAACTATTAATAATAATTTCTCACAAAACCTTTAAACAAGTGGCACCTACTTTCTCGCCTGTATTTTCACGCAAAATTATGCGGAAAGTACTCAAATTTTCGAAAAATTGTATATGACCTTTTTCCAAATCAAAATAGTTGTAGGAAGACTTCGAAACATTTTTCAACTTTTCCAATTTTCTAAAAATCATGTTTTCCAACGAACATGAGATCTGCACAATTCTTTTAAAAGCTCTTCACACTATCTAACAAAAAATTTAATCGAAACCGATGGAGCCTTTTTTGTCACAGGGCATTCATGTAAAGAACACCCCAAAATTGAAATATCGGTTTCAAATTCCAGGGGCCATCAGCCAGATCGATTGGGGAATACCAATTTTGGAGAAAAGCGTCTGATCGGTTTAGCCGGTAACTTTACAGACTGACGTTTTACCGTCATTCGATTTTTCGATTTCAAGTACCCACAAAACATTCTTGCTACACCAAGTGTTAGAGGACTTTTTCTAGATATAGCAACTGGATTTATGCACTTTTTATTTTCAAGGCCCTGTAATAAGAATTTTTCTGCCGAAAATTCGCCGGTTTTTCGCGCAGAATTACATAACTTTCTCTCTACTTCATACAAATATTTTTGAATAATCATTAAAACGAATAAAATCATATCGCAGCATGGCCTGAGTTTAGCCTGCGTCATTCTACGTAATCTATAATATGACACATTCGTCTAAAACATTTTGAATTAAAAACCCAGAATGTACCGATCACACTCGACCCAGTCGGGCATTTATATAGGATCCGTCGGATGGGGAAATTTAATAATTAAGAGGCGGGTTTTGATGACCTAAAACATCGCCAAAAGCTATGAATAAAATACTCTTAAAATATTTTTAAAATTATAGAAAAATGACGTAATATTTTATCAAAACAAATTCAGATGCGTAATTCAAGTTGTTGAATATATTACTGATGTAATCGCAGTGTCGGATAGAGGTCATGCCCCCCCTCCCCAAAAAGACGCCCAGAGAAAAAATTAAAATGGTTAAAGTGCAGGAAAAACAAAAATGAGTAACACGAGAAAAACTTGTAAAAACGTCTAGAATGTATCGGAAAAATAACCCCACGTTCTGTCCTTAGGCTTTTAGTTACGAATGGAAATCCTAAATGAATCTCACTATGTGGTTTGTATGGAAAATTACTTCGACTGTTCTCCAGAGGCGTGTCACAGCTCATATCTCTTACTCCGCTTGACATGCGGTTCCACGTATTGGTATGTGGCCGACGGAACCGGAAACAGTGTTGGAGTAAGGTCTCTCCGGGTGCCAAGCGAGTGATCGTAGGCCGCTGTGACATTTCGCGCAATTACCGTGTGCCCGAAACAAAAGAATAGGGATCGCTTACATGCGCTTGGAGACGGTGCGGTTAATAAGTACTTAAGAAGAGAAAGAAAATATCTAAAAAGAATAAGAAGAAAAGAGATCTAATTAAAAGAAAAAAAGTAGAAGGGGCTCGAGACATATTTTTTGTGAAATCCTGTCAACTTTCTTCAGTCCTGGACAGTAATGTTTGTATGTAAGTGAATGTTTAATTTCTAAATCGATATCGTGTTTTTATTTAAATTCTATCTCTTCATATCATAGAATGAATAATATAATACCCTAATTCGTCGTTTTACAGCTCTGAATTCAACGATTTTAATAACAAATTATTACTATTTTTAATTTACAAAGTATTAATTGAATATTAAATTTAATATTTTAATTTTGTTAAGATCATTTTATTATAAATAATTTATTTTGTTTATAATTTATATTATCTTTGTTTCTATACACACTCACAAATCCCCCCCGCCATTCGTATCTGGATCCGCCGCTGGGTTTAAATAGGGGAAGTTTGGTGGACAGGGGAGTACTATTAATTCATCCTAGTGCTCTTCGAACCACGCATGTCCATTGCGAGCTGTATTATCCTGCCGGTAGATGCCATCTTTTTGAGGAAAAACGATCTGCATAATGGGATGGACATGGCCCCCAAGGATGGCAGCATACTTCCGTTGATCCATCTAGAATTACGTCTACCAGAATGATGAGATCACGCACAGAATGCAATGAAAACATTCCCCTCATCATCACGCTCCCTCCTCTGGCCTGGACCCGTCCGGCGAATGTTGCAGGGTGTTGGCGTTCCGACGTTTCACGCCGTGTAAGGAAACGACCATCTGTCCGATGGAGCAGAAAACATGGTTCATCTGAAAAGGCTAACTGTCGCCACCCAATGGACGTGCGGTTGCGGCATTGGCGTGCAAATTCCAGCCTTCGTCGCTGATTAACAGCAGTCAGCATGGATGCATGAACCAGGTGCTTTCTACGGAGGCCCATACGCAGCAACCCATAGCAACGTTCTTCGAACGGTTGTAGAGACCCTGTTGGGAACCCCTTGGTTCATCTGGGCGGTCAATTCTACCGTTGCATGTGTATCCGCCCGTACACATCTCCGTAGCCGTCGTTCTTGCCTGTCATCTATGGCCCCTGGTGCGTCACACTGACCTCGGCGCTGGTTTTGGATATCGCCTTTTTGCTATGCACCGTGTACTTTAACCACAGAGGCACGCGAACACTTTACAAACTTCGGCGTTTCAACAATGCTTCCGCCCTTTGCCCGAAAGGCAATGATCATGCCCTTTTGGATTTCCAATAAATTGCTCCGTTTCTGCTTTGCAACAACAACCGCACTGTTTTCCGTCCGGATCGCTATGCAGCACAGTTCCGTGTGGCCGCGAAAGTGCAATGCCGCCACACTTCCCTGCTGTGGAGCCATTCCTATCCTTTCGGACATCTATGGCTAATCTGAAAATAGAAAGAAAAACATAGGTCAGAAATGACAGTAGCCGTTCGGCGCGCTTTTGGCTTTGTTTATCGCAATTTTCATGCATTTTTTTTGGCGTATTGCCTATTGTAGCATATCTCTCGGGCGCTTGTACGTAGCCGTGGGATCGGGCTCGTACAAATTTAAATTTAATATTATGTCATTATTTGACGTATTTATTTTTGAAAAGAAATTCTGAGCTAAGTATTTAAAGTGCTCTTCTAGGAGCAGTAATTTTAACGCAGCGTGTAATTCTGCGATTCTAATATACATTGGCGCGCACAGTATTCTACGGAGGCACGCATTTTGAACTATTTGCAACTAATTTAAGTGCGCATGCGCCGCTATTCCCCAACTTGGGCAGGCGTAGTCCATGACACTGTTTTCCGCTTCCACCCCGCACGCTTTATATACCCTCACCTGTTTGTGCTGCCACCTACCGTCTCTGTAGGGTTATTGCACATTTACTTCTAACATTGGCCGTGGTTACATTAATGTGACTGAACTGTGTACTTATGTAGTACTCGACTTACGTAGAGAAGGGACAGGAAGTCGACTGGAAAAATACTTCTTTTGTGGGTTCCTGGTATGAGGAAGAGGATAATTCTTGCTCCTTTGTTTAGTAAATCACTGTAATACATTGCGTTGTCACAACCTACACTCTGTGGGTCTTTGAAACCACTTGAACTAGTGGTGTTACAACAGAACATACTTTCTCACATTATTTGTAGCTGAAACACAATTTTTTAATACTACATGAACGTGCAAATGTGTTTCCAACCAACAAATGTTTGGTCCCCGGACTGGAATTCAATGTCAGGTTCTTAGAGGGAGCAGGCCATTCCACTTACCAGTGGCGTAACGTTCGGGCCCGCAATGCGGGCGAGGGCCCGGATAAAAGGTTTGCCGGGGAGCCCGCGCTCATTTCGTTACGCTACTGCACCTTACCCCTACACTACGAGTACTAGCCTCTCAGCTAAACTCAACCTTCCTGATGTTTTAAAAACAAAGTTCACATTTGCATTTGCAATTTTTAAAAATTCAGAGATTTTAAATTAAGTTCTTTCAAGATCACGTTTTTAAGAACAGATTTAAGAAAAAATATCTCTATCATCAATATTATAGTTCTGCAATATTATTTTTTGCATTTTTTCGAAAATACAGAGTTCAACAGAAATGGGACATGCACAATTTTTATAAATGCACTTCGCTCGCCACTCGATAATGAAATTTAAGTAAAAATATTTACAGCCATTCTTATCTAAAAAAAACAACTTTTTCATAAATTGTCTTTATTTCAAGCAAAAAAATGCAAACTCTACCCATAATTTAAAAAAAAATGTACACGACCTAATTTCAAAATCTATTTTTTTAGCACAAATCTTTAAGGGAAAAATATTCTGTCGTCAACATTGAAGTTTTGCATTTCTCTCAACGATTTAGGGGCTGTCCTTGACCGTAGATATTTTTACGTCAACCAATTTTTCGGTATCAAGGACCCACAAAACGTGGATTCTGGCTCCACTATGTGTATTCAGAAATTCATTTACTACATAGAAGAACAAGGTTTATCCACTTTTGTGATACCAGGGTCCCGCAATACCAGTTTTCTTGTGAAAAAAATCTACTATTGGTGCAGCATTACGCTACTTTCTCTGTACCGGAAGTACGTAGTTTTGGGAGAAAAAAAAGTGGTTTTCTGCAATCCGTCAGTCTGATCGTTTGTGAACAATTCTAGCGCTTAAGGATTTTCACCAAAATTGATATTGCCTTATTGATCTGGTCGGCATTGCGTCCCTTCAAATTTGAAATGAATATTGTAATTTTTGTGGGAATTGTACATGAAATCCCAAGGACATTTTCAATTTAAAAAGACTCCAAATGTTTGGATAACATTTCTTGCTCTTTGTGAGCAATGTATGAGTATAAAAGTGACACTGGTCCGATTTTCTCTGTTGGGTCTCAATGTTCAAAAATTGCAAAAGTTCACATTTTTTAGTTAACACCAACTTCATTTTTGAAGAGAGATTTTTTTCCGAAAGGAATCTATTACTCAAAATTAAATCTGTAAATAATGTTATGTACCGTTTTTTCAAGCAAATTATTTCATGTAATTTTGAGTGAAGTTTAGGCAATTTCAAAATCAACGTTTTCTCGAAAACCACTTTAATAAATAAATAAATACATTTGTCACGTGGAATAAAGCTTGCTTAATAACATGGCATAGGACCTATTTTCATTAAGAGTTTTTAAATTTTGAAAATTGCAAAGTTATTTTATTTTCAAAGTCTTATTGGTACTTAAATTATTATTGAACGTACTATGTCGCTATTACGGAAGGCCGTCGAGATGTTCACGAATCCCTTGACAAATTTTGGAGGGATAGAAGTCCGCAAGAAATCCCTGAGTAAAAATATAAGATTCGCTGATATGTTGATAATCATCTTATATATCAAACAAAACTAAGTAATTGTAATTCCAAATATGTCCATAATGCCTCATTGTCCTTGGTATCTTTGAAAATTTAAGGACACCAGTGCCTTCTCAATATAGAAAAACATGATGTTAATGGTGAATTATTTAATCACCTACTAATATCGTATGTTGATTTGAAGCGCTTAATGAGCCACAAATTTTTTGGTAGTAAAAGTAGAGTAAAATACATAGTTGAAGTTGAAAAGGTCTTTAATTAAACCGATGTTAACATGTTAACATGAGAGGCGTGATCTTGGAACGGTAATGTTAAATGTGGCTTTCGAAGCATTTATTACGGTTGACTGTATATTTTAGCTTAGCCCAGTTTCATGTTATTCAGCGTGTTCGTGCAGCACGAATGTAAGTGTAATTTTCAGCTTTGCATAAATGTAACGTATGCTGAAATTTAAAATCAGAATATAGTAGGAAAGAAAAGGATTAGACAAAATAGTATAGTTTACGAATCGATAAGAGTCTTTTTCAAACGATTAGTTGTCATTCGAAACATCACTTCCGAATGTTTTAGCTATAAATTTCGTATAGTAACTGTTGTTTTTTTACACCGTTTTCGATATAAAGGTCTAAAACTGCCAATGGCCGAAAATACAAATGTATGGAACAAAAACGATTAATACGAGAAAATCTAAGATAAAACAAATTATAAACAAACATGCAAAAACAACTCGCCCTTATTGCAATAAAACATTTTTTCGATAAGAATATTATGCATGCGAATCAGTCATAAAACCTATGTAGTCTCACAGGGACCAATGTTGCCACAGAAAAAATGTTGCCACATATTCATGAATGAGTTGCCACTACTGAAAACCAGCAATTGAGATACAAGTTTGACCTTAAAAAACGAGGGTTTGACCTTAAAAAACAAGTTTGACAATAAAAAACTATTAAATTTTGCTGGTGGACACAATAATATGGGCAGGGACTGTAGCTGCCATTATATATCATTAAATTCTTTTTGACTCCGAGTTCGTGGTCGAAGTCGATAAGTTGTTCCAGCAGTGACAGGTTGTGAGGAAATTGGAGCATGAGGTGGTGAGAAATTGACACTGGGAATGGGAGAATCGGGAGTATATTCAGAGAAGTAGGTAAGACGGTTTGAAAAAGAACTGGAGGGTGGAGAAAGTAAGAAAGGTGAAAGGGATGGATTTTTAACAGAAAAATTCTTGGGAGACGAGTTATGATGTGTCAGCGCGCTACCGAGTGTAAGTTCTCCAGCAAGGTTCAGGAGGATACTATGCCGGTTCAAGTGTGTTGCGTGAGGAAATTAATTTCAAAACGTTGGATATTTGTTTCTCTCAGATACAGTTTTAATTGTTGGTTTGTGGGGTTAATCTCACGGCTTATATCTTCTATTGTACCAGAAGGGCACAGTAGAGACTTAGTTAAAGAAAAGCTTTTACTTATTCTAATAATTAAAAAAAAAGGAAACCTGTTCTTTAATTTTTAGAAGGTATCTACCTCTCCAGCGATCTTATTAATGCTCTGTTAGTGTTTTGAGCAACACAGTGTAATTTGTTCACATATTGTTCAGAAGCGAGTGTCCAAATTAATGTCATTCTGCCCTCGTATGATAATGACTGTGCGCCGATTGTTTGGTCGTGTGGGTGTCCAATTCCGCAGTCACGTCAGCAAATCTCCCGTTAGGCTTAAAAACAGATAAAACTTAGTAGTTGGAGAGTAACTTCGTACCGAGAATGGAGGAAAGATTGCGACCATGACTCTCTGATAAAATTAGTACCAGCTTTTTAGGCTGAGTGGGAATGACATTTTAGCCAGGTAGGCCTGGATGCGCAGTTTTACTGTTTTTATTTTGACGTGCCTTCTAGCCTGTTTGTGTTGGTTTGTGCATATATTTGTCGATGCAGTGGGATCAGGAAGGCGAGGAAATTCTGTTTCACAATCTAAAATACTAAATTTATTTTGAGTTGTGACTGGATATGGTGTCTGTGTCTTATGTGCGCCACGGGTGCACGGTTGGGAAGAATAGCAGTGTTGCACTCTGTATACTGTATTGAACGACCTCTTTCATCCTTCGGGTGTGTTGATCTAAATTATTGTTTATACGTGTGAAGGCTTTCAGAAAGTCGTCATTGAGTTTGTAGAGAGCACGTAGTGCAGAACGAGCAGTAGTATGTCACGAATGCGTTTTAATGTTGGCGATAAAATTGGATATAAATATAATAAACTCAGACTGGAGCAACAATTACCTACCTAACTTAATATTTTGAAACCGTCGAATTGGTGTTCATTCAAGAAATTACTAATTATAATTTGATATGAGTTTGCAAAAGTACACTATCTACAAAATCAAAAGAAATGAGCTACTGTACTTACTAAATTTGGCAATGCGGTAATGGAAAATACAAACCACTTACGCTGCAACTATTTTATGCAATCAGTAAACTATACTTCACCGTAGTAAATAGTATCAGTAGACTATATTTCATCGACACAATTATCAATGTATGTTCGTGAAAATGCAAATAACCTTTCAAAACTGGTAATTTGCTTATTTTGTATTGCAAAATTCAGTCGCAAATTTACTTCCTGTTAACCTGCAACAAGCAAATACACCAAATACTCAAATTGCTCAAATAGATGGATAAAACAAAAAATTCCTGACTGAGAGCATATATGTCCCTTTCCGAGGACCTTTTCAATATTATTGTTCACTACAAATATATCATCTTCAAGGCTAATCAATCTGGCATCTGTAAAAGCAGGTAGTTTTATTGCAGATTTGGCCCGCAGTTGAACACCGTTCAAACGCTTTGAATCTCTAATTTTTTAATCCAGCTTTTTGAGTTCATTTCTTGCGAGTGATCTCTATGATATCTATGTCTAGAGCAAAGAACGATTTTGCCCGTACAACTAAGGATATCGAAAGCTGTATTAAGCTTTAAAATGATAGTTTATTTGATATAAAGGCTTTTTCAAAAATAAGGACCATAATTTCAGGCACATATTCCCCATATGTAGACAATCAAATTAGTTCATTACAACATGTGTCCGAATTATGGCCTTCACAACGCTGAAATTCACCGGAACGTTTCTTCCCCCGCAGGTCGTTTTCATTAAAGATGGTGTTCAAATTCCACCTGCTTGAATAAAGACCTCACACCGATGTCTCATTGACTTGCGAACACGATCCCAAACTCCAGGAGTATTGCGTATGTCCTGGCAAGATGCCACAATTCGATACCGAAGGGAATCCAAGCCAAGCACCGGACACGAATACACTAAAGATTTTAAATGGTCCCACAAGTAGAAATCGAGAGTGTTCTGACCAGCTGAGCGTGGAGACCAAGCATTTGGGCCACCTCTACCTATCCATTGGTCAGGAAACCTTCGATCCAAGTACTGTAACACCCCCCGGTCGCCTCGTGAGAGAACGCCCGGTAAGCGGCCCGGAAATAGCTCAGTCGGTGATGGAAGGAATCGTTAAACAGATACTGGTAACATGAAACAAACACTTGGGTCACTGGTAAAAATTACGTTTATTCCTGGGCAATCAAATCTAATGCCCCAGGGAAGTTACATTAACAAATTGAATAGAAAGAAATGGGAAAATTGGGTGAAAAGAAAAGAATAGGAAAAGTTAGTATTCAGAGTAAAGCTTAAAAATTAGGAAGAAATATGACTAACGTTACAATGGCAAAATACAAAAGTTACAAATCTCTGCGCCATAACGCGGCGCCGCATTACAAAATTTACACAGGGGCGAATGCCCTGAATGATATTGCCTGAAAAATGGTCTTTGCGCGCCCGGGAGGGCGGGCGCGGTCGAGGAGGCGGCGGGCGTCCTTCAAAAAAAAAAATTCAGCGGAGGTCGACGGCCTCCCGTGCCAACAGCTGAACGGTCGGGTCGTGACGTCACCAAAGGGGCGGCGGCGCGTGGCTGCGTTGACGACGTCTGGTAGCGTCTGGTTGAACACGGGGTCGGCCAGGAGTCACTCTCGATTTCAAGAGCGTAGCAACCAATCACGGATTCTTACGATACTCGTGATGATTCACAATTACAACTTTGGAAAGTCTAGAAATCCTGCAGAGACACATTCGCCTCTCTTTGCGACTGATTCCCGCTTCAGAGAATTTTCTCTGCCCACTCTACTCAGCCCTTTTACAATAGCCCACACCGAAGTTTTTTCTAAGTCCATCAGAGGCGCACTTGCCTCTGGTCGGTGAATAGCTCCCCCTCCAGAGAAGTTTCTCTCCCGACTGCCCTGCCTTGAAACCTCCGGCCCCGTCTGATGCTCTGGCCCTTCTGATCTTCTATCAGTCGAAATCGCATCAAGTTAACTTTTGCCCCCACCCAATTTTCTCGTATGCTCCAGCTCCTTATAATAGTCGCGTCGCTATTGGCCAAAGGAAATGGCGCATTACGCTATTTCAACCAATCGTGACGGGAGTAGTGAAAGAAGTTGCAACTCTTTGTGCCACTGTGAGCGTACAGAATTTTCTTATTCCTTCTAGAACATCAGCCATGCTTGCACAAGGCAGGCGTTGTCCGGTGAAAGAATTTATCACTCTGGGTTTCTCCGGATGTAAGCGGGCGTTCTAGAAATTTCGCAGCCGTTCTTGCGACAACATGCCTCTCGCAGTGAACCTTTCGACAACTGACCCTTATAACGACTTTCTTAATGGGCCGGGGGCGCAAATGGCTGTCCGATAAGCGAGGTTGCACGTGCAACGCCGTATGTTTATTCTCCCAACTGCCCTCAGCCTTATGAAATTTTGTATGAGGAAATCGGTATCGCTACAGTACGTACCGCCGAACCGTACGACTGAAGTGTGCAGAAGCGCCATCATGCAAGAAGTGGGCGACTGATCAGTGGAGTATCGTCATAAACATGAGGTATGGTGTTTTCTAGGAAGTTTGTGTACACCTACCCCGTAAGTCTGTTTATAAGTACACGGGGTTCAACTAGTCGATCACCAGTGATACCGGCCCACATGTTGAGGGAGATCCGCACCTGATGATGAAATGGGGATGCACGTGGGTTTACATGTGCCCATACATGCTGATTGTGGAATTTTGTAATGCCATCTCGTGTGAACTGTGCTTCATACTAAGGCAGGAAAGTTCGGATTTGCACTACACAGGACCACTGACAAAACCTAACTCGTAATATGCTGGTGACAGGGCCTTTACACGTTCCAAATGAAAAGGATACAACTGTTTCTCTTGCAACGGTCTCCAGACAGTCGTATGAGGAACAATCACTTGCAACGTTAACCTTCGTGTGCGCCGTCCGTCGTCACACCGTCCTTCGGCACACCGTCCAGAATCGCCTCTTCTCCAGCTGGAGTAGTGGATCTTGGTCGTCCCCTCCACAAACCAGAAGAGTTAAATTTTCCGTGCTCGCACAGACGGCGATGGAGCCGTACAAATGTCTTTCAGTCTGGATATTGTCGCTGGGGGCACCTCTCCTGGTACAAACGGCGAGCCAGCTCAGCATTGCCGTTCGCATTACAGTACATGAAGTGCATGTCTGCCAGCTCCTGATTCGAGTGCATGAAGCATAGTCGAACGCTAAACATTGAATGTAACCTTCGCCTCGGAATGAAATGTCAGAGTGTCCAGTTTGGTCTTCTTTCACGGCAACGACCTGCCGAAGGAAAAACGTTCCGGTGAATTTCAGCGTTGCGAAGGTTATAACTCGGAAATGAAGCATTTTACGGACACACGTTGTACTGAACTATTTTGATAGTCTACATATGGGGAATACATACCTGAAATTATGCCCCCTATTTTTGAAACACCTGTACAGTTTTGCTTTCTAACCAAGATGTTTGCTGATAAAAATCATTTCATCACTGCTCTTGGGATACCTGTGTCCTTCTACAATTTTCGGATTGATATTTTTTCTCCTAGTAGTTTCCTTATTGCATAATTAACCGTTCCTTTAGAGTGAGTATTTATGGTTTCCGCGTACTTAATTAACTTCGATCATCAATCCCATGAGCGTAGTGCATCCCGTGAGTAAGGTGTTATAGTCAGGAGGTGGCGGTGTTACTCCATTGCTGGAACAGAGATCTCGCCCAGGGCTACACGTTGACTTGCGGAGTTTTACTCCTTGAGGCATTTTTCCCCAGGGGGCAGCTCCCCAGTTGGCGCAAGCACGGAAACCCTGACCGGTCTCCCGATATGTTTGTTAGTGTAGTGCATGTAAGTGTAAGGTAGATAAGAGTAAGCTGTATATATATATATATATATATATATATATATATATATACATACATACATACATACATACATATATATATATACATCGCCCAGCCCCTCAAACTGCGCGTTCTAAATTGCGTTCTACAATGAATTAAATTTATCTAACCAAGTGTGGAGCTTTTGTACTTGTCCAGGTAGTTATTATTATTATTATTATTATTATTATTATTATTATTATTATTATTATATGTATCCACCATCATTGTCTTCGTAAATACCTACAAATAGAAAAATAAATTAGAAAGTTTCTAAATATAATTGTGTAAATGTTTTATTACCATGTTCATGACATCATGAACGCAGTATCAATATTTCCTTACATTCACCGAAATCGGAGTACATATAGAGAATGTTAATGTGTCTTCCTCTCAAAATATTACTGTTAATTATGTTTGTTTGTGTTCATTACTTAATTCTTAATTAAAATGTTCCGTATAGTGTCGGTTTGTGTGTTTTCCACAGCTCCAAGCTTTCGCGCGAAGGCTCAGAAACGACCACACACGTAGGAGTCTGCAACGTATTTGGCCAGAACTCGTTTCCACGCGAGAGCCTCTTTCGTCCCAGCTTTTCACCTTTGCCCTTCTCCGCCGTCCACTTTCGACCTCCTGCTCTTGGACGGTGACCGCGGGGGAGAGGGCGACGGCAGGTGGGGTGGAGGTAGCAGTTGCCCTGCGACCAGCGCCACCGCTCGGAAGCAAAGCGGATCAGAAATTGCCCCACACCCTGTCAGCCACGGAATAATTGCACGATAGCAACAAAAAAGTATCGCGTAATCCGCTTTCGTTCCGAAATTGCCACACAGGGCTACGCTCGATCGCGCGACCATCCCGTTTTTTTCTTTCCATTTTTTGCCGGTATGCCGCTACTCTAAAATCATTAATCATTAAATTGACGCTCCAGTCCGTTCACTGATGTACTCGGTGGCAGCCCACCGCATTTTATCTGGAACGGCCAATAGTCCTAATTACTTCCAGGCTCGCGCGCTTATTACCCAACAGTTGTCTTTCTAGCTTTAGATTTGCGTGCCTAACTACGCTTTTCCCAGTCCACGTTATTCCATACTATAGCTTTAATTGTCTCTGCGGATTAGCGACGTGATCGCTACACTGCAGGCTGCGTGCGATACTATCAGTCGATTGAATTTCATCGGAACAGAACCCGAAAGCCAGACAACGCCAATCAATGAATGAAAGTGAGCAAAAACAAAAACGGGCATATCATAAGGTGTATGACCAAATGCCACGATCATATTTATGTTTGATAAAGATGTGCGAGTGGAAAATGATATAGATATAAAAGTGAGTAAAATATTGCAAATGTGAAATTGCTTCGCAAAGTTGTGTTTAATATCCTTTCCTAGTTCTAATCGATCTATGAGAAATTCCAACTTCTGCTACACGCAATACAAGAGTACTCTATCCTTTTGGTAAAGATTTCTGAAAATAATTTGTGGAAACCGAATCAGTCTGAATTTGCGAATGGAAATAGTACTACCTGAAGAAGACCGTTCAAATCGAGAAGATTGGAAGAGAGAACTGGGAGCCGGAAAACTTCTTCCTTCTAACATTAAAGAGTGATGATCAATAACTATTTTCAGCTTCTAATAGACTATAACGAAATTCAAGAATAAAGAAAACATTAAAATATTATCAAACGTTGTATACAAACATGTTTACTTTTCTACACAATCGTCGTTAATATTCAGGCATTTGTCTTGTCTGTGAATGAGCATTTCGATTCGTCGAACATTGCCGCCCTTGATGTGAGATGAACCTGAATTTTGCTTTGAAGCTTCTCGTTGGTCAGTAAACTGAAGTCTCCTAGCCAATTCTTCGATTCGAGGGAGATATGAAAATAATTCCCCGCTAAATCGTGCTATACTCCGAATGACCAAGCACGACCCATCTTTCCAGATGTTGTTTGGTTACACTGTGAGCGTCGGCGTTGTCATGAATGAGTACATCTCCAGAAACAAAAATTTAGTATTTCTTTAAAAGTTTACACCATATCCTCGGCTCATTCTTTTCTGAATTTCTGCAGCATTATTCCTATCTTGAAGAAAGCGAGTAGTACTGCGTAGCTCGCACTTGGCGGGAGCGTCAATAGTATCAGCCTTCTTAACGTGCCTACAATTCAGCTCAATTTGGTATGATGGAGCCCGGTGTTGGCAGCAACGAGCTAGAGATACTTTAACTCGTTTCTCTAACTCGTTGGTTGGTCAGAAGAGTTGCACAATTGCCCACTGCACATCCTCATATCCTTCCACTAGTTTAAGACTCGACAGGAAGTTAAAAGAACGGGCCTAGTATTATAACACTAGCGTCGCGACTCCGTTGGGTATTTCACGTAAAAAATGTGTTTGTGCTACGCAAGTTCATAAGGTAGAACTGACATTTTAAATCTAGTATAATGACTTGGCTCGTTGATCCTTGAGCCTAGAAAGTTTCATGAGAAAATGAAGGTCACAACAAGATAAACACAAAATAAAGAAGAAACTAACAATAATAACATGCATAAAATCATATATGACCCTTTCTTCGCAAAAATTCCACATAATTTACATCAACAATGATTGTCGGCATTTTCAAATATGTGTGTCGGAAATTATGAATACAAAGATCAAATGATACTAATTGGCAATGTCTTTCAGTGAAGAAGCATGCATCCTAACACACGTACGCACGCACGCGCGCATGTACGCACACACTAGTAACTTTTCTTAAAATAGCCATTTTTTGAATCTGCAGCGAGTAACAAATCTATTTTAAGTAATTGTTTTTGTAAACTGTAAAAACGTCCATCCTTTCGACTCTCCGTTGTCAACACTACGTCCGTTCAGAATATTTTCTCCAATATTCTCCATCTGGCCGAATTCGACGCCCTGCGTGTTTGAAACGGACATTTTGATTTTTAGAGATATTGAACATGAAGCTTTAACAAGTTTCGAAATTTTCTAAAAATTGGTTTCAGTTTTTAAAATTAAAAAAAAAATGAATTTTAAATTACTGAATTTAGTTTTTGATCACATTTTTCCTGTGATAGAGAACGCTTAAATATGGCGCAAGTCTCATTTTCTCTGAATAAAAATTTCAAATTTACTTAGGTGTCTCTCTACAATTACAATACTCAAGATACAGGTTTTGTTCGTAATAAAATGTATGCCTGAAAGATGTCTTGAATAAGATCACACACAATATTAAAAAAAAATATGAGTAGTTTTCACGTAAATCTGCGTGAAATATGAACAATTTTGACAAAAAAGTTTTTCTCAAAGACGGTTCCATTTTTTTCGTTATTTTTTTCAAATGTAGTCAAATACGCTTATCAAAATTGCATCGGCCCCAGTTATTTATCTCTGCATTTCCGAAAATTGCAAAAAAACTAACATTTGTAAAACGATAACGTTGATAGGTTTTTCTTTTATGAACTATATGCTAAAAATGTCTCTTTAATCATGCAAATTTTTAGAACGTTGAGTATTTTTTGCGTAATCTTTGCCAATTCATTTTTTTAAAAAGGCTCCCGTTTATTCTTTATTTTTTCTCGATCAGAGCAAAGAACGCTTATAAAAATTACGCAGGTCCCATTTTCTCTGTAAAATTGCAAAAAATAAAGAAATACAATTTTGATGACAGATTTTTTTCCTTAATGAAATTTGATCTTTAAAACAAGACCATGAAATGTCAATAAAATGTCTGAATTATTGAAAATTGCAAATTCAAACTTTGATTTTAAAGCGTTGTGAAGTCTAAGTTTATGTGTGAGGCAGGCTGTCTAAAGGGAACTTGAATGGCGTGCCTAACTACTAGACGATGGACTAATGTTCGAATCTCAGCATGAAAAAAATTGCTGATTGGAAACACTTTTGCAGGTTTAAGTAGTATTATATTGCGTAATCACTACAAATAATGCGAGAAAGTGTGTGCAGTTGTAGCTCTACTAGTTTATACTTCTATAGCAACAGAGCGTAATATAGAATGATTTACGTATTGAAATATTAAGACTATCTTCGAAAACTTATAAGGATTAAATTGGTATTCTTCTTTATGTATTTTTATATAACTTCTTATTGTACCAGGTTCTATATATCGGTGGAGACGTCTTTGTTGGCCCCCATTTAATAGTTATTAATTTTTTGAACTAAAAACTTGAGGCCGGAGGCGCCATCCGCTAAGTCTTATACATACACTGAGTGTAAGTAATAAACCCGTACACGAAGTGAGAAGTAATGTTTTTGAAGTGAAAATCAACATACGATAAAATTATAGTCACGAGAGGAACTCGAAATGAACGTTGGAAATTTTTTACCCTAATGATGTCTATTCTTCAAAGACAGATCTTTAAAAACATTTTTTTTACAATAGCGATTTTTTCATGTACTTTTTGCATGAAGTAAAGGCTATGTAAAAAATGTTTGTTTCTTGAATTCGGTTCCAATTTTTTCTTTAATTTTTGAGCTTATAAAAACGCTACGTTTTTAAAAAATGTGATGGAGGAAAGGTGCGATTTTCGTTGAACTCTTTGGAGTTTAGAAAATAGCAAAAGTCTGGAAAAATGCGAGAAAGTGTGTGCTGATGAAACACCACTAGTTTTAAAATAGCATGGATTCGGCCAAGCGAGACTTCCGTGACATTTATTCCCTAGTCGATCAGTAGGTATTTGAAGCATGAGTTGTGTTTCCAGAATTACGCTCACATCCTTAAGATCGAAGAGATGTGATGGCTCCGTTAACGCATTCACTTGTCCGACCACAATAAAGGATAGCCATTTATTTGAACAATCATGATCATCGTGCAATTTTCCTCCATGAGGTATGAAGCCACCGAAGCTATGTCTGGAAAGAATCCTACGACGACTACCCTGATGTCGGTAAAATTTCAGAGGCATTTCCATCTCCACTGAATTTCACATAAAGTGCTTAGTAGAAAAAGGAGCCCAAAACGACCCGAGTCTCGCTACTGAAAATGAAGGCAATTTCAATTCATTTCAATTCGCGGTTGTGGGCGGTCGGAGCGAGAGGAGAAGGACGGCGGACGAGCGACGGCGAAGGAGGAAACAAGAAACCGGGATCAAAGAACAAAAGACGTTCCCGAGAGAGCGAATCGCGATGGGGCGCGTGGAGGGGCGGCGCGGGGCGGGGCGGAGGGGCTTCGAGCGGTAGAAAAGCGAGCACGGATGTTAGGAGCGGGGCCAAGGAGGCGGGGGGGGGGCGTGGATGTGGGCGCGGGAATCGCCGGTGTGCGGTCACAGATGCGGCAGCGACGGTCGCCCCCGGCGATCAAACGGGCGACAAGGGGGAGGAACGGACTCGGCCAGCGCCCACGGCAACGGCGGCGGTCTTGGGACGTCGTCGGGGGCGGGGGGGGGCGGAGGACGCGCGGGCGGCCGCATCGGCGGTCGCGTCGGTTTCGGACAACCCGACGCGTGGGCGGGGCGGGGCGGGAGCGGAGAGGGACGCGGTGGGAGCGAGGCGCGGCCGACGGCGACGCGGAACGGCGGTCGTGCCGTTGCTAGCGTGACGACTGAGGCAGCGCCCACTAACAGGACGGTGGCCGCAAGGGTGGTGACTTCGGTTGAAGTGGCGGCGAAGGCGGCCGACCAAGTGGCTGCCTGGGCAGAGATTAGGGTTGACTTCGGAAGATTTATGACGTCAGCTGGGTTGCTCTGCATGTGGCGTTAAAGGGAGGCGTGATACAGTACCATGCGATCGAGATGTGGAGTAAGGGGTGGTGAGGTATTTGTGCTACTATTAAAAAAATAGGGTTGGCTATTGTCTAAATATATCTAGAGTATACCCTTCAAACAACCTCACCATCACTTTAAAACTACATTTAATAAAACACTTTTTTCTTACTAATTCTATTGTATTTTCAAACTATAATTGTAATAATAGGCTTCATATGGAAGTCATTTCTACACGCATAGAGCTGTAAACTAATTTCTCTGAGTTCACTAACGTTATGTAAACAAAATTGTCTTATTTTTTGGAATTCAAGTTAGGAAATTATTGCATTTGGGATAAACCGTTTCGTGTTTGAGCTCAAGAGGCACATTTAGTTTAGGAGCGAACGAGTAATTTGTGAAAGATTCTGAAAGTACGATGGTAGGTCCGAGGAATTTTCGAAAGTATTGTGATCATTATGAACGAAAATGTTCTCGTCAAAGTTTACAAATTTGATGGGTTCTTATACTTCTTCCTATTATTATTATTATTATTATTATTATTATTATTATTATTATTATTATTATTATTATTTTGTTAGTTTGAAGGCTTGGCATCTAAGGCCTTTAGCCTTTTTACTGATTGATGTTATGATTAATCATATATTAACTCTAAATTTTGAAGAAAAGATTGGCTTCTTTCAAGAACTGTATTGTTTTGTCAGTTGCTGTCTTGTCGGTGCCGAGATCTATCTTCATGTTGCCTCTCATGCCGCATCTGTGTCTAAGTCTTGAGAGATCTACGCAGTCTGTCAGGATATGTTTCACTGTCAGTAGTCTTCCGCAGCTGCAGATGGGTTGTTCTTCATTTCTTAACATGTATGAAGAAGTCATTCTTGCATGGCCTATTCTTAGTCGGGTTATGCACACTTGTTCTCGTCGAGGGTAGCTGACATTTGGTGACCATTTACTGATATTTTGTTTAATGGGGTGTAGTTTCGTGTGAAGACTGTTCCACGTGGTCTGCCATTCTGTGAGGATGCACTTCGAGACAGCATTTCTTGCATCCTGAGGTCGTATTTCAATATCCATTTCTGATTGGATGTTCCCGGCATTTCGTGCTGCAGAATCGGCTTCTTCATTGCCTAGGATACCCACGTGTCCAGGACACCAGATAAACGTAACTGATGCTCCGCGCTGTTCTAATTTATGGCATGCTATGAGAATCATTTGTAGCAGTGGATCTACAGTTTGGCGCCTGTCTATTGCAGTGAGAAGACTTAGAGAGTCTGTGCAGATGACGAACCTTCCTGAATCGAGAGTTTCACAGTGTCGCAAAGACTGCAATACTGCATATAATTCGGCAGTGTACACACTTGCTTCAGGTGGAAGCGCCCAAGCCCTCGACAAGTTCTCAGTTACAAATGCGCTTTCAACCTGATGTTTTGTTTTTGAACCATCTGTGTAGATTATGATGTGATTTGCCATGTATTCTTCGAGAACTGATTGAAATCTAACTTTTAAATCTATGGGAAGGCATTCTGTTTTCTTTACACTGGTAGTATCGAGTCTTACTTCTGGCATTTTCAACATCCAAACTGGAATTTCATATGGTTCGTATTTCAAAACTGGTGGTAGGACGATGTTGTAGCATTTGGCTATCTCGATTGCGCGGATGTTGGCTGGACGAGTAGCTGAAGGTCTTCGATCGTAAATATTTACTAGCTTAGGTCGAGTCATCAATGAGTGGTTTAAATGTTTCGGTAGAGACAGCAATTTTGATCTATAGTTGAGTAGCATTGTTTGTCGTCTGTGATGTAGCGACATGGTGCTGGTTTCACAGTAGAGGCTTGAGGAAGGACTAGTGCGGAACGCGCCAGATGCATATCGGAGGCCTGCATTGTGAACGGGGTCTAGTTTCCTTAAACTTGATTTTCTGGCTGAGGAGTACACTGCACATCCATAATCTATTTTGGACATCACCATGGATTTGTACAGGCGGAGTAAGGTGTCTCTATCTGCTCCCCAATTTATATGGGAAATGCATCTTATTACATTCAGAGCTGTTTTGCATCTACGCAAGGTGTATTCTATATGCTGTTTCCATGTTAAATGCCTATCAAAAATCAAACCAAGGAATTTTGCCGTTTCATTGTATGTCAGTTGAACACCATTCAGCGTCAGCTCTGGATCTCTGTAACTTTTTCTTTTCCTACTGAAGTGAACGCATTTCGTTTTGGCTGCTGTAAATGAGAAACCAATGTTTTTTGCGTTCTGTACTAATTTATTGATGGCATTTTGCATTTTGAATTTGACCATTCCCAGTGATTTGGCTGAGTAAAATATAGCAATGTCATCTACATACATGCATTTTCCTATTGACGCTTCTATGCCGTCAAACATCCTGTTAATCGCTATGATAAAGAGCGTGCCACTCAATGGAGAGCCTTGCGGTACACCGTTCTCTAGTACGTAGCTTTCTGAGATAGACTGCCCAACGCGAACTTTGAAAGATCTGGTACTAAGGAAGCTGGATATGAATTTTGGTAGATATCCTCTTATTTGCCAGTTATATAGTTGTCTCAGAATGTTATGTCGCCAGGTTTTATCGAAAGCTTTTTCCAGGTCAAAGAATACGGTAACCATATGTTTTCTTTGGATGAAGGTATTCTGAATTGCATTTTCTAGATATATTAGCTGGTCGATTGTAGAGTGATGTTGTCTGTATCCGCACTGGTGTATGTTTAGGAGGTTGTTTCTTTCGAGACACCATGTTAGCCGGGTGTTGACCATTTTTTCCAAGATTTTTCCTAGACAGCATGTCAGCGATACCGGGCGATAATTTTCAGGTTTTAATGGATCCTTGCCTGCCTTTAAAATTGGAATTATTATCGCTTCTTTCCAGACTTTGGGGTAATTACTTTGTGTCCAGATGTTATTGTATATATTTAGCAAAGTGGACAGTATTTTCTTCGGTAATCGACGTAATATGCTGTAAGGGATATTATCTGATCCTGCTGCAGTGTCTCCAGCTGCATTTATGGCGTCTTGCAATTCTCTCCATGTGAAAAGAGCGTTATATGGCTTATCTATGTTGGTTGTAAAGTCAAGTACTTGTTCTTCTTCTTTCTTTTTGTCGAGAAAGTCTTTAGGATAGCTATTTGTGCCACTGGCTTTGGAGTATTGGGTCGCTAATGCATTGGCTATTTCGTCAGGGTTGCATATTAGTTGTCCTTCGTGTTCAATGCATGTTATTGGACTGAAAACATTTTTCCCAGCTATTGACCTGATTTTCTGCCATATTTCCGTGACTTTGGTCGTCCGAGTTATGGTGGTTACGTATTTTTCCCAGCTTGATCGTTTTGCTGTTAGTATTTTTCTGCGAGCGAGCGCACGCAGACGCTTGAAAGCAATAAGATTGTCTTGGGTTGGTGCACGTCTATATCTATTGAGGGCTTTTCTTTTCTCCCTTATTGCTTCTTTGGTCTCCGTATTCCACCATGGTACTGGAATCCTAGATGAGCGGCCACTGGTCTGTGGAATGTATTTTACAGCGGAAGATATGACAGTGTTGGTAAAATCGGTAACGTCTTCCTCGAAGTTTCCATTGACATTTATTGATGGTATATGTCTGGTGAAGCTGGACCAGTCTGCGCGTTTGGTACACCAACGTTTTGATAAGTGTACTGTGTTCTTTGGCATGTTTGATGATATCAACAGAGGAAAGTGATCGCTCTGATGAAGATCTGGCAGTGGTTTCCACGTCAGCCGAGTTGCAAGATTTGGACTACATATTGAGAGATCTATGGCTGAGAATGATCCATTTCTAGCATTAAAATGAGTGCTTGCTCCTGTGTTTAAAAGTACGTATTCGTTGTTAAGTAGCAGGTCATCGATTCTGCGACCGGAGTCATTTGTCCTAGAACAGCCCCATGTGGTACTGTGAGCATTGAAGCCGCCTAGAATTAGAAATGGAGTCTGTAGTTGATCGATCAGGTCTTGTAGATCTTCATTTCGCCATGAGGCATCGGGTAAGTATATGCAACATACCGTCATCTTCAATGGCTTGTACAGGGTTACAGCTACTACTTTTAGAGGTGTGTTGAGATCAAGACGACTAGCAGGATGAGTATTGCTGATCAATATGGCAACGCCACCTCTAGCTCGTCTATCAGGTTCTACGTCACTGCGAAAGGTTTTATATCCTCTAAAATTGAAACGGTCTTCTGGTTTAAAATGAGTTTCTTGCAAGCACACACACATTGGTGTGTGATTGGCCAGTAGCAATTTCAGCTCACAGTAATGCGAGATACAGCTGTTGATATTCCATTGAATTATATTTTCCATGGTTGGAATGGGGTTTTTCTGCTGTAGGATGTGTAGATCTTGCTTATTTTCTTGGTTTTCCTTTTGGCCATCCTTTCTTCTTTCTCTTCTTACGCGGGGTTTTGCATAGATCGATGGATTGATAATCATTATTTTCAGCACTTACCATCGAACTTGTCTCAGAGCCAGTGGTCGTGTCTTGATCATTGGTCATTGATTTCATTTTTTGTTTGAGGAAGTTGTCCTCGGTGTGCTTAGGAGAACGAGGCGATCGACTTCGATAGCCTGTTGTCGATACTTCTTTGCTGGGTATGTCTGCAGGCGCAGCTACTGGATTTCTGTCTGCCTCATTTGGTGGGGGTCTTGATTCTTTTTCATTTACCTTTTCACTTTGAGTGTTTGTGGTTAAGGCTTCTGTGTTGATTTTGTTATTGTGAATTTCGTTGAAGTACTTTTCTATGCATCGGGTTATTGCAGGCATTAGTTCTTTCACTACTAAAGAAGGTAAATTTGTGTTTTTAGTAACTGCTTCCACGTATGTGATATTTCCTTTATTTTCGGGACACACAAGTTTTTTTGCTTCAGGATAGCTGATCTTCTGTCTGGCTTTAACTTGTATTGCTGCCTCCTGCTTATATATAGGGCAGTCTCTCGACCTCGATGAATGTTGTCCACTGCAATTGATGCATTTGATAGGATCTAGGCATGGATCATCACTATGAAATGGCTTACCACAATGGCATACTTTGATTCTCGCACATCTAGATGCTGGGTGTCCAAATCGTAAACATTGGAAACACTGCATTGGTTGAGGAATGAACATTCGTACGGTTAGACGATGAATGCCTGCTTTAATCTTCTCTGGTAACGTACAACGCTTGAACGTCAGGACATGGGACGCAGAAGGAATTATCTGCCCATCCCGCCTCATTGTTAGCCTACGACAGGCAATGACTCCTTGAGAAGCTAGTTCTTGAACTATTTCCTCTTCACTACAGTTTAGTAAGTCACTACAAACTACAACACCTTTGCAGGTATTCAGTGTGCCGTGAGCACTTACTTCTACATCTACAGAGCCTATTTTCTTCAATTCTAGTAACTTTTTACCTTGATTGTCATTAACTGTTTCTACCAAGAGTCCAGATGAAGTTTTCTGTATATCTTTTACGGCAGATCCAGCGCAGGTGCTAATACTCCTCTCTATTATAAACGGGCTCACTTTATCAAACTTTCCTTCAGTTCTTTTTACTGTAAGGTACTTTAGTACCGCTGCGGTGTTCTTGAACAGGTCATCATAGTTTGTTGATTTTCCAACTTTCATTCTTTTAGCATTAAACTCCGGGCTTTTTTCTGGACGAGGGTTTTTAAAGGTTCCCTCAACCCTAGGTTCGCAGACTTCCATACGAGTCCCGCGAAGCTTGCTATCACTCGTAGCACTATCTGCCAGCGGTGCCGAGTGATCCGCACCCCTGGCATTGCAGTCGCTGGGTGACGACGCCCGGTGGCCTGCTTGCGCACCACCGACCGCCGGTACTGGGGCTCCGATCCCCTGCACCGTAACTGTTGATCCTGACAGATCCTCCATCTTGGGTTTTTTCTTCAGGGTCACCTTCCCCTAGCGTTTTTGAGCTACCGCCAGCTTAAGGAAACGGAAGGAACAAGGGGGGACAGAGAAGACAGAGTTAGAATAGAAGGGTAGAATGGAAACGACTCCCTAGCCCTCGCAACCTAATAGCGTCGGGGCGGAAACACAAGAGTTGGCCGATACAAGATTGGCCTACAGGACAGAAAACAGATGTGTGCCACAAGTAAGTGGAAGCAATGACACACAGAGTTAGTGGGAATGACGGGATGTTTAGGGGAGTGACAGCGGACAGCTGCTCCGATTAGTCGCCTTCTACGACAGGGGGAGGTCCCGTGGTGCTATTCTACTAAAATCCCCGACACCACACGGGGATATTATTATTATTATTATTATTATTATTATTATGATTTTTATTATCATAATCACTAGCAGTTGTAACTCAGAAGTTGCATCAATTTGCTGAGCGTCGCTGCACAAGACTGTGGGTAAATCCTTAAGACTTCGGATTCAGGGTTCTGGTGACACAGTTTTACCTCTAATGTTTGAGAAAAATGATGTTACATGCTCAATGGAAAATATATGTATATCATTTCTTGTAAATAAAAATACGGTGATTTATTACTCAACCAATTGACATGGATGTATGCGAATAGAAATTTACGAGCCATGTTTTGTGGAGTAGGTTTGGACAGAGAGCGGCTCAAGAACTGGCGATTTTATAAATTACTTTTCATTGCGTAGGCGAATGTAGATATTAAATTGGGAGGCAAAAAATTAACGTGGAATAGGAAAACAATAAGAGCAAACACCCCAATGATTTAATAGTATTATTTGTGTCATATAAATGCATTAAATATTTGGTGGGGACAGTAGTAGGGGAGAGTTTCCTACCTTTGAACATTTTAATCCACTTCAAATGCTAATCGCTTTCATTTTATTTTTTCATGATTTCAGAGTATACAATTACATGAAGAACCATATTTAATACTTATTTATATGAATGATGTACAACAAATTTTCCATTCTTAAAAGAAAAAGAAAAATCTGGAAAACATGGTGACTCCAGATCGTGAAGCAAAGAATATATTTTTTGAATGATTTAAAGAAAACTAAGAAAAAAATGTTAACTTCATATAGTAATACACTCGAGGTTTATGAAGATTAAGATTCCGTCTTCCCATTGTAATGATTAACTTTTAATTACTTACATTTTTTTAAAGTGAAAAAAAACTTTACGTTATAGCAGCATATATCAAACATTTATTTCACATTATATTTCGATCTGTTGCAGAAATTAATTGGAAGAAAAGTTAAGCAGCTGTCCTTGAGAGGGTCCATATTTTGTTGGTTTTGATATTTGCAAAACTACAGGTTTCACGGACAATACGATTCACGAACGTCAAATATTTTCTCACTGACATAAAAAAATGTTTCGTTTTCGTTTTACAATTGTTTCCACAATGATATCAATTTTTTGAACATTCGTTTCCGCATTTGCATTACAATATCGTCAGTCGTATTCGTTTTCAAAATATACTCCCCCCCATATTTATCTGTTATTTCTGGGCGGCTTTGAGGAATGATGATTATTTCATTGAAATTAATGAAGTAAATTTCGAAAATTTAGCCAATGCAATACTATTTAATTATTTTGTACTCTCTAACGAGCTCCTGTAGTATATTTCTTAAATTCCCAAGGGGTGGTGGTTTTGCTTTACAATATCGCACTATGTATTTGCACTCTATATCTGACTTGCAGTACGCTGCAAACTTAGTGATAGACTTGTACATTTGAAATGATTCATAAAACTGTAATTGTATTATAGGTAGAAATGTAAAATTTATCATAAAAAACTTGATAAAATATCGATAAGGATTCGTGAGCTATGAGAGGTGAATATACGCTGAAGGATGTCAATATCATGTCTAGGATTTGTCTCAGAAGGAGGTAAATGTCATTTTAGCTCCTTCCAGAACATGTCCCTCAGACCTCGGATTTACGGCTGGAGTCCGGCATTCAGCTGTAAAACGAACGTAGAGACATATATACCCGTCGGCGTTTTGATAAGAGCCGAAGTCGGGTCGCTCTTGATTCGGGCAGCAGCAGGCGGTCGAATGTTTGTGTCCTGAGTGTCTCGGGGCAGAGTTGACCGACATCACGCGGACAGCCTCGCCGACACCGACGCCGCCGCCAGCGCCAACGCCGACGTCGACCGTCGGCGACAGTCAGAAGTCACAGCAACAGGGCGGGAGGATTCGCATCGCGCCGGAATCAACGGTACACGCCCGCGTACATGGGCTGGCGGCGTCGACGGCGCGGGGGCGGAGGCCGGGGCGGCTGTGGCCGGGGCAGGGAGGAGGCAGCGCGAGAGCCATTCGTCTCCCGGCCAATTGTCCCCGGCCGCCCTGCGCGGAAAGGTGGCAGCGGGCGGCGGCTGCGCTGATTCGCAAGTAATACGTCGACGGTGCCGCCGGCCGTTTGTCTGCCGGCTTCCCGCCCCCGCGCTCGCCCTGGTTCCCGCCTTTCCCCTTTCCTTCTGCCCCGCGCCGACGCCCACTCGCCACGGTGGGCGAAAGGGCAATTTTAACGGCACTCACTTTTAATAGCGATTTCGGACATTGGGACTCGTCCCAACCGTTAGACGGTCAAACATTTATTAACGTCGAAAGCACATGCGTGATGGAAGCTGGGGTTGCCATATGGTTTAAATTCCTATGAAGTCCCTTTTTTGGGGGGGGGGAGGGTTGCGCTTCTTTTTATTCGCCAGAGGAAGTCGTGCGTTTTGGGTTCCTACAATTTGTTATTGCAGTTTATTACGTACTTTGGACGTAGATATTTTACTGCGTATAATTTGCTTTGTTGGTTATGACATTCGTTTCAAAATGGACACATTGTATTGAAAATTATCTTTGTTCGTTACTTCGAAACTTCCGTAATACTGATTTATTTATTATTCATCATTCATACAATGCAGTCTGTGCTCGTTATTTATTTCATTGGCGTTGTGAAGAGAGCACGTTGTGTGAATGTGTGCTCATAAATAAGTGTGTGATGTGGGTATGTTGCTTCAGCAGGGCCACGTGCGCGCGTCGGTGTGTGAAGTTTTCTCGTGTAAGCCTTTGCTCGCAAATGTGGGTTTGTGTGCGTACGTGGCTGTGTCCACGGATCAGGAAGGGATATCGTGAAAATGAAATGGGCGAGGATTGTGGTGTAGCGACCCACAGTGGGAGGGTTTCCAGCCGGGTTTCCGCACCATTTAGGATCATGGCGCCCATTCTGCCTCCTTAATGAAGGTTCTGACCTAACATTTGCCTGAAGACAATGCGAAGATATCACAGAAATAACCTCATTTAACTCGGCAGGCCAGCACAATCCGCCCCGTGAGCGTTTTCCCGCCTCATCTCTGAAGATGAGATCGGAAATCTACCTGCTTACTTGATCACCTTGCAACTTTCTGTCCCTCCCGTTCTCTCGCTCACTCTCGTCTAAGAACAATCATGTCAGAGTGTCTTCATAATGCGTTGAAGACATATAATTCGTTTCGCTTTAAATTAATATTATGTACTTCTTTTCGATTAGCTATTAAACACAACTGAAGCAATATCATCTGTTTTAACGTGAACGTTAAGAACACGTTTATTTGAATTTTATTTCATATTGTTTTTGTTGAATTGCTGCTCTCTGACGTATCTTTGATGTTCACGTACTTTGTGTTTAAATCGAATATAGTACGATTGTTAGTGCTTTAAATATTACGATGTTCTATATCGACATTTTTCGTTTGTATTATTTATTTTTCATAGCCCCTCATGTATGTCAAGGAGACCGTAACGAGCGAAACAATTTTTATGACACGATTGTCCAGCTACTTCCAAGAAATTATTGTTTTGGAATATATTTCAGGATATTACATTTAACTACATGTTAACCTACGTTGATTGCCGATATAATGACAGTCTTCCATTGTTCTTCATTGTCTATCCCTATGACATTTCGCGAGGAATCTGTGTTGCTACTTAATTCGAGTGTTGGAATTGTTCTCTCTGGAGGAAAGTTCTCCATACGGAGTCGAGTGTTATTCCAAGTTCGAACGCTCTCGAGATGATGGTGAAGGCGCTTGCAATTAAATTGTGAGCCGTCTTCTGATGTATCCGATTAGCGCATGGAACAGTACATTGATAAAAGATGAAATCAATGAAAAGTATCTGATTGGTGACGAATTTGCGATTAGAAGTGTTGTGAATTCAATTGAGGCATAATGTTCGTTATATGTATTTAAAATGATGAAAATATTGTGCATTCCAGATAACTTATTCGGGAAACTTTTTGGCGTGTGCGGGCAAACAAACTGAATTATACATAATTTTAATTCATATTCCTAATATTGCTCTGGTCAGAGGTCAAACGCTCTCACTATCCATTTGGCTGGAGAGGGATGTTCATAATGTAACTGTAGTAACTGGGGTTAAATTACCAGTATTATATTTATCTGAAATTTACATGTTGCATACCTTCAAGTGATAAAGGATTTCGTCTAAGATTGCAAAAAGCATCATATTAATTTTTTATTAGAAACTATTGAAAGTGAATTGTTTTCTGCATTGTAGATCAAAGAAGTGAATCATCCTTTTTAACTTTATTCATAAAAGAAGTAAGGAAAAATTTAATTTTGCCTTATACATTTTTAACGTATTTTCAACGCTCCGTTTCTTTCTTAGTACTATGGCCTTTTAGTCAAATTTTAAAACACTTTGACCATCCATATTGTCACAATCCTGCAGTTGAATTCAAAATCCTGGATACAACTCCGACAGAGTTGGCTAATAAATTATTCATTGTTCAGCCCTTGAACTATTCAGCATACGACCTACAGCTCGAATTCTAGGCCAGGCATAAAATATTTTGTTTGAGATGTCTTTTCGGGTTGGGCGATCGGGTTTGTATGTTTCCTTGACCTACCCAAATTTGATTCTGACCTCGCGGTGGTCCGTGGAGGGTCCGCGGTGGGCGCACTCCGCTTAGCGCATGCTTGTAGTTAATGACAGGGCAATGCAATTAACGGGCTGTGTTTTATTGGATCGGTATCTTTACTGAACTACGTATCGTCGCAAATACTTGAACATGTTGAAGTATTAGTATTTATTTGAGAGAAATATTGTTAGGGCAAATATAGATGTAATACAAACCTACCTGTGTGCAACAAGATTCCAAGGAATGCCAATAACGTAAAGGCCACATATAAATGGACATCTAAAACACGCATCGCCGCAAGCTTTATTATAGCATAAAATGCCTGGCATTAAGAGTGGTCAATCAAGGAAAGCTATTGTGATGTTGTTAGCGATGGGCTTAATAAGTACGAATTGATAACACCTCGGAAAGAAGGAAACATTCAGTGTATGTATATGCAGGTTTCTCAGAGCAAATGTTACAAACGTCTTGGGGATGTAGAGGGTTCGAAAATGCCAATGAACTTGCCCTTATTGCCATTGTAGCGCGAAATTTCGTATAATTATACACATGCCTGATTTTTACGCAATTTGTTTTGCACAATGTTCAGCGGCCCACGTTCTGACGCAGTCAAGGGCATTTCATGTACCTGCGGAAAATATGTGCGAACGGGGTTCCGTTACAGTCAAGGGCATATTTTACATGTGTAAATGCATATAACTATGTCATAAGCAATATCCTACTGTATGTTCATTGGCGGAAATTGCTAATTATTTACAGGACTTCTGTAGCAGTCAAAAGTTCGAACATCTATTCTCCCATCTCTCTCTCTTATATATATATATATATATATATATATATATATATATATATATATATATAGAGAGAGAGAGAGAGAGAGAGAGAGAGAATGTGTAATGTCTGTGTTTGGATATGAAATAACGCAAGGAATCCGCGTTCTCAAACCCAACATTGCTGCGTCTACTTTAATGCTTTGTAGGAATCTTCTCCTTCGTGCTAGAACAGGACAGTTTCGCAATCGAGAGACTGTGCCCACATAGAAGTGCACTTTCCCCCATCGTGCCCGGCGGCGCTCGCAGCCCGTGCGCCCGCACCCTCGCCGCCGCCGCCGCCGCCGCCGCCCCCAAGAGAGGGATATCGGCACCGCGAGCCGCGCACACGAGTAGCGAGGAAGGTTTACGGCGCGATTTATAGCTACAAAACCCTCTTAAAGTGCGATTTTTGCTCCGGGTACCTCCGGCCGGCCTGAATTGATGCTTAAAAGATCGGAACCTCGGAGGGCCGCCCTCGCGGGGCGCCGATTTGCAATGTAAAACGCAACACCGGGCGGGTTCGGGGAGGGGGGCGGGAGGAGACTGTGGTGGTCCGCTGACACGGCGGTGGCGGCTGCGGTGGCTTGCGGCCACCATGTGTGGGAGACAGGAGGGCAGAATCATAATAATAGTGGTGGTTGGGGTTTCAATGGCTCAGGAAGTGAGTCTTGTCCGAAGCAAGTTGCAGTTGTGATGGTAGATTCGATTATAGTGAGTTTATAAGAAGGGAATTAGAGGATTGGTATTGATGCTGGGAAAGTTGGAATCAAATCAAATACTGGTCATAGTTGTGGGATGGGTTTGATTCAGTGGGATCATTTACTACAGTACCGTCACCAACATCGAAGGTCAGGGTTACTGCAAGAATAGACTTGGTGCAGTATTGGCGGTAATTAGATCGAAGATAAATGTAGAAGACGGATAGGGAATCAGTTAATGACGTGGGGGAGTATCAGACAAGGTAGGTGTAATTTTCGGCTGTGAAAATGTGATAATATACTGGGGATGAAAAGACATTCGGGTTCGGTTGCGGAAAGGGAAATCGGCTGAAGCAGAACGTGCTATGGGAATCGAGGGCGGGCAGAAGATAGAAAGTAATGGCTGGGCGGAGGAGGGCTCCGTGGCGACTTCATGCGAGGGGCGGCTGCAATAGTCGCCCTGAAAATACGAGATAGAAGATGTACAGCGGAACAATTGAGAAGGCGAAAATGTAGGCCGGGTTCGGGAATTCGGCGGTAGGATTGCGGCAAAACGAAGGCCCAATGCGGTTTGGGGATCGGTACGCGAAAGGGAAAACAGACGAAGGTGGAAGGTCCATGAAAACCGGAGACGAATGGGGATGGGGGAGTGCGGGAAGCTTGAGGCGGTTGCGGCTTCGTGCCGGAGGCGGCTTCGTGCGCGGGGTGAGCGCGGGGGCGCGGGCGGGCGGCGGCCGCGGTTTCTCGTCCGCCGCCGTCCGCCGTGTCGGAGGGGCTGCCAGCAGCACGGCCGTGGTGCCGGCGGGTGTTCGTGCTGCTCGCTCGTTCCCAGCGTGTCGGCTCGCGCTGCCGCCGCCGCCGCGTGCAGCGGTGTACCCCTTCCCCCTCCCCTCCCCCTCTGCCGAGCGCGTGCTCCGCGATCCATTTTTCATCCGGCGGTGGGGGCGGAAGGAGGGGCGGTGGGGGCGGCGGCGAGTGACCGGTGGCGGGGGAGGGGTGTGCCTCCGGGCGGGATCACCGCGTGACACCGCCGCGCCCCCGCGCGACCCGCACTCGCGGATGCCGCCGCCGGAGCCGTCGCAGGCTCTGACCCTGCGGCAGCGCGGTCGAAGAGGAGAGGATTGCAAAATTCTGAAGGGTGGAATGCATTGTGATGTAAATTAATTTCATTTTTTAATGTTTGCTTTTTATGTACGGGACATCTAAACATAAAAAAATGACCATAAATGAAAACTGGAGTTTTTCAACTAAATTATTTAATAAAGACAAAAATGGGAGTAAATTTTTATATGCGGTTTTAAAATATACATTCTGTTGTAAATAATAGCACAGTTCTGCAAATGTGTCATACTTACCAAACCTAATAGCATTTTGGAAACGTCTGTAAGTTTTGCCTTTTTCCGGCTGGGAGAGGGGGACAAAAATATCAATAAAATCAAACTTTTGATAGTGTTCCCCGGAGAAATATCATTTAGTTTCTTTTATCAGTTCTCTAAAAAATATTAGAGAGACTTTTGTATGTACGAAGGGAACATTTTCTCAAGTAAAAATGAACCATTTTGAGGCTTTAAATGTGGTTTTAGAAAATCTATGGAATATTCCATTTTTTTATTTTCTTAATGATGTTGCTTCATCACTGGATCAAAATGAAGTGCGTCCAGGAATAGTTTTAGGTATTTCAAACCCTTTTGACGTCGTTGACAATAAAATTTTCCTTTCAAATTTACCTTCATATGGAATTCGTAGTATTGCTCTAGATGGGATATCCTCGAACTTTAAACATTGATAGTAAAGAGTAGAAATCCCATTGTGGCACGAAAGAACATTATTTGCCCTTTTTTCCAATTTTCTGTCAACTGAGAATGGGACCCTGCAATATTCAATCTTCTTTTATTTCCCTTTTACTTTCTCGCTACGAAATAAAGCTCTATGCAAAAATTATAATTAGCACGATTTTGGAAGTTCGTATTGAAATCGTACTAACAAATAAATAGAAAATTAAGGAAACCATGTTTTAATGAATTTTGTCATTCAAACAGGCAATCGCATGAGCTGTTGAAATTGAACAATATTCAGCTGGCTGATGATAAGATGACAATAGTTCTAGGCCTCTCGATTCAGACAAACGTCAAATTGAATATCTATATAAATGAATTGACCACTAAATTATGTTCATTATGTGACGCATTCATAATTCTGTAAAATTGAGTCAACCATCATGCATCTCGTTGCGTGTATTTTGCGAATGCGCATTTCATCCTGAGATATGGCATAATATTTAGAGGAAGCATTTCCAGACTTTAGATTGCTGATAGAAATTGAATGCATAGTAAGCAAATATCTTTGACGTGATCTGAACACCTCTTCATTTAGAATGTAATCTTACCATTGCTTTCTTCTTCTTCTTCTTCTTCTTCTTCTTCTTCTTCATCTTCATCTTCATCTTCATCTTCATCTTCATCTTCATCTTCATCTTCATCTTCATCTTCATCTTCATCTTCATCTTCATCTTCATCTTCATCTTCATCTTCATCTTCATCTTCATCTTCATCTTCATCTTCATCTTCATCTTCATCTTCATCTTCATCTTCATCTTCATCTTCATCTTCATCTTCATCTTCATCTTCATCTTCATCTTCATCTTCATCTTCATCTTCATCTTCATCTTCATCTTCATCTTCATCTTCATCTTCATCTTCATCTTCATCTTCATCTTCATCTTCATCTTCATCTTCATCTTCATCTTCATCTTCATCTTCATCTTCATCTTCATCTTCATCTTCATCTTCATCTTCATCTTCATCTTCATCTTCATCTTCATCTTCATCTTCATCTTCATCTTCATCTTCATCTTCATCTTCATCTTCATCTTCATCTTCATCTTCATCTTCATCTTCATCTTCATCTTCATCTTCATCTTCATCTTCATCTTCATCTTCATCTTCATCTTCATCTTCATCTTCATCTTCATCTTCATCTTCATCTTCATCTTCATCTTCATCTTCATCTTCATCTTCATCTTCATCTTCATCTTCATCTTCATCTTCATCTTCATCTTCATCTTCATCTTCATCTTCATCTTCATCTTCATCTTCATCTGCATCTTCATCTTCATCTTCATCTTCATCTTCATCTGCATCTTCATCTCCATCTCCATCTCCATCTCCATCTCCATCTCCATCTCCATCTCCATCTCCATCTCCATCTCCATCTCCATCTCCATCTCCATCTCCATCTCCATCTCCATCTCCATCTCCATCTCCATCTCCATCTCCATCTCCATCTCCATCTCCACCTCCACCTCCACCTCCACCTCCACCTCCACCTCCACCTCCATCTCCACCTCCATCTCCATCTCCATCTCCATCTCATCTTCATCTTCATCTTCATCTTCATCTACTTCAAGTCTAAGACTTGTTCCTTTCCAAGAATTATAACGAGTCTTTCCATCTTCTCTTTGGTCTGCCAACTTCTCTTCTTCCCCTCGGCCTTTCATCCCTAGTAATCCTCACGATTCTTTTCTCCTCCATTCTCTCAATATGATCGTTCCATTCGTTTCTTCGGTCTGCTACCCATTCCGTAATGGGCTTAACTTTGCACTCTTCCCTGATGTTTCTGTTTCTTTCCTTATCCAGTAGAGTGTGATTTGTAATTTTTCTCAGAACTCTCATTTCGGAGACCTCAAGTTGTTGTTGGGTACGTTTCGTTTCGCTTCTTGTTTCTCCTGCATATGTTAATATTGGTCTACTTATTGATTGATATATTCTAACCTTCGAGTTCTGTTTTAGATGTTTATTACACCACATTGAGTAGTTGAGACAGCCAGCGATCCTATTACCCGTTATTATTTGTTCTTTTATTTCTTTCTCTGTTTGTTCTAAGCTTTTAAAATTATTCCCAAATACTTCATTTTCAGAACTTGTTCTATTATTTGAATATCCACTACCAATTTACACCTAATCGGATTCTTAGCTATTGTCATAGCTTTCGTCTTCTGGGTAGATATTTGTTAATTAAAATTCTTACAAAATTTACTGAACTCGTAAAAATAAAGTTGTAAGTCGTCTTCATTTTCTGCTATTAACATTGTGTCGTCTGCGAAACAAATGATATTTATATTATATTTTCCTTTTCTTGTTTTTAGTTTGTTCAGTATTATTAGTTATTATTATATTAAATAACAATGGGCTCAATGAATTCCCTTACCTTATTACTTTTGATGCAGGTATAGCAGGTAATATAGTTTTTAATCTTTATTTTGTTTTCTGTATATATATATATATATATATATATATATATATATATATATATATATATATGGAGGTCCACTATATATATCGATTATTAGTTTTAAAAGGTTTGAGGGCACATTTTATTGTTTCAGTATTTTTATGACATCAATTAGTTTTATCTTGTCAAATGCTTTGCTTAGGTCCGCAAAGCATAGGAAAGCTGGTTTGTTAAATTCTAGAGCTTTTTCCACAATTTGTCGGATGTTAAAAATTGCGTCGGTGCATGATCTACCGCGTCCGTGATCTACCCTTTTATTGTTCTTCCCATTCTATCATATTCACGAGAGTGTTTGCTATACATTTCGTGACGATTTTCAATGAGCTGTTTAGTTGGGACCGGCAGTGGGCTACTAAGGTACTGAATCCACCTAGCAGACACCACAGGCGGAGTTTATTACCATTGCCTTGCCAATTTATTTACTAATATGTAGTTCTTATCAAACGTGATTTTCTTAAGGTTAGGAACATATTTTCATTTCAATTCAGATATTTAAAATTACAACACACGTCGTATAGCAATCATATTCAACATGTGCCTGTATCAACAGCTCTTTACGAGAACTCCTAATATAATACATGTACGTTCCTTCGCAACGCATTGCCAAATGACAATGAACAATTAAAATAGACCCCCCCAAAACAACTCTCTTTTCTTCACATTTTCCTGAAAATTCTGGAAAGATCAAGCTAAAATAGAGCCAATAGATTTGTCCTGTCAAGATTAATCTTTCCGAAATATTTACTGCTAATCCGATGACTGAAGTCATAACGACACATGTAAATACTGGAAAGAGGGTAAAGTCATTTATAACTTTTCACGCATGTTCTTATAGATGCATTTAAATTATTAAAAATTCGTGTTTTTCTAGAATTCTTTCAGATTATCGTGAAGGAAACCCGCTAAAAATTATATCAACCTATTTCTCTTGTGAAGACGAATTGAATGAGCTATTGATTACCTCTCTAAATGCCGTAAGTCACCCAAAACCCGTTTTAATTGCTTAAAAAACACTGTTGTTAGAGAAATTTCTTAGAATCTTCTGGAGGGATCCGCAAAATAATGGTTGGTTTCCCACTTGGAGACTGAAACGCTTCAGTACCAAATGACAATTCATTTGTAAGTGTGTGTGGCCCCGAAGAGGTTTAACCGTGTGTGACAAACACACGGACTGACGCTGGTTATTCGATATATAAGAATTTGAAGAATGTGAACATCTTATGAAACAAAAAATGTAAATTCGGCTCTTTCATTGGATCCTTTCAATCCATTATTGCATATCTTTCATCACATTAACATCAATATCACATTATTATTGTAAAAATGACACCACACGTCGCCCTACAACACAGTGAGACACTAAAAAAAGCGGATGAGAATACTAATCGTTTTAGAGCCTTGAGTTCTAAAAACTGTCAAGAGAATGTATTTCTAGTGTCTCTGTCCAGGAGATACTTGGATTCGAGTTCCTACAGTCGCAGGATTTTCGACACTCGCCAGATAGCTAGGTCGTCTTCCGCTACAGTCTGGAGGAGAATTTTAGCGGTCGGCTGCTCTGATCTTCAGTTTTCCGCACATTCTCCAAACAACACAGGCGAATGCCGGAGCAGTACCTTAACAATCCTTCCCTCCCATTTCTTGCCCTATGCTACACCTTACACACACTTTCACTCATGTGCACTACACTACCACACATGCCATAGTCCGGTCGGGAGCTTAGAGCTTGTCGCGGCTGGGATGGTGCCCCGCTAGTGGAAGATACCTGTGATGAAAACCCCAACGGTAGATCGGCGTCGGGTCATGCTATTTAGCGGTACAAGATCACCACCGTCTTCCGAGTAAAAGACGTGCACTACTCTTACGGAACTAATCATCTTAGCCGTTGACGCGTCCGGAATCACTGGTAATCAATCAACCAGAATGCACTGCCCGCATTAACATGCTTTACAACAGAATGAAACAGTAATTCACATCGTGTACACACTTTCTGGCAGACACGTATAAAGAAAGTTGTTAATGGAAACAACCATTCATTTCTGTCTCGCAGCGGGCTTTATTGGTAAATTAGTGGCAATTTTCCTTCTTTTTTATGTATAATGTAAATTAATTGTACAATGTAAAAATTAATGTAATAACAAAATATAATTTTTATAATTGAATTGTTAAAAATATTAAAAAATCCCTTTCTGACGTTTCTGCCTGTCGTGGGGACTTTTTCAGAGCTATATTGTTTTACAATTACTAATTGGTTATATAACGGTCGGTTGCCCAGATTTGCTATTTTCCATTGCTTCGCCGATCCCAGGCGCATACCGGCATAACCGCAACAAAGGAACCATGTCTCTTTCTCTCCCTCACCTTCTCTTTCCCTCTCTCTATCATACACACAGACACACACCTCACATATACACCCTTCTTATGTGCACTATTACACACGTCAGAAAACGAGGGAGCGGTGTCCCGCTGGGGGCGGAAAACTCCGCACGTTGATGTGTAGGACGATCCTGGATGTTTAGAGAAACACGCCCCCTTTCAGTTTATAACACGCACTGCACTCACGGACATCGTAGTTGACGCGCCTGAAAACAAGAAATACTAAAAAATGGCTACCGATCGTTTCTTTAAATTTTAGGATCGAATAGAGCAACGAGGCTTATAAAACATGGTGCAATTTTGGCATTCAATAAGACCTCTTAATTTAAAAAAAAATCACAATTTAAGAATATTTTGGACTCACCCCTACACTACATTATTGAATATAGACGTTTTTGCGTTATGAAACCTTTCTCAAAATAAAATTCCAAAATAGTGTCTTGTTCATTTTTGTTTTTCATAATAAGTTATTTTTGCAGAAAATAGAATATTTTGACTAAAATCGTTAAGTTAAAAATACTTTTAAAATATTTTTTCTTAAAAGTCCTTAAATTTCTTCTTTATATTTGTTGCCAAAATGGAGCCATGTTTTCTATGTAATAAAGCATACGTCCTATTTTCATCAAAACCTCAGTAATTTCGAACGTTGCAAATGCTAAACTGTTTTTGATGCGTCAAAACAGTCCTTAACCATCCCAATAGAATAATGGATAAAATCGTTGATCGTTGTACCTATGCACTGAAGTTTAAATAACAACCTGCGTGAATATTTTTTCGGATTAAAAATACTCGAAGAGGCATGTGTTGAGTGAATGAGGCGATCCGTAAGTGATGTCGCTGGCCGCCAAAAAAAACATAATGGAGTCTAGTTGAAATGTGCAACATATTTGCATGGCTTCAATCACTTATAGCATTATTGCAAAAGTCTCCGAGGAATTTAATAATTCATTTTAATATATATAATAACAACATACTTTTCCAATTAATGCTGGTAATAATCTTGATGTCCCTCCCTTAGAAGTTGCAGGAACACAGAGATTGTTGTCTTTGCATGGCAACCAGATTTTGTGGTTTGGGCGTGTTCGTTCATCGAAGTGCATAAAGTCGGCAATAAAGTCCAGTCATTACCTGCACAAAAGGACTGTTCTGAAACAAATTATGATGTAGTTTTGATGCTTGACTCCATTCCTTTTGAGGTCCTGATTACGAATCTGAATTTTGTCAAAAACCTTTTTCATTGGAATATGATTCATAACAAAAAATAACAAATTTTTATATTTTTTCCTATATAATTGCCTATTGAATTGAAATAAAATTATTTTTTACTAAAATATTCTCTATACAAATTTCTACAATTTAGTTAGTTACACCCTTTTTCTTTCTGCGCACCGTTTAGGCGTTAATTATACGTTTTATTTAAAAAATCTGTCATCAATATTGTAGCATTGTAATGTTATTTTTTTGCAATTTACTAAAATACAGAAAGTTTGCCAAAAATGGAACCAGCACCAAAATATTTTTGCCGGCTTTTGATCCATATGAAGAATTAATAAAGAAAAAATATGAGCCGTTATTTACAAAAAAATAGTGTTTAATCTACATTTTATGCTAAATTACGCGAAAATTACTCATTTAAAAAATGTTCATTACCTTATTTCATTGAAAGAAAAATTTGTTCCTTTTTTTAATTTCTCTGAGTTATCCGAGGAAAACATTTAATAAAAAAATTGGAGAATATTTTCGAAAATTTTGAAAATGTTGAGGCGTCATGTAAAGTACCCCCAAAAATCGAAACATCCGCGGACATAGGAGTTCGTTTAGGTCGTTTGGGGAATATAATTTTTGGAAAAACTCTTCTGAACGGGTTTGGTGTTAGCGTTCACCACAGACAGTCGTTTCGCCTTTAATCGATTTTTCGGTATCAAAGACCCACAAAATGTGGATTCTTACTACACTCTTTGAAGATTTTTTAGTTAATGAAATATTTTCTATAAAGACAGATGAAATTTCCTCATGTAAATTTTAGAAAATATGATTAGTTTTGTGTAATTTTGCTGGAAATATTGGCAATTATTAAACATTTTTTCCTGTCAAAAGCGACTCAAATCATTTTCTTTAAATTTTAACTTATATGTACAAAGGAAGGTATAAAAAATGTGCTAGCCTCATTTTTGAACTCACTATTTTCGAAAGTTGCAAAAAGTTAATATTGAATGAAAAGTACAATATTGAATATACAGATATTTGTCTTAAATGAAATCTATTCTAGGAAATCACCTCTTTAAAAAGGTAATTTTTAATTAAGCGATTAATTTTTAAAAAGCGAGTAGTTTTCCTATTCTTTCCGCTCAAAAGCATTAAATTAAAACGCATTAAATAATAAAATCATTTTCTCAACCACTGCTTTTTATTCTTTATTTTTCCAAGGGTAGAACAAAAGTCTTAAAATAATGGTGCAGGTCCCAATTTTGATATCTATGAATTTTCGAAACTTGGAAATTTAGAAATATTGCGAGAATGTGTGTGCTGTTGTAGCCTCACTAGTTTATATTCTTGGTAAGTAAAGAAATGTAGTGGTGTGTACATCATTTACTTTCTTATGTTACTGCAGTTTTCAGTAAGACTGTTTTTGTTAGTCTTTAATTTATTACAGTGTTACACGAGAGTATTTTAAGTTATTCTGAAGCAGTGCGCATGCTACTTTTCGTCACCTCCCACGGAAAAGCGTTATGTATGGTTTTGTTCAGCAGGATTTTAGTTGCCGCAGACTACTAGTTCTGATCTGAATACATTGCCACAGAGACATTACCATGCAGTCCGCGTGGGAAGTGAAGACTAATGAATGTAGTCTGATCCAAACCAGTTTACACTAATCCTTTGTGTAATGTATCTCCAAATTGGAAATTAAGGCACATGATACAAAAACCTTTGTTTTAAAATGATAATTACAAAAATAATAGAAATATGAGAATACAACCCCTCTTGAAAAATTCATTTTCTACCACATATTTATGATTTTCTCATCTGCCGTTATAGTATTTTAACGTTCGTGTTTACGCTATCGGTTGCATCTACCTTCCTTTCTGGCCTTTTCACGCTCTAGCTCGCTGCACGCGGAAGACATTCAATCTTGTTTATTGCCGCCGTAGATACATCCTACGGGGCGATAGCGTGGGTTGCTAGACTAGAACCATTACTGACATCAAAGAGATGTCGTCGGGAAAAATGTAATGCTTCTAGAAGGAAGGAAAGAACGCGTAATGAGAATAAGTGAACTGTAATAGTTTCTCTGAAATACAATACGGAGACCCGGACTTCATTGGAGAGGCGACGTTAAATATTATACTTACTTGCATAATACTTATATAGTATAGAAAATTACAGCGCAAGAAAAGTATTGCCGTTCTGCGGCAAAAGCGGCATTTTTTACACAAAAATGCATGTTGTGAGGTTGATTTCAAAAATGTTGATACATCTTTTTGAAATAGTTTGTAAATTACTTTCTCTAAAAGTTGTGTAATGAAAATACATATTTTCAGGCTCCTTAATTCCAAAAAATTGGTTGAGGGCAAAACGTCTGTCTGTCCGTCTGCCTGTCCGTCCGTCCTCTCGCCTGTAAGTCTGTCTGCTTTTCTATCTGGTTCCCTGTTTCTCTGTTTGGTCAACGTTACAGCGTAAACCGTTCTGACGACTTTCTCCAAAATTAGATTTAGATTGATTACTAATTCTGCAATTAAGTTAGGGATTTTGGTGGCAGAATACACTAACTTAACATTACAAAACTTACCAACTTTACAAAAAATGGATATTATCCATACCCTATCTGTCTGAAGTCGAGGCCCTGCGAGTTTGAAACGGATATTTTGATTTTTTTAGGAGGGGGTACTTTAAATGAAGCAATAACAATATTTATATTTTTTGCTAAAAAATGGCTCGGGCTCAATGCTGCGACTCTGACTGGGAGGTCCCAGTGTCCCGTCTACCTGTTCGTGTCTGCCGTTCCGTCTGCCTGCCGTGTTCAATCCCGACGGTGGCGGGTTTTTTGTACTAGCTACACTGGTTGTCCGAATTCAGCCGCTGTCTATTTAGCAGAAGGCTGCTCTGATCTGTACGATGACCTGTCGATTCAGTATCCTGGGAAATTTTTCCTCTCTTTTCCTTGTCATATCCTTTTCCCTTACACACGCACTTACACGTATATGCACTATTCTACCGCACATGACGGGAGACCAGGGAGGTCAGAACTTGTCGCGACTGCGGCGGTGCCCCACTGGGGGAAATAACCCGCCAACCCACGTGCCGGATGTTAACCATCAGTGGAGAACGAAGACTGCCACCTCCCAAAATAAAACATTTACTACACTAAAGGAACTAATGACCGTAGCACTTGATTGATTGATTGGTTAGTGTTTCCGGGCGCGTCAACTGCTCTGTCATTAGTGCAGTAATTAAAGTGCATGTTTTTGTCGTAGGAGGTGACGATATTTATCCAGTGGATGGCGAGATCCGGCGCCGACCTATATATGTCGTCTTTTCCCCAACCAAAAATCTCCCTCCAGAAGGGCATTGCTCCAGCCGGGACAATATCTAATCTCCCGACTGGACTCTCGAAAGGGATGGTCATGTAGTGCTTGTAATTGGGTATAAGGGATGAAGATATGACAACGAAGAGGAAGGAAAGATTACGTGCGTTCAGTGGTCAATTTGTTTAAATTATGCTCCGAAATTTGCCTGGTAATAACGGAGAAACCACGGAAAACTACCGATCAGAGATGTCGGCCTTAACAATTCTCCTCTAGACAGCGCCTGAACGCGACCTATCAAGATAATACCTAAAATCCTGCCACCGATGAGACACGGACTCTAAGGGCTTCCGGTCATTGCCATTGCAGTGACATCAATTGATGCTCTGAGCCATCTAAGCAGGTACTGTAGCAGTTGACATTCCCAGAAACATTAGTCAATCAATTAATCAATTACAGTGTCTCCAAAAGTTTTTATTTAACTTTGTCCTTGGTTAATGCGAAGGACTGTTAAAAATGGTGCAGTTCTTATTTTGTTGAAATCTCTGAATTTTCGAAAATTGCAAAAGTTGGAAATGATTTCGGCGTCAATATGCAACTACAATATTGACAATAAAGCTCTTTTCTTAATAATTTCGTATGTCCAAAGGCAGATCACGAAATAAAGTGTTAAATGTTTCTAAAATATGAGTAGTTTTTCGCGTATTTTTGCATGAAATATGTACAATTATTAAACAATGATTTTTTCAAAGTCGGTTGGAATTTTTTCTTTAATTTTTCCTCGTATGGAACAAAGGGAGCTCTAAAAATGGCTTAGGTCTAATTTTCGTAGATCTCTCTGAATTTTCGACAATATTTAAAAAAATAATGCGAGAAAGAATGTGCTGTTGAGCACAAATGGTTTCCCTCCGGATCTGAAGCTTGTATAAGGGAAAGTTTCTACATATCTGGTATTTTTGTTCGCAATGTACCAACCTGAATATAAGGATGTTCGAACCATGACGTGGGTGGTTTCTGAGAACCTTTTAATTAGTTGGGTCGTGATGTCGGCTGGAGAATTCGATGGGGGTTTTCTCCCACACATGAAGAGATGAACGTCGGAAATATCAGATTTTATGTCCGTGATCATTAATTCTTCTTTTCTCATTCTCGTTTCTCTTTCTGTTGGCAATCTCCTCCTTATTATACATTCTTAGGATTTACCTGGAAAATATCTCAGAGACCAGAAGGACGCAGAAGGTTGATGAGAAAGGACGCAGAAGGTTGATGGTAAAAAATGCTAATATGAGAAAAATACATTTCCTCGCATTGTTATCTTTTGTAATTGACAAATGGTGTTACAAGTCCAGGCATTTCTTTTCCTTAAAATAAGTTTAATTGTATGTGTTTCCACATTTATTTGCGATCTGCATTGTACAATTACAATAGATTTACAGTAAATATGGAAAGAAATATTTTCAAGATGAAGTTTAAAAGAGGCTTGGTTCTTTCTCGAAACGTAAAGGTAAAGAATTCTTGCTGGAAACTCTGGTAGTGTGCAATATCTAATATTTATGTGTGAAATATCGAAGAAGATATTTCAGTTCTCAACAAAGGTTGTGTATGAAGAACGACGACGAAGGTGAAGTTTATGTGAAGCGCGAGCCATTGTGTAAGAAATAAAAATGTAGGCGTATCAAGATTAAAAATGTAGTAAAAGTAACAGAAGACTGAGAAACTAGGAAATAGTGTTTAGGTGGCTTAATAAAAGGATGGAAAAGAGAGTTCAGGTGACAGGATGAATGGGAAGGAGGATTTAACTCGGAGAAAAGTGATGGAGAGTGGCTGCTGCCGACAAGGAGAAATGAGCGTCGATTGTGAAGGCAGCCAAGGTCAAAATGTAGGGACTAGATGGCTGAAGGAGGGGTAGAAAGAAAGAAGAGAAAGGCAGATTGATATGGTGAACCTCCACGTGCCGAGTTTAGTGATATATTCCATTGATGATCTCCTTGATTTATTGGGTCCAGCGTTTTTCTGAAGAACCAGTATTGACAAGATAAATAATGTAGAATATGATACAATTTTAACCATTTAGGATAATATTGCTTATTTATCTGTGACGTGACCTAAAATGTCGTATAATGATCAATATAATCTTGGAATCTAGTTTAGGGCCGTGTGAAATGTGTAACGGCTAATGCGATCGAAATTTTCGTCGACACCTGATACGATACGACTTCTTGAAATATCTCTGACAGATTTCTTTAAGTTGTTGCTTTTTATTCATCACTTTATATTTAATAAAGTTGAATGGACGTTTTAGGATGTGCCATTTTATTAGCCGACTGTGATAAAGTTACGCCATTTCAACATCTACAATTGAGGACCTTTAGCGTACGTAGAGTTACGCTTTTGGAAGCTATTCGAAGTCACGGTTTTAAAGTTGTACAGAATTATCATTTACTCTGAAACTGAAAAATATTTAGATTTGTTTTTAATAATAAAATAAATAAATTGTGAGGAATTCGTGTAAATATTCCTCACTCTTATTAAGAATGATCTAATTAAAATAATGTATTATATATTACCATCTAGAATACTTATAGGAACAAAAACAAATAATTTTTGCTAATGTTTGACAGAAAATTTAATGGGGTTTGGTGTGAATTGGTTGTTTAATTTCATTGACCATATTCTAAAAATTAAAGAATCCTTTATACTTTATCAGATTAATTAAACTAGTGTTTCGGAATGGCACAGACACTTTCGTATTAGTATTTCTTTAGGTCTCGCTTAGCTATTCGAACTTGCCTGCTACCATCTATTGCTACCCAAAGAACATTTTTTTGACATTTTCTTAATTTTTCGGTTTTCTAATTGTAGAGCGAAAATATTATTTTAAGACTGTTAAGGAAAACCACGTCCTAAATGGCAATTCTTTTTAAAAATTGGGAGCCGTTTCCAAAAACCTGGCGTTTAGGCGCTACTGTAAACTCGAAATTTGAAGCTCTTTTACACAGACAATTTTTGAGTTTTCGAAAAACTTAATTTGAAGTCATTTTAAGAAATCTAACTCACAAATACAATAGTGTTTACAAATTGCTGCAAATGTGCATATCAACGGCGTGAGAGACCATTAAAAAATGTACTTTTGTGTAATTTTTGAAAAACCAAAAAATACATCTAATATAACTTTACATCATATTAAAGAGTGCAATTACCACTATCCGATCGAAATGTTTAAAGAAAAACTGCGGAGCCGTTTTTGGGAAAATGGCGTTTAGGCGTTTCTGAATATGCGGAAATTTGGACTAGTTTTCAGTGAAAACGGTAGAGTTTTCGAGAAACTGTATATATTATTTAAAGCACATGTACTCAGAAATGCAATAATGTGAACAAATTGCCGATAGTATAAATATTAACAACATGAGAGGCAAGACAAAAAAGTATATTTTTGTAATTTTTGAGAAAACAAAAAATTGAGCAATATGGCGTTTATGTCATGTTACAGAGTACATTTAGCACTATCCCTACCAAAAGTTTAAAGAAAAAATTGGAGCCGTTTTCGAGAAAACATTGTTTTTGTAATTTGTTAAAAACAATTTGCATATATTACAAAATTGCGAAAACTACTAAAAATTTCAAAAAAGTACATGGTCTTAATGAAAAAACTCACTATGGAGAAAAAATTGTATTTGAAGGAAAAATCTTCAATTTTGTAGTTGCAGGAAGACGCATGAAAAATTTTGAAAATTTGAAATTTTATGTTTAGTGTTAAACCTGAAAATTTGACATATGTTATCTTTATAAGTGTATTTTATTCGATTCTTACAAGAAATTTAAAGAAAAAATTTGGAACCGTTTTTGAGTAAAATTTGAAGATGTGGGGGGCTTCATTAATGCACCCCCAAATTTTAAAGATTTTTTTCATATTCTCAAAGATTCGACTCGAGCCAGATCGACGCGGGTTTCTTGAATTTGGAAAAAATACTGCGCATGGTTTAGGCGCTAGTAGTGTTCACGGACACCGGACGGACGGACAGAGGGACGGACGTTTTGAAAAAACAACAAAAAAAAACAATACTTTTTTGGTATGAGGAGACCCCAAAATATGTATTTCTGTCGAAATTTCGAAATCCATTTTCCGCAGCATTACATTACTTTTCCTATACTACATATATTACTCCGTATATACGTACGTATACGGGGAAGGAAAATGACCTCAGTACACAAAACTTTTGCGTAACACTTGTTTTCAAGTCTTAAGAATCTTGTCGATGAAAGTTTATCTGTTCATTTGTGTGTTTTGTGCCTTGATATTGTAAATTTGTACTCGTATGCTAAACGCACTATCAGGAATATTCTTTTGGAGACTCAATTCCCAATCTCTTAAAAGATTCCCAGACATGCATGAATGATAAGGTGTAAAACATTTATCTCTTTCTTATTCATTTTAATTCACTCCCGGTCACTAAAACTGTCACAACTATTGCGCATTTTTTCAGGCGTGTGATACAAGTTGCAGAAGCAGCATCGCGCGCGAACCCAGCGCATCCGGCGAAGTGAAGTCTCATCTAACGTGAACCACGCGGTAAGAGCCTCGCGCACGCACTTGACTTCTGAACAATTCTGAGCTACAGAAGCATTGCGTGAAACTAGCAATAAGTTTTCCGTGAAGCGGGGATGTCAAGGATTTCGAAAAGGTGGTTCGTACATTAACAGTAGAAGTCTACTAACGCTGTTATTGTGTCTAGGACGTCAATTAAACTTACATGCACTACCCTACCTCACATGTGGGAGACCAGACGGGAGCTTTGAGCCGATCCCGGCTGGAGCGGTGCTCCGCTGGAGGAGATACATGGGCGGAGTACCTGCTAGCCGACTTTGAGGTCGGCGTGGTATCTCACATTCCAGCGGGAGAGAAACACCGGCACCGACGGTGATGCACTACACTTACGGGGCCAATGTCCTCATTAGTTAACCCACCCGGAAGCTATATAGTATACTTACTGAACTTCTACGAAACAATAGTGTCCATGGAACTGAAGAAAATAGTTCACGAAGGAATCTTTCGACTATATGCTGGTATACTGCATTTGTAGCAAAGCCACCTGTCTCCATAGAGCAGCCCTGTTCAACAGACTCTGTGGCGAGAACAAGAGCTCGCTAGTGAGAAGGGAAACCAGCAGCTTCCCAGTACTTGCGAACGCTGTCTTTGCGACCTTGATGGCAGGGTACAACCGCAATTCGGGATCGTAATTTGAGCTCGGTTGTCGGAACGTCAGTGTCCTCATTGCTTTCGCGTGGAAAGGAACAGCGAAGCCGATTGTCGCGCAGTTCCAGAAGTTGAATGTTTGAATATTTATTCGAGTTAATTTTTTAGATGAACTTTACGAATAAAACTGTTTTTCGCGTTATTTCGAAAAATACGTTTATTGTCATCTCGTTAATTTCGCTCTTTTTATAATTATTGACACTAGGAGAGGTGGCTCAAGGCATCAAATGATATCACTGCAATGCTTCGTACTGGGAGGTCCTAGGGTTCGTGTCCAGACGTTGGCAAGACACTAGTTAGATAGCTAGGTAGAAATCAGTCGCTCTCTACAAAATAATTCTAGCGACCGGCTGCTCTGAACAGTAGGTTTCCGTGGTTTCTCCGATCAACATAAGGCGAATGCTGAAACAGTACCCTAACAAACGGGCTCCGGAATGCACACGATCTTTCATTCCCCTTCCTTGTCCTGCCACCACCCCTTACTTACACACCCACACTTACGTGCACTACACTAGCACACATGCCGGGAGACTGGTCGGGAGCTTAGATCTTGTCCCGGCTGGCGCGGTGCCCCGCTGCGCTGGTGGGAGATACCTTGTTGGTAAGATCCCGCAAGCCGATAGGAGTCGGCGTTGAATCTTACCATCAAGCGGGAAAGATCACCGCGACCTATCGAGGAGAAACAACAAGCACTATACGCACAGGACTGTGCCCGGAGTCACTAATCAATGGAATTATTGATGATAAAAACAGATAATTATCTTATTTTTTACGTGATTTCTCTTATGCATACAAACAGAAAAAGTCACTCTCGTCAATAACAATGGATTTCGCGGAAATAACTAAATTTCACTCCGCGAAAATACATAATTTGATTATATTATTAATCCTAAATTTGTGAAGATAACACTAAATACATCGAATTTAATAATAATAATAATAATAATAACAATAATAATAATAACATCACTAATGTCTTTATTTGTGACAAGGCTTAGGCCAATCGGCCTGCTCTTCCGCCTTAATAAATTTACATTCACATTGTTACAATTTCAATTTACCTTTATCACTTTTATCCTTAATGCGAGAAACCACTTCTCCATTCATTACCGCATCGACTTGCTGACCCTCAAAGTCCTTTCCCTAGCTCATGATTGCGTGCTAGCTCCCAGGAGTAGTTTTGTGAACGGACATGGGTGAATAATCAAGTTTTGTTTTGTTTGACATCGTGTTCGTTTTCTATCCATTCACTTCTCTTTTGTTCGCTACGGTACTCGGTGTAATCTTAATGCCAGTACTTTATGAACGAATAACCTCAATACTTATGAACGAACTAGAAAGAAACCATGCTCGTGCAAAATTAACGAATTGCTTCTAGTGAGTGTAGAAGTTTAGAACGTTTACACTCGGGTCATACCTTATAAGTTTAATTGTTGCATTCAAATAATTTTGAAAAATTAGTTAATGTAATTATGAAATATATTGCACAGAATTAGTAATTGGTACAGATAGTTTTTAATTTTTTTAATTAACCACAATCATCGCAAAGAGGACAAAATCTATGAGACGAGTTTAAAAATTGTGACTAATTGCTTCAATTGTGTATTTATCATATGAATTGAATATAACTGAAATAACTGGAGGTAATATACAAGATGAGAAAATGGAAGATCATATTAATTACAACAATAATGAACAGAAGCATGAGCGAGAAATGTTCAAATTTGCAGTTTATTTATACTATATTAAATCATAAAATTCAGAATGGTAATGTTTTTAAATATTTGAATTATTCACATGCACTAAATTCACAGTCTTCGTCCTTAAATTGGAGGATAACTAGTAAATAATTGCATTTCTTGGGTTGTACTTGTAAGATTAAATATCTAGCAAAAATAATATGTTATCAAAAAAATTTGTTTATCACAATCAGTGGTATACCCACCACAGTGAAGGGTCTCTTGGGGCTGCAGCCCCGCCCTACAAAGGCACTAAACGCTCAGACAGTATTTGTTGCCCATTTTTTAACATTGTTTCGAGTTTGAGAAATTGAATTTATATTGCCTGATAGCGATCTACCTGTAAAGTAAAAATTCTGCATAACAGTTCATTATATACTATTGAACCTTAATGTTAAAACATATACTCTTTTGTTAATATTAGTGAACACCTTTGGAAGGGAGTTTTTTACATTATTTGAGTTGTGTTACAAATTTATTTATTCAAATTATTATAAATAAATGAGTAGAAAATATCTTTTGACACACCTAGCAACTACTACACAGGGAAATACACATAACGCTTTGTTACGTTGATACACGATGTCGTGTGGAATCAATATATAATAATATTATTTTAATTTTTTATGTTACAGTTATATTTTGTACTTTATGTTCGCTCATGGTACATTACTAAATAAAGATTAATATTCTGTGTAAGTAGTATCAAAAGTAAATTCATATAGTTTTAACCTTGAAGTCCTATGTAACGTCGTAAACGTTATAAACGTCATAAAAGTGATACTCAGTATTAAAATTGTTTGTCATTTCTTCGTTAAATTTCTTCGTTTAAAAACTCCTTGATATGGGCAATAATTTTATTTTAACGTAAGATAAGGACAGTGTATTTTCCGTAGTAATGGAAATTACACTAACATGCAAACACTAGAAATATTTAACAAATAAAAATACTTTTAAAATTGTGAAAAATACAAATTTTATAAGAGAAAATTAAGTTGGCTAGACCCACCAACAATCCCCCATTGGAAAATCTTGATTGTGCCAATGATCAGTCCTAATTGTGCATTACGCCAACAGTTAAAACTGACGAAGGTGGCTCAGGGCAACAACTGATATCACTACAATGCCTCTGACCGAGATATCCTAGGGTTAGGGTTCCGGTGGGAGTACGTTTAACACTAACTACAGAGATAGGTCGAATTCACCCGCTCTCTGGAAGCCGGTTGCTCTGATCGGCAGTTTTTCGTGGTTTCGCCGATCAATACCAACCGAATGCCGGAGCAGTAACTTATCAAAAGCGCCAAGGACCGCGCGCGATCTTTCCTTCCCCCTCCCTTCTCCCATCCTCACCCCTTTCTTACACTCACACATTCTGACGGACTAATGTATCACATTTGTTGGAAGCCCGCTCGGGAGCTTTGAGCTTTTCCCGACAGTGGAGTGCCCCGCTGGTGGGAGATAAGTGGTAGAGAAAATCACCGCAAGCCAACGTAGGTCGGCGTTGGGTTCTCGCCAGCCATCTCCCGCGACGAAAACATACACTACAGTTACGGGACTAACAACAGCAGATGACGCGGATGGATTCACTAATCAATTATTTAATCAATCAATCAACATAGAATTAAAATGAAACTCAACTGGTATTTTTGCATTATTAATTTGTGTTGACAATTTTGGATCTAACCATTCCGATACAAATATTAATGTAATAACAAAATCCACATGTAATAACGTAATCCACGTAAGAGCTTTCATGTTCATGTGCAAACAAATCTTCCATGTAACAAAAAATGAATTTACTTGACTAGTCTGAAAACAAAATACAACTATATAAAATGAACACAAGTATAACACAAACAACCTCTTTGTATATACCACGCAGATCGCTTTTCCAAATGAAAATAAAGGTTCCATTTCATTGAGAAACAAAATGAAAAAAATTCAGCCTAGGGGTCTCGGACCAGAAGATCGCGGTTTCGAGTCCCGCCTCGGGCATGGGTGTATTTGTATTTGTCTTTAAGCGTGTGTCGTCCTCTCACCCCACACTATCATCGTCATTTCATCTTCTACGCACCCAGGGCTAATAACCCCGGGGGATAAAAATCGGATCCACCTAAATGCTGATCCGCTGATAAAAATTACATGCACCTGCCACCGAGATGTTTCTGAGCCCCGATAAATGCAGGGTGCATGTACACGTAGTCCAAGTCGGCCTATTCGCGAGCAAAAAACAACAAAAAACAAAAACAAACAAAAATCAACAACACTAAATCAATAAAATGGGAGCCTAGGAAATAAAATAATTTGTAATTGTAACAAGGGAATTAATTTCAAATTTAAAACAAAAAACCTTAAAAAATTAAAAAAGTAATAAAAATCTTTGCGTTGATTATTAATGAACCAATGCCTCCATTTCATATCATATTTTCAAATTATTTACAATGTTTACCAGATTTATAGAATTTGAGAAAGAATTGAAATACATTTAAAATTAGATAATTTAAACTAGTATATCATAATGTATATAATATATGGAAAGTTTTCCATATATATATATATATATATATATATATATATATATATATATATATATATATATATGGACATTTTTCATTGTATTGATCCAAACGCCTATTGATGGAAACATACATTTGTTGTGTCTATGTGCAAACTGTAACACGAGAATGATAATCACTATTCAAAACATTTCTTTACACACGTTTTGCAAAATTGTTAAAATATGAATGAATTAAAGAAATGTTTATTAGAAAATGGTTTTGGGAAATAATGTGACAAGTTGGCAAAACCAATAATGGAAATAATTAATTTTTAAATAAAAATAACATTAGAAACATTAGATAATATTATGAAAGTTCTTTGAAAATTATATTTTCTGGATTAATATTTGAAGCAGTGACTCACATTGGAGCTACAATTAACACAAATATTCAATAATAAAAAGTTTTTCGGTCACTAAAAATAGTAATTATCGTTGTATTTAAATTAATTTCATTAACTTGATATAATAAAAAAATCATTGGATATAAACACACTGCTTTTAATTTGAAAGAGTCTATTTTATTACAAATTAATTTCAATCAGAAAATATAAACCTAATTTTGCATTGCATATGTATGCTGCGCTCTCTATATTAGTATGGCTAGGGAAAATGACATCGTATTTAATATGTAATTCTTAAAGGGGCTGATCACTACTGATGCTTAAGACTACCTCATGCTAGCGCAGTTAGAATGATTGGCTCATAAAAGCAAACGAATGAAACTACATGAAATTGACATGATATTAAATGTACCTATTTTGCAGATTTCGTTCCATTGTGGAGAGGTAGAATTAGTGTGAAAATTAATATTCTCTGCTGAAAGATAAATGGCATAGGGTAGGAAAACTTTTAAAAAGGTTGAAAATCCCTACGTCTGGGTTTCGCATCCGCTTAGATCACATCGCTGATTTCCGCCACCTCAATTACATCGACCGCGGGGAATGTAAAATATTCTCAGGATGTGAGGAGAAACTTAGGAAACTTCATTCAGCTTTGTGATCCTCCGAAATGAAACGGGGCGTCTCTTCAGACAATCTTTTGGAAAGATATAGAAAATCTGCTCCCCACATGCAGTAGATGAGGAAAATGCTAGCTGAGAACCCATCCAATCCACCCAACCCGAATCTGGAATCTGAAATTCTATGAATCCCGAATCCACTTGAGTCCCGCCAACCGCATATGTAATCCTCTTCGCACTTCCGCTTGCATTCGATCGAAGTGTTGGTTAACGTAGCCCAGTGAAGGATGCATTGTGTTCTGTAGGTTAGGTAGTTACATTACGATCCACAGCACATGGTTGGCATGAGACATAACGGGTATCACAATTAAAACTACGAATACTACAGCAGCTCACACTGCCTCGTATTAGTGGCAACGATTGCATAATATTCTAATACTGAATCTTCATGATAGGGCTCACTTCTACTTACAATGTCACGAAAAAAAATTGCTTTGACAATAATTTGAACATCAGACTTTAGGTTCTATGTACGGCGCCTTCTCACCTCCCTATTATTGTAGCGTCTGGATTCATGTCTGCAATTGATTCTTAATATAACAGTGATTGTGAAGCAAAATAAAATTCTCACGAATTAACTCAAAACTACGGAGATTTCGAAATAAGTCCACGAAAACATCTAAAATTGTAGAGTAGACTGAATTAAGAGAGAAATCTCAGCTTCAATATTCAAGGTACAGGATTGGTTCGAAATACAAGAAAGTGAAACTAGTGCAATTTTAGAAACCGGTGGTTTTTAAAGGCAGTTGGATATAAATCGTATTTAAAAACCTATTTTGATATATTTAATCGTAAAAAGTACAGCTTTTTTCGAAGAAATCGTGCTTCTGAAATTAGTCACAATTTTATTCACAAAAATACCAACATTTTGAAAAAAGAATGAACACATTTCAAACATAATTTTGAAGAATAGATTTCATAAAGAAAAATATCATCAATAATGTAGTGAGAGATAATTCATAATATTTACAACTTTTGCAAGTTTCGAAATTTCAGTGATTTGAATGAAAATGGCATATGTGCCATTTTTATGAGCACACTTCGCTCTGATGCAAATACTGAAGGACAACGTTTAGAACCATTTTAGAGAATTTTTAAAATTTCCTAGGTTTTTCGTGTGAATTACTGCCAAAAATTAAACGATCCGTTTCAAATTAACTTTTGTATATGAATGATTTTGTGATTTCCAGTGGAGACAATTTTTCTTTTATGGACAAATTGCCACTGCAGTTAGCGTCCACTCATTGAAAATGTAGTTATTCCAATAATCAATCTCCATTTTCTCAAGGCGGTACGTCGATTCTGTCGCGAACGACATGACAGGTATATTAGCCGAAATATGTAGCTCATTTGCCTTGTTTATTACATTGAAACAAATATATTCATACCAATTCGTACAGAAAACGCTAATTGCTACCTGCATTGAAAATTAAACTTAATGTGTATGAGTGAGGGCAGAGATCACAGAGTTCAAGAATCCGTGCACAAATTGCACTTCTCATAGAACGTCGTACAGTTTTAACTTTTTTGAGGTTAAATAACACATATTTTCTCGCATTAATTGTAATGGCTAGGCATTGTTATAATACTAAATGAATCTGTAAAAGTGTTTACAACCAGCAAAACTGTTTTCTGCGCGTTGGAATACGAACTCAGATTCGCAGATACAACACGCCACTCTCGTCTCCCATACGCCACCAACGAATTATTTACGAATTCTTTGCTCTGTCCAAGGAAAACGCCAAAGAAAAAAATTGGAGCCATTTTTGACAAAATAATTGTATGAAACTTGCGTAGTTCAAGCAAAATTACGCGGAAACTTCTCACAGTTTCGAAAAATTGTGCATGACCTTACTTAGATATCTATTTTTTAGGTCAAGCAGCTCCGCTCTTCCCCCAGTGGGGAAGTGTCCAAATTTTAAACCGCAACAGAAAGTGCTTGCAACATGTTTATGGAACTAAACGATTCACAAACGCATCCCTGTTTAATTTGAAAATTCAGAGCAAAATTTTTACACACTGTCAAATATTACAAAGGACTTCGAGATTGCTCTTAGATCTACTGACGTCACAAAGTTTCTTCTGGGTTGGTTTTCTCTGGACGTGTATTTCCGTACTGTTTTCGAAGCAACTCGACTTTCTGTCCAACATCTGCTGCGACTCTGCATGCAAGAGCAGTAATGTAATCTTTGGCAGACGTCACCGCATCTAACCCCACGCGTGGTTTCCTGAGCTGTGCGATCGATGTTGAACGAAGTTATTTCCTCGACAGAGAGGTTCACAGAGGCTCGTTCCTCACAAGAGAATTTCATGTCTCTTTTAAAGTATCATTTAAATGACTATTCAAGCTCTTCTCCGCGTCTACGATAGTAAATAACGTCTGCAGATTCACACGTTTGTAACTGATCACTGACACTGCAGAGTATTGTGCAAGCGAATATGCTAGTCAGAAAGTCGCAGTTTTTACGCGCACCCGTTTTTTTAAGATTCAAATTCGTTGGACAGGTGGTGATGGTACGTGATGTGGGTGCGATGAACAGCAATAATATGATTCTCTCTTCGTTTCAGGTCTAACATACATATATAAGAATTGTTTCTTTTGAAATTGGTGTGCGTTGTATCTTTTCGGTAACCTGGATTCGAGTCGAGTCGAGTCATTAAGTCTCTATCATTAAGCAGTCCAATTAGAATGACAAATCAATTCAAATACATTATGGGATAATGGCGCGTAGCACAAACGCTGCTCATCTTTCGAGCGGCACATTAAAGAACAATGTAAAAGCACAAATGTACGTAATTTATATCTGCGCTTCTCTCCAATTTGAGCATTTGAAAACATTTTCGCTTAAAAAATATTGCCATTATTTATGTGCGCATAGTTCGAAATTTGTTAATTTTACATAAGTGTTGGTGACTAACATGCTTACCTTCGGGTCTAACCATAATTGTAATACAACGGTTGAGCAAAACTGTATGAATACCCGTAATTTTTATCAAGTGCAAAAAAACGTTATTAGGAATACATAGAAGATAAATTTATTTTAGTATCTGGTTGTATGGGCAGGTTTTGACTGAGTTTGAATGCTGCTAGAGTAAAGAGTTGGGGAAAAATAATGTAGATAAATATGTGACAACAATAAAAAATATAACAGGGGAAAAACAAATATTCCTCCTCTAAGCACTCAAACAGGAGGTTGGGTACATACGGACCAAGATAAGGCTGATTATATTGCCAAAAATTTTGAAAATACTTTCACCCCCAACCCAATTACCGATGTGAAGCATAACAAAATAATTGAAGAGCATATGACACACACGTATTACAGAGTTCCCACTCCAATTAAGTTTATTAGCCCCAACGAAATTACCACTATTATAAAAAATCTTAAAATTAGGAAGGCCCCAGGCCCCGACAGAATAACAAATAGAGCCTTGAAAGAACTACCAAGAAGCTCGATTGCAGTCCTAGCAGCAGTTTATAACTCAGTACTTCGAATTGGGTATTATCCAAAATCATGGAAGCAGGCCATTATCCTTCCAATCAGTAAACCAGGCAAAAATCCTAAAGAAGTAACGAGCTATAGGCCAATTAGCTTATTATCCTCTTTATCAAAAATATTCGAGAAACTAATACAAACAAGGCTTACCAAATACCTCATTGAAATAAGGGCCTTACCAGATGAACAGTTCGGGTTTAGGCAAAATTATTGTACAACTCATCAACTCATACGCCTCGTAGAACATATTGCAAATGGATTCCATAACAAACAACATACAATTGGACTGTTTTTAGATGTAGAAAAAGTATTTGATAAAGTTTGGCATACTGGGCTACTATTCAAACTCAAACAGCTGGGAGTACCTTTCTATTTGCTGGACATTATTAATAGTTTTATTACAGACCGAACGTTCAGAGTTAAAATAAACTGTGCACTTTCACAAACTAGAACAATAAGAGCAGGCGTACCTCAAGGTTCTGCACTATCACCACTCCTCTTCAATGTTTATTTTTCAGACATTCCCACATTAGAAGACTCAAATCTTGCACTATTTGCAGACGATACTGCAATATACACAACACCTGCAGATATAAATGTAGCAAAAGATCGCATTGAGGCAGATATCTCATGTTTTCTAAAGTGGGCTGAACAATGGAGAATAAAAATAAACCCAACTAAAACCCAGGCAAAAAGTTTTACACTTTGTAAACCAAAGTTACCTCGCCCACTAGTATTAAATAATACTCTCATCCCGTGGCTAGCATCTGATACACCTGTGAAAGATCTTGGGGTTCACATTGATAGCAGGTTAACCTGGAAAAAACACATACAACTTACAACAAATGCAACATATGCCAAAATATCAAAACTATATCCATTAATCAATTTTCGCTCAGCCTTAAATTTGGAATGCGCAATCTTAATATTTAAATCGATAATTAGGCCATCAATCACTTATGCTTGTCCAGTCTGGAATAACACAGCTAAAACCAACATTCAAAAACTTCAAATCATTCAAAACAAATTTTTAAGAAAATGTGCAAAGGCTCCTTGGTTCATTTCTAATACACACATTCGAAGAGAACTTCAAATAGAGCCCCTAAACGAATATATAAGAAATAACTGTGACAAATTTTTTACACTTCTTCCATCTTCTCCTTGCAGCATAAAATTTACAATGGGAAAAACATTAAACAATCCCAAGAGAATAAACTCACGATATCCGAAAGATATGTTAAAACCCCCATGAAAAGAAGTATCCTCTATAAGAATATATGTTAAAAATAAAAATATGTATTTTCTTTTTTTCCGCTTCAATATATATTTAAAAAAAATTGTGTAAAATATTGCATCAAGAATGTTTACGTGTGAATTATCTAGATATGTTATATATATATATATATATATATATATATATATATATATAATGTAAGTATGTATATATAAGTATGAAACGATGTAAATTAGTTAGTAGTAATATACAAGAGTGAGAGGTTGTATGCCCAAATGTTATATATTAAAATTATGTACAAACCCCTGAAAGGCATAACTGCCGAACAGGAAGAAAATAAATTTAAAAAAAGATAAATATGTGATATGGGGTGAAATAGAATGTTCGATAGGCTTTTGGATCAAACATCTGTAAAGAATTTATCGCAGAGTATCCCAACAAACATATCTACTTAAATCGCGCATTTAATGGTGAAGGATTAATGTGCGCTCTCGGTGGCTAGTTGGTTAGCGTTGTCGCTTGCCATGGCGCAACCCCGGGTTCGGTTCCCGGCCGGAGCAAAATTATAACTGTGCGCTTTCCTTACAAATGTCTTTATCTACTGCTGTGGGGCGATGAGAAAGCCCACCCTTAAGGTTACGAAGACCAATATTTACGGTAGAGAGATGTCTTCGTGATAACCACTCTAGCTCCTGATCCTATGGCGGAACCCCACCCATGGGCGGCGAAGACCCGTATCGGGCTGTAGAGCCAAAGGCTGTAAAGGATTAATATAGATCAAACGACGTTCGTGATCAAATATCAGGAGAGGCCTAAATTTGAAAATATGGGCCCATATTGTCACATCCTCGTGTTTATCTTCATTATGATGATGATGGTGCTCCGGCTATCTCTGGTTTGTGCTGGGAATTTGTTTCCATCGATGGAAGGATGGGATTTGTTAACATTAAGAAAAATTGACGGAACCAATGAACAACATTTAATGAACTAAGAGTACATTAAACCCCTTTAATACCATTTACTGAACTCATTGTTAAATTGAGAATTATTAAAATTAATCTTATCACTTACAGAAACTTTAGCTTGAGCCAAGGCGCGTCCATACCAATTTAAATCTACTAACAATTTAATCCTCCTTCTGGAGTTAGCCGAGATTCTCTGAGTACCACACTTCAAAAGCGTTCTTGGAACTCATTCCTCGATTCCCGGAGTAAAATTCACCACATGCGGCCTCCGTTGCCTCCTCGTGGTCGGTAACTTGTTAGCTGTTGACTCGTGTCGCGCGCACCAGCGCAGAGGGCGGCGGCGACGGTGGCCTCCAACAGTCCCGAAGGCGGCGGTCGCCCGACACAGCGAGGCCAGACGTCCACAGACGACCTTCCTCCGCTTACGTCACACGAAAGACTTTTGACCAGCACTCGCCATTGCAGAGTCATTCATTGAGAACGGTACGTTTAATTAGTTCACGGAATCTGATTCTGGCAATCACAATCCAAAAGAGTTTAAACAACAGTTCGGCACATGTCTTTAAACGTATTCGGATTAAGTTCTTTAACAGGGATGCGCATACACGCGACGTCACGCGCCAGCGTTGTTCTGCGACAACAGCGTGTACAAAACGCGATTTTCCGAGCTTGCGGGCCGACTCCAGGTCCTAAAAACCTAAAAATTTGGTTACCTTATCATCAGTCAATGGCACACCGTTCATTTTCAATGGACTGAAGATCTGTTTATATAAAATAGAAAACTGCATTCAAACAGTTTTCTTTTCATTTACTGTTTATTTGTTACGGAACCGATTTGAAATATCTGATATTGTAATATTTACTGTTTCCTTATTGCAAAGAATATTCGTATCATCCGCAAAGAGAACTGTTCGATAATCGTTGAGGACATATCGTTTATGTATAGTATGAAGATAATAGGGCCTAAAATCCATCCCTGCGGGACTCCACATGTAATTGGCAAAGAATCGGAAAGGTGAGTACATAATGTTTCATTATTCCTGTAAGGTATTTATACTCTCTGAGATCGTTGTTTAAGGTACGAGCATGATCAATCTAGAGCAATAACAAGAATTCCATACGAAGGTAATTTTGAAAGTAAAATATTTAGATTAATGACGTCAAAAGCTTTAAGTTAAAGACAGTACTTAAAGTTAAGGACAAACGATTAAGAATTAAGTAAACACTTAAAATGGCTACATGTAACGTACGAGGGATGAAAGAAATACAATTAAATCAAAAAGACAAAGAGGAAAAAAAGAAACTGCCGTGATAACTGAAACAAAAGAGAAATTGAAAGGAACAATAGAATTAGACGAATACACAATGCTCTACAGCGTAGTAGAACAAAATATATGAGTAATATGTGGGGTAGCAATGTTTATCGATAAAAGCTGAAGAAATAAAATACATGGCTATAAATACATTAATGAAAGAATTGTAATGCTTCGAATAAAATTAATCAGAGGATATTTAACCTTAATAACAAATCATACGCACCTGAAGAAGACAAGAAAGAAGAAACAAATATTCTATGAACAATTACAAAAATAAATTAATTAAACTGTAAGGAGTGACTCTTGTTATAAATGATGACCTCAACGCTAGAACTGGTAAAGTATCAGTTCCAGATATAGTGGCAACTTTTGGAGAAAACGCCATAAATCACAACAGACATGAATTAAGATTATTTGTTACATTTAATGAACTCAATAATGAATGGCTTTTACTAGAAAAAGACACACAGGTTCACATGAACTGGAAGGGAGTATAGATCGAAAAATGACTACAAGAAACTAGCCAATTTAGTACAAGATGTAAGAGTTAGTAGAGACGGTGATGACCATTTACTTATAGTTGCAAAAATAACACTGTTAATCAGATAGAGAAAAATAAATGAACTACAACAGAATAGAAACGAAGATGTCTTCAAGATATATCTACTTCAGGATGATTTAATAAAGCAGCTGCATTAGCAAAGGCTACAATATAATTTACAAAATGCAATAACTGAAGGAAATATAACAGATGAAAATAAAAAAAAAATTATAATACAAGCTTAAACTGAGGCGTTGACAAAAAAGTTTAGAGGGAAGGATTAAAGATTTTAAACAAAGAAATAGAAATTGCGTAAAGAATATTTGCAACTGAAAACTTAAGAATTTACATTAAAATACGAATAGAAACGAAACTATGTTTGAAAAATAGTAAGAGAAGCTCATTAAGAATCCTGAGATAGAATAATAACCAATAAGGAGACAAGGCGTAGCACACAAGGCGTAGAATATATGATGAAACAACTAAATCAAAAGAAAGAGACGCCTGTACTCTGTAGACAAAGACAGGCAATTATGGGCGGAACCAACGAAAGAAGACAATTTGAAACATGAGCACTAGCATTCAGCATTAGAAATGGGGGAAACATACAGCTACGACGGCCCGTGTCAGGGAGGCGAGATTACATTGGTAAAACTGCACGAAGCCCTACGACAAATGAAAAATCAGAAAAGTACTAGGGCTTGATGAAATAAATTCTGAACTTATTAAATATGGTGGACTTCTTTTGGAACTAAAGATCTCATATCTTATCAATAAATGTTAGAAAACCCATAAAATACCAACATCTTGGGAAACTGGGGACGTCGCATAGGGAGTAAACTGTTTAAGAAGGGAGAAATAATTTTGTGTTTGAATTAATTCCTCCTATAAGCCCTAATCAAGAATCGTTAACAACTGGTTAAATATAAATGCGGATGTTCTGTTATTGAATGAAAAAAATGGCTTCAGAAAGGGAAGATGCTGCCAAGACAATGTAAGAATAATTAGGCTGCTAATAGAGAAAAGAAGAGTGTTTAACCTTGAAATCCTAAATGTTTTATTGATTAAGAAAGCGTCTTCGCTTGAGTCAATGAAAGTATACTCTGAAACAGTATGGAAAAAAGAGGATACCCCTTGTTCCTTTCAATGAAAGTAATACTCTAGAAGGGATAGAAGGAGTCAGACTGTATCCACAAAATAAATGTATAAATACTCTACTGTTTGTAGATGATCAAGAAATTTTGCAAAACGAAAATTATATGCAAAAATCCATATTCCGCTTATTCAAATTGTGTGAAAAATATAGAATATATATATATATATATATATATATATATATATATATATATATATATTGTGACGTACCTGGTGATGCCGGGTATTTCACTGCAATATAACACTAAAGGAGGGTATCTTTTCCGTGAATGGGTCCCTGGATAAGTTGGTATACTATTGGGAAAGTTAATCAGAAATTGAAATACAATCATGAACAAGGTTTATTTGCAAATCAAATTTGTTAATTACATGATCTGACAACCTTTATACACTCTGCCTTGGTACCAAGATTAGGTGTAATATGCATTTATCATACCTTCGGGGCCCCGACCAAATACCTTCGATGATCGTAGAACAGCTCGTATCGACAGGGTTGCCGACCTCTACAGCAGCTGTGGGCTGTCGGCGGCTGATGGCGTGGCGGTCGTCCTGGGCTGGTGACCTTGTGACTCCTCCCCGACTCGGATCTTGATACCACGGCGTTGCACCTCTCTCGAATCACCTTCCGTCGATGGATTCAATTACTCAACCCGCGCCTATCACGCGTGCTGGTCCCAGTTCCGTACCACACAGTTTCGGTAAAGTTTCCACTACACTAATTACTACAGGCGCGATCGATTGTTCTATCAACACGAATCTTTTATTCTAATGATAATCTCATTGTCTACTTCACTTATTTACCGCTTCACAATTACTATTGCTTTACGAACACATCGCACGTTCCCTTTTTGTTCATGCGCTAACGGCGAGCTTTTCGCCACACGTCCGAACTCTTCGCCGCTCCGCTAACGTCTGTCTTCTTCGCGATTCTCCTAACGACTGCCTGCACGTGCTCGCTGCCCAGTTTGTAACCGACATTCTCACGCTGGCCTCCCGGCGGTGGCACCGGTGGCGGTAGCAACCGTTGCTAGCTCCCGTCGTTGTTCGCAGCGCTTGGCGTACGTACCGCGCAGTCCAAAATATATTTTGATTACTTACACTAATTTTCTAATTAGTGTAAGGGAACACATTCTGTTTTTCAATATATATATATATTGAAATCTGCTATAAGAAGACGAATGTGATGGCATTTAAAGATTAAATATCCAGTGCGTTCCAGGATAATCATGAATAGAGATAAATTACAATAGGTGACAGATACATTAGAACAATTAATTTTAACGTCCTGGGTTGCGACAGAAATTATGAGTTAAAAAATGACCTGCAAAACAAATTAGTAAATAGCAAATGACAACCAAACACCAAATAATACACACAGGAGAAGGGAAGTTCTTATGAAAGGTGAAAAGTTTGAAATTACATCTGAAAAAAACGATTATAGAAGATTTGATCTAAACATCTAACTTTAAGAATTGGCACATCCAATAAAATAAGCAAAGATGGATACATCATGAACGACTCATTTATCCAGCCCAAGAACAATAAACGCCGAACTTTCCCGAGGCTCTCCATTTTCACCCACCTTATTCAATCTTCATGTTGCTTACCTACCTACAATAAAATCTTTGTTGCAAAATAGTACGACGACTCAGTCATATTGGCTTCAGGTACAGCTCCCAAGGTATTAAGAAGCCAAATACAACTTTCAGTAAATCTGATAGACAGTTGGGCTGCCAAATTCCAAATTCAGTTAAATTCTAACAAAACCGTTGCTTAAATATTTACGTTATGACCCTATTCTTTCCAACATTCTTCCTGGCTCCTTGAAAGTCTACCTCCGATGTGGGTCTGGGGACCTTTCGTGCAGGCGCGCTTCGCGGGCAGTCCCCTGATGCGCCTAGAGTGTGACTTATTTTCTCCCCAGATGTCGATCTCATTTAACATTATCTGCGCTATCTGTTTTGAAAGTGAGAAACTGGTATCTCGTTAGGGCGGGATATTGTCGGAGGCATTTAATTTTTCCGGGTATCTACTAACGTGACCTTAAGATACTTAGCTTTATACTTATATACCAAGCAGATTTGGCGAAAACATAAATGCTAAAATGATTCAAAGTAAGATACAATTTTTTCACATATGACCATTACTTTACGGTAACCGTCCAATCCAGTTTAAATCCAACCATCCAATACGTAGTAATTTACAAGATAATTATAAGACCCCATAATGTTGTGCGCAAGCTGAACATGGATTAATTCCGCTAAAAGTAATCTGCACAAATTTCAAATACTACAAAATAAATCCCTAAAATCAGTTGATAAGTGTCTCTTCCAACATAACCAATCTCCAATTTCACGAAGAATTAAACCGGGAATCAATTGATCAATACATAACACATCTGACCACTAACACCCCTCATTTCCCAGTCCTTATCACATTGTCGAGTTCCTAATAAACCAACTTATCAAACCAGCATAGTGTGAGATGCACATATTCAAGCTGAATATAAAGCTTGATGTGTGAAGCTTGACATGATGTGTACTGAGAAAATAATACAAAACTAAACCGGACTATTAAGGTGACTTTAAAGAAATTAAATGCATAAAAATATTAAACTACAAAGCGAGTTTTTTTCAAGTATTGTCTTACTGATATTTGCAATTCAAATTACAACATTTGAAAAAAATATGAATTTTCTTTTCATCGGTGGAATACGCCTCTAGCGAGAGTACGCCAAAACAACAAACAAAAATATTTCACCCCTCGATTCCCTTCTCTCCTTATCTACCGCCAAAAGCGATATTTCATAAATATAAGCGGGTCTTCACAAGGCTGTCACAGACGAACTGTGCCTGACGCGAGCAAAGAACACAACACGTTGCGTTGCCGTCTGCGGTTTGCCTAGGCTGAGATGACGGCGGCGGTCTCGCGGCGCGGCAGCGAGCGGGACGCGAGGCCCGGGAAGGGGGATAGAGCTTCCTGCTGGAACCACAAAGGGGACGCATATGATATTTACCCTTCAGCGAGAGTGTGTTTCCCACTTGTTTGATGGCGGGCGCGCGCGTGCAATCCCGCCGACGGAACACGGCTCGCGGAACCGTGCGTTTAAATTGAAACGGAGGTCGACTCGTGCGCCGGGAGGTTTCGTTCGGAGAAGCGTGTTATGACAGGAATCATTGATTTTCTGCAGCCTCTTAGCGTAAGTGTTACGAGCAGCTATTTAGTGCGCAACACGGAAGTCGTTACGTGGCTGGGTCGCGTGCGTGTGTGCGTGCGTGCGCGAGTGCGTGCGTGCGCGCGGGCGGGCGCGTGAGCGTGACATTTCGTAAATTCAATTTGTCCGGCAATTGCTTTGCGGCCGACCCTGCGGGTGAGCATACGTGCCTGCAAAATACATTCCGCGCGTACCGCGTGCAGTCTATGAACCACGGAGTAATGCGGTCACCCGCGAGGGCCCGGTGTGTGGAGGTGCGGCCGCGAAGGCGTCTAATCGAACGCTGTAGTTCAATCTGCTGTCTGACGCGCTTGTTGCGATGTGATATATGATTCCCATGGAGCTGTAAATTTTGTATTTGATGATGTATTAAAATACTTAAGGATGTGTGCACACGTTCAGAGAGAGCTGTGGATTTTGACGATTTTGTTTGTTTGTTTGAAAGGAAATTGGAAAGAAATTTACTAATTCCATCTATATTTTAATATGATTGCATACATCTATGCAAAAGTTAATTAATAGTCTACAATATATTAATGTTCATTAAGGCAGTTTTCGCCAACTTCTTGATTTTTAATCTTAATTTAATTTAATTAGTATGGTAGTAAAGGCTACAAATGAAATTCATAATGGCTCTGTAGTAATTTTAGCTGTTGATCATGCACTTTTTGTAAAATTTTTGTTGGATTGTTAAAGTATATAAGAAAAATTTACTACAAAAACATTTTGTGTCTTGAATTATTTTAAAGAACTCTGGTTACTTATATTACTTTTGTGAATTGTGAAACGATATTTATACACGTATTGGACATTACAAATTCCGACAATTTCGCAATTTCACATTCAGACAATTCTTCAGGCAATTTCACACATGATATTTGTATTTACATTTTAATTCACAATAAAGAAGTGTGAATAATATGATTATTTAATTTTCCAAAAGTTTCTGTTGATAAATCATATCCGTCAAAATTGAGAAAACCTCTGCGGAGTCGATCATCGGTGGACTGAGCAGACGACGTTCGATCATAGCGCAGCAAAGGTACGTCAGCCTTGACCCTCCAAGCAGTTCCATCACCATCAACGTCAAGGAACGTATTTCTAACGCGAGCACAAAAGAGGCTTAGCACACACCAGATATTTGCACCAGATATTTCACATCATTTATGATCCTTCTCATCTGGCCATTCACGTATTTCACGAGTGAAATGGCGCCAACAGCGCCAGAATAGTAATAACATATTTCCGCGATAGACCTCTATTCTCGGTACTCGCTTTCGACTAGCATCTGCTGGGACACAAATGTGCTACTTAACGCTGTATTTAAGTCCATTACCGAGGCATTGTATTCTGTGGCCAAATGCTACTGCTACAACATGGTACATAAATGTTTCCGTGAACAAGTCTATTGTGTTTGAGAATTGGTTGTTACAGTAACAATTTTGGGAGGAATAATTTACTGCGTTTTTGCATAAAGAGATAAACAGATATAGTATACAATAGTTGACAATATCAAAATTGCTAATCGAATATTTTTCTATTCTCTTGTTGATGATTGTTTTAGAGATATTGAATGCATGTAGGCTCAATTTGACATATAATATAAACTAAGTCATTATTTATTTAACAATATGTATGGCATCAACAAAAAGATATTTAAAATATATTTACTGATAAATTTATTACTACAATTGATATAAAATAGTTCTCAGCAATAATAATACAAAAAATATAAAAATTAGCATGCGTGCAGTTCCGCGAGAGGAATCGCGAAATGTGACAAACTGTAAAAATAGCGATTTCATAAATGGTCATTATTTCTTACATGATACGTGTATATTATTTATAGGAAGTGTGTTACAAATATGCAAAATATTTTTCTGATCATGATCAACTTTATCTGAATTGTATGGTTTGGATATTATTATCCTCCTACTTCTCCTCTTCATCATTGTCATCATCATCATCGAATGCGGTGAACGAAGAAGACATTTATCATGTTGAGATAAATGTAAACGGAATATATAATTAATATATGACCGATCAGATGGCCGAGATCGCTAAGGCAGTAGTGCCGTAGTGATTTCGGATAAGAAGATCACGGGTTCGAGCCCCGCCTCGGGCATGGGTGTATTCGTGTATGTCTGTATGAATGAGTCGTCCTTTCACCCCTAATTATTATTATCATTTCATCTTTCATACCCCCAGGGCTAACAATCCTGAAAAATAAAAATCGGACACAGCTAAATGCTAGTCCCCAATTAAAGTTACATGCACCTGCCACCGCGATAATGATACTAAGCCACGGTAAATGCAGGATGCATGCATGTGTGGTCCTAGTCAGCCGATTCGCGAGCAAAAAAAAAATTAATGCATGAATAGGTGAAAACCAAAACGGTATAAGTGACATTTTAAAAATTCAGAGAAATCTATTTATTTCACTCAATATTCATATTAACGTCGTAGTGCTTTGTTTCATCTGTAATATCATGGCATTTCAATTGTTCAACACTTTATAGGAAATCATTGCCACTTATTTATCATCCATCTATAAGCACAGACAATTATTTGATTTCGGTGCAGCGCTTATGGAGTTCAGCGTTGCCACCTTTTACACAGCAGTAAGTGTTCGCGAAAAGGATTCCGCGCTTAGCTTCGGAGCAGTGCAGACCTGTCTTGCGAATAGCCTCTCCGCTGTAACAGTGAAAATGACACTCTCGTAGCGCTAGAGCGGTTGTGACAATAGGCTAACAGTTATTTTGTATTTGTGTCAGTGACAGTGACAGTGTACATAAACCAGTCGAACAGTGCAAGTGCTTCAACTTAATAATAATGTGTGATCAAAAACAGCTGCCCCGTCACGGGGATAGTCATTCGAAGTGCCCTCGTGACACTCCACGACATTGCCCCGTGGGCCGACGACGAAGAAATGTTCAATGAAGTTTGCTCGATAGAGGGGCAAGACGTGCGAAGAAAATTGAAATTCGTGCTTCAGCACAATCGAGCTGCAGTGGCAGTTACAACATGAACAATCAAACCAACATCTACACCTTGAAATGCAACCGCCACAGCAGGCACATTTTTTTGGCATCGTTGGCGTACTTCAACATGGGAATCAGCTCCATGGACAAATAGAGGTAAGGCAGCAAGGTAGCGGCCGAGCAGGTACTACAACAACGAGTACTGTGCCAACTTCTACTTCTTCAGTACCCCTCACAAACGTGCTGCAACCGGTGCACATGCTAGTGATAATTCAAAACGCCAATCTAACGATACTCCAAATTTTATTCGAGACGTCCCAGCTAAAACAAAACAAAAAGATGATCCGTTAACGGAAGAGCTTGACGACCACAATTATTCTCTTCAGAGGACGCGCGAAAATAAAATTCTGTCAATAAGTTTCTTTCACGATGTGCATTATTATGATTTTACAAAGTTCAAACGACTATAGTGACGACTTTCACACATTAACAACACGCTTTAAGAGACATTATTTGAAATATCGTACTTACACGGTGCCTGGAAAACTGAAAACTGTAGTCAGTAATTATTAGAAACATTCCAACTATTCTTGAAACAACTATAATGGTAAAATTGAATTCTCAGGGTTACCCAGGAAAGAAAGAGAACAAGATATAGAAATCATTATCAGCAACTTTTCTTGTGGCAGTGTCTACCAAACAACGGTAGAGAAATAATGTCACTTAAATTAAAATTATACTGCGTCATCAAAGTAGAAGATAGAAGGCGCAGACCTGAACCAGTGCAATACCAGAATTATATTGATTTCAGGCATACTAAATTATTTGTAGTGGCCATCCTTACTGCGTAAGATGTGCAGAAGCACAACACTTGTTGCAGTGTCCGTTATCAAAAGATGTACCATCAAAATGTGTTAAGTGTGATACTAGTAATCTCAGTGCAAACAAGCAAGCAAATCACAAAGGAAATACGTGTGGCTGTTTCTACTTGAGATATTTTATGTCGAAACGTAATATGAGACAATTCTCTTTCCAATCACCCTCCAAACATATTTGGTCTTCAACATTAAATACCTCGAACATTCCTAGAGAAACGCAGTTACCTTCAACACGTTCTTCAACAGTATTACATACCATTCCTACTCTCTCAACTCGCACACTACAGTCCTGTACTATCCCATGGGTCAAATATGAATAGTAAAAATGTATCTGGATTTCGAAATGGAGTAACATATGCGCAAGCTCTATAAAACAAGGTCATCTCCCTAGCAACTGACCCCATGACACTTGACATTCAATTTCTCTTAACCTCAATTAAATATAATTTGCAAAACACTATTGAGAAAATATTGACTAATATCATAAACCAAATAATGTATTCTCTTCCTAAAATGTTAAGCAATGTTCTTGGCATAACACAATAGATTTCTCTTAAACTTTCTGCAAACAATGTCATTTTCTCTCCCCTGTAATACCACTCCACCAACGACAATCATACGATGTTACATATCTTAAACAAATACAAATGTTGCAGAAGCCCAATTGGATTAACCGCAAATATAAAGTTGTGGAATAGATTCTCGTGTTTGTCTTTTGTAACACTGAAACCATCACATATAAACCTTAGCACTGTTAAGTGAACGAAGGAAACTCCCGCAAAGCATCTTACAATAAGTATCAAAGACTTGTTTTACTCTCGAAATTATCAGGTTTGTGATGAAGATGAAGAATAGTTATGAAGATATTGTGACTGAATATGCAACTTTAAAACAAATTATGAATTAATATAGTCCATATACGGGGATGGGTATCCGGGAAATTGAAAACAGATAGCAATTCTACAAACTAATGAAAAATCATAAATAGATCTCTAACATTTCTGCAGCCAGGTTTATGCAACCTGCAGGTAAACCCTACTATTACAAATATTACAATTAAGAAAATTAATTGAGTATTACATTAATTAATTTAAAGTAATAATAATAATAACAATAATAATAATAGCAATATTAACAGCGATAGCAATAAAAACAGTAATAAAAAATCAACAACTGTAATTTTCTGAGACTATCCTAATCAGATATTTTAAACTATTAAACATGCGAATTTCAAACTATATAGCACAACACTTCACAATACGACACAACACTTCAATGCAAACAAGACATTAAAGGTCATTACATTATTTAATAAAACAATAATAGTAATAGTAAATATAAATAAAATAATAGTAAATATGTTTTAATAAGACTAACCTAATAGTTATTAAAATTTATCTATATTGTTAATTAATGTACTTTTCAAATTATGAACACTTATTGGAAAGGGTTCAAAGGCTATAACAGGCAACTTATCCCATCCTTTATGTGTGATCTTAACTTAATTCTGTGCTTGTGATGTCCTCTACTAAAGACCGTGGATCTACCGTGTCGGGTGTCTATATCTGTTCAAACTGGATGACCGGCATGTGCTATAGGGCAAAGACACTTGCTTTAGTTCTGATTTCTAACGACTCCCAATCTACTTTTTTCTACTACCCCGGAAAGTTAGCACGCTGTTCTGTGTATACTATTCAGATTTTTCTTTTGTAAATTTCTATAACGGTCCCAATAAACCACTACATATTCCATTAATGAGTGAATAGGAAATACGTAAGTTCTCTCGCTTTGACAGTACTAATTTTCAGTATTCGCATGTTTATTTATCACATTTTCCTGTTAACCGAATATTGTAGTTGAAAAATTGCACATCAAATAAGATTTGTAAAAATGTATGTATATTTTTTGTTTAGAATTTTATAAATATAATTCTATTATGTTCGGTAATAATACATTAATATTTACATTTATTGTACTTATTTGTTTCTTCAAATAATCGTAAATAATTTTTTAAAAAACAAGATAACTTCATGTTTACCCGAACATTAATGTGATTGAGTGTTAAACGTACGAAACAGAGTCACAAACGCGCAGAAATCTAGTCAGCTTAGAAAATCTTTTCAGAAGGCGATAATGACGGTCGCCGTTGATTCACGTAAATATAGACGAATAATTTTGTTTACAGCTCAAATACGCCACCGCGCATCGTTGATACATTTATGTAGAACGTGAATACATTGAATTCAATGGCAGAAAGCTGTTTTCGTTTATATACATATTGGTAAATAAAGACCGTTTGGGGCGCTCTTTTCAACTTTTCGAAAGGGGAACCCACATAGATTTGTGATATTGTCATATTACTTTTCTCTTTTCATAGTTCCGCTCTAGTTAGTGCGAATGTCACTGAGAACGCAGATAATTTTCCTACTTTCGTATTCATCTGTGAAACAGAATTCCTATAAGAATTATTCAGAACCATTGAACTGCTTTATAATAAAAGTTCCAAACGCTCAAAATAGTTTGTATTTATCACAGTGTAACTCGAGAACCACAATATTTTAATCATTTAGTTTGCCTCTCATCAATGTTTAGACTTCTCATGTCATTTAGTCCGCGGAATGTTTGTGTCTGTTTTTAGTAACAAAATTTTCGTTCAACAGCGGTCACGAGCAGACGTGCCCTGAGGCTCCGCTAGTTGTCTGACCGTTTGTGCGTATTGCAAGGGCCGACTACCACGGTCGCGACAGCATTTACTTGTCAACGGTGGTGTACAAAAAACTATTACAAATTAATTTTGTCCAAATATAGTAAAGTGAATGATGTTAACCGACAATATACCCTTCAGAGGACTAATCACCAATTCAGTAGAAATAATAAATCACCAAGAAAACGAATAATCGTACAACAGCGTGGGTGGATCATCTTTAGAATTGAATGACTTTACACAGAACATTCAACAGCACCAAGAAAATAAATAAAACATCATTTACAACAGTTAATGAAACAGAACCAGCGTTTAAAATATCAACTACAGGAAATCATAATGAAAACGAGTTCCTAACGTTCCTGCAAGAAGCTACGGTACCATGTGGTTATGCATCTTCAAACGCAGGAAGCGGCCTCAGCACTGAACAGCTCATAGCAAACACTTCCACTGCGCCGACAGAAAAGATGAATTGATGACAACACTAAATCTAAAATTTTATAAATAAAGATATGTTTATAAATAGATATCGAAATCTTGATTGAACTATTTATAAATTTGCGTGGATTTTCAAAAATTTTATTTATTTGAGAACGCACTTTTTGTCTGAACTCTTCAAGTCCGTCAGGAAATGAACGTGGCATGAGATGATAGAATAATATTTACGTAATTTTACGTATATTTAATGAAACTTAGGGGTCGCATCGAATTTCCAAGGTAGAAGATATATTAATATTTTAATGAGTAAACAGTATTAGAATATTATATTGTGTGGTCTTTACAGCAGCATCATTATCACATAATTTGTGATAGTACTATCGCTCAATTTTCAGAATGGAATCTCTTCACGTTTTCACTGTAGGTATGTCGTTTTGGTTTGTAAGAGGATATATAATGATATTTTCGAAGGTAGAATAATTTGAACAAAGTAAATTCTCTAATGTTTTAGTGTCATAAATCTTTATGATGTAGAAAAATAAATCATCCTTATTTCTGCAGATATGCATCTTATTTTAACTGTCATTCTAGTCTTCCTTTCCATATTTTCTAGGCTCTCTCGAAATTCTAAAAAGAGGATATGTCTATTAATGTATGTAAATGTCTAAAACTAACATTCGTATATTTTTTCATTGCCGCGCACAAAACTCATTTAATTAGATTAAAAAAGAGTAATGAACCTCATAAAAAGGTATTGTTTAATTTAAATACGTGTGTTGGAAGAATATTCAATCAAGTTTTCAGTAAACAAGAATTAGGTGGTACATAATATTTGATAATGACCAAAGTCTGAAAAACGATTCATTATCTCACATATCTTTTGGATTTTTGTGGAAAGAGGAATTTCATTCCTGGGATTCAGGCTATTTATTGGCACATGGACTGAGCCGCAGGGTTTCCGAGCCTAATTTATTGGACAGCTCTGCGCTTACATGTGCTGGAGGGCTTTTGCGGAAATATCAATAGTCACCTGCAAAATACGAATAATTAAGAGTGGGAAGAGCGCCATAAATAATATGGTACAGGAAGAAAACGTGTTATGGAACTGTTAACAATGCCACCATTTGCTGTAATTCTTGTAAATACTAAGAATGACTGGAAACACGTTATAAAAACTGCTTTAGTGTCTTTCACGTGCCTTAAGAAGTCACTCAAGTTGTTAAAGCATTATTTTATACTTTTCGTTAACAATGTCGAAGTCGCGACTGGCGTCATTGAAGAGAATATGATGATGTGTCGTATTGAAAGTCACAGGGAGCATAATATTAAACGGAAATCAATACACACGCCGTCACAAGTGAAATAACGTATACATTTCCGTTAGTCTGCAAGTTGAATAGGGATGAAGCAGTCTTTGCCTTCCTGCATATTTAACACTCCGTTGTTATTGTTTCGAACAATTACTCTGAACGACGGCTAATGAAAAATGTACGTGTAAAAATTTGCTTCCGATTACGCGTTTCTGACAAAGTACCGCTGCCATGCACTAAATGTGTAGTTATTTCTCAGATTTACGAGTGAACGAAGCTGACGCGTTTCGCGTCACTGTTTAGAGGCAGAAGATAGAACAATGCCATTAACTGTTGCCATTCCACCAGCAATTCTGAAATTCCGGTGTGAGTAAGAACATGAAAGTGTATTGTGACCTTTTAAACTTTGTGTACAACTATAAAGTTTTCAAATTTACCAATAATGAATTTATTTCAAGTTGAATGCATTTAGAGAGTTATTTTCAGTGTTCAGTATAATTGAAGTTGATAAAGGTGCACCCATAAATGTACGATTATACTAAAGCAAAGACAGAGGTCTGGGTCACGTCCTATGAAACTTCTAGTGCAGCTGTCTCTTTATAATTTCTACATTAATTGTTCTCACTGAATCTCGCTCAAGCTGAGCGTAAGTCATTTCATCTATTTCTTTGGATATATTTTGAATGTAAAACTAGCTTCCCAAAGACAGAAGAGATGTTGAATTGCTCTCGGTTCTTGTAATTAAGCAGGAATGTCATGGCTCTGAAGTTTGTAGTTGTACTTCGGTGAAGAAAATGAGGTCACCACGACCTAGAAATGAAAAAGTTTTCCGCCGAGGTTTGTGAATCGTGTGTTTAACTGGTTGGTAAACTTCTATCAAGATTTGAAGTGAATAATGTCGGGAGGATTCCTGAATCATCTCTGTCTCTGTCTGTCTGTCTGTCTGTCTGTCTCTCTCTCTCTCTGAATCGGTGCGGTGTGTTCTACAGGAAAATTTCTTTACAAGTTTGATGCCTTCTTGTCATTTGAGAAATATTTAAACTTTTCACCGGAGCGAAACCGATTTTCGAATGAAATTTCTTTTCGATTTATGTATGTCAAAAGAAAAAATATTTAGAGAAACTGAATGGAAAACAAGGTTACTGATGAAGAGAACGAATAAAGAAATTAAAGGTGCAGGAAGAGATCTGAGATAAAAGTGCAGGATCTCAGAAAGAAAAGTTAGCTAAATGGAACTGGAACGTGAAAGAAATGGACAAAATCGTTTCTGAACGAAATGTTTGAAAGTAATTATCAGATGGGAAAATGTGGCAAAGAGAGTGAAGTCGACGAATAAGAACGAAGGTAGAAGGATAAATACATAATTAATATTCGGTAGGGAAAATGAGATGAAGTAAGTGAAGGTGACCTTTAAGAACGAAGGAAGAATGATAAATGCTATATTACTTGCTATAAAACATCTTTCCTATACATGATTATAATTTGCGAACAGTACATACCGAACAATACCGAAAGGCAATTATGCTTTTGTGAATTTAGATTTATCGAGATTTATTGAGATTTATCGAAGTTTATCGAGATTTATCGGGGTTTATCGGGATTTATCGAGATTTATCGGGATGTATCGGGAGGTATCGGGAGGTATCGTGAGGTATCGGGGGGTATCGGGAGGTATCGGGATGTATCGGGATGTATCGGGATGTATCGGGATGTATCGGGATATATCGGGATGTATCGGGATGTATCGGGATGTATCGGGATGTATCGGGATGTATCGGGATGTATCGGGATGTATCGGGATGTAACGGGATGTATCGGGATGTATCGGGATGTATCGGGATGTATCGGGATGTATCGGGATGTATCGGGATGTATCGGGATGTATCGGGATGTATCGGGATGTATCGGGATGTATCGGGATGTATCGGGATGTATCGGGATGTATCGGGATGTATCGGGATGTATCGGGATGTATCGGGATGTATCGGGATTAATTGCGATTTATTGGGATTTATTGAGATTTATGTGACATATGGGGAGAAGATAATCTGCTCACTTTTTTTATATCCAGAATTCCTTTCCATCATTTCAACTGTAAATAGTTGAAAGATGAGTAAAAGTTAAAGATAAATAAATACATTTTAGATTTATTTAGTCAAAAAAGAGTAAATATTAATAAAATTTAAATAGTAATAAAATTTAAAAAATGCGCGAGATTAGCGACACTTGAAAAACTAGACATTTTCGTTCCCGAGATATAGAAAACTTACTTGCAACGGTACAAAATAGTAACTTGCCCTTACCTCCCACCACAACAAGCAAAAGGAGAGTTCAACAAAACGTGCGCATAGTGAAGCTACATTAACGTCCAGAAGCAAAACAAGGGACCATCTCAGCATTTGCTCAATGGATTAGGGAAACTGGATAAAAACCTGATCGAGATGGATGTCATTGACCTGGAAGCCGAGGTTCATTATGTTACAAACATAAAAAGTCTGTTAAAAAATTATATAATAGAAATATAAACTAACTAATATATCACTGTTTTTTTAAATAAACATAATTTTTCTTTTTGTTGAATCTGTTTGAATAAGTGCGGTTTTGGTGTTTCCGGGTGACTACACTGGACATTCGGCCCGAGAGTGTACTGTGCGATATATCGAGAGAAATGGCGTTGATCCTCTCCCACGTGCGGTACGTCTACATACACGTTGCCATGAGTGTTTTCCTCCTCCAGTTATCTTTCCAGTTCGACTCTGCCCTAGCCGGGTAAACGCTAATCTTCAAGTATGTGTGGTTGTGTAGTGATTGGAAGTATGTGTGTAATGGGATAATATTGTGGAAGGAAATATCCCCCGCGGTCTCTTCAACTTTGTTAGGGTAGTACTGCTCTGGCACGCATGGTATTCTAGAAAAGGTTTTTATAAAGTGTATTAACTTAAAGCATAGGTTTCGCGAAAAGTAATCACTTTAAAAAAATAGTATAGAACCTATGTTTTTCCAATAAACATCGTACAATGGCAGAAACCGTGCTATTGAGACAGTATAAATTCGTTGCTTCTGAAGAATAGTTAACGTACTAAATGCACTGTGTTAGTTACTCCGCATCCTGAGACAAAAATCTACCAGATGTGTGCAAAAAGCGATGAACAACGCAAATCAGGCCAATGGAACTATCTACAATTGTTCGGGAAATTTTCCACTTGCAGAATTATTGATTTATTTGGTTGTCCAATAATGAATCCGGATAGTTTGAAGAGTTTTCCTTGCGCACGAATTATTACCCTTTGCTTGTAGCATTTTCTCTTTTACTTAAGTGTAATTTGCTGCAGTGGATAGTGGGAATCCTTACTTTGTCTTCGTCATTGCTTCCCATTTTATTTTCCTTCTTTTCTCTTTCTCATGCATTCTCTGTCTCTCTCATAACGTAATGAAATCCAAACCATTTAACTTCCATCAAACGGAGTGTGAAATTTGTTATTTTAAAGCTTGATGGCTTGAACTCCGTCCAATGACGTCTTTAAAGACCACAATGAATGATTTTGAAGGAAGTTTTGGTCGTTTTGGTGGATTGCTGCACTTAAAGGGATATTGGACAAAATCTTTTGATCCTTCTGAAGATAGAACTTTCGTATCAATCAATGTATAAGCACTTTCCTTTCAATCAGCGGATTTTGGAAAAAATAAATATCATTGCGCTTTATTGTTAGTCGTTAAATCTTTCGGATATCATGAGTTACCGGAGAATATTTAATAATAGATGTTTTATACAAAACTGTTTTGCAAATATTATCTATTTGACTTAATTAGCCATATTGGTTTCTATTATAGTATCTTATTATGTAAATTAATGTATCAGAATACACAGCTAGTGAATTTATAATAAATTATTAATGTGGTAACTATATTATTATTAACCCAAAAAAGGAACTTGTAACTTTTATAACATAAATTCTTATCAAATATTATTTTTTCTCTGGAAGGATAGGATGATATTGAAATAAAAGTATTATTATTGTGAATATTCATAAGTGTATTATAGAAAATGCTTCATTACAATCACTCCACTTCATTTAATTTTCATTACTCAATACTCTATTAAAATTATTGTAAATTTGGCTCTAGATCTGTTTCCTAATACTTTTAAATTTTCACCGGAAAAGTTTTATTATCCACTTCTCATTTGAATCACTTGTCATGGGCTTTTAATGATAGGTAATTGTAACAACGGTCTTGTCACCTAGTCACGAAATTGTCTCCTTGTAATTAAAATAATTTACAATTTAGCCAGTATATACGTAACGTTTAATAGTGTATATAAATTATTCAGTAATTTTTCAGTGAAATATAAAGTAACTAATAATTATACTTTGTTTACAATTTATTCCATTCATGATAATAATCTATCTCTTTTTCATTCACAAATTTTAATATAATTGCGCATGCGATTTTATGTTAACATATTAACTTGTGTTTTGTGGGACAACAATTTTATCTTTTTCTAATGCAGACTAAGAAAACAAATTCTCGGGTGTATAGTACATGTTTTTTCAAAAGTCTGGGTCTCAAATGGATATACATTCGTTTTGCTATTTGAAACTAGTTACAATTAAATGCAATTGCAATTACCTACTAAATTTCATCTGATTCAAACAATGGAATTTGAATTATTTGGAACATATTTATTTCTGGCATTCGTTTTGGTAAATTGCAACGTATGTACGAGTAATGCAAACATATATTATTGCGCCGTAGCAGGGATATTTGTAGCTCTCGTATGCAGTGTTTATCTGCTCGAAAGAAGTCTTCTGTAATTCTTCTCTCACTTGATTCCACCCGTCCCTCTCTTCCTTCGCCGCCGCTGTACCTGGCTCTGAACGGGGCCACTAACATCCGTTCGCGATCCGTTCCACCAGCGCCGTCCCATTAAACTCAATCTGGCGTGTCACAAGTCTTTCCGTCTTCTTTGCCTCTTGCCCCTCCCTGCATTCATCCCCGCTCCAGTTCGATTCTTCAGTACGCGTTTCCCTGCTGAATTTGTTTACTACGGTGGAATAATTTTGGAGAGCTACAAATGGCAACAACTAACAAACAGGGAATCCGGGTTAGATTCCAAGTTTTATTCTGCATTCAAAGGTCAAGGAAAATTCAGTGCTTCACCCTCTGGAGTTAAAGAGCATCTGGCCCATTCTTGGGCAGAATCACTTTCTTACATCCTGGCTACGACTGATGCCTACATTTTCTCTAATTGAGCTTTAATATGTAACCCACTCTGTTACGTGTTTGTGTACAGAATTTGATCCCTAAGAAACACTACACTCACTCGGCGAAAATTAAATCGTTTATTTTCGTGCTTCATTGCATGCAATAATAAACTGCTCAATTTCTCCGCCTAAGCTGTATCAAGCAATGTTTCGCGTGGAGTTTTGTTTGGTTGTATATTGCTTTGTGGGCAGTACCAATCTTCATATTTGTATTTTGTGTTTCCCTGAATGTGCGTACATTCGTCTGTTTGAATGTCGGTGCCGCTGCAGGAGAACGCGTGAGCGAATGTGTGACTTTTGCCGTTGGCTTACCTTGCGATATGGAGACAACACATTATACATTGCCGAAATCGAAAGTATGAGCGACTGCTTTTACCGCTGCACACCACTCGGCAACCGGTGACGCGCGCATTGCGGGATTCTCAGCTTTCATTCCAAGTGCAGAATACTATTTGTGCTGCGTTGGGAAAAGAGGGGGAGGCAAAACCAGCGAACGGAGTGCGGGTGTGAATGTATTCTAAAGATTGTACCCAAAACTTGAAAGTGCTGGGAAGTAAAAACTAATGGAAATATATTGTAACACTTTCAGACGGTTCTCATTGCTGAACTAAGCCAGTCCATTCTCGGGCAATAATTGGATTGGTTTGGGCAGTCGACAACCCATTATATTGTATGTACAATATAATGTAATTTTTCTACCCAAATATACTCATGAATAGTTTTATTTTTAAACGTTTGTTTACTATACATAAATGTTTTTTTGCGTTGTTTGTAATAACTAAGACTTTCACATGACGTTTACAGTAGAGTCGCGTTAATTCGAGCCTCGCCAATCCGAGATTCCGTGCAATCCGAAACGAAAAAAAGACTGAAGTGCACCAAGTCACCAAAATACGCAAACAAACAGTGATAATTTAATTCTGTCGTTAAAGAGGTTGGAAACACTACGTTGAAGATCACGTGTTCGGTGCCATCCATGGTTCGAAGATCACGGTGCCAGTGTAGGACTGCTACATTGTGACCGGTTCGCGCTCTAATATTTTGTTCAATGTGGAGTGCGTTAGTACAGTAGAATCTTTACTGTATGTTTATGTATCTGTAATTTTAATAGTATCTGAACTTTAAATTTAACTTCGTTTTGCATTGTTGATGAAAATTCTGTTATGTATTTTCCTTTTTCTTTCGTGTAATCCAAGGTACATCAGTCCCAATCACCTCTGATAATCGCGACTCTACTGTACTTCAATAAAGATAATTTAGTTTTTTTTCGAGATAATGTAGGTTTCTTTTGTAAAAATTAACATATGATGATGATGATGCGAAATTAGTGTCGAAACAGTTTTGTAATGAAGTGTTATAGATTATATTAGGCTATGCTTCTTTTTATTTTAGTTCTTTTAAATACTACGTTCTCTTTTTAATAATTAGGTTGTACATTTCTACATTGGGGCAAATAAAATAATTCAGCATATAACCGTTATATATTCTTCGAAATCTCTGTTCCTCAATATTACGCTACAGATCAGTCATAATTTTTAAGTACTAAAGCATACGTAGCCTTACAATTGTTATTTTGCCGACTCTCATTCTGTAACAGTTGGTGGCTTTAATACCGACTATAATATTTACCTCCAAACGTACATACAATATTTGAAACCATTGAAATTTGAAATGTTTCATAAAAAAGAGAATTGACACGTTAAAGGTGAGTAAAAATTGTTACAAGCACAACAAAAAATCGCATTTCCCTTCACTAAGCCGAGTCTAAGGTGATAAACATCTTCCAAGCAATATTTTATCTTTAGTATTTGATACATAAATAAATTTACTATACGATTTTGTTTTAAGATATCTATTGCAACAAACTTATCTTGGAGATTTTACTCTCATCTGGATAAATTCTGAGTTCTAGTTTGGTAGATTTTGGCTGTAAGTTCATACTGAACGATCGAAACATAAAATACCTTACCACTCTGTATATCCCAAATAGATTCATGGATAACATGGATAATCATTGACTCCTTGCGATCGTCGTGCCATCTTTCATTCAGTGGAAGGTAAAGGCAACCATTTCTGTGATAACCTGTCCTTGAGAGAGGAGGATATTAAGGAATAAGCCTCATCCCACGCGCACGCTGGCAAATGAGTATGGCGCTACTTCACATCAAATGTCTACGCACCACAATAGTTAATAATATTATAGCATTTCACCATTTTAGTCTGTAATAGAAAATTTTATAGTCAATACAAGACTGTATGATGCAGAAAATGATCGATTAACGAAAACGATCAAAGCATACATTAACATGCCGCAGCCTGTGTAAGGTATAATAATACTGTCTTGATTTATATACAACATCCAATTCTGTGCAATACGAATTTTAATCGTAGTCCATTTTAATACCTTACGAATCCCCCTATTAATGTAGGTTTAGATACGTAAGCTTGTCATTCCAATTATGAAGCTGCACATTGTTTCTATGGAAACACGGAAATGAAATTAAATCAGTATTTAACTAATTTAAACATAATTAAAAACCATATGAACTTATCTTTATTGAAATTAATTCTCATTATAAATTGAAACTCTTTTAGAGCACATTCTTTCTTGTAGTATTTCTATTACGTTTATAGAACATTGCGGGCAAGAACACCACCGTCTTTCGTGATAAAAGAACATGCACTTCATGCACGGAACTAATGAGCACAGCAGTTGGTGCTCGGAAACGCAATCAACTAATCTGTGGCAAACGGGGTGTCCCAAGTATATACTGAAATAAAAACAGGTATGGTAATTAGGAAGAAACATGGGTGCCATGACTTATGGAGTGACTCTCGTACATTTGCCAAAATGAAACTCATCAGAGAAAATTAGCACTTTTTTATTCAGCAGCTTTTGATAATGAATAATATATGGGGGTAATATTTTTGCTAGTCATTATTAAATATTTTTTTGAAACTAATGATATTGATCAAGGTAGATTATTTTTTTAAACGCTTCTCATTAGCTAGCATTATTATCAATAAACGTTCATAACGTGACCCACTGAACACTTTTGTCCTGAAAAGGAGAAGTGATTTTATTCGCGTAACATAAATATATTTTTCGTAAATTTAAAGGCAAATATAATATTTATGAAAAGGATGTTTAGAAACTGATTTTTATGATTGGATATGATCGAAACTTGAAAATAACGAAAACTAATAGTGCCACAATAGCACATTCTCTAATTATATTTCAAACTTTTGCAATATGGCATGTTAAAAGTGCTTAACGATAGTGAGACATACGCAATTTTTAATCGTCATTTGCTTTGTCCATGGAAAAATATTGCAAAAAATTGGAATAGTTAAAAAATAATTGCATTAAATTTAAGCAGAAATATGCGAAAACAATTCTATTAAAAAAGTACGTGACAGTTCAAGATGTTTTTGAATTTTCGATTAACGAAAAAGCGGACGATTGAACGGACGGACGGTTGAACGGACGGTTGAACGGACGGTTGAGCGGACGGTTGAACGGACGGTTGAACGGACGGTTGAACGGACGGTTGAACGGTCGGTTGAACGGACGGACGGTTGAACGGACGGACGGTTGAACGGACGGACGGTTGAACGGACGGACGGTTGAACGGACGGACGGTTGAACGGACGGACGGTTGAACGGACGGACGGTTGAACGGACGGACGGTTGAACGGACGGACGGTTGAACGGACGGACGGTTGAACGGACGGACGGTTGAACGGTAGGAAGATTTATTCAACTTTTCTTTACTGTGGCCTGACAAAAAGTTTTTCTGTCATTTCGGAGATTTTATTCTCCATCATATTCATATGTGCCATAAGATGTAGAACAAATCATCTCCGAAACGTTGTGCTAAACTTGTAAAGTGTGAAATAAAGGACAGTTAAGGTAAATAAATGTTTAATATGTGTATTAAATCATATCAGCGATATTTGGCATAATACCGAACATTAAATGTCAAAAAATGAATTTATTTGTGCTACAATGTGTTTTAGTTAAAAATATTAAACAATGCTACACATATTTGAAATTATGAATTTTTTATAATACAGTTCAATATTATGTCTTCTAAAAGGTAACGTTACTTAAGACCTCGAGCAGAAATTTGCTATTTTAGCTAAGTTGAACCAAGGTACTTCGCTGAAGGCTATTGCTGGAGAGTGCAATATTAGATGAGTAACACATTTTCAATTGAAATGAATATTCATTATCTTTGAATTTCTTTAAGTGTCGTATCGACCCTATGTGTTTAAACTCCTTTAAAACGATCTCAATAGTTCAGTGCTTCCACTATTCCGGCACCTATATGTGAAAGAAATGGCTGGATTAGCGAGTCTAGTGTATAATAAAATAATATCTCTCTAGTGTATAATAAGTCAGTTTATAGTACAAAATCATACAAGCGCCTTGATTTATACCCAATTATCAAATCCATGTGAAGCTACGTATGGATTTAATCAAAGATCACATATCTACATTTTCGATTCTTTTATACTATATTCAACATTTCTCACTTAACAAATAAAATAAACTTAGGACGTAATGCGGTGCACCCTTGCTGTACCAAATCCAAATTCCCAAAAGATGAGTTTCGCCCCCCGTAAGTACATGATAAAACCAAATGAAACATTTAATATAATATTAAAGCATGCAAATGTTAAATAAACACTAAACCAAGCCCATCCCAAACCAACACCTTAAAAATGGAGCAGCGATGCAAAGATCAAAATGCCAAGGATGCCAATTCTTAACAGTGAATAATGTATTGTATTCAAGCCCTTGAAAGGCCACATGGCTGAACAAGAAGAAAATAAATGAAAAAAAGGTTTATAGTACAGGTTACCGTGTCATCACTCCTCCTGTGACCTTATCGGCCCTCTTGACAGCACCCTCTGCGCATGCATGCCCCTCTGCCCCGATTACCTTAACAGTGGAAGGAGAGGGATAAAATAATATCTCAGACCAGTTTATACAGGTAGCCATGTGGTCTCCACTCTTCCTGTGACCTTCATCGTCCCCTTCACACTGCCCTCTGCGGATGCATACCCGCTGTGCGCGTGGACGCGTCGTCATCCCCATTTGCGGAAGCGGCGGTCAGCTGGACGAGGCGGGCGCGGGCGGGCGCGGGCGGGCGCGGGCGGGCGCGGGCGGGCGCGGGCGGGCGCGGGCGGGCGCGGGCGGGCGCGGGCGGGCGCGGGCGGGCGCGGGCGGGCGCGGGCGGGCGCGGGCGGGCGCGGGCGGGCGCGGGCGGGCGCGGGCGGGCGCGGGCGGGCGCGGGCGGGCGCGGGCGGGCGCGGGCGGGTGGGGCGTGTGCGTATCGACAACTTTTGTATCGCGATGCGCTGGAGTGCCTGCTTAATTGGATCCGGGCGTAGCGTCCATCAAAGCACGTTGCACGTCCGGTCGACCAGCGCGGCGCGACCCGGCTACTCATTGCGCGCCGTCAAGCGGGGCGGGGCAGGGGGCGCAGGCGGGAACGGGGAGAGGGCGGGGCGGGGGCGGGGCTGAGCGCGGCGTGCCGAAAGGGGTTTGGCTCGGAGGGAGCGGGGCGGTGGGATGGAGTTTGCGGGGAAATGCGGATTGGAATACAGCCAGCATATGCGGAGGATAAATGATAGCGGGTGTCGACGAGGGGGTCACCGGAACGGATGGAAAAGTGAGATGGGGGAGGAGGGAGCCTAGTGCGGGGAGGAAGAACTGAAAAGACGAATGTGTAGAAGTGAAAAGAGGTAGGTGGTTAGAGAGAATGGAGCGAGAGAAAGGAAATTGGGAGGAAGGCACAAGTAGTGCATTAATCGAGGTTAGGGCGAGCGAGACTTCAAGGAGGAAGGGAGGTTGAGAATTGCATTGTTAAAAATGAAAATCAAGTAGAAAGGGTAGGAAGAGTTTTTAAAAGGAGGCTGAACGACAGAATTCTGCAAAATGGAGAAAATATTCACGAGTGAAAGTAAAATAAATTGCAATAAGAATGGAATCTAGAAGGAATACATCCATAGATTTTTTCGTACCAGATGTCAACGCCGTTTTTGGCAGCTATGTATTCATGCTCGTCTACATCCAGCAACCTGTATCATATTACTTCACCAGTGTAAATTAACAGAAGGATGTTCACAGAATAACCATGGCGAAAAACACAGAATAAATGTGCAGTAAATATCAGTGTCGGAACAAAACTACTTGTAACTTATTTCAAAGCAAAGCAAATTAGAAGGGAAAGCCGCTATGCACTTAGATTAGGGAATAAATGACTACAAGCAATGAAAGATCAGCAGAGACCGCGATTCAGAAACAGGGCTGCGAGAGCAATGAGCAGGCAGCAGATGACCCCGGCTGCAGTAAATACCCAGAGGGGCGCGGGCAGTTTGGTGGAATGAAGTAACAATAAAATTGGAGAGGGTCACAGCAGATGGCACTCGTGAATTCAGAGCCACGTGTCGAGCGACAGAAAGATAGACAACAATACTGATTAAGTCAATCCAATTTCAGTTTAATACAGGAATCGCAATGTAAAGCACTAAATTTGTATCGGTGAACAACAATTTTTTTCATTACTTTGTAAGAAGTAGAAACAAACAAGCGTAAATTCGAATCAATAAGTTAACGCAGTCAATCTTTTGTCTAAGACCTGAGCATTTTTGTGAAAACATAATTAACCTTATTTGTGCTACACTGGGTCTCTTACTATTATTACAGTCATCGCTGAAATTACATTATCCTGGATTCCCTATGTTTCTGTAATGAGTTAATAGTGGCACTGGTTATGTGACTTTCAGAAACAAAACCTCGTTATCCAGCAATCCAGATAATGATGACCGATGAATCCGGACTATGTAACGTTTCTAAATCACAGCTGTAGAATCACTCTCCGGCTGTCTGGATCGTGCAAATGGCCTCAGGCTTTAGCCAGGGTCCCGCAGGGCGGCGCACCGGCTGCCTGTAGCGCGCGCGCGCCCGCCGCAGATGGGGCGTGACAGCAGCGAAGCCTTTTGACCGCGCTTCCGCAAGCCGGAAGCGTCAACCCGAGATCGTGTGTCTCGCCAGGCCGCCCGTTATGAATTCCGCCAGTCCAGCCTGTTTCTCCCATCTCACCAATACTCTCACCCATCATTTGTTAACGCTCTCTAACCCCCACACACTGTCCGTTCACCCTCACTGGGCGATCTGTCCAGCCCACCTGCCCTGTTTATGTCTCCTGTTCATCATACCTGTGCGGTATATTACGCTCAACGTATCATTCTCGCCGAACTTGCATGTGCCACACCAAACACACTGCTCACCTCCGCCACACCACGTACCCCGACCACATTAACCATCTCAATCACTACCCTACCCGCCGCTACCAGCCCAACAACCTGAAACACTAACACCAGTCGCTACCACATTCACCATCCAACCCCCACAATAACCTCAGCCTCCCCAAATACCTCAATCACCTCAACCACTCTAACCTCTCAAACAACTCGAACCATCTCAACAACCTCAACCATCTCAATCCCCTCAACCGCCTCAACGATCCAACCTCACCAACCTCCTAACTTCCTCAAACACTCTACACATTCCACCCACCCTACCCACTCTAACCAGTCAACCGCTCCAACCACCCCAATCACCACATCGTCCCCAACCATCTCAAACGACCAAACCTCCCCTACCCACTCCACCCACCAAACTCATCTGATCCACCCCAACCACCTCAACCACCCGAACTAACTCGTCCACTGGTCATCTCGCCCACTTCATCCACTGCAAACACCACATTCAAAGAGTCCTCCTCTGTTGCTCCGGACATCCCACACCAGAAACCTCATGCACCTCACCCCTTCGACTACTCTTACCACCTCGCCTATCCTAGCCAACCTACCAATTCGAGCGCGCTCACTCCAGCCGAACTGGGCCTCCCATCTCACCCTACCCATCCCTTACACCCCGACCAAAACCGTACTCTTCGCCCGCCCTAACACTCCCTCCCTCTCATTCGACCCCTCCCACTCTTCTCGGCCGTGCCACTTGTCCCGCCCCGATCACCCGCGCACCACCCCGGTGTCTCTGGCCCGCGGGCTCGTGCGGTTCGCTGGGCTTGCACGAGCACTCTTTCGCCGATTGCCCTCGTAGTGGCCGGCGGCGGCGCGGGTGCGGCGGCGGCGCCGGGGCCGGGCGGAGGCGCCGGCGCTGCTTTGGGATCGAGCGGAAGCGGGCAGCAGTGTCGCGGCTCTTGATGCGCGCCGCCTGGGGCTTCCTCGCGCGCCCAGCAAAGGGCCCCCGGACGCCGCCGCCCCGCTGCGGCCCCGCCCCCCTCGCTGCACCTCCTTCCGCCGCCGCTTCCTTCCGCCCGTCTCTTTGTTAAGCCGGCGAAGCGTCGTCCGGAACCACTCTAATGGAATTTGAATTTTGCGTTCGCGCTCCCTTCTATTTTCGATGTAATTTCGCGGTTTTGCGTTTAACACAAAACCACTTGTCACAAAACCAATCGCAGCGAGTAGTGGGGCCTGCCGAGAATTCAATTCGAATTTTGTGTGCTCGATTGAGTTATTTTTGGCGCGTTGGTGGTGTATAAAACGCATGGTTCATCTCTCCATAGGAAGTGGAATTTTACGAAAAAAAACCTTTAAAAATGTTTATGACTCTTGCATTCGTTTCAGAATAAAACAATAGGTACACAATATGCAAGTAAATTACTAGAAGTTTAATTAACTATTTTCCAGTAATTTGTATGAAATAAAAGTGTCAAATTGGAAACATTTTTATATTAATATGAATGAAATTGTGAATATTTATGGGTTTTACATAGATTGAAACATCGATCTATATGCAGATTATTTTGTTTTTTCATTTTTACAAACAGATATGTATTTGAGTTTCCTTACAGATGTATTAAAGATAAATTCCATACAATCTTACTTTGTTAATATTAATGGTTATTTATGAACTAAGTATTTTATTCATGTAAACATATTTTACTTCGTATTTATTTAACCTACATAATTCCAGTGATGGATTCAAATTATGAGAAAACCATAGCACCTACTAGGCACCAAAGTTTTCATTCGACTTCTTATTTACCCAAATTCTTGGGAAATATAATAAATTATATGAAACCTTTACATTAAAAACGAATGTCATGTTCTGTTCGATGGCCAATGTTGATAGTGTAATTCAATGGTTGAACCAGCTTTGTCTAACATTGTAATGTGCAATCATATACGTGACTCGTCTAGCAACAAAGGTCTTAAATCTAAATGACAATTAATGTCTTATATAAAGGTGAAAAGTTTTACTGCGATATTTATTGCACTGTGTAACAATGTCAAATTGAAATGTTGCATCCCAATGTGACCAGTCTCACCTGTAGCGCCAATGGAGAAAAAAAAACTAGTGGTGATAAAACAGCGCGTACTTTCTTGTTCTTATTTTCACGCAGAAAGTATTCCAATAGGCGAAAAACCTTTAAAAAGGTGAAAAGTAATAAAATTATCGAAAAAAATGTATATGGCCATATTTCAAAATCTGTCTTTAAGGTCCCGAATAAGGGAAAAATCTCTATCTTTAATATATTAGTTGTAGGAAGACTCAAACAATTTTGAACCTTTGCAATTTTCGAAAAATCAGATTTTTCAACGAACATGAGACCTGCACCATTCTCGTAAATGTCATTCACACTACCAAACAACAAAAAATATACAAAAACGATGGAGCCATTTTTTTGAAAATTTTGAAAAAAAAATTAATACAGGGGCTTCATGTAAAGTATCCCCCCAACTTTTTTTACATGTTTAAATTTGTTGCGTCTAAATTGACGCAACGCATCTCCAAGCCCTTGGGAAGCGTTGAGCGCTTTGCGCCTGGGAGTAATCCTCCATTTAGCTCATTATATGTTATATCTCATTGCAGTCAGTTGTCCAAAAGACCATCAGGTAGAATTTCCGCTTACGCGCCTCCTACCACGCGCTCCTCTTTTCGACCCAGCGGCCAGAATTGGAAAGGAATTAGGATAGGGTTTAGGGGGTTGCACCAACCCGTGTGAAGCCGCCAAACCCTTTAGTGTTGAAAAAAATTTCACATGAGAGTGTCCGGGAATCGACAGGAATCGAACCTCCTTGGTGGCTCTGAGCCACAAGATGACTGATGGTTAAAAATATCGGTTTTAAATTCAAGGGGCCGCAATATCAGCCAGATGGATTGACGAATATCAAATTTGCAAAAAAAATGGCAGATAGGTTTAGTCGCTAGCGTTGTTGACAGACAGATGAACGGACTGACAGACGTTTTGCCGTCATTCAATTTTTCGGTATCAATGACCCACAAAACATGAATTCTAGCTATACCCCGTGTTAGCAACTGCATGTATCAACTTTTTCTGTACCAGGGCCATCTAATAAGAGTTTTCCTGCCGAAAATTCTCCGTTTGTTCGCGCAGAATTACATAACTTTTTTCTACTTCGTAACGAGAAAGTAATAAAATAGGTTTTTTTCTAGTAGTTTTAGCACTCAACACTTTAGTTTCTGCTAAATTAGCACTCAACACGTAAGTAGACCATCAGTAACAATATAAATAGTTAATTCATGAATTTTATAATTGTTCTATTCTCTATTCAATACGTAACATTTATTTATAAGAACATAATCCAGGGGATGCGATATTATAATTTAGATTAGCATAAAGAAAAATAACTAACTTTTAATAATAATACGGTATTTTTCAAACCATATGTATTATTAATTGCTTAATGAATTGTGATATCCAATGAGTTTATCATATCTCAAATTTTAACGTGTAACAAGATGGGTGGAATATATTTACTTGGTGCAGTGTTCTGTAACAATATTTTAATGACTAAGTTTTTGTCAAGTTCTTAAATAATATTTCATGAATTATATTTTTGTTGTTTAATATTGTTTATACAATATTCTCTTATTATTGTAATCGTAATGAAATATGTACTATCTTGAATTAAAATACGCTCTCAGCAGTCCAATGTCCAATTCTGATGAAAGTTGTTGGCACTTCAGCTCTTGTATATTTCCTGCGGTACGAATGACACTGCATATTACTAGTTATAAAACGTGAACAAAGATTGATTTTATCTATCGAAATTTACTTAATGCAGTAGTCGACGACGAACCATTGAAAGAACCGCCGGAACCTAGTACCGTCGCCGCTCAAAAGAGGGCGACGACAGCAGCCGCCGCGGCGCCCTCACGCGCTACCAGGCACCGAAACAGGAGGCACCACCCCTATCCGGGGGCTGGCCAGCGGACCCTCAACCCCAGCGGGCTATAAAGCAGCGCCCCGGCGGGCAGAGGGCAGTTGAGCGCCTTCCAGCAGTATCGAGTGCATCCGTGAATTGTGAACAGTGTTGTCGGAGCAGCTCTCTCTCTCGGACAGATACTCCGGTGCTACGGGTACTAACTTTGGACATCTCCCTGGGCAACGGCGACTGGTACATCTTCAGGAAAATTGTTGGATCTGGCTTATATATGGTTACTATGTACTGGTGTGAGATCAGAATAAATCTATTTTTTTAGAAATTACGTTTTTGTGGACATATCACGTTGACTGCCGATACATTTTTTGCCTTCCTAATCTGCCGAACATAAATTATGTAATAAATATCAGAAAAATCTGATAAAAATACACAAATCAACGTTTTTTGAGCTCTATCTACTGGTGATATCATGCGTGGTACCATATGGCACAGATTTTTTTATTTTTGTAATGGACGGTATATGGCGCCACACCGCCGGTGGAGGGTCAAGTGGCACCACACAGTCGATGGAGGATTGCGAAGGTTTGAATAAGTATAACTGAGTTTAGAAAATTTTAAATGTTCCGATTAATATAATTATTCATTTTTATGGAATGGTCAAAAACATTCAATATATAAATAAGGCTTATACGGACATGTCTTGCATATTTTGACACCAGAGGTTCCTGTTTGCCTGCTCTACATCTGCCTAAGTTCTTCTTCAGATTGTTGTAGCAGCGACAACAACGCCTACTTGCTGTTCTGAAAATAAGTATACCCAATAACGAATTTTATTTTGAACATTGTAACTTTTTTAGATTTCTCTTGTGTATAATATAATTCCTGGAGGTAGTGGATAGTTTCTTCGATCATCCTGTTCACCATCATCCGGTATTCCAAGAAAACTGAGTGGTCTTCCTCCGGAATACATGTAGTTTCATTTTTATGCTGCTAGTGCTCGAATTGCACAAAAACAAGTCATTTTCAATAGAAGTGTCGAAAAGCGGGTCATCGGCCACTTTATGGTACCACCTGACAGTCTTTTTAGCGAAGAACGATATGCAGCCAGCATGTCTGCAATATCGAGGTCCCCTTTCATATTGTAGTGAATAACCATCTGTGGCTTGAATTTCTTGCCCTTTCCTCATTCCTTCCATTACATCTTTCTTTTTAGTTCTTTTTAGTTGACATCATCTAACATCTCTTTTGTCTACCCATTTCATTACTACGATACCATGATAATTTTCTTGAGATACAATTTATCCCTTTTCTGTTTTTTGCTACCACCTCACGAGGAAATCGTTTTCTATTTTTACGATATGGTCATACGAAGTGGGTTTCTCTTTCTAATAATGTTTCTGACAGTTTAATGGAGCAATAAAAATTGTCAGTGCACATTGTGCGTTCATAATGAAGACAAGACTCCACCATAGTTACCAACACGTGACCCTTTTCATCATACAGTTTGTAAACTTTTACCGCATATTTGTGGGCCTTTCCAGGAAAATATTGCCGAAAAGCAAGACGACCAAGCCATGGAACCATCGACTCGTCTATAACAAGAAATTCTCCTGGAGAATGTTTCTGAACAAAATGTTCCTGGATAGATTTCACAAGAGGTCTGACATTGTCAATTCTCTCTCTTGCTGCTGTGTTGTCACTAAAATGCCAAAACATGAAAGAATTTGAAATCTGTTTCTTGGCATCGTTTTTCTGCAATGCCTCAAATGCTACAGCCAATTTGCTGCAATAACTACGAATGAAGAGCATTTTTTCAAGACTCATCCAACATTTTCAGCTCTAGAAACGTTTTCATATCTTCTTTGGTCGTATTCATTTAGACGGCAGGAACGGATCGAGATTTGTTGAATTACCTGACCTGCATTTCTGTTGGTTTCCTCAATCATTATTTCAATTATGTCTTCGGTCAAAAATAATTTATATAAACTCTGAGGTTCCATTTTCTCAGGATCCGCCTGCAAATTTGTATTTTGATCAACATAGAGAGTGAGTTTCTTTTGCCTACCAGAATAGGTACTCCACAAAATCACCCTGCCCGTTGTAGAAGAAACTTCCTCCGCGCCGATATCAGACTCGACATCGCTGTCAGGGAGTTTAACTTCACTTTCTTCACTACCACTGCTGATGTTTTCGTCCGGCACAAAATCAGAATCATCGAATTCCACCAGGGCCCATCACTACACAAATAGAAGCAGAGTAAGATGAACATAGTCGAACTAGAATTTTGTCCAACAAATAGAAGCACTAATAACACTTTTAACATATTTCTGAGCCTCGCAAATTAGCGGTAAATTCAAATTGATGTGGTCGCCACGCGTGACACAAGAGAAACATGATTTTTTGTACCATGTAAAACCACTCGGCAGTCAACTTGTTGATGCTTTGGAAACAATACCCTAGCCTATGAAATCCTGTGCTTTTAGAAATTACTAAATTTTGCATGGATTTTGTATCATCAGAATGGTAACATTGTAATATATTTTAATACAGATATTTCACTTTAACAGTGTGTAGCATGTTAAATTTTCAAATCACAGTTCGCAAATAATCTGTTATTTTTACATAATGCCCCCGGCAGATTGGTGTTGTAGCTCCACTTATAGGCATACTGATACTTTTCTCGTGACATCTTTACATTTTTTCGTGACATCTTGAAAATGACACAAGTTACCATTTTTTAAATGTTGGTAGCATTTGAATTTACCTGTGTTACTGTGGAAGTGTGTTGGAATGAGCATTTTTGTTGTTGGTCGGTCTCGGAATGTGGGTGTTTCAGAAGATATGTCATTTTGTGAGGGATTTTAATTTGAGTTGTTTGAATCCGTGCCATCAGCACGCCACCAGAACGGCCCAGCATGCCACCAATACGCAGTCAACATGCCACTAGCACACTGCATGCACGCCACCAGCGACGTCAGCACTACAACCGACAGAGCCGCAATATTCTCCCAAGAAGCAGAAACTCAATACGCTCCGCTGTTGTATAACACGTAGATAATCTTCCGTCTGATTCCGTCCGGTCTGTATTCCGCTCAGTCCAGTTTGGGCTTTACAACTCGGACAGCCAAAAAGAAACAGAAGATAACGACCTGATAGATTGTGCAGCGGGGAGTGGTAAGGTACTGGTGTTGACGAATGATTGTGAGTAATGAATCTCGGCTCTGCTAATTTGAATCTTTGGTGGACTGTGGTAGAAGGGAACTAAAATTTTCTCTTGGATTTCGTATCAGGGTTTCAATTTTCTCTACGACAACCAGGCTAGTTCTCACGGAGAAAGCTGTATGTAAGCATTCAGAAATAAATCGTTAGGTCTGTTTAACATGATATACTTAGTTTTTCATATGTAACAGTTACGAATTAGGTAAAAATGTTTTTAAAATAAAATATTTAATCAACGAGAAGGATGTGGCATGGTATTAGTGTTTTCAAAAGTTGACAAATTGGTTAATTAGTGATTCTCAGCGCGTCCTAATCTAAGATCATTAAATACGTAAGTGTAGTGCATGTTTCAACGCGGGAGGTGGCAGTGGTCTTCTCCCATGAATGGTGGGTTCCGGCGCCGATCTACACTTGGGCTCGCGGGGTTTTTCCCAACCAGATATCTTCACCCATCGGGGTACCGCCCCAGACGATGCAATCCTCTGAGCTTCCGCCTGGTCTCCTGACCTGTGTGGTATAGTGTAAATGTGTGTAAGAGGGAAGTATAGAACAAGGAAGACGAAATAATCACGAGCGGTTCGTAGCCCGTTTGTAAAAATATTGCTCCGGGATACACCTCGTGTTAATAGGAAAATCCATGGAAAACTACCGATCAGAGCAGCCGGGCTCTAGAACTCTCCTGTAGACAGTGGCTGATCTCGACTTAGCTATGAAGCTAGTGTCGAATATCTTGCCACCGTCGGTAGTCGAACCGAAGGACTTCCCAATCTGAGGCACTGCAGTGGCATCAGTTGATGATCAGTTGATGCACTTATGCCTTTTTTAAGTTGAAAAAGAGGTATTTCCATCATACATACACAGGTGACAGGAAGCGCCTGTTACATGAAAACAACACCAAATTCTATGCTGAATTACACGAAGAATCGCAGAACCAGTTTTTCCGATAAATAAAAATATCTTCGAGAAAATTGTGTTTAAAGTTACTTCCAGGCGCGAAACTTAAATGGTCTGTCACGTCTCCAGTCTGCGCTGTTTGCAATGGGGTTGGGCGTTGCTTTGTTTCTCCGCGATTCCGATGAAACAGTGGAATGAAGAATGTACAGAGAAGGGGGAAGAATACCTGGAACGGGGAGGGGGGCGTTAGCGGACTGAAAGGCCCTTCTCTATACAAAGTAAATTTTACACCGCGCCGGGCCGTGAGGTGCCCGGGGGGGGGAGGGATGGCGCTGGTTAAGAAGGGAGGCGGAGGATGACAAAGTTACAAGCATTTCATTGCACATACGTTTATTTATCTGAAATCCCATTCTATGTTGATGGGATGATATGACAATTGAAGTATTGATTGTACAGAAATGAAATATTAATTTACAGAAATGAAATTGAATGAATGATATAAAATGGATATTCGTTGTTACGTCTGTTAATTATAACCGTGAAGGTGACGTGAACTTTGTTGATCTACCCTTCCATGGGCACACGGCGTTGCCGAATACCTTATGCTGGGTGGCTGCGGCATGCGTGGACCCGCGGTGCTCCTCTCCCGGGTGAAGCTGGAACGCAGACGTCCCACACAGTTCGCTGGTTGCGGGGAGAGTATGTCCAGCAGTTTGGCCACGGACCTGGCCGTAGGTGGGCCCTGGCAGCAGGAGTATGTGTTGGCGGCACACACAGTCTCTCGCCAGCAGGTGACTGACGGTGTGAGTCGGGTCTGTCCGTACCGCTCTGTAGTACCCGCCGATGGCAGGTTTACATGTACACGTGCCGAAGGCAGCGGGTTTACGTGCGCGAAGCGCAAAACATGAAAATGCGGTCGTGAGCGCGGAGACTGCTCAACGAAACGGACATGGATAGGCGGTGTGGCCTGTGCCTCTCGCGGTGGCTCTCGCGGTGGCTCTCGCGGTGGCTCTCGCGGTGGCTCTCGCGGTGGCTCTCGCGGTGGCTCTCTTCGCACAAGTGAAAGTGGCGTTGCAAGCCAGAAGGCTGCAGCCCTTCGGAAAAGCGGGAGGGGGGCCGTTCGGGGGAGCGGCTGGCGGCGCGGGTGCGGCATGGGTGCGGTGGGCGCACCCTGCGGAAGCGGCCGCCTACGGAGGGAGGGAGCGACCACCCGCCTTTGCGCGAGGGCTTTGTGTTGTGGACGGAACAAAGAAAGCATCACTTGCTGAATAAATTATAATCATGGTATTCAGCGACGTACCTGTAAGCAATGCTGATCACGAGTCAGGCTTTATGGGAGTTAACACAATTCTTGAAATGCTCGACTACACGATGAATTTCATACTATTTAGGCAGTGTAGAGGAAATATTATAATGTTGCGGCAAAAATCGGCAATTTTTCGACAGAAAAACTCATTGTGCGGACGTGGTATCGAAAAGTGGATAAATCTTGTCCATATAGTAGTAGATTGCTTCCTCAAACATAATGTGTAATGAAAAGTTACATTTTGTGGATTCTCGACACCGAAAATCCAACTAATGTCAAAACGTCAATCTGACCGTCAATCTATCTTTCTGCCAATGGTCAACGCCTAAACTGTTCACAGGTTTTTTTCCAAAATTGATATTCACCAACCGATCTGGCTGAACTCAAGGCCCTGCTTTTGATGCGGATGGTTTGTTTTTGGGGATATTTCAAACAAGGTCTCACCATTTTTATTTTTTTAATGGCAAACGTTTTGCTCGGATAGCTCCAAGAAGGCTTAAACAGGCTTAGTTATCATTTTTGTTAAAATATGTAAATTTTAGAAAATTGGGAAAGTTCAAGAATCTTTTGGAGTCTTGCTACAACTAGAAGAATGAAGAGAGAATTTTTTTGAATTATTTGAAGTTAAAACTACATTTACCCGCAATACCTATTAATTTTGAATAATAATCTATAATAACTGGCATATAAACTAATATATTAATATACATTATTTTATTGTCTTATAAAAATAAAATATAATAGTAAGTATGTGGCCATGCTGACTTATTTCCCACTAAATTGCTGCAATATTCAACTTCTGTAAATGTTCAGGTGGCCATTTCAATTTGACTTACTTTTCAATCATTGCATTTCTATTTTGTTACCGAAACACGAATACCAGTCGTTTCGTTCAGTGTTTTTCACAACTGTCTATACATAACGTTCTCTATTTCGTTTTCACAACTAATGAAAGTGCACCAGACGCCCAATTAAAAAGTTAAAAATGAAAACAAGTCAATGATGGAATAGCAAGCGTTGTTAATGCGGGAATAATGATCACTCAAAGAGATCAATGAAAATAATGTACAGTGTCATATTTTTTACAACAGCACTTCGTTGGAAGCTACAGAAAAAATACATGTCTCAAAATGTTTATCAAACAAACTAGTTTCGGCGGTCAGTTGCATGACGAAGCTTGCTCATGAGGTTATGTAATGAGGTCAACGGACCTATGGGCCACGCTGGCGCAGTTTAGCGTTTGGTGCTGAGATTATGGGCCCGCGAGATTCTTGAGTGTTAGAGTAGGGAGCCGTGGAAAGTTCCATTAGGGTTCGAATCAAGAGGCCGTTCGGCGTCAGCTGGGGGAAATAAGTCGCCTGTAAGATTATATAGTGTAGACTCAAAGGACGAAAAGGGGTAATGTGTCTGAAAGAAAAGTTGAAACACACGCTACGTGAAGAACATTATTCAAATAGTGAACAACTGTATAAAAAAATACCATTTCATCACCATCCTTAATGAAAATTAGGGAACAGTTGTTGCTAGTGTCGTTACGTGAAATAATAAAAACCCTTCAACAAAAGGAACAACAAGAGTTTTCATAAACAATAAATTGCTCCGGGATTTACAACAGCACCCCTTTATTTTGTTTGTTTATTTGTTCGTTCGCTTATTTGTTTGTTTGTTAGTTTATGTATTTAGTAAAAATTTATTGCGTCTTAACACATTTCTACATTCTTCTTGCTACATTCATGCATAAAATTGTCGCGAAGATTTCAATGCCAGGATGTGGTGATTTTGCATAAAGTAATTAACACTGTGTAATTGAAATGAAATGCGACAGAGTGGATGTTTCAAAAAATTTAAGTACAAAAATTAAAAATACATACATTAAGAATACATATGCTAGTATTATACACTCTTAATTGAATGAAGAAGTCGTTCTATAGATTTTATTACTACAGTCAATGATATTTCAGTATTAATAGTCCTAAAACAACGGTAAACTTTTTCTCTTACGTCTTTTTGACTACTCGTATTAATAAACATACAAGGTCCTTTTCAATTAAAAACATAGTTTTATACAAGTGTGATTTATGCAATTTTCAATTCTTCATTACAAGCCTTCTGTGGGCAAATTAAGAATATGTGCATCCCATACAGTTCAAATTATTGTAAATATTTTATTCTGTTTTTAAAATTGTTACATTCCAACTAATATTAATAAAACAGGTCTGAAGTTGGCGAAAAAACTTAGGTGAAATGTTGCCGAATACCGACTTATAATGAATTAAAAAACAGAAAAAAAGGTATATAACTGAATGTCTTTAATTAAAAAGGAACTAGTTCATTTATTAAAACAACAGTAACTTGTGTAACGTACTCAAAATGGAATGTGTTAACGTTTATGCTTATTAATCATGTACGTTATTACTTATCCCAGTACGTTTAATGTATAGTTGACAGAATTTGACACAGTATAAATAAACAAACAAACAAACAAACATTTGATCATTCTCACACGGCTTATCTAACCGCAATTTATCTATGAGCGTGTTATCCGCACACTGGTTGTATAAACGCTTGTTTTTCGGAGCTCGTTCACAGACTGTGGTCGTGTGCCGTTCCAATCCAATGTTAGTTATCCGCTTGCAAGTTGACGTTATTTATTAATTCAAAATTAATTCTAGTGTGTGCAGAATAAATGCTCGGTTAATATTAACGCGTTTAACAAACGTTGAAGTAAATGCAATGCATTATTATATAATATTACTGAAATTATTTCTTTCAAAAAGAGCCTCAAATATGCTTTCTGCCGAAAAAGCGTATTATTGGTTTATCAGGGGAAATGTGTGTAATTAGGGCAATACTAAATTATTTGTTTCATATTGTTTAAAATATATCAATCTTGTGAAATCAATATATCAATCTCGTGAAAGCGATGAACTAGTAGTTTTGAGCTTCACTACAGGTATCTAGAACTAATTTAATGTCTAAAATGTTTTTGTATAACTGTAATGAAATCGTATTATATTAGTGTATCTATTATCTTTGTTATGAATGTAAGGGAACTTTAGATGCTATGTAATAAGAATTTTTGCAGAACTATTAGTGCTAATTTATTTATATAGCACTTTTTTATTTATGTAAATATTATTTTTAATATATTAATAATATATTATGTTAATATTATTATATTAATATTTTAAACAATGTAAGGTGTGTTAATAGTTTTTGGGTTTACATGAATCTTGTTCTAGATAATTTGATCGAGTTTGTTGGTACTACGGTCCAGTAAACTTGGCATAAAATGTAGGCAGCACATAGCAGTAGTTGGGCGGATCGCAATATCGTACTATTCGCAGTTCTTTTTGGCAAAGAATAACGTATCTACTAAATAGTAAAGAGAAGTGTATTTCTTGTAATGAATGGAGATTTATGTACAAAATGGATAGGGAAGATCCAAAAATCGAACCCAGCGAGATTTCATATTGAATTAGGAATGAATGTGAACCATTCTGCTCGTTCATCCCACTAAGGATGGATGATTAAAATAATTATATTTGTCGTTTTCTGGTGAGTTCGTAACATGCTGGACAGCCTCAATCACTTTCCTCTTTAGATATTTTAAACGTATAATATTGAAATTCTTTAATAATTCCCCACATGAAGAAGGCTGGAAACTTTTGTTCTTGGAGCCAACTTTTCTACTTCCATGAAATTTTTATTTCTAGTCTCCAATATGTTAATTCTTCCTTTGACACTGCATACTTTTTGAAAAAAGTAGGAATGGTAATTATGTAGGCGAAACCGCGTATGTATTCCAACGAAGAGTAATTTTGAATGACGCAGCATCGAAAATTTCCGGTAATATACGGCACGAACATTTGGCAATTGTAATTATCAGTTGATCAGCCGTAGACACACATATGGATTCATTAAAGATACATTACACGTATTAATTACGGATGAATAGAGTAATTACAGTCCCTTAATATATAATATTCTCGGGTATCTTGAAATTGTTGATAATAGTAAACATCGGAAGTATTTGGTTTCCCACCGGCTGAATTGAGGTCAGAGCCAGCATTGCCACTATCTCTCCAGCGACTATAATCAGGAGGTCCTAGCGTTCGAGTCCCAACGATGTCGGATTTTCAACAGTAGGTTTAGATATGTGGGTCGAATTCAACCGCTATTTGGCGGAGAATGTTTGCGGTCGGCCGCTCTGATCAGTATTTTTCATTTTCCTCCGATGAATACCAGGCTAATACTGGAGTAGTATCTTAACAAACGGACTATGGATTCCGCGGGATGTTTTTCTTCCTCCTCTTTGTCCTTTCCCAACACTTTGCCCTTTCCTTACACATACACACATAAATGCCCTACACGAGCACACCTGTCGAGAAACAAGTTCGGAAAATATTTTCCCGACTGGGGGGGTGTCCCGCTATGGGTATACCTGGAAAAGGAAATCGCCGCAAACTGACGTGTAGTACGGCTTAGGATCTCATCATCTAGCGGAGAAGGAATCACCGCACCTCAGAGGACAAAACATTCACTGCATTAACGGGAATAATGACCAGAGCAGTTGGGATACCTGGAATAATCAGTCAATCATTTAGTTTTTCTCACTAAAGTTCTCTATTATACATTAATTAATTAATTCGTGAAATGTTGTTCTGTTTGGAAAACAATGGACAGAGAGATTGACTCGATGGAGAAGGATATAAACTACACTTGCAAGTTCCATACTAACAGTTAAGTCGCCTTGAAGAAAATATTTTTTTACAGACACGCTGAACACATGCGCAAACAGTTCACTCTATTTCAGGGTTCAAGTCTGTGCTCCTGATGTGCTGAGCGGCGATCGCTTTAGACGTGTAAAATACTTAGACGGAACTTATCTCCGTGCTATCTCAGCTCCAGTCCGTGATGATCCTTGGTTACTTTTAGATCTTCTGGTTAGATATGCAATTGCCCTTGGTCGTGCCGTCGACCGATGGTGATGGATGAATATCATTCGGAAATCGTCTACCTTGCGGCTGAAATGCATATATTTACTCCTAACGCAGTAACTATTGTAACGTATTAGCCAGCGTGCCTCATGGCATCTATTTGGGGACGCTTGGTAAGGGATTGGTAAGAGGAAACTCCTCGCCACAGGAAGGAGAAAAGGGTTTTTCCTTAAAGCAAGAACGCGGAAACGGGAGACACGAGGCTTTGGGGTCTTCCGGTCTTAAGAAATAGAGACCCAAACCCTTAATGGCTAGCAATAGACCGCGGCGAGGGCGGCGTGATGTAACAGGTCACGTGAGCCTCGACTATATAACGGAGTGCACAGAGCTAGTGGGTAGTTCTGGAGACAGTAGGAGAACCTCGTGCATTTGCACAAAACTTGGCGCCCGACGGTGCATCAGCAAGTCACGTGTTGACGAGCCTGTGGAGAACTTTGTGTCCGTGGGTGACTGCGGTCACGTGGGAGCGATGCTGTGTGCGTGCTCCGAGGTGAGGAGTGGTTGAGTGCCACGATTCACGCCGATTCTCAATCGGGTAAGATCGCTCCTGTGATCGAGGCAAACCATCAGTTGGTACGCCAGTACGGACTTTGTGTCCCAGTTTGACATCCGGTCACGGAAGCTTGGCTTTGTGCGCGCTTTAGAAGTAGGAGTGGCGAATGCCACAATCGAAACCGATCATCAATCGGGTTTGGATCGCTCTCGCGATCAGGGGATAGTAGGTCTATCAGAGCTAGTGCGTAAGAAGGAAATTCATTGTAAATATTTGTTATGATTTCTTTGTAAATAAATATTTGTATATGAAAGCTCTGTGTCTGTGTTTGCTGTGAGTATCCATGACGTCACACTAACTTCTGTCCTTTTTTACCTTCTTCAGAGTGCTTGAACTAGTACGTCATCAAGAACATTTATATTCTTAGGCTAGAAATTGAAGTGGAACCGCTTAACTAAAGTTTGAAATCTCAACTCTCCGCAATTTTCTGTTTGTATAAAAGTGTCATGTACATAGTTTTTGTAAAAGCATAGAGAATATCAGAAAAAATTAAAACAAAAACGAAAATACTGATTTTTTTCTTGAGGTTGTTAAATTTTCGTGTGAGTTTCTACTACTGAGGCAATTTAAAAAATATTACATTTAACTCAATCCTTTTCAGATGTAAGATGACCCTAGATAGTGCACATATATCTTTCCAAGTATGTTGGCATTGAAACATTGGCAATTTTGTGCACGCAAGCTTCCGCGGCTCGAGTTCATGACTACTTAGCTGTCCGGGTAGCGCCGCGTCGTTGGCTGAGAAGTCGACGTGTGCCCTGAGGAAGCCTGCGATATGAGAGGCGAAACGTCGGTCTCTCAGCCAACGTCGCGGCGTCACCCGGACAGCCAAGAAATCACAAATTATTAAACTTCCTGTCAATGTGTGTTGCTGTGTAACTGAAGTTTACGACTACTCTTTATGAGAAAAACAATTGTTAAGAAGCTTTCGTCAAAAACGTCCTATTTCCTGTTAATTCTGAATTAAAAATTATTCCATGTCCCTTTTTTAAACCCTTTTCTGCATATTCATCTCAGAAATTGGATTTCACGGATCAATCATAGTATGAAATGTTGCACATTTACCGCGTAATTCAAGTTTCTCGACGTGCCTGTAAACTTAAGCGTATAACAATGGCAATACTGCACAAAAATAAATAATACACAAATAATACACAAATACTAAATGAAATGTATTAGTACTGGGAACTGAAACATCCGTTGCAACTACAAGTAAATCTCCAGTAGGTATGTGGGCATCTTCACTCCCTTATTTGTTTTTCTGCTGTGTATTACTCTAAGTAGATGGCAGACAAACGTTTATTAAACACACAATGTAATGAAAGAGTCAGTGGGCCCGCCGATGGCGAGGCCGCAATGGAGCCTAAAAGAAAGTTCTTGAGGCCGAGGACGCGGAGGACAGGGCTCAAATCTTGAGGAGCAGTTGCCGGCAGTCCACGTTCCGTAGAAAGTCCGTAGCCTTGTAGGGTCGAAGTCCATGGTCCAGGAGAGGAGCCATGAGAAGAAAGCCGGGTCGTTGCTTGCTGAATTTGCTAGGATGCATCGTTGCTAGGATGAATATTCCGTAGCCGAAAGGGGGGAGGAACCAAAAATACTGCCAAGTGTCACCATGTCCGAATACCAACTTTACTGCCTTCTTGACGCTCGCAATGTACATACTTCACACGCTTCTCGCTCCTTGCTCCGCTGTCCAAAGTTATAAGGGCACGGTTGACAGTCGGACGATTTACTTGGAGGAGCGACGTAAATGCTGCGCACTGGCGGTGGCTGTCGTAAAAACTGACGCACGTTGTACAAATGTCTGGTGCGTACAGAGCACTTTGAATTTGAAACATACGAGGTTCAAGCAAAATACAATATGACCTCAGCGTTGTTGCGAGCAATAAAGAACATGTCCTTGTAACCAATAAGATGTCAAGATTCACGATCACGTGACTGCTCATGGTGCGTGGTTCATTCTGTCTGAGAAGTCTTCACAACCGCGCCCTATTTTATTTATTAGGAGCCTGGGATCTCAAGGACGCAAACACTTTGAGTAGTATGTGCAAGAACGTACAGAACATCAGAAATATGAAGCGAATAATTATTAGAAAACAATGGGAAAAATATTCATACAGCCAAAGGTATTCATATAGCCAAACGCACGGCAATATTGACCCTTCGGAAACGTAGTCTTTCATTAATAAATATGCATTTGCAGTTGTGAGTTGAAAGGGCTATACCATTGGCAAAAAATTTAATGTAGTGAAGCGGCGGCGATGGTGTGACGGTTAGCGTACCGGACTGTTATACCCAAGCTCGCGGGTTCAAACCCGATCGAAGCCGTGGATTTTTAGGGCGACAAAATTCTTCGTACGCCTTCCTTCGGAGGGGAAGTAAAGCCGGCTGTCCCATGTTAGTAGATTTACTTGCATGTAAAAGATCCTCAAGCCTAAATGACGCCTCTGAGCTAAATTCAAAATCGCCTCTTTCTCGCCCAAGAAATACCTCCTTTCTCTACTTGTTGATGAAAGGAGCGTAGCGAAATTTGCGTGGTCAGACGGAAGAGCGGGCCTGATGGCCCGAGTCTCGCCACATAACATAAGGCCAATTCAATTCAACTATTGACTGAACTTTTAGGAGATAAATCGAGAGAATTCTTCGAATATTCCTAGCCTCGAATGGTATTCCTTTGTTCTCGATGAACGAATAGCAGAAAATCAATCTGTAATGGATAGCCAAGAACTGAAAGATAATTGTGCTTGTTCAGAAGAAGATCATGGCTGGCTCACATGGGTTTTCATTTCTTTTCTTTAGAGGCCGAAACATGGTTGCGTTAGCTACAGAGATTTTTATCGCAGTTTTGTCTGAAAAATAAAATACTTACGTACACACTCTATTAAAATAATTTATTGCAATCAAATGTGACGGTACTACTACCCTATTTTATGCAAAAACAAACATGTCCACAGGTGTTTCGAACAAAAGCAAACATGTCTAAATTTTTAAGCAAAAGCAAACATAACCAAATGTTAACCTGAAAATTCGTCGTAATTATAAATAACTGATATAATAGCAATATACGTGAACTATACTGGTAAATACTACAGCATATTACATTGTTTGAAAAGGCGATAACCTGCCAAAATCAGTTATTTGTTGTTTCTGAAAAATCTGATTTGATGGACATGTTTTTATTTGCATGAACGCTCCTCGTATGATTCACTCCCTTCTTTGGTTTTGATTTGCGACCATTCTGATGTCGATCAGAGTGTTGAATTATGAAGTAAATTGCAAACGATGTGTAAATTTAAGCCAGATGTGAGTGTCCCAAAAATATTGTATTTTACCTATTCGAATTTTCCCACCTCTGAATATTATCAAACACGTTTGAAAAGTACCACTTGACGGCCTCTAAATATGAACTGCTGTTATTTAACATTAATGATATAGCAAAATACTATCTTCGAATACTTCTATTAAGCTTATATTCCACTTATCGCTAGTGGTGAGGCGTCCTGCCATCCATAGATGCGACATTGGCAAAAGGGGCGCAGGGTATGTATGTTACTTATGTCACTGCAGTGCTTCTGACCGGAGGAGTTCGCATTCTGATGGTTGCAGGATTTTCGACTCTAGCTAGACAGTTGAGTCGAATTCAGACTCTGTCTGGATGGTAATTCTAGCAATCGGCTCCTCTGTTCGGCAGTGTTTGTGATTTATCCGAACAACACCAGACGAATGACGAAGCAGTACCCTAACAAACGGGCCACGGACTGCACGCCATCGTCCCTTCCTCTTCCTTCTCCTATCCCCCCACTACTTGTGGGGAGACCAATCGGGAGCTTAGATCTTGCCTCGGTTGGGTCGGTCCCCCGCTGGTTGGAGATACCTCGTTAGGGAAAATCCCTGCAAGCTGGCGTAGGTCGATGCCGGATCTCGCTATCAGGCGGGGGAAGATCACCGTCACATCCGGCGATTAAAAATGCATTACACGTACGGGACTAATGAATTTGGCAATTGATGCGCCCGGAATCAACAGTCAATCAGTCGATACTGCGATGTCCCAGCAAAATGATATTGCATTTTTTGAAAATACGTAAAATTGCGTTTTAATCGAAAAGTACATAATTAATAAATACTGAAGCATATTTAAACGATACTACTTTCAAAACATCCAAAAAATAATCATAAAACAACACAAAGATCTCAAAATATCGCTTATAATAGTGCACCAAATTGAGAGCTCGCTGCCTGCTCTCGGTGACTCAAACCGCCGCTACGGTTCGAATTATTTTGCCGGCGATAAACTGCACTCACCCCGCATTCGCAGAATCTCGGATATTCGGCGGTGTACGGCCAGAGCTGGCAGAACGCGCTTTTCGAATTCCTAAAATGAACTTGTGAATGAAACACAAGTTGTGAACGAACTTGTATTTTTTAATGCCCTGATTCTTGTACGATTTATGCAATTTTACCTGTGTTATCAGGGTTATATATTACAATGCATTATTTGATAACTTTAATATATCGTAGTTTGGCTGAAACGAAAAACCAACAACAAATCATATGGTTAACGAAAATTATAATAGTAGCTGTTCACTGTGTAGAAAGGATCTTTGTTATTAGATTTGTCGTCTAATGTTAACAAGGAAACAGTGTTTTCGCCAGGAATTTAAATTATGAGGATTTTATGTGGTCTTATGGAAATAGCAAAAATTTTAAAACAAAAGGAAAAGACTCACAAATGAAGCAACTAAAAATGTTTGAATTTTAGATAAATTTTCTGAATTGTGTGATTTTTCAAAATTATCTAAAGCTCTTAAAACAGAATATACCATAGATTAATCGCAATTCAGTGAATTTTTCTTTTATCCACCCTCAAACTTGCACTTCATCATACGGCCGTAGTCACTGGAACCAAAGATTTCAGGTATCAAATTCAAAAGATAGAAATTTCGTCAGGTGTTCAGAAAATTTATTGAAACGAATAATACTGAAATATACAAAACAATAGAGTTATTTGAGGCCGAGTAAATTATTTTTCGATATTGATGTGTCCTAGATATTGTATAGAGAGAATCCACAAATAGTAGATTCCCTGTATACACGTATTAGATGATGTATTTTACTACTTATAAGAACAAGATGTAACCACTTTCTCGATATCAGGTCCCCACAATACGAATATTTTTCAAACGAACGACGACGACAAATTGCCCAATTTCTCTGCAAAAATAACACCACTCTCTTCACTACCTATATAACTCACCTTCATCCCTCATGATAAAACATTCTTACACAAACGGGGCTAATGACTATAGCAGTTGAGGTGCCCTGAAACATCAATCATTAAATCAACACAAGCATTTTCGTAACGTAGCGTGCTATTATTGTGAAATCCCATTACAAATATAACGCTTCAACAAATACTTTTCATATTCTGACCTTTTATTTAACCTTAAACAGTAATATAATTATGGAGTGCAAAAACCAACAAAAAAATCTTTGGTGTTTTAATATTATATTTTTTGTGAACATGTAAGTGGTCTTGAGAAAATATCACGGAAATCTGTCTCTAGTCATTAACAATATTTAGGTACATGGCACATTACAATTAACTAATACGTCACGCTTCCCTATTTACCAGCACGTCTTGATACACTGGACTTTGTCCTTTTTACCAACACGTCATCAGATGATATTGAACACTTAAAATGAATTCGGATGCGTAATCTTTACTCTTGCTTACTGTTTCTATCTAATACTAAACTCATAGCCTATTTCTCCAATAACGTTTACTCAAACATCTAGCCTATACCACATGCAATACACTATAACCTCGCCTCAATATACCAACACGAATGAAACAACGATACCCCTTTGAAGCCTTCTTAAACATACTTGCTAATAATTTTAACAGTAGGTGCTGATTGTAGCCTCCTATCTGTTGTTGTAGAAATAGTTTATTTCAGATTATGAAGTATAGTTTTGTAAGCGAACTAATGCATATTATAAAGTGTATAAAGTGCACTGCACTATGTATTACCGAAAGAAAAATAAATATAAAACAAAAAAACTGTTTCTATAATATTAAGTACTATCTAACTGATTATAAAAAATAAATTGATTTGAACAATAAATGCATTATTTACCATATGAACTGTACTTCTAAAAGATTAAATATACCTGTAACAAGTATTGCACTTCAGCTTCCGGGTTAATATCCTATCCAGATCAGATTTTTCGTCCGTTTTCTGGATCCGTTGAGAGAATGCTGTGTTTGGTCCTTATCTCGTTTCCTTCTGGGTAGTGTCCCCTGAAGAGCAGACGTTAACGCAGGTAGGAACCTAGTCGGCACTAAATTGCAGCGAGGAAAGGGGACCGAAACCTAAGCGAGGAAACCGAAAGCTAAGCCCGACTAGAAATAAAGGGGATCTAACTAGCACAGAATACCTGGGCAATTTTCTAGAGCCATTAGTTGGATGAAGCGAATATGCTAATCTTTCTTTACAAGGTTAGCGCGTTGAGAAACATCTTTCACAGTGTGTTTCTCTTTTTTCCATGAAAACAAGAATGTCTTTTGGTTTCGCTTTGTTGTTCAAACTAGTCGGCGGTTGAACTTGCTATCAGTAAATATGTGGTGCTCGGCCGTGTGACTTCATGGGAAGTTCGCACGAGATATCTGTGCACTAGACGACGAGAAGGGGGACAAAGTGCGGGCGAGACACATGAAGAGGGGGACACTATTCACGCACAGTGGTGTTATCCATGCATACAATCGCTGTTTAGAATGTATTGTGTAGCCCACTGCGAACTGGAGATTATCATCAAAAAATTAGTGATGCCTGGGTTAGAAATTTGTATGATTTAATTTCTTTGAGTTCTTTTTTACCTAAAATGTACTAAATGTAATTTTTGTGCTGAGACTGCCTGTCAGAAAGATAAAAAGTCGATGTTTTTGGGACACCATTCAGAATAGCCGCCTCCCTCTTGTACATCAGCCGAGGGTCCAGATTTATTTATTCTAGCCATCGACGTTTTGTAATTCACAAGTTAGTAATAACACGTGTTGTGCAGAAAGTGTGCCGTTGTATATGCCACGTTTATCAACTATATTTTCTTCATTACAATTAACAATAAACACTCTGCGATGACGATTGTCGCGAGCTGTTACTACGAACAACACGTGTTACGTTTCTCGCTAATTAGCGTACGTTATGGTCACAGCTGTGCTGAACAAATTGACTTACAATTCATCATTTGCAATTACCTGTTGTCACTTTCTCATGTCATGTACTTTTCTGCTTATTTCTATCGTTTCACTGATCATAACTGACAATTATTACTCCAGAAGGCATCGTTTTCAACCGCGTGTACACAGTTGTGGCGTTTTTGCTGTACCAAGAATTTTATTGAATTTATTGCTCATAAATGTCTCTGTTCATGTGAGAGTAATCATCACATTATTGAGGTACAGTATTCAACCCACTAGATTTCACCATGTGCTGGTTGCATTTATGTAATAGCAGCATCTATTCAGATCCATCGTTAACGATGGTAGCAGATCAATTATTACATTACTGCTTAAACACCAAGGTCTGAATGAACATTTTCAAAGGCACAAACAACTCTTTCATCCTATTGTTCATATATTTTTTCTCTTCCGGGATCAACTAGCTTTACTGGCTGTGGCATGAGTATCATCAAAGGTATGCTGGACAAGGCTATTAACTCACTTGCTCTCATTCCCTACGCTGCAGCATCACCTGTTAGAAATAATCAGCAAATAGGAAGATCAAGTGTTTCTAATGTTTTTAGATGTATATTTTAGACTCAATTAGCAAATATCTTATATTCCTAAGATTTACAATAATAAGTTGTCTTATTCACATGTTTTAATAACTACAGATTCCAATTTTTTATAGACAATTTTATTCTTATTATAAAATTTTATAAACTAAGTAAAAATTTTATACCACACATTATATTCGTATTTTTATCATCTTCATTATTATTTTCTTTCATTAGTTCATTTTCTTATTCATATACCATTATATTGTATTTTACTTCTATTTGACGTGACAAGGAGTTTTAGGGCGCACAGACAAGCAAATCCACTTGATGCAAGTTTATTCCGTAATCCGAATACAATTCCTAAATCAAGCCGTACTCTCTCCATACAAAGACGGCCATTTTTTACAATGACTCTAATCAATTCCCTGCTAATAACCAAATTTCGTGTATAGCTGCAGTGGATGTATGAGAACCTGATTCTAACAATTCCCCACTGTTCTGACACATTACGTGTATCTCGTATCTATCATGACGTGTCAAACATATCTCATATTAAATACCTCTCAGCGAGGGGTTTTAATTTTTTCGATTTCAATAACATGTTACCTATAAGTAATGATTTGATCTGGTGCAGTGTGACCACAATAGTTCACCAAACTCCAACGAATTACTAGTATATATTACAAATTTGTAACAGTCGTTTCTTTCATATTTGAAATGTAGATGGGGACAGCCCCTGGTGGGAATCTGAGTGCATTAATATCTTTATTTAGTACAGTATTTTAGACAAAAATAATTAATACATCAAGGAGACACCATTTCGGGTAATTTGTTTCATAAGCACGAAATATTTATTACGGGCTACTCAGCTGCACGTTTACTAATGGTTTACTAGTGTGGATATTTCACACTGGATAATGTTATTTCTCTAGTACTAAGTGAATATTGTACCGGGTGATTGTTGTCTAGTATGTGCCGAAGTTGTGATTGACTAAGCGTGTACGCGTCTTACGTATTTTTTTGCGTAATTGGGAATGTTTCTACAAATTCTTCGTATATTTTAAGGGGACATGAAACGTTTTCAGTTACATAAAAATTAGAATATCTTATGAAGGCAATCGCGAGGCAGAAGAGACTTGATTTTTAAAATGTGTAAATCTGTGTACAATTATTCTTCATTTTTCTCTAGTTCATGAGAATTTCCTACATTTAGACATGTGTGAACAGCATCACGTATCGGAAGGGAGTACCTAATGCAAACGGGGATTGGATGACATCATTTGGGCTGATATGGGTTGATTTAGACATTATTGGACTTTCTTACTTTTACATTACTATACTTCACGTATGCGCTGGTTTAGACATAACTGTATGTAAGCGCCACGTGCGTCCGTTTGTTCTGAAAGAACCTGCGCCTCCGCTAGGAGGGTGGGCAGGTCCGTAAAGTTAGCATAGCAAAGTTAAAAAAAATATTGAAATTAAACTCAAAATTTTAGATTTTTTGTTGCTAATTTGTTACGCAAAAATAAAATTTGTCACTCTTTATTTGACCCTGTTACTAAACATTCGGCTAACTTGTCATCAAGTTAGCACCGCAATGACAATAAAACCAAAAAATTACAGAGAGAGATTAAAAATCATTACATGGGAATTTGTCGCTTTTTTGTCACTCAGTACTTCTCATAAAAGAAATTTTGTTACTCTTTAAACAATACCAGTAATGTAATTTTCCGCAAACGCAGTTCTAACTTGATGTCAAGTTCGAACCGCAATCACGAGAAAACGAAAAAAAATAAAAAATAAAAAATAAATAAAAAAATACAGCGACAAATAAAAAATAATGACAAGGAAATTTCATCGCTTTTTTTGTCATAAGTCATAACAAAGACTATTGATTCGTATTTCGAATTTGTAAGTGTCAAATTAAAGGGCATTAGAGATGGAGGGGGAACTTTAATGAGGGCCAAAAGAAAAATTCAAACTGTCCTCATGGATGCACGGGTCGAGGTATTCTGCTTTGTCCTCCACTTCCGACTGTGGAGTTTTCGATGTTTTGGGAACTGCAATATCGTCACCAGATATTATATATGAAAGTGATAGTAAATAAAAAAATGAGAAAACAGATTACTTTCTTTTTTCATCCTGAGAAACTATCCGTTCAATGCATTGTAAATGCATTTGTGGAATTCTGGTGCTGAATGATAAGCTGGAGTAAGTTTCTCCTGTTGCCAGAAACCTGAGGGTAACGAGGCGGCGTTCCTCAGAGCTAATAGGGTTTCCTAAGTGAGTAGTCTATTCGCAAATCAGGAGCCCCACTTTCGAACAAAGGAAATTGAATATTGCCTCGCCCATCCTCAAATAATTCATATAGTCATTGGGTCTTCAATTCGAACTTCTTTAATTACAGTATGATAGATGCCTCTTTGTTCACTCCAGGGTCTCGTCCACAATGTTTTCTCTTTACCCTTTTATTCTTGAGAAATAAACATAAGGTAGTTATTATCTAGCATAAAGTGGCGCCAAACACGGTGATTAGTTAGTCATCCATCTTCAATGGGGAAAAAAACGGAAAATGTTGGACGCAGTGTAGTACATTGGTCAAAGTTAATTGTCACAGTTCTCTTTGCCAAAGTTCAAATACCTTACATTAAGTTCTTAGTAAAAGATATTTGTCAAATAACTATAACTATAATACCGTCATAATTACAATTAATTCGTAATTATATAATCTTAGAAATCGGTCATTGTTTCTGGTGAAACTTTTATTTGCATTCTTTGTACTAATTTAAAAAAAGGTTCTTTATGACATATTCAAGAGCTATCATCTGGTTTTTAATGTTAAGTTTATATTTCCTCAAGGCAGAATTTATAATCAGACGTGCTGTATACAATATGTACGAGACTCCATGCTTCACAATTTTAATAACTTTGGTTGAATAGTGCGTTGCCGGCAAAAAGAGAAATATTTGAAATTTCACAAAAGAGTGATTCGATTCCAATTAACTGCTGTTTGTCATTAATTGTAGCACCTCTAACATGCGGTGCCGATAATTCAGTCTACTGTAATAATTATAAAAATGTCAAATAACCGATGTCTGCTAATATATGTGTATACGCGCATGATTATTGAATTGATTGCCGTTATTGGTGGCAAGCCCGATTGAACACAGCTGGCGATTCGCAAGCCGCTGTTGTTGCGGTTGTATTCTGCGCAGTCTTATGCAACAAGACAGTACAAACACGATCGGATGAGGTAACAAATCCTGACGGAACTTACAGCAGGGATTTGCGGATTCCTCCCAAAACCCCCTACTTCTTACCACTAGAGTGGAGATTAGTTTTGTATTAATACTAGAATACATAACACCAATGGACATTCTGGTGCCTGAATCCGTGGTCGTTTAACAAATCTAGGAGATGAGCAATCTTTATGCTTACATCGATATTAGCTTCATAGCCCAGGTTATTTTGTTCTTAAGAGTTAAGTAAAAATAACTGACAAAATATTTTGAATTCATTTATTTTTCAGTGGGGTATCTTATTTGTAAATCAACGAGTCTATAAATCGACGCAGCTCTGAAATTCGATTGTTTGTATGTATGATAAATCCTCACTGCATGTTTATTTTGTATGTCTTCGTTACAACAGCAATATTGAAGGTATTAAAAAAATAAATGTAATAGATTGTTCTATGGCTTATAAGTGCATCTAATGTACAAAAAAGCAACAACAAACATGATTATCTGTAATAATACGAGTACACATTGTTTTATAAGGAATGTGGAGAACTATAAATATGTTATGTGTGATTTCAAAATTCACGAGTATCGATTAAAACGCGTTCTTAGATCAGAGAGAATAAGAAATCTTGTTTTTGTAATTTTTTAAAATTGCACATATCGCACGCACTATTGCGCGAAAACTACGAAAATTCTCAAAAAAATGTACATGCCTTAATGAAAGAACTCACAATGGAGAGCAAAACTTATTTGAAGGAAAATATATTTCAATTTTGTGATCCTTCCTGATCTTCAATTTTGTAGTTGTAGGAGGACACCGAGAAGAATTAATACTTTTGAAATTTTTGGAAATTTAGTTAACTGTGAACATAGTACCTATGCCACGTTTAGACGTGTATGTTACTCTATTCTTTCAAGAAATTTACGGAAAAAAATTGGAGCCATTTTTGAGAAAATTTTGAAAATATTCGGGAACTTCATGTAAATTACACCCAAATTTTAAAGATTTTTTCAAATCTCAAAGAGAAACCACAGAAAATATGTAATCAGTTCAGTCGGTCCCTAGAAATTTCCTTCAAACGGCGACTGAATTGTAGTTGTACTCGAAGTAGTTGTAGAAGGAGTTGAAGCCGTTTAAGTTGGAGCCGAAAATACACCACAGTCGGGTGTCGAACCTTACGACTTCTCGGTTAGAGTCGTTTCACAGATGCAACGTCATTGTTGGCTCTGAATTAAACTCGGACGGTGCGCCACTAGCGAGAGCGCGGATACTCAATCCTTTATCTTCCCACCATACGGAACGTGCAAGAAATCTGAATCGCCAAACTAGAAAAGTAATGACAGTTTTTCGCGCTCTCCACTACCGTATTGATGGCGTCAGTTGACTTCCGCAGATGAAATCGACGCTTCAAATAGAGAAGCAAATGCTGACAGAGTAAATCGAATACTGTATTGTGAAGTCCCATAGAATTCAGTACAATGTATTGTTTTTTAATAATAATAATAATAATAATAATAATAATAATAATAATAATAATAATAATAAACAGTCACTCCGAATAATAATAATAAATAATAATAATAATAATAATAATAATAACAGTCACTCCGAATCAAACACACTGTTACTAAGAACATACTAACAAATGAAGTGTGTAAACGATTGCATGGGCTCTTAAAAACTCAACTCTCTGCTAGAAACCTTGTGCAGGCCATCAATTCATTTGTTATTCCAGTGCTGACATACTCCTTTGGCGTTATTAAATGGAGCAATACCGACCTCGAAAACCTCCAGAGAACAATTCGAACCGCTATGACTCAACACCGAAAACATCATCCCCATTCAAGTACTGAGCGTTTTACCCTTCCAAGGTCGCAAGGAGGGCGAGGTATTGTAGATCTCATAAATCTACACAGCTCTCAAATTGCTTCACTCAGATGATACTTCTTGGAACATTGTGGGAGAGTTCAGCAAGCAGTGAGCGCAGTTGATAATAACTATAGTCCTCTGAACTTGAAAAAGCTTGATCCGCCTGTTCAACCAATCATTGAAACGGAAGAGAAGGTAACCTTATGGAAAGCGAAGGCACTGCATGGAAGGTACCCTCACGAGCTGAGTAAACCAGAAGTCGACATCTCTGCGTCGCACGCATGGCTCCAGCACGGGGATCTCTTTCCGGAGACAGAAGCCTTCATGATAGCTATCCAGGACCAAGTGGTACCAACACTGAACTACAGAAAACACATTCTGAGAGATTCTACCATTCATTCCGACTCGTGTAGAAGATGTGAGGCTGCAAACGAAACTATCCAACACGTGACAAGTGGATGTAGCAGCCACGCACAGGTGGAATACAAAAAGAGGCATGATGAAGTGGCGAAGCAGGTACACCAATTATTGGCATTGAGAACAGGCTTACTCGCCACTTCCGTGCCGTATTATAAATATGTGCCTCAGAATGTGCTTGAAAGTAGTGAGTACACACTCTACTGGGATCGTTCCATTATCACTGACAGACATGTCGGCGGCAATAGACCCGATATAACGTACATTGATAGAAACCAACAGCAGGTTTTCCTTATCGATATATCAATACCCAATACCCACAACATATCGGGAAATATCAAGAGAAGATCCAGAAGTATACCGATCTCGCCTATGAAGTCGCAACTCAGTGGAACTTCAGTAAAGTGACAACTGTGCCTATAATAATATCAGCTACAGGAGTGATCCCGAAAATGACACTTCGGGCACTGGAGTGTCTTCACTTGGATACCAGGAATGTATATAATATGCAAAAGACAGTAATTTTGAATACATGCCGTATTGTCAGAAGCCATCTGAACCTTCAGTAAAGCAACCACACACCTGGTCATCATACCTGTGTGTGGTTGACATACCGACCAGTGGATACTGTGAATAATGTAAGATAATAATAATAATAATAATAATAATAATAATAATAATAATAATAATAATAATAATAATAATAATTATTATTATTATTATTATTATTATTATTATTATTAGTCGAGAACTGAGACCCATAAGGCTAGGAAAACATCAGGATAGCATCAACGTCACATGCCTAGCCTTCGCTGATGATCTCGCGATCCTTTCCGGAGATGAACACACAGCAATCCATCAGATTGAAGTCCTCAAAGAATATGCCGAGAAAGTTGGACTACAAATTTCCTTTTCTAAAATAGAATTCATGGCCAGAAATCACACCAAAAGGGAAAATTTAATTACAAAATATGACACTATGAACAAGGTTGGTCACTTCAAATACTTAGGCGAAATTATTGAACTTACAGACACAGAAAGATTAGCACAACAAGCATGGAAACTCAAAATGCGGAAAGCCTATGGGAAAATTGCGAGTATCTACAATAAAACATGCATAAATATCAACACAAAAGTTTGACATTAATACTGTTATCAAACCTGAAACAGTCTACGCCAGCGAGACCTTCAATCTTAATTACAAAGGAGACCTCGATAATATCAAGAAGGCTGAAAGAAAAATAAACTGAAAACGACAACAGTCTGGGTAAAACAGGTCCACATCTATCTAAAAGAAACACCAACATCTCACCGTGAGACATCGAAGATCGAAACATTTTCAGACACAAGATATATATCTGGGAAATTGTACCAGAAGACAAACCAAAGATACCAAGAGGAAAATGGACAGATGCACGTCGAGCTAACATAGCCAGATGATGAAAAAGTTCTGAAAGAAAAAGTGTTAGAGGGTGCAGGTTTGAGTCTTGTGTACATATGGTCGTAATTGTGATTGCTCCTTCACTCATCACCATCCTATCATCTCATAATTCACGCTTGAAGGCGTAACAACCTTGTACTGAGGGATACAGCTGAAAAGCTGATCCTGGAAAAAGTACACACGTTAATCGTGTAGCCTATACGCCAATAATAATAATAATAATAATAATAATAATAATAATAATAATAATAATAATAATAATAATAATAAATTTTATTTTGAGAATTCAAGGAATGAAATTCTCTATTCGAGGATCAAACCCTGATCTCCCGGCATACGTTGCTAGATAAGGAAACGTAACGTATTTGTTCCATTTGTAAGAAACAACCCCCACGAAACCCCGTAAGTGTGCGATAAGGAAGAAGAAATTTTCGATTCGAAATTTTCCTCAGTGTTGCACGATATTGGAGGAAAAGTGGACGAAACAATCATAAAAAACGTCAGATTACGTTCGTTTTATTTTTTATCGGTTGGAAATCCTTCGAGGTTTGACTAATATTAAAATATTACGTAACTGTTCAAATACGAGTACTACAAGAAAGTGAGTACTGTCGTTGAATCTCTCTTTTAAATGCGAATTTGTAGGAGTAATATCCGAGGTAAGTGTGAGGGTGAGAAAGGGATGGACGAAATCGGAAGCGTTCTTGTGGCGGGGCGTTTTCGTGCCGCTCAAAAATCCATCCCTCGCTGACGTTGTGTGCGCATCCAGTTGTTGGTTTATCGTCGGACACGGAGTACCAGAGCCGAGACATGCAGCTGGTGCGCCGCAGGGCTCGATCACAAAGCAGCGGATCAAGCCACGTTCTTCAGTACACATCGGATGTTGGGATCTTAAGAAAAGTTGGGATCCTAAGATTTTATAAAGAATTCAGTATCATTAATGAAGGAACGAGTAATGAAATAGTTTTACACAACAGCGGCGGCTCGTGATAAAAAGTAAGTAAAATGCTTCCGTATCGTCCAAGCATAACAGTTTCAAACTTCGAAATTACCTAACTTATAGATATGTCAATTTATAGGTTTGTTCCCGATTATTTTGTATGTTTATCTGCACTTTATAATTCTCATAATTGCATAATTGATGTAATATACTGCTGTCCTCGACGCACGGAAAGCATAATAAAAAACTGCGTCATTCCTTCATATGAACTGGGGCTCATGGACTGTGCAAAGAAATAAAAATAAATTTAAGAAAGGAGTCAGAAATGTAAAGAAGGCTACACAAAGAGATGAATTGGCTCATCCCCTTCTTCACCTGGCAGGCCGTGACTGTTCCACAATGTCAAAGATGTGTATATGTTCTTTACAATGTCTAGATAGACATGTGTCATGGATAATTTTTCCATCTGCTATGGTTTTTACAATTTTAAAATTTAAATTGTACGTTCTAATATGTGCATTATAAATTCCATTGTAATTCATTGTAAATTCATTCTTCACGGATTTTAGATTTCTGCCTAAACCGTCGAAATCAAATAGTTATTAATGGAATAATTTTGTTAAGTTAGTGATATTCCGTGTGTAAAAGTATTCTCGTTTGATCACAGAGAGCGTAGATGATAACTCACGAGAATGGCAAATCCTTTTTTACTAAATTGTTGCATATAAAATATTTTACCTTAAAGTTTCTAATAAATTTTGACAAACAGGAATTTCGCATTTAGTTGATTCTGATTTTTAATTATCAGAAAGGTAATATTAATAAGTTTATGTTATTTTCCTTTCTTTTATTTTCTCTTTAGTTGCCTACTAACGCTATAAAATGGTAAAACATGAATTAGTTTCAACGAGTGAAAACAAATAGGGTTTTGAATACTCTCAACGACAAAACAATATCGATTGTGTAGTATGTGTTTCACCACAACGAATTACGTGAAAAATACATACTAGCTGTGGCCCGGAAAGAAGCCAAGAGAAGAGAATTTTCGTCTCTGAACTTGTAAATATTCTCAGTTCCGTGGTTTTGGACACTACTCGTTCTTCAGGGACGTAATGCTTGTCAGGTATATTGTAACAAGGCGCAAAAAGGAGACACCTTTTTATATAGTTCGCAAGTGTCATCAAAATTATTTGCTTTCGAGGGGGACAGCAAATATCTGGTGAATTCACGAACAAACTCTTTTATCCTTTTATTCCATATTGGAATGCTTGATCATTTCGTAATATCTTAGCGCAATTACAGTTAGATAGGTCGAATTTAGTCGCTGTCTCGAGGATAATTCTATCGACCGCCAGCTTTGAGCGGTAGTTTTTCGTAGTCTCTTCGATCAACACCAGGAGAAAGCCAGATCAGTACCCTAACAAACGGGTTACGGACCGTCCGCACCCCTTACTAACACACGCACTAACATGCATCACAGTACAACACATACCGAGAGACCGGTCGGGAGTTTAGAGTGTGTCCCAGCTGGAGGCTGCCCCGATGGTGGGAGATACCTGGTTGGGGAAAGACCCCCTAGTCGACGGTAGGTCAGCTTGAGAAGCCGGGGAAGTCAATCGCTACCTCACGAGGAGAAACATATACTACACTCACGGGACTAATGACCGTAGCAGGCCCGCCCGGAATCACTAACAATCAATAAATCATTCTGAGATCGAGTGATCACTTACAACGGATTGGACTTTCGGCTTAGAAATAAGGGTACAAGCTCGCGCTAGGATTTGGTATTCGCAGCAAATGTGCGGTGCCGATAAGTAATGTTTAAGAAATAATTACTATCGTCAAAGGGTGGAACCTTTTCAAGGACTTGAGAATTAAGTATTGCATCGCACACTTAAATGAAGTGGCGATCGTAGGATCTATTTCAGCGCCATTTCTCGCGCAATAGCCACGCGTTGTACGCGAACCGTTGTTCGTTTGTTGTTCGACGCATGAATGGCATTATTTCACAACTGTGGCATGAGCATATTTTTTATTGGCTAAATTGGTGCATGAGCGAGTACATAAAGTTTCCGGGTGCGTCAAGTACTTTGGTTACGTAAAATTAATGCATGTTATATCCCGGGAGTCCTCCCTGTTGGAACGTGAAATCCGTGGCGCCGAAGTACACGTTGGCTTGCGAGGTTATTTTCCTCTAGGCATCTCCTTCAGTGAAACAATTCCCCAGCCAAAAATAGCTCTAAGCCTACTATTGGTCTCTCGACACGTGTGGGAGTGCAGTTCATGTAAGTGTAAAGAGAAGAGACAACGATGAGGAAGGAAATCTTGCTCACGATCCGTGGTCCATTGGTTAGGATACTGCTGCGTCATTCCCGTGCTACTTATCGGAGGAACCATGAAGAACTACCAATCAGAGCGACCAGGCCACTAGAATTAGCCTTCTAGCTATGCAGCTAGTGCAAGAATACCACCATCGTTGGAAATCGAACTCTAGGACCTCCCGATTAAGGAAGGTGCGGAGGCAACGATGTTGCCATTGAGCTATAACAGCCGTTGAAAAATTTACATTGTTGACATTGTCGAAGTTGAAAATTGTGGGAATCAATGTTTCGTCTGTTATACTGCCGTTCCCTGGGGCATGAGGACTGGTTCGGGCTGGGCGCCTTCGGAGCCGTGCTTGCGGTCGTTCAATTTTTCGTGCGAATGGTAGCACGCGGTGCTCCACAGGCGTTATGCGCGACCGGTCGCTCGTTTGTCGTGCGCAGCGGCACAGGCCCGCACGCCCGCTCGCACGCAGCTCGGCTCCCGGCCGTGGGAAGGGGTGGGGGCACCTGGTCGCATCGCGTCTCGTGCTTGTGTGCGTGAACAAAAGATGACAACTACCAACAAGGCCGTGATTAATGATGGCCTTTACACCGCAACTCGAATCGTCGGACATTTCACGCGACGTGATGAACAGTGTTTACGAGCGGCCCCTCCCCGCCACTCCGCCGAGTCGAATGGATAGATCCGATATCTGCAGATCGTTTGTAGCGTTAAGCGACGCCGAGGGAGCCGCGTTGATGTGCGCGTTGCAGATTGTGTGCGTCCATTTGTATTTAATGCATCCGGAGCATGGGTCAGCGAGCCCGATACATAGGCATCTTTAAACTTTGCTTTTGCCCGATGCGATATATCGGACGGCTTTCTCTCCTTTTAGCGAGATATGGTTCCATTTTTTACCCTTGGTTCCCAACGCACCGGGGTCACCTGCAAGGCTATTATATCAAATAATAAGGCCCGAATCTACCACTTAGGAAAGTGTGTCAATAATTGAACGATCATTTGGACATGCATAATAGACCGTGCGATCGTAAAGTCGATATTTTGACATGTTGAATTTCTCACGTTTTCGAATTCACCAGTTATACCTACAAAACAGTTGGACATCGCAGTTATGGGTTTGTTAAGTGCCGATTGAAAAAAATAGGTAATTGACTTGAAATTAAATAAAATTAAGTAATTTCTACATGGAAAGTATTATATAAATTAATACACAACATTAATACTAAACAATTCATACTCGTGTTATAGTTCTAGAGAAACGTGCCATCTTGTTGGGGGAACAACTGCACTACTCCTTCCGACATCGCCACCGCACTTCTGCCTTAGCGATCGCGGCTATCGGGATCGCCTACTCTTATGTACTAATTATTTTTTCTCTTTTATCTTAGACTCATTGTTGTGAAAAGTATGAGCGTTTTTTAAGAAAGGGATTACTTTATATGCAAATTGGACGTTTTTCTGCAACGAAAACCATTATATAACTTACTCTCTCTACGGAGTGTGCAAGAAAGTAAAAACAATATGAGCCTCTTTCTCAGGGGGTGATTCATGAGTAATGAGCTACATTTTTCCAAACTCTCTAGCGTTGAAATGTACATAAATTATATATTGGCAATAAAAATAATCATTACATTCTCTTCAAATATTTTTCAAAAAATGCGCTGAATGCACTGAATTATTTAATTTTCGCCGCTTCTACTCTGATTTTAGAAACAATAATGGTGTCCGTAATATTCAAGCATTTCTGGATTAATTTGACGAATGTAAATTGTATTATAAAAATGATTTTATTTCTCTAACAGGCGACTTCCTAAAGCAAATGAAAGGGCTCGCTGCAAATCGTTGCCAACGAATTCTTAGAGACATGTAGCCAAGTATCAGTCCATCCTTTGCTTTTCTAGAACTAGCGCACTCGAAGAAAAGAAATTCAATATGACGGAAAGACGGAGTCGCTTCGAGCGAGGCGAAGAAACTCTGTAAAAACATTGTATAGATTGACTTCCGAAATTCGACTCACAAGATTGTGTTATCTCGACTTACCAATAGAGGCGAATTCGTGGCTTCTTCTTCGTCATACAGAATCGTACCAGAATTTTTGTAGAAGCCAGATCTGTTGGGTCGTATTACTTATAAATGCTTTGACAACGGCTATATTTTATATCCACCGTACGTGTTTAATTAGTTGATATTGATTTTTATTAGAAACAGAAACACAATGTATTTCAATTTTTTTCCAATAGATGAATTACAAGAATTTATGCATGATGATCGAAAACGAGAGCAGCGTCTGAAAGCCTTTTAAATGTGTTGCGTGTTTGTCACTATGTAACACATCGTGCTTTAGTCAATGCATTGTATGAAGTGTTGGGTATCGAAATACGGGGCCGTGTTGAATTAATGCAGATGATATTTTGCATACTTGCGGTCAAATAATATTTGAAATTATGTGTCCTCAGTGATAAATTATCATGACATGTATAACAGTAGGGATATGTTACGTTTATTTTCATCGATGTTTCCACAAAAATAATTATCTTGTTCCAAATGTTTCATTGTTTTTTGATGAAAAGGCTGTAACTTTTGTTTAAGAAAAATTAAGGCTTTCATTTGCAGCCCCATATATTCCACCGAGCGAGTTCTGTTGAAATGTGTTGTGTTATTAAAACCTAGTTCCCAAATTTACCAAATTCATTCACATTCTAACTTATTTTCGAACAAAATTGGGAGTGTTATGTTTACATAACCTTTTCCTTTCTCTCATTTTCTGGCATTTATTACCCTCATACTGGTCTGTAGGTTAAAATAATATTTTCAACCCTTGTTTGGAAATATAGGACGTGTTTGTGCATCATGTTATGATTGAGTGAAAACTCTTGCTCAAGGATTTTGTGTAGTATAAAAAAATCCTTCATGGATATCTCTTGGAATAATTCAGTCGATTTTTCAAAACGATGTTGATAACAAGTAATTAAGAGTTTCGCTACAAAATATATGAAATATTTTATATGAAAAGTGTACACAGTATGTGATTATTTTCCATCAAAAGAAAATGTCATTAAGCATGGAGGAAACGTTCCTGTTATCTGTATTACTAATTTCCAGTTCGCGCAGAAATTGAAAGGAAACTAATAACCCCCTACCATGAGAAAGATGTCTTTGGTTTTGATAGATACTCAGGAACTCGAAAAAAATACAAATCTATATTACTAATTTGACTCCACGCAAAAATTGAAAGACAATTATTCAGGTTATACACGTGAGAGGAGGTTGTGGTCCCGTAGGATACCCAGGAATTTGGGAAAATCTAAGAACAATGCAACATTTTCGATCTGGACTGAAAAATGCAAATATTTTGTTGTGTTAATTGGCATTTTCTCATACGTGAGATTACGATCATTTTCTTATATTCAGTGCGCCATTGGGTATGACATAGCTGGGTATGACGTCATGCGACACCAACGCTTGAGAAAGAAGCCTCTGGTCATTAAATATGCGTTATAGAACAGCAACTTGTCTGATATTCGTGGTATGTAAAGAACTATTTGTACTGCATAAATATACTATACAGTTTTCCTACTGTACTCGTGAAGGGGATTTTGGTTAAAATATTTAATTTATTGCCGTGTTATATGAGAATATTTAATTTCTTGATTTTGAGCAGTGTGCGTGCTATGCTTTGCAAAACTATTTTGTGAGAGTCTTCAGCAGCATTTTTGCTCCTGCAAGCCAGTCGTTGACTATAATTTTGCAAAAATGTAGAAGACGAATGTGCTAAAGTTATAACTAGCTCTCATTGTGTATATGTGTTACGCAAAATGTTATTTAATTTGTAAGGCATTTTGAATCAAAGAACCATAATTATAATTGTTCTAGGAGATCGTGTTGATTGATGCAAGTGTGATATTCAACTATCGCGCAAGTAAGTTTTAGTTTTTCAATGCCATTTCAATATCTGTTGCCTTACGAATACGAACCCACATAGCAATCTGTTGTTACAGCGTGACAGGTTGAAAGTCTGTCCGATGTATTCTAAAAGACCAAATTCTGTTCCAGCGTGTTGGGCGTTACCCATCCAAGCTGGTAGCGCGTTGGTTACATATTGTGCTGTGCACGGACTTGACACTCTCAATTAAAACCTTTCCTACTTAACGCTCGGAAAGATGAATTCAGTAATAAGGTCCTTATCTTACAACTAGCTACTCGGTTTGCACTGCGCTGAATAGTTCACTACTCCAGGTATGGCTGGATTAATATTCTTATATTAATAAGACTCCAAATACCGACATTGGAATTCCCTAATTTACACTGAACAGAAAATTAATGTGGATATAAAAAGTAACCACTGTCATTAAAAAAATGAATATTGTTTTAAAAATGTTGATGAACTAATGCAGGGTATCCTGACGTATTTACACCATATTGAAATCACGAGTTGCGATCACAACAAATAACTATGAATTAAATATTTTATAATTCGACACACTAAATTTAAAGTTAACAAATTTTTAAATTACTTATTCATGAGGCTTTCAAACTCTCTCGTGTAAATACGACCGACCAATGCAAACGACCAATAAGAGCTAGTTAATACTTTTTACCACTGTAGGCTCATGAGGAAGGCTAAATATGCCAACTAGTTGAAAAGACGCAAGAATCCAGTACACGGTGTTCTCCCCTTTCATGACAATGCAAGACACATTGCTGTATCTGCTACCCAATCAAAACTGAAGGACCTTGATGCTGTGTAGACAGCTACATTTGTAGATGGCGCGCGAGCGCAAATTGGCTCGCCCTCTATTCTAAAGGCTGCAAAGCAACAGCAATCTAACCGCTTCAACAAGCAGCGAGCCGCGGGAGCGAGTGACCTTGAAGTCAGAAGCTGAGAGTCAGAGCTGCACCTTACGTGTGTGTGTGTGTGCGTGCGTGTGTGTTTTGTGTGTGCGTGTGTGTTTTGTGTGTGCGTGTGTGTTTTGTGTGTGCGTGTGTGTTTTGTGTGTGCGTGTGTGTTTTGTGTGTGCGTGTGTGTTTTGTGTGTGCGTGTGTGTTTTGTGTGTGCGTGCGTTTTTGTGTGTGCGTGCGTTTTTGTGTGTGCGCTTGTTGGTGTGTGTGTGTGCTTGTTGGTGTGTGGGGTGCGCGCGCGCGTGGGCAGGTGTAACAGTTACGTGACCGAGCCTAAATACTGTGATTGTTCCCGGATACATAGTGCATCGTCATCGATAGGTACTTCTGGCGGCACGAAACTCGGCGACGACTCAGGTATTTTCTTTCGAGAACAGGAATATCGGATACTCTTGGTATATTCTGATGAATAGTTTGCCTTGTAAATTGTACAATTTAATAAATTGTTATATATGAAAAATCTCAGCCTGCACCTTTTTTCATACATTCCACGTCACTGTACTGTGTTGGAGGATCGGGGGGATCCTCCAACACAGTCCAGTGACGTGTAATGTATGAAAAAAGGTGCAGGCTGAGATTTTACATATATAACAATTTATAAAATTGTACAATTTACAAGGCAAACTATTCATCATATAGCTAAGATCTGGCACCGTCGGAATACAGCCTTTTCGGAATACTTAAGAACGACTTGGGGTGGTCGAGACATTTTTCACGAATGAAGAGGTGAAAGACTTCGTGTGCAAATAGCTATACACACGACAAGAATACTTTTTTGAGACTGGCACTATGAAAGTATCAATAATGTGTACATTTTAGAAACATTTGCTTTGTTTTTTTATTTTCCAATATTCAGTAAAATATTATTAAATGATCTATATTTGATCCACCTTTGTAGATTTCGCAAGAGACAAACATCTGCTGCCAACGACGCTTTTCTAATCTTGGTGACTTTAAAGTAGCAACCAGTGGGAGTCCGCGGCAAGGGTCGCACGACGAAATCAGCCTCGACACAATTGATCACCTCACCACAAGAGAGCAGTAGATGAATTAACGCATGAACTCTTTTACGCTTTATACATTAAAACAATAAGGTGGGATTTAGATAAGTACATTTAAGAACGTTTGTTGTTATTTTTTATTTATATTTTTTCTTTATTTTTCTGTGGATATCCTTTTTTTTTACATGCGATTCCACCATGTTGGAAAACGGCAGAGTTACTACAGATAGTTTCCTTTCCCAACGCTATTTGCAGTGAAAAGCTCGTGGCATGCCACGGTGCCACAAAACGACACACTCCCACCAGTACGAGACCTTGATATCACTGTTTTAAAGAGTTCTTAGAAAGAGTAAAAGGAAAATAGAAGGATATTTATCTCTGGGTGTTTGGTGAGGAAATGTTTGTCTTTCCTTTCCTGGTATCATCGATCGCAGGCCCTGGCATTTGTCGCTGTAGCGATTAACCCCTGCTTTCTGCAAGGTCGCTAATTCGCAGTGAGGCCGGGGTGACCGCCCAATGGCTTGCAACGACGAATGCTCAGTGGCCTCAACGATAAAGCGAAAGCCTCGCACCGTCCCGGCGCCGCATAGGACACATCGTGAGTCACACCACCAAATACAATAGGTCTTAGTTGCGCTAGAGCACGGTACAGTGCTGGGTAAAAAATGTGTATACGATTTCTTGAAAGAAAATAGTGTTTCCTGCGATACAATTAAGCTTTCCCCCTTTTATTTTGTACAGTGTGTCCCTATCCGTTCGTAAAACTTGCAATATATTGACTTATTAATTAAACCCAATATTTCACAGAATAATAGCTTGGATATTAAAACTTCAAAATCTTTTGTAGTCCATAATTAAAACCAAACTGGTATTTAACTATCACAGCATATCTATTAGTATAGCCATTTTAGATTAGTAGTCGCAGATCGACTGAACGATCAACGTTACGATCAACTGAATATTTGAAAACTGTATTTTTAATATTAAAAGAGCACGGAAATATACGTCAAAATCTGAAGAATTTACTGCACTGAAATGTACTCTTTGACAAGAATTTCTACTTCCCTTTTCGTTATCGTGGCTTTTACAACAAATTGAAAATATAAGAAGGTTGCGTCGACATCTGAAAGGGAAATGTTCTGTATTGAAGGGCGTTTTTCTCAGAGGCACTTTGATTTTGAGAAAATGGAAGATAAAATGTTTTTTCTTATTTCGTTCGTACAATTGCTATTGAAATGAATTCATTAGTTACTTTTATTTCTACTACGTCGTATTTAAATATTTAATATAACAATTAAGTTGTTAATTCGATTAATATTTACAGTCTATTTTACGATGTTGAACAAAATTGTAAAATATTCAATTATTTCTGGATCGCTGAACTGTGAAAACATTGATTTTAAACCAAATTGCGAGCGGAACATTTTGTAAAAATTGCGTATTTCGTTTTAATAAAATTATTTGAAACATTTTTATTACATTTGCAATGTATTTAACGTTAGTCGAATGTATTCTGGAAACGACGTACAAGAAAATTGCAGCGCAATGAAAAAATAATTTTCTTTAAAAATATTTTTGTTATTTAAGGTCGTATCAGCATCTAGGTCATTAGATTCCACTATTGCATTTAACGGTATGGTATATGTGAAGATGACATTTTATGTGATAATTTAGGTGATAATAGGAGGTGAAAGGGCGAACACAAATACAACCATGCCAGAGGTCGGACTCGAATCCACCATCGTTCAGTCCGAGATCGCTATGCCACTACTGCCTTAACGATCTCAACCATCCGGACCGGCAACGAGATTTTTGTCACAACTGAGAATATACTAATTTATTACTCTCGGTAACCGTATATACCATCCAGTGAACAATGTTTCTTAGAAACCTAGGCAATGACTTCCCTTTACCTCAGAGCACCGGAAAAATATGTATTTTCTAGCTTCTTCCTAGTCCAGTCATACGTCTCGACCGACGACCAAACTCGTGAATAGGTACAACACTGTCAGTAATTCTGATTTCGACAGTGACATTCGCCGAAAACAAAACCAATATACATTGTGGTGAAGTAATGCAGCATTGCTACTGTATATCCCGAACGCCCTAGAAAATAATTTGTGAGCAACCCGTTGAAAAAATACATTTTGCAAAACTCATGCCTGGGCATTCAGCTGCAACGTTCTGCTATATGATAAAATAAACCGTAAACGACTTTCAGTACAATATGGCGACTCAAACGTTTTGTGAATTTTTCTAGATGTGATTGCGGGGAAACTATGAGGATTATACAGGATGATTCAGTCCTCGTTGCTAATACGCCGGAGCCATACCCCATATGTAATGTACAGACTGAATTTCCCAAAATTGTATACTCTTAGCCATTTAGTTTTGTACATAATAAACGTTAAACTTTGGTGAAAGCGCTTGTACTCGGGTAACACGGACGTGTGCTCGGGTAACGCGGACGTGTGCTCATGTAACATGGCACGGCGACTGAGCGAGCAGCTTCACAACGTGTTAGGGCTCGCTACTTCTCTGGAAATCTCAGTTTCTACAACTATCCGGTAAGCGCCGCAAGCGAGCAAGGCAAATAGTGCGCGAGGTCAACGCATCACAATCCGTCACCTGGCGAACAATTCATGCGGTGAGATTACGACCTTTCGATTTCCAGCGAATGCAGCTTTTGCGCAGTACAGACTTACAATGTCGTTCTGAATTGTCGAGGCATTTCCGACGCAAATGCAAGGAAAACCAGAAATTTCTGAAACTGTTATTAGGACAGATGAAGCGTGTTTTAAAAGAACTGGAATAATGAATAATAATTAATATGCTTAATAATAATTAATATGCGCAGCTTACCAACAATGATATTCTGTTACTGCGTGGGTTAACATTGTGGATGAATTTCTCATCTGTCCGCACTTACCCGAGAGCTTGAGAGACGTTCAGTATCTGAATTTTATAACTCGGGTACTCCGTACGCTTTTGGAAAACGTCCCTTTTAATGTGCGGGCACAGATGTGGAACCAGCATGATGGCGCAGCCCGACGTAATTATCACAGAGTTCGAGAATACCTTGATATGCGATTTCCAGATTGGTGAATCGGACGAGGAGGCCCAATAGCAATGCTGCCTCGGTCTCCGGATTTGAATCCACTAGACCTTTTTATCTCGGGGTTAATGAAAGATCCCGTTTATGCTACCGAAATCGTGGATCGGGATGACCTTCTTCGGCACATTGAGAGTTTACCGGAAAAAATAAAAGGACAATCCCTGCAGAGTTCTGCTTATCACAGAGGCAGTGTGGCATAGATGCTTATCTTGCGTTCAGAAGAGTCGGTAATTTTGAGTGCCTGTTACATATACTCTATTTTCACTCATACAGAGAAATTTTAGCATTATTCGCAAATGATAAAGTATCCTAAATAAGAATAGTTTTTTCCTTCCATATTCATCATATAAGTAGGTAATAATAGTAACAAGAACAATATTTAATGTAATATTTGGGCTACCTTTATGCAAAAAATTACCAAAGACAAAAAACCTTATTTAAAAAAAAAATGAATAGGGTTCACACTATTTTCTTTTGCATACATGAATAACTTAGTGTACTCTATTACAGGGTCCTGTATGAGCAACGAGACCTAAATCATCCTGCAGACGTATTGACACTAATAATTTCGCCTTTGACTTACACATACTCCTAGCTCTTACGAACATTTAGTGACAGCTGTATATTTTTGTTCGTGATTCGAAGGTGCATATGGTGCTGTCGATTCGTGCAGGTACGTCTGGAGGCTATAAAAATTTAAATAACGAAAAGGGTGTTTAAAAACTGTTCAGGGCCCCTATCTAACGACAGACCTAAGCTTAGTCTACTTAGGAATGTAACCACCGTTATAACAGGTACAGTTTCGTCTTGTATCGAGCGGTTTTTGATGGTACAATACGGATATTGCTCAGATTCACATAAAGATTGGCGACGGAAGAGACTATCACAAGCATGGATATTACTCAACGGATGCAAGCTGTGAAGTACATTCCACATAGAGACACTAGCACACGTTGAGCTTGAGCATGTGTGCCACGTTTGCCACAGGAACATGTGGTGTAAAATAGGGACCCCATTACTTTCAGCTGCATTCACTCACCTCGCCTTAGGAAATGGTTTCAAGACGAGAGCCAAGTCGGTCGATCAGTCGGACGCACAAATTATGAGCAGCCGGTGCAAAACTCTATGAGCAGCCTCTTTCACGCCGGATTGTAGCAGGACAGCAAACAAGCGCCTCGACCTATCGAGTTCTTGAGACAGGCTTTCGAGCTGCGAGATAAAGTCTAGGATTAGGAAACGTAAGAATATTAGGCCGTAATATTACAGGTACTGGTTATGATTGTTCTTTTATTAGCCAACTGGACAGCCCATGAAGCGCAAGAGCCTGCTGCTCACGCAGGGAATTAGTAATGCTTCTTAAATGAAGTGATAAGATGATGATGAAGGGTGAAGGGACGATCACAAATACATCCATGCCCGAGATGGATTCGAACCCTCAATCCTTCGATCCAACATCGCCACGTCACCATTCCCTCTCGGCTACCCGGTTCAACCCTGGTCACGATATTTAACATTATATATATATATAATATATATATATAATATATATATAATATATAATATATATAATATATAATATATATATAATATATATATAATATATATATATATATATATATATATATATATATATATATATATATATATATATATATATATATATATATATATATATATATTGAAACGCGGAAAGCGATTCCCTGCGCAATTACAGACAATTAATATAAGAGTATAATTATTACTCATTTGAACTGCGCAGTATAGCGGCAGGTGCGAGCCAGCGGTGGGGGATCCGCGAACGCTACCGCCACCGTTGCCCAGCGAAGGGGGGGACTTTTCAGCCGTTACAAGTGGCGACGGTTGAAGGAAGCCGAGTGGCAGTTACGAAATCAGTTGCGAGCAGACGCCAAGTGGCGACGGTTGGGAGCCACGGAGAGCGAGTGGCAGAGGAAAGACGGGCGGTTGTATGCAGAGTGAAACACTGCCACTGATGAAAGACATTTAATAGTATTAGACTTGTATCATTACTGATTAGAAGCCGGTAATTTATAGCATAGTGTAAGGAGCGCTGGCACGAAGTGTGATTACGCGCATAGTAATTGCGAGAGGGAAGTTGAACAAAACCAAGGAGGGGCGCAGCAATAATTCAAGTGCGTAGTGTGAACGCAATGGACATCTACGTAACGCTGTGATTACGCGTGTGGGAGCGAAAGCAGAAACTCCAAGGTTGCGGCCGAGGGACTCTCATCGCCGCTTCTGCAGACCAGCGCAGCACGTGTCTACGTCATCAGTAGCCCAAGGACGCCGAGCCGCGGGGGAGATCAACCGTTGCAGTCGCCGGGGTGAGGAACCACCACGGTCGAATTGTTAATGGGGCCCCAAGGTATGATAAGATTACACGGTTAACAAAATCTTGGTACCAAGTCATTGAGGTCTTCTGTAATTGATCAGGTGTATTGAACATTCAGTTGTGAATAAATTGTATTTTTGCTTATACAAAATTATTACTTTCACACACCAATATAATATCAATTTCCTCTGATGACCATTCACGAGCAAGATACCCGTCCTTTAGAACCTTTAGATTTGCAGTGAAAAGTACCGACCAACAGGTACGTCACAGCTGGCGCCCGAACAGTGTATGCACTGATAGGTACGTCACAGCTGAGGCATTACCAGGTACGTCACAATATATATATATATATATATATATATATATATATATATATATATATTCTAACCGCCTTACCTATCGTACACACCTGTACCTTCTTCAGCACACTCAGCATGCACTGTAAGCAAGTCGTTAAGATATTATGCTCGTGAAGCGAGCTTAGAATCTCAGGAAGCAGGATCTTTGGGGTACGAGAAAGGTCTGAACCCTTGACACAATAAAAGTCACACAAATCACACATAAACGAGCATATAATTCACTCAAAATTCTGTGGCATGAATTGATAACAACGAAAAACAAATCAAACATAGAATTACACTTCCAAAAATGATTAAATAAACACAAATAAGCAACTTTGACAGCCTATTCAACAAATGAACACTTAATTTTATTCAGAACTAATTTTCTGAAGCAATTTCTTTGACCAGTACTGGGAATTCCCTTTGAAAATTCACTACGTCTAAATTTAAATTATTCTAATTACAATTGCATGTGAAACTAAACCTAATTTACAATCTCTTGCCTTTTCAAAATTTTACATACAATAATTAACCTGTGGGCAAGCGCACTACTCTCAATTTATCTTTAAATTATAAGTGCTGGTAACAGAATAATGGCTGCTACAATAGAATGGTTAAAGGCAAGCAATTACGCATTAAATCTCCCACTCCCAAGCTACAAATTATTAACATCCGTGTCCTCAATTTTTAACACTTCTGAAACTGTTCTTTCCCTGCCGACGTGAACTTGACCTAATTTCGTAGTTCTACAGGTTACCTCGAAACTGTCCGTCTTTCAACCTTGAAACAGCGTGCTGCGTTCCGCACCGCGTTGCTCGATTCCGAAGTTCTGCGTTGCTCTCGCCGTCCTCTTGCGTCCTTTTTCTCGGTCGTCGTCTTCTCCCGGTCGACCCGCGTATTCTTCCGTTTCCACTAACCGGTTTCTTCTCCTCCCACGGCTGCTACCGCCTTCGATTACGCCCAATTTGCAGAAAATGTCCCTTGCACTTCCCTAACTGCCAGTGCAAGTACTTCGCTCGTTCCTAACTTTTATTCTGTTAATCAAGAACTTTCAGAGCTTTCCTGAGAACGGGCACACTTTTACTTCCCGCATTAGTTAATAGAAGAATATTTCTCTAATTCCGGACTACTGCGCGGATGACAGGCGAGACGTTTCGCAACGCCGTACACTCCTATTCTAAACAGTCGTTGCGGCAATTTCTAACTAATCTAACGCTCTGATAAAATCTGCACACTTGCCAAGCGGTGCCTTACATGAAGAACTGCTGACCCGACGCGTGCTAGCAGAAGAGATGTTGACTCCAGGCGAGATGGCGAGAAAAGAGCTCCCGCTTCCGCGTTTGCGTATTTATTGGCGTTCGCCTGGGGAAATTCAACGTGGTGGGGATTATTTCTCCTACTTGTGCCTTCCACCAGCAAAAACGTGGCTTGATAGTTCGCGGCGACTAGTGCGAGCAACGGATACCAGGCTGCGCGTTTTGATACTATTGTTTTCGGCCGCTCTTCTCGCTGCTTGTAAACGTTTATGCCGGCGAAACTGTGGTGTTATGGGGTTGTATAATCCCATTTCGCCACATATATATATATATATATATATATATATATATATATATATATATATATATATATATATATATATATATATTGTAACGTTTCTCCGTGGTGAATTAAAACCAACACAATATTATTTAACCAATTACGTTTATTCGAGTACAATTATACACTAAAATTTACTTGGTCTATTTACAGATATATTACACTTAATTATTTACACTGTTACACACGACTCCGTTCTCTTGATTTATTTACACAGTTCACTTCTTACACACTATTTATTTAAACAGTTCTTTTCTTCTACAGTATCAGTCAGTCCATGCACTGTCCACGGTCCACTGCACGTGACCCCAATTCCCTGCACAGACCACAATTCACAGCGCAGACCACAATTCCTTGCGCAGACCACACTTCACTGTGCACACCAGGGTCCACTGCACTGCTGTTTACCGCGATGCCCACTTCACAGCTCAGCTTCCACTGCAGACTTCAAACTGCTGACTGCTGTTTCCCCACTGCACCACTGCTTACCGCGATGCACCCTTCACAGCTCAGCTTCCACTGCAGACTTCAGACTGCTGACTGCTGTTCAACCACTGCACCACTCTTCACCGCAATGCACACTTCCCAGCACAGCTTCCACTTCGGACACACTGACGGACTGACGTCTTACTGCTCACTGACTGCTACTTCGCACTTCTGCTACGAATGCTCTGTTAACTCTGACTTCTGTTAAACTGACTCGCGGCCGCCGGCAGCGGCGCATTTATACCTGCCCGGCGCGTGTCCCCAGGCACCCGGCAACTTCTCGGCGTTTCTCCGCGGCTCGCGGATTGTCCGGAACCGTCTAGTTCGGGGGGAAGGGAAGGGGCGGCGGCAGATGACGCAATCCACGCGCAGCGACTTCGGCAGGTGATGCAATATTCGTTACAATATATATATATATATATATATATATATATATATATATATATATATATATATATATATATATTGTGACGTACTTGATTGTCGGTACTTTCCACTGCAAATATCAAGGTTATAAAGGACGGGTGTCTTGCTCGTGAATGGGTTTTCTGAGGGACTCGATAATACATTGGTAAATCAAAATAGTAAATTAGTATAAACACAAATACAATTTATTCATGAATCAACGTCTAATACACCTGATTACATACATAAAACCTCGATGACTTGGTACCAAGATTCTAGTTACCATACAATATTATCATACCTGGGGCCCCAGTAATAATTCGACTGTTGTGGCTGCTCGCCCACGGCGACGGCGACCGTTGACCTTCACCGCGGCTCGGCGTCCCCGGGCGGTTGATGCCGCAGACACGTGCCTCGCTGGTCTGCAGAGGCGGCGACGAGAATTCCTCGGCCGCAACCTCGGATGTTTCCGCATTCGCTCCCACACGCGCAATCACAGCATCTCGTAGATGTCCATTGCGTTCGTACCATGCACTCGAATTATATTACTGCGCCCCTCCTCGGTTCTGTTCGGCTTCCCTCTCGCAACCGCTCTGCGCGTGATCGCACTTCGTACCGGCGTTCATTACACTAGGCACTGTTCTATAAATTACCGGCTTCTAATGAACGATTATATAACTCTAACACTGTTGAACGTTCCTCGTCTTTTGTAATGTCCTGCTCTGCTTACAGCTAACCGTCTTTTCCGGCCACTTTCTTCTGCTTGCTCTCAGCAACTGTCCTCTACGGCCGTCTCCCCTCGGCGTCTCCTCGCAACTGCCCAACCGTCGCCGCTCGGCTTGTAACGGCTGGAATCCCCCCCTCTCTCGCTAGGCCGCGGCGGCGGCGACCGTTCACTCTTCCCCCACCGTGCGTCCTCGCACCTGCCGCTATGCCGCGCCGTTCAGAATGAGTTGTAATTAATTTAGATGAATATCAGTGTACTTAATGGCGGGTCACGAGTACTTCACAGCGGGTTATGGACCTCGCACGGTCCTTCTTTCAACATCCTATTTGCTCTACAAAGCTGTTCGGTGAAGAAGCCCAATAAATGTTTTATGAAAAAGGTCTCCGTTAGTACTTTTATTAATATATGACTCCCTATCGTTACGAAGAATTCGTGGACATTCCATAAAATGTTCCAATGAAATCAATATAAAGAGGTAAGGTTTTTCTTCGAATTTGTAATCCCCCCCAAAAAAATTCCAACTATAGTCCGTAAAATTCGAACTAATTTCGAAACTTCAACTATTTTTTTTCTGATGAAATAATCAAATTACATCACAGCTATACACACTACTGTTTACATATGAATTCTAATAATATTCAATCATCTTTCAATTGAATGGTTAAAAATTAGTTATGTGAATAAACCACTATAATAAGTATGATGTTGGCCGATCAGATGGCCGAGATCGCTAAGGCAGTAGTGCCGGAGTGGTTTCGGACCAGAAGATCGCGGGTTCGAGTCCCGCCTCGGGCATGGGTATATTTGTGTGTTTGTGTATGTCTGTATGAGCTGTCCTTTCACCCCCATTATCATCATATCATCATTTCATCCTCCATACCCCCAGGGCTAACAACCTTGAGGGATAAATACCGGATCCAGCTAAAAATGCTGGTCCCCCCCAAAATTGTCGCAAGCACCTGCCACCGTGAGAATAAATAAAAACTGAGCCACGGTAAAGGCAGGATGCTTGCAAGCGTGGTCCTAGTCGGCCGATTAACGAAAAAAAAGTATGATGTTGAAGTTAGTATGATTCGAAACGAATTATGAAGTAAATTTAAAAATATAATTTTTTTACTTTAATAAACCAGTATCAATTTCCTGCAAGATCTGTTCATAATTTGAGTGTCCTGAATTTTAAACGAACGAGCTGGTGATTGGACGGCCCCAAATGTCCAATTTACCAATTTACCAATTTACCCGGAAACTGAATTCCAGCACTCCAACGCACGAGTTAGAATCGATTCTTTGTGCCGTGTTCATGCTCACGTACACCGCAGGCCGGCAACAGATACAGACCGAATGCACTACTCTTGGCATTTATATACAACGCAATCGCATCAAGAGCAATTCCGTTTCACTGTAATATCGTAAAGCGTCGTTGATCAGTAGCCAGACTGCGCGATCGCGGCTCTACGCGTGGCCTCTCCCGCTTGCGCCTTGCATACGCTTCGCTCCCCCCTTTTACCAGGCGCGGCTCACGCTTCGCCCCGACGTCACTTGGCAGGCGGAAAATCGCACGCGTTGCCTATGCTTGACAATTACGTTTTGCGCGAGCTACAGGGCTTTTCAGCTCGTTATCTGCGTATCCCATGCCAAATGATGGTGCAGATTCACTGCGAAAGCTGCTGTTCGAAATGATAAAATATTCCGTATGGCAGTGTAAATAGGCAAAATGTTGGTTCTCCGAATGGAGGACGTTATTTCATTACCCTTTCATTACTCTTAGTTAACTCGTAGTCTATTGAAAAGCTCCACAAATAGCGTACACAATTTATTCTGCAGTGTTCTTCTGTCATTTTAAATATTAATTAGCTCATTACATTTTTTCTGCAGAAGCATTGTTTTCTACAGTCAGGGTTTAGGTTGACTTTATGATTGTGTAGACGTTTATGTGGATTTAAAAACTAGCTTATGTAATACTCGACACTTTGAAAGATTAGCGAATACTTAATTCTTGTACACTTTTGTTGCATTTATTTCTACTATTCTTACATTCATTTCATATTGTTACGTTTCAATCTCGAAGTACTTTAATTGTTCGTTAATAGCTTGTTATATTTATCGACTTCACGATATGTTCTTGAATAATTTTTGTAGTTTGTAATTGACAATAGAGTAATTTGTCGTGTGTGTAAGACTTGGGTGCAAGACACATTTCAATTGCAATCGGTTACCCCGCCGTTTATAAAAGAAAACTGTGAAACTGCTTCTGAGCAGAAAATGTACATTTACTTACTTTGCTGTGCAAATCAATTTTTTATTTTGAAAATTATTGTTAATGTTCATATTTTAAGTTTAGAAGCCAGTTTTTACCGTTAGGCACGAAAATATTACTGTCCTTATAATCATACACTCATGTGTTATACTTTTAATTATATTTTACAATATTTGGAGACAAAACCTGATTACGTCATATTGACATAGCTTTTTTTATTTTGTAACAAGAAATAGTGTTCTTTTATGTCGATTATTTAAAATAAAATCATTTTGGCGTAGAAATGTATGTTTGTATGCACTTTCGCACAACAACTCTTCACGAACTAAGACCTACCAGCAGCGACCCGGCCTTGCGGCCATAGGTTAAGGGGTACGTGCGGTAAGCACATAGCGATCCCTACGCTGTATTCTGTTTTTTTCAATCTGAGAAGTGAGCTTTCTATTCGTCACACCACAACAGATACTCGGACAGGGCAAAGGAAGCGCACAATTAATGTTTGATCCGACCGGAAATCGAACTCTGGGTTGAGCCGTGGATATCGAGCAAGCTAACCAAGGAGCCGCCAAGGGCTCTGTGTACAAATGTGATAATCACATATTCGACGTTCATACGTTGGGCAAATTATATTCATTGCTAATATCATTCTCCTTAACAATATGAGATTCAAGAAATATTGAAGTCGTTCACAAAGTATAAAAAATGGATAATTGATTATTGATAATATAAAATCATGTTATGTACAATAATAAAGTAAAATAGCTTCGAATTTTGCATAGTTAATTTTGGAAAACAATGTTTCGATAAAGCACATTGTTTAATGGATTGAATTTATTTCGTATCTCCGTGTATATATATTTGCCAGTCACTCTTAATCGTTCTCCATTACAACGCACGTAGCTCTTTCATATTCTTCCGTTTCCTCTCCCCCACAAGTGTTATATTTATTTTCTTTCGCCCCTTACGTGGTGTCTATTCCACGCGTTATGATTTTCAGCAGGCGCAGTTATACCACAAATGTATTTTATATGGAGATGGGATTCTCTCTTGCAATAGCTTTCCCAACACAATCTACCATATACAAAGGAGAAAAATAAAAGAGCAATTCGGGTTAGTGATCAAATACTTGAGGCGACTTTGAAAATTTTAGAACTCGTTGTAAAGTTAAAACTGATAAAAGTTAATCACTAATTGCATGAAACCTGGGTAACCGATTTAATTGGGCGATATGATCAAACTATGTGATGAACTTTAGCAATGAAAATTACGGTTTGTTGCTCTTATTTGTCATCTATACGTCATCCATGCATGACCTGTTTGTCAGACACGCGTCCCTCAAGAGTCACTAGCTCCACACGGCAGTCGCCCATTACTCATGCGCGTGCTACATCATCCACGAGTTACCTGTTCATCACCCATGTATCATTGACCCATATATCTCGCATTCTCGGCGACGTGAGTTCTGTGTCCCAACTATACACATTCACAATTAGTCTCTCAGACACAAGATTTTACACACACACCCAACTTAAACAAATATCGATGCATTTTCGATAAATACATTACATTAAAATGAATCTAGCATTTCGATACTTAAATGTACCGTTTGAGATTCATTGGTTGTTTCGCAGTGGCTACTCTATTACGTTACAAGATTCATAAAATCTTGTTTTGGCATTGTGCTCCTTTATCAGTAACGCTACTGCAACTCTGTGGATTTTTGTAGCCGTGCATTCGCAGCATCTTTGGAGCATGAGGGCGCCTTATCCTGGGGTGGGCGATGAGCCGCAGACTTGAAGGTACGAAATGGCGAACGGAATGAGAGAAGTTCAGCTAATTAGCTAGAGTACACAATCCGCCCTCGCCAGATTGAGGAAAGTTGCGTCACAGGTCATCCGATTTACAGAGCTTTAGATGCAGACGGCGCGACAGCAGGGACTCTTGAAATCGATCACACTCCATGCTAGCTATGAAAATTTCATTTGCAAATACAATGAGTAATTTTCTCGAAAATGCTATACATTTTCACAATCATTTCACATCAGCGAAAATCGTGAGAAGTTTTCATGAATCTTGTTTTAATGACGCAACAGTTTTTAAAAGAAACAGTCGAAAATGAAAAGTGAGCATATCATAAAACAAAACGTCCGGAAAATAAACAAAAACAAAAAACTAGTTTTCTTAAATATTCTAAAATTTCTAGGAATTTTTGTTGCAGAAATTTTTAAAGATCCTCAGATGTTAGTAGAACGCGTAGGTAGCGATTACATGTAATTGAACAATTCTCTGTCAATATACATGAAATTAAAACGATTACATGCAATTGAACAATTTGAATGATTACATGTAATTGAACAATTTTCAGTCGATTTACATCAAACAACAAAATTATCCACACCATTTTTAAAATAATAGCACGTGCTTAAATTTCTTATTAAATATTCGCAAATTTATCTATGTTACCGAGAAAGGCAAAACCTTTGTTGAAAATCCTGAATTGTAGACATAATTCTTAATATGTAAAATAGTAGGACAAACGTATACAAAATATTACTATAGAGAGAAAAAATAATAAAAACGAAGACAAACGATACGATAAAACTTAATATAAAAGAAGAGTGGGTTATTAACGACTGTGATCATGATCGAATTCGGTGTGCTTTAGAAAAATGGGTTTCCTGTCTTATTTCCTTTCTATGGTGAGTGTAAATCAATGTTTCGGTTGTAAGGTAAACCAACTCAACGCAAGTATTGTCTGCTGTGTGTTCTTGTCATAAAGATTTTCGCAATAAAAAACACATTGTAAGTCTAGTTGTCACACTCGGAAGACTTGAAGCGGTATTGAACTCCGTCATTTTTGGACCATATGTCAGTTACGACAAGCCGATTCGAAAATTGCTTCAGTCAAAGTGTCAAAACGCGCCTGCACGAGCTACTTGCCTGCCTGGAAAGCCCGGCGCTCGTGCGAGCGCAGGCAAGTTCCCCTGACTGCGCTCTGATTTCCCCTCCAAATCAGAAAGTGGTGTAAGCGAGCAAGCTGTAGTAGGGAAGATAAGCAGAAAGCGCGCTCGAAAGTTCCAGACGAATGGTGGCTTCATACGAAAATCTGTTTCTTGGATGCTTTCTAGCAAACAATCAAGATTTGAATTAGTTTTATAAAATACTTCATTACCTCTTCTTTAAATTAGACAAGTTATTTTGCTTTTTAAATGATGCCTTGCATACTTATTTTTGTGAAGGGACAGATGTATACTCGAATGGAAAATTCTTTACGTTTTCATTTTAGGTTATGTTTTGTCACATGATTATGTTACAAGTATTTATTGTGTACAGCAATAATGTCAAATTAATTAGTAAATCTTGGTTTTGTAGTCTATATTTTGTAGTAATACCTCTTCACTCTTACAGGCGGACAGCTCTTTTGACAATCGTTGTTCCTAACCCTAACTGAGGATGTTAACTCAAGTTGCACTCTTAAGGAAATGCAATTAGAAATCTCGTAAGAAATCATAATCCTGTCGATGCAAAATGTTTAATTGTACTCTGAATTGATAATTACTAATATTACTGATACAGATATATTTGGATACCAACACTATAAACGACCTTTTCTGTTGCAAGAAATTGTTCATAATTGGAAATTTTACATTTAATCGGGAGTGATACATTTGTACGCATTTGAAAACTTGCTCCTAACGTCACTCGTTTTCAAAATATGTAATAAAAAATCATGCAATAAACCTTAATATTATAAACTAATTGCATAAATTACTATTAATTGATAATTTCCTTGCTTTCGTAGAATCAATATGCATGTATATCTCTAAATGTGGAACAATGACTGCCAATTGACTTCTGCAAAGGACTGTCATGGGCCGGGTATCCAAAGACATACCGGAACTCCGGAGGACTGTGTACAACCCGTACTTTTTTAATCACGCAGGGTCCGCGAACTGTAGTATGCCAGTTAACTTGCCTGCGACTTTGACATGCCTACATAAATAATAATTATTTCACTGGTAAGATACTAGATGTCGAGTAGGTGGAAGTCTCCTGATTGCTCCCCATATTGTGGTACATTTTACTTTATGACAAATTCTTTTTGCACCTATACCCTCATGGTCAAGAGTAGTCTTGACGGTCGAATATCGTTCAGAACCGTTATACTTCATCTGTCATCATCTCGTTACTTCTGCACGTGATTACACAACCTCATATCTCTACGCATACAATAAATATTTTGAGATAATTTTGAAGTTATGTTTTGCCCAAGAAACTTGTTTTTTGTCTCCTCAGCTCTCACGAAGTCCAGGAAGTGTTGATTCGATGTACGATATTCTTTAAGATTTATTCCAATTCGTGAAACTAGAACTGTAGTTACTGTTTTATGAAGGTTGTGATAGGTACATTGGGATCTCGTATTTTAAAGAAAATAGGAGGACGTAAGTTATAAACTTAACATTAACCAAACAACCGAATTATTAGGGTGGAGAGAAATGCATTACCTTATTTTAATAACTATTTTAATCTTTGGAGGTACCATGAATTCTTCTTGAAAATATTTGGATTTATGTTTCATATAATAGAGAATTAATGAAGGCAGTAAATTTAAATGATTTAAGGAACGAGGGCAACGCTGGGAAGATCAAGAGCTTACGCTTGCCTCATTCGAATCAGAATCATGTCCGCCTGGAAAGTGTGGTCAGTTAGATTCCTATTTGGTAATTCACATAGCTTTGCACGGTCTAGGCATTAAGCACGTTCAAATTACCATAATCTGCGCGGAACGTGAAACTTAAGCAGCGACGTGGGTTGCATGGCGCTGCCTGCATTTGTTTTATCGCTTTTTATAGCTGTCGCAGCGGCGGCGTCCTCAGTACCTCAGACGGACTATGAATAACTAGTCGCCTTCCAACTGAGTTACACGGAACGCTTCTCCACGTAATTTGCTTTTATCTCTGGCTGAGTGACACGCGTTAACAGAGATAGGTGTAGAATTCGAGCAGTTCGTAATACATATTTTACGTATGCTAAATATTTTCCAAGTAATTACAATAATTAATCTTTATAAATACACACCTCTAAATAAAAGGAATCGTACTTCTTACACATAGTGCAGTATATGAGATTTTGTTTTTCTGTTTTATGATTTAATTTTTGGCAGATTTCCTTTTTTCTGATTTCAGGGACTTTACGAGTGTTTTAAGAACGAGAGTTCGAAAAATCGAAGTGCACGGCTTTTAACACAAGTACATCGAAAAGAGGAAAACGGATCTGATGGGAAGGTACCAAGGTTAGGAGTTGAGTATTAGAAGGGCCAACAAAGAATGTATTATTACAGAGAACTGTCTACAATAGATACAGACAACTGTCATCTTATTCTGAATAAACCTTAAAATGTAGTAGTAGTAGTAATCGCTGATTGCATATCACAACGAAAACAATATTGGATTAGTAAATGAAAAATGTCCACCTTTCTAAATGATTCAAGATATTGAGATGAAAATTTAATCAAACGATTTAGGATTTCATATCAGTAGTACTTACTAGTTTTTTATAAAATTTTTATTTTAAAAAATATTCAATTAATTTCATTTTTAAATGCAACATTATACTTTTTTACGAGTAGAAAGATCTTGAAAATAGAAATTTAATAGCATTACACATGTTGGGATTTGTTGAATAATTATAAATATTAATGTGTTTTAAAATTGGACGTTATAACAGGTTTAGGTGTTCGCTGTGCGGCTGGATTTCAAAGCATTGCCACAGACTCTTATCGTTCGTCGGTTCAAAACCTTGCGGACGCAGATGTATGGCTCATGTTGTGACCTTTAAACAATCGACATCGGGGTACCGAAGTATAAATGGAGCAGACTACAAATAGAAAAAGATAACTTAGTCGCATGCAGAGAGGGAATGACGTAGAGAGAGCAGGGTAGAGATTTTGTCCCCTCTGGCGCGTCGTTTCTGCCGACAGTTGACGTAGAAACTTTCAGAAATTTGCGACCCATTTAAGTTGCTATCAACAACATAATTTTGTAAACTTTATTTCACTTTATAATATTGTTTTAAGTCAAGCTAATGAGTACATACTGGAGAAAATTGGATAGTTACATTAAGACAAATAGTGTCAACATCTTTATTACTGTGAAAGTTTCAACTCAATTGAATACGGGAATAAAAGACATCCTGAAAATACCGCGATTTTTGCAGTGAAATAGCGAAATGTATTTCAATATTTTTGCAGCCTTTCGGAGGCTTATTGAAGTCGATGAAATCATAAACAACGGCCTCGTCGTGTTGACGCACAATGATTTCCAAAATTCAGCGACGAAATGTTTATTGAGGAGTGTATTTTGGAAGACGTACGTTGCCAGACATGATAAACGTATGTCCACTTTAAAAATCGCAGGTGATTTAATCTTGATTTCGTTATCCGAAATCGCGAAGGCAGCGTGCCGTGGGATCTCGGGTCAAAGAATCGTGGGTTCGTGTCCCGTCTCGAGCATGGTTGTGTGTGTTTCGTGATTGTGTATGTTGCCTGTTTGATGTGCTTGTGTGTCCCCTGTGGTTGGCTTCAGGAAGGACATCCAACCATAAATAATCGCCAAATCAGTATCAATGGAGTGTACGAAATATTAATTTTAAAAATATGGGCACGCCCCCTTTAGCGCCGACTCCGTAGAAACGGGAGAAGGCCAATATGAAAAAAAAAAAAAAATACAAGTGGAAAAATGTGGCAACTGCCTACGTTCAGGTTTGAAACAAAATGTTAAGAGTTGTCCGCCAGTTGGAGTGATAGAATAAATCTAAAGGGATATTTCCCTAGAAGAGGGATACTACATAGAGACTTGTTAATTTATTTCATATTATTGATCTATACAATAAATAACAATAATTTAATAAAACATAAAAGAAAAAAGGAACTATTTTCCATTTTGAAATCGGGTTTCCCAGTAAAAATAGTCGCAAGTAGCTCGTGCGGACGCATTTTGACGTGTCCGAGTAAAATCTCATATGCAGAGAGAGGGGAAAGTTTGAAGTGTTGATGTTCAATATTTTATTGAATATCCCAATGTTTGACAGTCCATTTTTGATGTTCAACATTCAAAAATTTTAAAAGGTGAGAAAATCCTGTTTATTCAACATTTTTGTTGCTAATAAGTTTTATTTTGACGTCCAGATATTGGATGCGAGTTGTCTCCATTTTGTTGGTGTTGTTTATTTTTCAGGTTCAGTTTCAGAACTCATGAATGTTATCAAAATTCATTCAATTCATTTTTTATTCTATTTGAGAGCTGGTAGGTGGTGGCTAAGTCGTAATGGGTTGCTTGAGTTATTGTGTTTATTTTGGAGGAGAAATTGTTAGATAGGAGCCCAATATGGTGAACTATAGGGTAATCTTTGTGCAGTTGAATGTTTGAGATGAACCAGGGCGCATGATTGACAAGTTTGGGGAAATGATTGTGGATGATCTGTAATTTATCGATGTTTGTTTTAGAGGCGTTGATCCAGATAGAGTGTGCATAAAGCAACAGAGGTCTAATTATTGATTTATGGATGGTAATGGCGTTGTTTAATGAGAACTTACTATCACGATTTAAAAGTGGCAGAACTTTTATTTCGGCTTGCTGTGCTTTTACTGTTATGTGATTTTTCCCAATTAAGTCTGGTATCAAGATTAAGATCTAAATATTGACAGATTGATTGCGTGGGGTCCAAAGAATTGGGTGATAGTTTATTTGGCAGATGATTTTGTAGGATTGAGTTTGATTTTCCATTTGACAGACCAGTCAAAAATTTTATTTAGATATGTTTGAATTTTTTACAGATTAAACCACTTGAATGATTGGACATGAAAATTGCGGTGTCATCGGCGAATTAGGCGATGTGCTTATGTGATGTTATGAGAATGTCGGCTGTGTATATGTTAAAAAGCATGGGGGACAGTGGTGAGCCTTGAGGTAATCAATCTGTAATTCTGTGGGGATAGGTTGTGTGTTTGATAACTGTGACTGAAAATGTTCTATCTTGGAGAAAGCTATTAATGACATTAATTAGATAGTTGGGAGTACCTATTTCTTTAAGTTTGAATGTTAAGCCAGGATGACACACTTTGTTAAATGCTTTCAAAATGTCTTAAAAGATAACTATTGTATGAAGTGTTTTGAAAAGCAGTGTGTATGTGCTCCGTGATTCTTAATAATTGATGAGAAGTTGAAACTTTATTAGTGAAACCAAACTGGTGCATTGGGAATGTTTGAGTTTTGTTCAGTGGGAATTTAGTCTTTTAAGAATTAAGTTTTAAAAGATTTTTGATAGAGTGGGACGAAAGCTTATGGGAAAGCTTATGGAGTTGTAAATATTGGTGATATATGCTATTGTGGGATTAGGTTAGTTTTAAAAAAATGTTACTTATTTTGTCGTGTTCAGAGGCTTTTTTTAATGGCAAGTTCTTAATCACATTAATGACTTCATTTGGAGAGATGTATGTGATCCAGATATGTATTCCAGTGTGCCTTTTAGGGTAGCTCACTTTCCAGGACGCGATCCTGTATTCGATACCCGGCCGGAGGAGATTATAATGTGCGCTTTACTTGCAATGCCCCAGTATCTGTTGCTCTGTGACGATGAGAAAAGTTACCTCCGCAGATTGAGAAGACTAGAATGCTGAGTAAGGTATGAATATGTGCTACTCACACGTCTCCAAGCCCATGTCTGCAAAGTTGGTCGCTGGTAGGCGTTGGTCCCGTCAGAGGCTGTTGTGACAGGACATGTGTTCTAGTATTATATTTAATTAAAATTACATTAAATTCAACATTTTGTTGTGTTACTCTTTGTTTTAAACATTGACGTTTCTATCAACAACCTGGTTACTAACATTTACTATGAGTAAATGACAACTACGCATACAAAAATTTTCCCTAAGTTATTTTTCGATCTGTTAATAAATGTGTATTTCCCATAAAGATGTTGCCACTCGTTTTTTATTAACTAACATCTAGAGCCTCGTAAAATAATTAATACAATTCCAGTCTTCCACTATTTTGTATTTCATGGATGCTCTTGATCTCTGCGTTTCTTAAAATATGGAAAATTGTTCATGTTCATGTTAGTTACAAGTTACAAAATTAAACATTGTCATAATTTCATTCTATTTAGGCAGAAAATATTTTTCTAAAAGTTAAAGAATTGAAACAACATTTTTATTGGCTGCATCGTTTTCTTGCGAAGAGTTATATAATGGCGTTGCTTCATTTTCCAAAAACTATTTTAAACGAGCAACTGAAATTGTTAGAACATTTTTTTTGTCTCGGTTGCTATTAAATCATTTTCAAAATTGTTCCTAAATATTTTAAAATTTTCATCGGCTTCATCTCTACTTATGGCAATATTTCAAGTTTGTAAATCCTATTCTGTTTTTTAATAAAACAACGCAATGTTTTATTACACTAATATTAAATTGAAAGACATTTACATTCACGTGGTGTTTTTCAACATCCCATTGTGGAACTCTCTTTTTTAAACATTGATCATGCTAACCACTATCTGATTGCTTGCAACAATTTAGGGGATTGAAAGACAACTAAACATACCAACCCTCCGTGAAAATGTCTTAAATCCCATATATAGTTGACATTTCATTATATTGCCCTGGTACCTTATTCGACTTCCAATTATGAGAAAGTTTCAGCTAATCGGTGTTGCAATGAGTTACATTCCAGGAATCGAATTAGATTTCAAAATTTGAGTAAGTTGCGCGGTATAATCCGGTATTCACGTCTGTGGCATTCTAGCTTCAGCATCTGACATTTTCTCTACAATATAATCGATCTATCGAATTCATAAAACAACAATTGTAAGTTAAAAACATTATTGAATTACAATAACATCATTCAAGTACTTTTTGTTGCTAACAATAATTTTAACCCTTGAAAGAAATATAGAAGTCATCTAAATCGAAGTTCTCGGTAAACGTCATGAATATGTAGGCGGGAATTTATAAAAGACGCGTTATTTTTAAAGTTATATTTGGTATAAGAACAATAATTGAGTTTAAGCGGGGGGTGGAACCTGTGAATATTCGAACGCTGGGCAAGGATGCTTCTGTTATCGCAGCAGAAACGACTGCTAGTAAAACGTGTTTAAATGCTTAAAGATCTCCGATGTTACCCTTTTTTTCACGTTCATGTGATTGAGGATCTAGAATAGAAATACTTTAGGTAATGCGAGTAAAGAAGATTTTTCACAAAATTTTAGCCCACTCGGAGGGAAAGCTCGTTTTCATTAGGTTTACCCAGAAAGTAAAAATTTTGCATACTTTAAAAATATTTTTATTTTAGATGAGCGTAAGGATAAGTTACTATTTATCCTTACTCTCCCCATTACGTTACTTTAAATTTGCGCTTCCAAGGGTTTTACCTTATCCTCTGACAGTTACATAGTACTTGATAACACCCAGGAGAAATGACACTTTGAGAGTTTGACTTTAAAATGGCGTCACGAAGGATAGAAATGTCGTGAAACATTTGTATAGTCACATTAACGGAGATGTTTTCAAATATCATAATGTAAGAAAAAATCGAAAATTCAAGAATTTAAAGATGAAGAAATAATGGCAACACTCATGAAAATGAATTAAATTACGATGATTTTAGAGACAAAATATGTTGCCAGTAGCAAGTTTAGGTTAAGACTACAGCTCAGTGTTGGCGGATTTTCTGTGCTCACATTTTATTTTATGTTAAAGCCATTGAATCTTTAGTACATTTATATTAATGTTGCCTAATATTATTAGGCTATATGCAATTTGTTCGTTCAGAAATATTAAGCAATTTGTATCTAATCCAAACTTTTCAGTCTTTACATGCATATTACATTTTACGTTTGCGAACTCCACGGCTTGCTGCTACGACCTTCAGAAGTACGGAACATAGCTGGAATCATCCGCCCCTGGAGACTCTTTAGAGTACTCACCTGAAAGAGCTGAAAATGTAGCCCTTTGCGTTCTCTGCAATATTTTTCTGCATATTTTAAGAAGAATTTTGGAGGTCTGCTTTACTTTCCTGGAACTATGTAGACCACATCGCTCTCGTTCATGCGTGTTCCATTAAGAAAATTGCGTTATGAAAAAGGCATTAGAAAAGCACTTACATTACGAAAATGGTTTCATATATGGGAATCTGTGCATAGGGAAACACGTGAATCATTTCGTTGTAGGAATTTTGTGTTTTAAAATACACTCTCAAGTGAAAAAGGATGGACATGTTATATCAAACATATATAAATATCATTTACGGGAGGGGCAGAATATTTCAATAATGTGGTAGATAAGAATCAATGATAAAAATATATTTTTACAATTATTTTTCAAAATAAAAAAAGTGGATTCTTGCAATTTATTGAGTTTAATTAGCAATTTTCCTTTTTAACAAATGGTAACTTATTATCCCTGCTGAAGCAGGAGGTCTTTGCCCTTAAAGAGATTTTGCAGAATCAAATAAAACTGTTATCTTTAATAAGTAATATAACTCGCATGTCCATAATTCTGTGTCTTTATGTAGGACAGTGGTAAGTGCAACTCCGGTGACTTTCTCAATTAAATCATGATTACATTCTTCCCTTATTTGACCTTCCACCTACATATTCAGTTAGGACATATCTGAGATAAATGGAAATTTAGAGCAAGCTGCAAAAACATCTCCGATTGTATTGTGAACATGAGTATGGTAAGCGACATTCTCATTATGAAAATAGCTGCAAGCAGGAAGATATGTAGTATGTTTGGTGGTGAAATTGTGTGTGCAAATGATCCTACCATGTCTTAAGAGGATTTAAAAATGGATATAAATATTTCCTAATGTACGCCAAACATTGCTAAAGAGGATGCTTAAGACTATAAACAAAGTGTTGAAGGTGTGGTTTTGTTGAACATGACAACTTTTAATATAACGTATCGAATATACTAATAATATTTGTTAAATTTTTAGCAATATTATGGAAAAGGTTACTATTAAGACTACCTGTAGGTAGTCGTTTTGTGGCTTCCATCCAGCAGACAACTGATGATGATGGCTAAGCCATCGAAAGCTGCTCTTATATTAAATACTATTGTTGGCAATGACAACGTTTACAATTATTTCAAGCAAACGTCAACTATGCCGAGAAATAAAAGTATAATCCATTTACGATTATATTATCAAAATTTCATTTTTTTCTCACAATACTATACACCCAGAATCCCCAGCGACTAAAACTTACAATCTAGGTCAAACGACAAATAATCAAACAGAATTAACTCACACTACGCAGAGGCCGATTCAAGTATCATTGAACACATACAATATATTCTCACTCGCATCCATGAAACGTCAAAGCTGTTCTGACATCAGTTACGTTTGCAGAACGTATGTATGAGTATGTAAGAAGTATTGTATGTAAGAATGTATTTATACATTGAACACCTTTACATATGAGGTATATTGACTCTTGAGCTGAGAATAGTTGTTACTAATGTAGTATGTAATCCATGTTTCATCACTCTTGAAAGGCATTAATACCGTGCAAAAAGAAATTTTAAAAAAAGTCTTATCGCTTGATTACTAATTTTATTTTTCCCAGAAAAGCCTTAAAAGAAACGTGATTTTTCATGTTGCCTCATGTAAAATGTGTTTGTTTCTTCGAGCGTAGATTTTCAAAATATATAGTAAAATAACAGACTGGGGGCTAGCAAAAGAAAAAAGTATGAAATGCACCATGGAGAAACTCGTAAGGACAATAGTCAGCATTATTCTTTACAAGTGAACACAAATATTGCACTCCTTGGGTGTTGACCTCCGTGCAGCGCAATTGTTAAACACGTCAGAGAAAGCTATTGCCTTTGATAAAGAGTACCAAGCTGAGTCATTTTATACTGTTAATTAACAAAAGTATGGAGGACAAACGCGCCATACCGCTACGGCGTTGATGGCTGTCCGCCTTATTGATAAGACGGATTTGTTTATTGCATATGACTTTGGACTTCGTACACCTCCCAATTCTTTGGAGAACATGTTAAAATTAATACTTTATTGCTAGTTGTAAAAATCATGCTCGCTTTCCACGGCGCAACCCCGGGTTTGATTCCCGGTGGGGGGAAATAATAACTGCGCTCTTTCTTTACAAATGTCCCGGTATATATAGTTGTGTGACAATGAGAAAGGTTATGAAGACCAGAATATACGGTGAAGGTATATTTTCGTGCTAACCACACGAACCCCCTATCCCATGGCCGAGAGGCCGGGTCATTGCTGGCCCGTATGGGGCTGACGAGCCCTACTAGAGCAGGACAGGTTGTAAACATGCCTCACTGTTGCGGTGTCTTCGAGAATCAGCCATACTAGTATGAAGTCATTATTTTTTCTGTATTGTACATATTACAGTCACCAGTTGATATTTAAAGGAAGTTCCATACAGGAAGAGACTATTATTAAAAAACTATTTTGTAATATTGCTAATAGTTGTTAAATCACAGTAAACCTATTATATATCCGCTCGTATATTTGCCCTGTAAGACGTTAGTTTCATCAAATTCAAAATGTGCAATTGTAGATTTTCAGAAAGCAATTCACATCATTCACCAATCTATTTCTTTTTTACTTTTGTATGATATTTGTGGATTGATTGACATTGCCCTGGATTGATTAATTTCGAAACCTAAATATCAGTTTCGAAGTATAGAAACACCCTACATATGAAGACATATTGTTTACTGTCATTTTTGAATTATTGCCATTTGACGCTAACATAATTTCAATTTTAGTCCCTATCCTCTTGTTTCTGCACAACCCATCGTAGATAAGAAACAGACGACCTTTACTCTCTACTGATGATTCGAATATTCTTTGCAATAAAGAAACCATTAATAATAAACTATCCGATGAATCGAGTTGATTTCATAATAACCAATGAATCGTGAACTAAATTAAAAGGTTTCAATGCAATTTTCTGGTTCAAATAAACAATTTCATACTCTATTGAAAACTATGTTCTTTTGATTTATGTCAAATGGAGGTCAATCAATAATTTCGTCTGCCTTGAGTAAACTGGAAATACTTCATAAGTGATTACCGTACGATATTTAATGTTTTCAATTGCTTGAAGACCGCAAATGAAAAAAAAAATCTTAAAAATCTTCTCCCACAAAATCCGATTTCCCAGTGCTTTGCTGCGAAAGTTATTGCTATTTTAATTTCATGAATTGCTACCCGGCATACATATAAATCCTGGGATGTGAGCTGGAGGTGGCATATCTGTGTACAATATTAAAAAATAATACAAAAGGCGGTCGTTTAACGGGTTAATTTAACTAACGGCAGTAAAATCGACTGTGAAACCAAAGAGAAACAATTGAATTGCAGTGTATAAAATCACTTTTTGCAATAGTAATATACTTCTAGCAATAAACATGAAATATATATTTTCTAATTACATTTTGATAGTTGAGAATATTTTGAAATATTTATCCTCAAGATATGATTGTGAAGTTTGTGAAGAGGTTGTCTTATAGTAAAATTTGAAAGTATAAATGCAACATTTCGGAAGGTTTGTATATAATTAATGTTTTTATATTTTAAAAACGCTCATTGTATCTTAAATACGAAACTACGGGGACAGAACATTGGTTAGATGTAAATAAGACTTTAATTTCGCAACTTTATTCTCTCTTAAGGTGGAACAAAGAGTTTTGCGCGCACAGGGCTATGCGGTGACGTGTAAGTTGACTGCATTCTGCCCGGTACATCATCACGTATCATTATTTGCAACTTGAATGCTACACCTTGAGCTTCATGCGCCATGTAATAACATATTTCGGAATGTTGGTGAACTAATAACGTTTCATTTATTATATGAGGTCAACAACCTGATACATTGATTTTTTGATTTTCCCTGATACATTGAGCAAATGCTGAGATGGCCCTTTGTCTTGATTCTGGATGTAAATGTAGCTTCATTATGCGCACATGTTTTATTGAAATCTCTTTTTGCTTGTAGTGATGGGAGGTAAGAGCGAGTTACTATTTTGTTAGCAATGCAGAAAATAAAATCTGCATTTCAATTACCGTTACAAAAACGTTTTCTATAACTCGGAAACGACATCGTATAGTCTTTCAAATGTCGCTAATATCGCGCTTTTTTGAAAATGTTATCTGTATTATCTACACCTTTTACTCATCTTTCAACTATTTATAGTTAAAATGATGGGAAGGGATTCTGGAACTCAAGAAAACGTGCGCAGATTATCTTGTCCCCCATACGTCACAGTTTTGCTGTTTTTTGACTAAATAAATAAACCTGCCAACAAAATGTAGTATTAAAAAATAAGTGATGGTAATATGCTGCTTGCCATTACCTTTTTTGCAACAACATCAAACATTTGTATTTTCAATTCGCACTAAATCTGATAGGAAAATTACTTTAAATAATTTAATAGGTCAGTGTCTCGTAGCACACAATGGAGTTTGTTTCCCGGTGCTACTACAAAAATACAAACAAAAAGATCGCGACTCCTATAATGACTGCCTCATTGAGTTAGTTATTTTCATACTAAAATTTACTGGTCATTCTATATTTCTGCAAACTTTGAGAATTTATTCAATTAGACCGCGACAAGTGTAATGTAAATTATTATGAGGAATGTTTAATAGTTTCTTGATTTTGTAAATATTTTACAGTATTAAAAGTTTTAATTCATAGAATTATTTCTTTATTTAGAACAACAGGTGAAGTATTGTTTACAAACAAATATTGGTTCTAATGTCTTTGACTTAAGCAGAAGAGAATATAATGTGAAACAATAAATGCAAAAATACGTTTCCACCAGCTGATGATTTCGACTGCAGCCCTTCAAACGGCCTCGCTTAAAGGGGCTATGAAAAGAAAGCGACTCATCCAGAAGCCGAGTAGCGGAAAGACGACCTCACTGAAAACAAACGACTAGAAAAAATGAAAATCATTGCATTATCTCCGCGGTGAGAGGCCAGAAAGTGCTGAGTACGAAGTCGCTAAATCGTGTCCGCTTAAGTACCGTGGGCGCCCTCTCCTGCTGAGACCACCTCCGCCAGGGCTGTTGATGACATAGCGGCACGAACTCGAGTGGAGGAATTTACAAGATACGGGCAGACGCTTCGGTCTGGAGCTCGTACAATATGCCAAATATCCCGTTGCCCCTAGCGTCGCAATCGACCCTGAAACTGGAGGTGAACTTGGGGGAGCTCCTAAACTAGCCGACGCGCGCGAGGCACTCCTGCCAATATTTACTGGCAGAGGGACGCGGGAGGCGCAGCGACGCCGCCGACGCCGCCACGCGGGTGGGCGGGGCGAGGGCGTGGGCGCGGGGACGGGAGGCGGGAGCGGGGGCTGGAGCGGGGGCTGGAGCGGGAGCGAGATGGTAGGTTTCGGCGGGAAGGCTGCTGCAGCAGGCTGTGGCGGACTCCGTTCCCGTCGACCAAATGCGGTGCGGTCCAGCGCGGTCGCTGGCTTGCTCGCTCCGGTGTCACGCCCACATGCACCGGTGCATCCGTCCCCCGCCCCCCGTCCCGCCCCCCGCCCCCTGCATGCGATCCCACCCCGCGCGCTCGAAAATTACGTGCACGCGCGCCGCCGCCCCCATCCCCCCCCCGGCCCCGCCACCACCCCCCCAGCCGCCGCGGCAGCGCTGGCCTGCCGGACAAAGCCCTCTCGGACGTACACCCGGCTGACAGGCGGGGATGCAGCGGATAGGCTGACGACATGGCGGGGATAAGAACTCAAGCAATGTTAGCGACGCCTGCTCGAGCAGAAAAGAGAACCGGGAGTGGATGGGATAATTAGAGTGCAGAGATAGTGACGGGATGCGAGGAAACGCGAGATGCTTTTAGGATGCGGAACGCGAGTGAGGGAGAGAACTCGGGAGGAAAAAAGAGCAACCTCTGCTGAAGCAGGTAGGCGGATGCCTTTCGATTTAAAGCAGGTGGTGCGTCAGTGGCTCAGTCTTAAAAACTGAAGAAAACAAACGAGTCAATAATGACAGGAAGCGTGGTTGAAAGAAGTGGTTCAATGTGTGAGAGAATACATATTCACGAAGTCGAAATAGAAGAACGGGTTCCCTCTCAATGTTCACGAGGACTAGATCAAATAATGCAGAGTGCGGTGAGAGCAGATATATCGTGTCTGACGTGCACGAAAATAGCGCGTGTCGAACCGTGACTTCCACGTAGGTGATTCTGTGATGATGCCGAAGCAAGTGAAATCTGTTTATGTATTGAATAAAAACATGGGCAAAAACACCTCCAACCTCAGTTATTCATCCAACGCCAGCAACAACTCAATAAATCAGGGCGGTGACACTGCAGGCGGGCGTTGGCACCTGGGGCGGCGCGCGGAGTGCAGGGCGAGACGAGTGGCGAGGAGCGCGGGGTGTGCGGCGTGCGGCGAGCGGCGCGCGCTCGTCCCTGACCGCCCGCGGGTTCAGCAATTAGCGCTCCGTTGATTGAAAACGTCATTCCGCGTCGCAGCCCGGTTAAGCACGGGCGTAACAGGCCACCCGAACGAACTACTTTTTCTCATCGACAGCGCGGAGCGCACCGGGACGGAGCGGGGCCGAGCGGGGCGGAGCGGGGCGCGTGGGCGTGTGGGAGGGTAATTGGGCGGCGGAGCCGGGGGCGGCGGCGCGGCAAAAATCTCGCCGGCTCTCAACATTTGTTCTCGCGATCGGCTCGGCGCCACCTCCGCCTGCGGCTGCGGGGGCGGGGGCGGGGACGGGGACGGGGCCCGGAGCGCGGGCGGCGGCCGCCCCTTCGATCTTCCGTGGTCGACCCCCCCTCCACTCCTCACCCCGTCGCCCCGGTCACTGCCTGTCGTTGCCATCGGTCGCGTCGTCCCCCGGATCCCCCGTCGCCCTCCGTTGCCCCCTGCCGCTCCAGCTGCCCGCCGCGCGACGGCTCGGTCGCCTCAAATATTCGAAACATTATCCAGATGAATCCAATTCGGTTGTGATTCTTATTCACACGCGAACATCTCTTCCGTGAACGCTATTCTTACTTTCTGGAGACCTTCCTGTTGAACACGTTTCAGCGTGATCCCTGAGAACTTTACCTGCATAGAGGACGCGACGGAACTGAACTTTTTGGTGGCTAGTTTCATTGGATAGTAACTATTTACACATATTCGTAAAGAAAATCATGCCAGCAATTAATATTTATGGGTAAGCATGAATGAAAATTATAGTATTTGAAATATCAGAAAATTGCTAACAAATTGATCTCGACCTTGCAGAAATATTTAACGTTATTATAAAATGAAAAAAAGTGCTTTAGAATATATTAGAAAAAATAGAAATGATTTCAACAAAAATGATTTACTGGTTATTTACTACTAAAAATCAAGAAATCTATCTGGATAGGATTAAAGGCTTAAAGAAATATTAGATTTTAACAGAAGTAGGATTCTGTTTACAGAGACAAAACCAATTTGGTAGTGTCATCCTGCTTCAATCTCGTCGGAGGAGTTTTAATGACACCAAAATATCGCATTTGATTAATCACTCCTCCAAACTTGACAACTACTAAATTATCTTTTCTAATCTTCAGCAGATAATTATGTAATGGATGGAATATTCAAAAATAGTTTTGTCGAAAATCTATTTTAACCAACATAAAGTGAGTTAAACTTTGTTTCATTACAGACATATCATTAGTACAATTTATCTACAAAATATACATAGCAATTATTTATTAAAAAAGCTGTAAACCTTGTTGTACTTCTTCCCTCTTTTTTGCTTCTCCGCAGTTTTTATGAAGAAAAAGAACAATCTTTTCTCACGATCAAGAACCCAGCGTTCAGCACTCCGTATGCAGGCGGCGAACGACCAAGAGCGCCCTAGCACAAACAGCTGTCTGTGGGTCGGAGTAAATCCTGAGTCGAGGTGGACGCTAGTTTGCATCGGGACTATAATGTAGTCCTTGCACATTCTGCACATGTAAGTGTATTTTGAAATCTATTATCATTAACACAATGTGTTTTGAAATCTATTTTCATTACGTGTCGTTTTCTGATGTTACTGATCGCGCGATCTACTGTATATGCCACTTTATAAAATATACGTTTTCATTATGTATTGATGCATGTATCCACAAATATCTCGTTTACATGAAATAGAATATTAAGAAATCAAAAAAATGTATTTGGTTAGTATTTGTATGTCGTTACCGTCTTTAGTTGAATAGAGAAATGTATTAAAATGGATGGTCGCTGATTGATTCCGTTTCACATAATTGGGTTAGTAGAATGACCTGCTGAATCAAGAATTCAGTTGTTTTTTAAATAATGTTTTTTATTAGTCGTGCCGTCTTTGTTTTACTTGCGTTCTTTATCTAGCAGGTCGTTCTACCTTTTAATTAAAGGAACGTAACCTCATTTATGTTTCCCGATTTAGCCAAGTTTCACAGTTTAGTTTGGTTAATAATATGACCTATTTCACCCTTCTCTATAAAGTATATTAATATAATTTCGCTTGGAAAATTAAATAATGACTAGTTGCCTGCAGCGTCCACACAAAATGGTTTACAAAGGTTTGCACGCAAACATCTAAAGGAAAACAAATAAAATACTCTCGTTTAACACTGAAACAAATTAAATTTTTTTAAAAAAAGCAGTTTTCAATGTACTAACATAACATGGTATATGTACGGAAACACAGTTCAAGATTTCTTTACATCCCAAGAATATTGAAATGATTGCTGCTCAATAACGCAAGACGTAAATACCTAATATTCAATACAATGCGGTCTCTTTTTTGGAGTTTGCTAGTTTATGACGTCAGTTATGTCGTTGTTTGGCGCACTGATAGTAATGACGTACTGATGGTGGAAATGCAGTCGCTACGCGCACTATGAAAATAAGCGGAATAACACAAACAAATACTTGCATTATTCAGTGAAAATCGAAACTGTTTCATTGTGTATAGATTTTTTGCGAGTTCCAGAGTATCTGACAAAAACATAGAACCGTTCTTGTGGCCGGAGGTTGTATATTGTTTCTTTCAATTTCTGCGCTCATTGGAAGTTAGTAATACAGATTATTGAACGCCTCTTCGCCTTTTCCCTTAAAATTCACGTTCCCTTTTTTTTTGTAAGATATTGTCTTGAAAGGAAACGTATTATATATACCAATTTCACCGCGTTTCAGATTCCCAATAGTTTTATAACTGGAAGTTAATAAATCAAACAATACTATCTTAGATGTTACTAGCAAGCCAGAGGTAAGATACATAAAGTATCGGAACAATATTTAAATGAGAGAAGAAATATCAAATATCTTGTAAACTAGTGCGAATTTCTTAACGTAAGGGTTAAGAAATCGATATTATTTTGAAACATGTTACACAAAACAAGCGTTTGGTAATAATTTCGCAATGTCTAAAGGTGTCATAAAAATTAAACCATGAATATAATGATCACCAGCAGTGAAAGCAGAGAAAGCACGGAAAGGTAATCGGGCCGGAGAAGAGATCAAAGTCTCGGAGAATCACAACACACGCAAAAGGAAACGTGACATTTCTCCTTGCCAATGAGATATTTGCAAACCAGATCGCGACTGACACTGTTATAGCGCGAGCACTGAAGCGACGGAGAGTGACGTCACGGAAAGAGCGAGAGAGACGGAGTGCGCTTTCATTGGCGGGAGTGCTGAATCTGCTTTATCCTGGTTACGTTTCGGATATTTGCGGCGCGCAGTTGCGCGCGAGGGCGGGAAGTGTGGCAGGGGGGGGAGCGGGGCGAGGCGGAGCAGGTTGGGGCGGAGCAGGGTAGGGTGGAGCGGGTTGGGCCGGAGCGGGGTGGGGCAAAGCGGGGCGGGCGGGGCGGGCGGGCTTTGCGGGCGGGGCGGGCGGGGCGGAGCGGGTCAGGAAGGAGCGCAGCGGGAAGGGTGGAGCAGTGCGGAAGCGGCTCGGCGGCGTCTGAGCGTTCGCCCGCTCTCGGGAGCGCCGCGCAGCGTCGCGCGGCGTCGCATAGAGCCCCACAGCGCCACGTGGCCGTTCCCGCCACCCTCAAAACGCCGCCGCCTGAGCTTTTCCGGAGAAGACAGGGGACGGACCGCCGCCACTTCGCGGAACTTCATTAGGGCTACAACAACGAGCGCTTTACAACGATTTTAATATTTTAATACGCGCCGCGTCTTCTCCCAGCAGCCGAGCAGCTCCGAGAGAAGGGCGAGCCGCGAAAAAGAACTTGTCCGAAAATTTTCGCTGGAGACGGCCGAGAGGCGGCCGGGTCGTGGACGGGCAGAGAGAGGGTTTGTTGGGGGCAAAACTTCAGCCGCAAGTTTAATACTCAATTTTCCCGGGCTGGCGCGCCAATCTGCAACGGCGGCGGGCGGGAGGCGGTGGCGGTGGTGGCGGCGCGCGGCCGCCGCGATTTGGCCCCAATTCGATTACAGCTATGCTTTTTTCGCGGCGGTGGCGGCGGCGGCGAGCGGGGAGGCGGGAGTGCGCTATTGGAGTTGGAGCGTGGCCAGGATGGGGCGCGGGGACGGCGGTGGGGGCGCCGCCGCTGAGGGGGCCGGGCTGTGGCGGAGGCGGGAGCGGGGGCCGAGCCCGGGGCGGTGGTCGGGGCCTATGTCGGGGGCAGGCGGGCGCGCTGTGACTAACGTGCTGTTAGCGGCCCCGAGCGAGGTCCTCGGGGCATAAGGAGACAGCAGATCGCGCTATTGACCGCTCGCCCCTAGGGCCGGGCTTCGGCGGGGAGGCGGCGGTGCGGCGGGGATGCAGGGACGGCGGGGTGACGGAGACGAGGACGGGGACCACGGGCGGGTTGGTGCCGAGAGGCGGCGCGTCGGAAGGGTGGCGGCGCTGAGGAGGCAGTATTCGGCGACACGCCGAACAAAGTGCGCGTCGCCGCGGCTCGCATAAAAACGCCCGGGTGCGGTGCGCCGCCGCGCTCTGCCCGTCGCTCCGGACGCGGCGGCCGGGGCCGCACGCGGGCGCCGCGCCGCGCCGCGCCGCGCCCCGCCACGGTGCTCGAGTTCCGACCGCTCCGCAAGCGCCCGCGGGGGCCACAAGGGATGTGGCCGTGATCGAGGACGCTCGACGGAGACAGCTAAGGACGTGAATGAGGCATAAATGAGGACAGAGCTGGGGAGATAGTTTCAGGTGGAGGGATTGTAATTAACACGAAACCATTAAAGTGGAGCAGGTGAGACGCAAACTAGAACATTTTCAGTAGTCGCCGAATTGGTGTTTAGAAGATTTTCGAGTAGTAACAGTATAGTATAAATGAGTTATAATTGCACGTGCTAGTTAAACTATTTAACACAAAAGACTCGAATTTTTGAAGAACATATAAGAAGAGTTTGATGAGGGAGAAAAAGAAATAACGAAAGAGAGAGAGCGATGGAGACTCACTAAATGCTCATGAAATGTATTTAAGATACTAAGAAACTGCAAGTGGCAAGTAAGGAAATTTAAGGAACTGTATCATGTATCTGGAGAGATTAGAACAAGTGCAAATGTGTGGCTAGAAAACTAAGTAAAAAAAGGGAAATTTATTTTTGAAAATAGTATACGTATTGAAGGATAATCTAAAGAATAATTTAAACATAAAATACATTTGTAATTTTTCTTCATGACTAAACAGACAACCCAAGCCACTTGTCACTGCCCAGTAAAGAACACAATAAATAAGTAATAAATAATGAAACTAATCAAAATTAAGCGGCTTTAGCACGCTGATTGATTCGGTACGCCAAAATGATAAGTTGACCAAGAGAGAGAAAATAGAAAGAAAAGAGAAAGGAAGAGGGTGAGACAAGGCGAGAAACAGGCGAGAGAGAGAGAGAAGGTGAGAGAGAAGGTGAGAGAGAAGGTGAGAGAGAAGGTGAGAGAGAAGGTGAGAGAGAAGGCGAGAGAGAGAGAGAGAAGGCGAGAGAGAGAGAGAGAAGGCGAGAGAGAGAGAGAAGGCGAGAGAGAGAGAGAAGGCGAGAGAGAGAGAGAAGGCGAGAGAGAGAGAGAGAAGGCGAGAGAGAGAGAGAAGGCGAGAGAGAGAGAGAGAAGGCGAGAGAGAGAGAGAAGGCGAGAGAGAGAGAAGGCGAGAGAGAGAGAAGGCGAGAGAGAGAGAGAAGGCGAGAGAGAGAGAAGGCGAGAGAGAGAGAAGGCGAGAGAGAGAGAAGGCGAGAGAGAGAGAGAAGGCGAGAGAGAGAGAGAGAGAAGGCGAGAGAGAGAGAAGGCGAGAGAGAGAGAGAAGGCGAGAGAGAGAGAGAGAAGGCGGGAGAGAGAGAGAAGGCGAGAGAGAGAGAGAAGGCGAGAGAGAGAGAAGGCGAGAGAGAGAGAGAAGGCGGGAGAGAGAGAGAAGGCGAGAGAGAGAGAGAAGGCGAGAGAGAGAGAAGGCGAGAGAGAGAGAGAAGGCGAGAGAGAGAGAGAGAAGGCGAGAGAGAGAGAAGGCGAGAGAGAGAGAAGGCGAGAGAGAGAGAGAAGGCGAGAGAGAGAGAGAAGGCGAGAGAGAGAGAAGGCGAGAGAGAGAGAGAGAGAAGGCGAGAGAGAGAGAGAGAGAGAAGGCGAGAGAGAGAGAGAGAAGGCGAGAGAGAGAGAGAAGGCGAGAGAGAGAGAAGGCGAGAGAGAGAGAAGGCGAGAGAGAGAGAGAAGGCGAGAGAGAGAGAGAGAAGGCGAGAGAGAGAGAGAAGGCGAGAGAGAGAGAGAGAAGGCGAGAGAGAGAGAGAGAAGGCGAGAGAGAGAGAGAAGGCGAGAGAGAGAGAGAAGGCGAGAGAGAGAGAGAGAGAAGGCGAGAGAGAGAGAGAAGGCGAGAGAGAGAGAGAGAAGGCGAGAGAGAGAGAGAGAAGGCGAGAGAGAGAGAGAGAGAAGGCGAGAGAGAGAGAGAGAGAAGGCGAGAGAGAGAGAGAGAGAAGGCGAGAGAGAGAGAGAGAGAAGGCGAGAGAGAGAGAGAGAGAAGGCGAGAGAGAGAGAGAAGGCGAGAGAGAGAGAGAAGGCGAGAGAGAGAGAGAGAAGGCGAGAGAGAGAGAGAGAGAGAGAAGGCGAGAAAGAATTGGAACAGTTGTTGCGTAAATTTTGACAATGTCGAGAGATCTTCATGTAAAGTACCCCCAAATTTTGAACAATGCTTTTCAAAATCTCAAAGTTTCGAGCAAAGTTTGAGCCAGAAGGTCCGGGGTTTCTTCAATTTGGAAAAAAATCCTACGCATGGTCTAGGTGCTAGTAACACCAGACGGACGGACAGAAAGATGGACGGATAGGCAGACGGTGGTTTAAAAAAAACACTTATTCGGTATCAGGAGACCCCAAAACGTGTATTTTCGTTGAAATCTCGAAATCGATTTTCCGCAGCATTACATAACTTTTCCTAAAGTACGTATATTACTCCGAATATACGTACGTACACGAGAAAGTAAAAATAGTTTGCAGGTTGTAGTATACAAAACAAACTATAACTCCTAATATTACCCGGCGCCCCGTGCCGCTCTCATTTTTACCGGCGTAGCAACTCGTCATGACATGGGCTCAATACGTGGAAGTCCCCTTTAGAAAGAAGTTGGATGTCCACTGTAGAAATATTGAGCCATGCTGCCTCTAAAGTCGTTCATAATTAAGAAACAGTTACCGGTGCAGGATTTTGTGTACGGAGTGACTTCTCAATTATGTCCCATAACTTTTCTAGAGATTCATATCGCGCGATCTGGGAATCCAAACCATTGGTTCGAATTGTCGAGAATGTTCTTCAAACCAGTCGCGAACAAGTGGTCCGGTGATAACGAGCATTTTCATCTATAAAAAATTCCACCGTTATTTAGAAAACACGAAGTTAGTGAATGGCTGCAAATATTCTCCAAATAGTTGGACATAATCATTTACAGCCAAAGATAATTTGAAATGGACCAGGGAACCCAGTCCATTCGATGTAAACATACTTATCTTTATCGCAATCATTGTGCTTTTAAACAACTACTTCGTACTACTTTTCCTATTTCTACTTCCACGTCCGCAATCTCCCTCTGCTGTAGCTACTGCTTCTGGGAATAAAATCGTCGTCGCTATCGTCGCCGTTTCCTTCATTGATGTCATCGTTGTTGTTGTTGTTTTCTGTTGTTAACTTCATTAATGCCTCTGATGCTGTTCGTAGCTTGGCCCTTACTTCTACTACAACTTTTCCATTTATAATTAATTTTTGGCGGGAACCGATAAAATAATTTGTCCGTCCGATGCCGCCCGGCGGGCAGGGCCGTCCCGGCGGGGAGACCCCTAGGGCGGGCGCCAGTGCGCGCACGGGGGCGAGTGGGCGGAGGGTGCAGTGCCCGGCGGGGAGTGGGGGCGGGTGGGGTTTGGGTGGCGGGCAGCCGCGGGACAGCGCCGGCGGCGCGACCGGCGCCAACAGGCCGTGTCGGAGCGCGTCGCCTGCACCGCGCCCGCGTGCGCTGCAGCCACCGCGTCGCGCACTGGCCGGAACATCCGATCTGCGCGGGCACAGGCGTGCCTCGTGTCCTCACGAAGGGATTATGGGAAGGGAATTATGTTATGTTTCTATGCGCGTCAACTGCGTTGGTCGTTGGTCCCGTGAGTGTTGTACGTGTTTTTGTCACGGTAAGGTAGTGTTCTTTCCCAGCTGGACCGCCAGATCCGGCGTCGATCTACACGTCGATTTCCGGGATTTTCCTTATCCACATATCTCCAGGGGGCACCGCCTCTACCGCGACAAGCTCTGAGATCCCGACAGATCTCCCGATAGATACGATAGAGCAATGCATGGAAGTGTAAGTGTATGAAAGTACAGTATGAGAATAGGACAATGGAGAGGAAGAAAAGATCGCGCGCAGTCCGTGGTCGGTATATTCAGTAGTGCTCCGGCACACTCCTGGAATTAATAGTAAAAACACGAAAACTACTGACCAGAGCAGCCGGCCGCTAGAATTCCCGTCCAGACTGCGGCTGAATTTGACCAAGCTATCAAGTTAGTCTAAAATCCTCACATCACCGCTGAGACTCTAATCCTCCCGGTCTGACCTCCCGGTCAGATGCACTGCAATGACATCAGATTAGTTGATGCTATCATCCACCTCGTACAAAGGTGTACTGAACCTTTTGATTCTTATGGCAGTCCTGTTCGAATCGAGGGGTTTAGTACAATGTTTTCACCCGGTGGGGTAATGCAATGTGCAATTTGCAGAATAGGAACGTTCCCTTCGGTCTCATGAAATAGATCCTCAGCTTTTGACGCTATTTTCTGACCTATTGGTTAATGTGTGTTCACGCAGCCCGAGGCAGCGTTGCATCCAGGAAGAAGCGAGCAAGCAAGAACACCACTGAACGGCAGCTAGCCGTGAAGCAGTTCTGTCATTTGAGATAACTGTTCAGATTGGTTGCGAGGTGGTACGAGAAGCCAACCACATCACATCGGGGTGATAGCACCGACTTCTTCTATGAGACCCCAGCCCTCAGCCTTCTCTCCGGCATACTTGGACCGCGCGATAAGCTCCTTGCCACTCAGGCCAAGAGGGGTTGTTCAGACTCCAGCATATATAGTAAATTTTAATTTTTTATAAGCCATTTTCCCAGAAGCATTGGTGATGTAATTAAAGATTAAACGAATTGTAGAATCTACTGCAGGAAAAGCAGAATAACAGAGATGGTCTCAGGGATGAATAATCAAATATAACTAAAATATTTTGAAGTGCAAAAGCCCCATTTCTGAAACGTACACCTTGTATTACATACGACTTTAATGGGACATACATTTTATTATGATGATAAAAGCGATGTCGCGAGGACTTGCGTAAAGTAGAAATTTCTTCTAAAATGCTTTTTGAATGTTTCTCTATCATTACACTAAGATGTCTGTAATGAGTTACATTGTATTATACTTTAATAAATAAATGCGTGTCTATTGTAGAAATGCTGATAAGCTGTTGTTGACATTATTCGAGGATGAGATAATGGATATCATCTTTGTCAACTTAGATTTGCGGTTTAAATGTAGTGAAGTGTATTTTGACAAAGATGACTTCCGTTATTTCATACCTTACCTATAACGATTTTTACTTGTGTAGGCACCACATGACTTTCGGAGAAACCTCGCATTGCTACAAATACCACTCCAGCTTTAACAGACAAAATTACAGCGTTTCACACAAAAGTGAAATAATTGCATCTTCGACCACTGTATTATTACAGATGTTATTAATATCGTTCCTATTAGTAATGATCTCCGTGTATGCAAAAACCCTTCACATGGTTTCTTCTATAAAGTGCGGAAATAATTTTGTTTGTTTATCTAATTAAAATGAAAAAAGTTGATTTCATTTTGCACAACTTTATAGTTTAATTTGTTTGTTAATGGGCGAAAAGAGGCGGGAACACGTCGCGTCACCCCCAGTTTTTAACTGTTTTTAACGTAAAATTAAATAAATAAATAAATAAATACATAAATACATAAATACATAAATACATAAATACATAAATACATAAATACATAAATACATAAATACATAAATACATAAATACATAAATACATAAATACATAAATAAATAAATAAATAAATAAATAAATAAATAAATAAATAAATAAATAAATAAATAAATAAATAAAAACATTCGCAAATAGAATCCCATGAAATGTGCTACAGACAGCTCTGAGTTTCAGTGCATTAGGTCTTTTTTTAGGGTTGTGTTTTGTACTAGGTTATACTTAATTTTAAACTAAAATATAAACGGTATTGAGTCAAAAGTTCATTTATAAATCTAACTTATCACGATATAGTAGATAAGTTTTGGATTTTTTCGGTATTCGAAAACCTTAAATTTGTTTTCCCTCAAAACTGTTCACTAATTTGTATATTTTCCTCTTCTCAATTTTGATCGTATTATTTACATTCAACGATACTTCTGATTACTTCTTACAAGTAAATAACAATGCACTGCCATCAACCGCACTGATATCTGTCACAAAATCCATTGGTCAGACAGGTAAGTACGATGCAATGTACTGAAGGAATTAACAATGACATTAATTTGTGTTGTTCTTTACTCTGATAACGTTAAATAAATAAATATTTTTTTCTTGGCTTCAAGCTATAAAAAATACATAATGCAACCGGATTTCTTCGTATGTTAATAAACAAGTAATTCTATCTTTCGCCCTAAAATATTGTTGTTTCGAAGAAAATTTTTACTTAGACGTGAAGAACATTGTCGGCGGGCGAGAGTATGTCCTACTGCACAATTTAAAATGTCACAAATATTACTTGAACATTTATTTTTAAAAGAATCTTAGTTACATTATTTTTTTGTAATAAAAACGTGATACGATGCAATAAAATGAAGTGCGCTAAGCAGTGAATTAATGGTCTATATTATAATGTTACAGAACTTCACACACATTCGTCAATATTATCAGTTCAATAGTATGTTAATTGAAAGTATTATGAGAATTTATTGTTTATGCGCCGTTTTCAAAAGGTAGAACGTTCACTGCTCAAGAATAACCAATAAAATTCATTCGTATAACACCGCCACAAGTGGGAGTGCACACAACGGAAATGTAATTCACGGGATTTCGGCTCCCTCAAGCCTATTGTGCGTCTATTATGTATTTAAATATTACTATGCTGTTGTAACTCATTCCAGCTGATATGGAGAATGAATGTAGGTACTCTCGTGAAATATCTTGGACCTTAAATTTTACGTTTGACATTTTCATTCCCATAAAAGTAACTTCAGAAGGTTCAAAGTGCGATTCCGCAATTGTTTGGATAGAATAAATTATGCTCAAATGACTACATATTATTTTACCTTTGTTCACTTCCAGAATAGCGTTTTGACACACTGTATACCGTGCCCCCGGCGCTTGGTCGGACGCGGGGCGTGGCGTGGCGCTGCCTCGGGCGCGGCGGGGAGCGGGAGCGGGAGCGGGAGCGGGGTGTGGCGTGGCCGCGGGAGCGGGGCGGAGGGTGGGGAAGCAGCCGGGTCTTCGCCGCTTTAAATGGCCCTGTCCTCCCGCCTGCGTCTGACCGATGGTCTTTCCGCGAGCGATTGTTTTGAAATATGCGAATATATATCCTTTTTATAGGGTCGCGTATGAGGTCGTACGGTCTAGTTTAGTTTGGGCGAGCTTATTTCCGTCGTTGGATTTCTGTGGGAATGGTGCTTATTACGACAGACACAAAACCGAGCTTTTTGAATCTCGCGATTATAAATTTACCAAACAATGCTGTGTTATTTGTTGTACTTCTGTTAATTTATGAACACGAAAGCAGTTCTTTTTAATTCAGTCTTTTTTGTGCACCTAAAATTTTCTTTCCAGAAAGTGCTGCGCGTTGCCTTTTTCTGAGAACCGTAACGAAAGTACGTCGAGTTGCATCTCTTTCTCTAGCGCTCTCTCCCTCTCTCCCTCTTTCCCCAGCGAAACATCCCACTGCGTCGTTTACAACTTATAACATTGTTCTTCCAGATGCTTCAATTATAACTTCGCCGTTATAATTTCAAGGTAATGTTCCACATGCTCTTTTAAATGTGCTATTTCGTTTTCACGCTGGTGCACTCGTCTCTAGGGAGACGCGACTTCTGTTGGTATGCAATTTGATAATGCTGTTAGAGTGCAATGATCGATTGCAATATGTATCACATTTCTTGCTGTAATCAATATCTGCCAAAAGGGAAACTATTATTTACAGATCAATATGTTTTCTTTCCTCAATTTTTTTGTGAGGCAATAATTTTTCATTGTGAAGTGCTATGGAAAGCGACTTGTTACTCTCCTGAGATGCGCCATGTTTACATTTCTTTGCAAGGCACTATGGCTGGGACTCTAGTTATTGTTTCTCCATTACGTAGAACAAATGGAGTAGATTGATAAGGTTTATAACATATTCCCCTTTTCAGCTGACCAAGAAAATGGAAATATAATTCACCAACACTGTTCCATTTCTTATGATTAATTTTTCCGGTCACGTCAACTGCTTAATCAGTAGTTACGTTGGTGTTAATGTTTATTATCAGGAGGGTTCGTCCCTTGTTTCACTGGATGAGATCCGGCCCCGACCTACACGTCGCGTTACGGGGTATTTCTCTCTCCATGTATCCCCTCTCATAGAGCATAGTCCCAGAAGGGCCTATCTCTATGTTTGCGACTGCTCTCCCAACATGTGTATAGAGCATACATTTGTGTGTGTAAAGGGAGAGGATAGGAGGGGGAGAGGATAGGAAGGGAATATCGGGCGCAGATCGTAATCCGTTCGTTATTGATCGGAGGAACCACGAAAAACTACCGGGCAGAACTATCGAACGGAACTATAGGACAGAAAAGCCGGCAGCTTCTCCTCCAGAATGCTGCTCAATTCGACCTTGTTACGTATACAGCTAGTGTCGGAAATCCGCCATCGTTGGGACTCGAGAACCCTCGGGCCTCTCGCTGGTGTTCGCTGTAGTCAGCAGCAATGCCGGCTCTAACGTGAATTCAGCCGATCCATTTCTTCTGCAGTACTCCATCATCAAGCATATCGTGCAAGGAAAACCCCCACAGACAGCGTTGTGGCTGTCGAAACGCGATGTCCCCACCGCCAGGACACGACGGTGGTGCGTTATCCATGCAGGTGCCGCGACCCTTTAGTTGTATTTTTTATCCTTGCTTTAATATTCATTAAGATGGTTCCACCTTCGTACCTTATTTTGAGCATCTCTGTAGCATTTTCACGTACACCGCCCGAGGAATGCTCTTGAATTGTAACGCGGCGTACGTATAAGGGAGCTAGTGTGGAGCGCATTGTGTGCTCTCATCTGGAATGCGAACGGGCCGCCTCAAGTGCCTGCGCGCACCTATATTGCTCGCCAAACTGGGAGCTCGATGGCGCGAGATGCGTGCGTCGAAAGAGGGCTTTTCGCAGCTCCCGCAACGACGAATCTCGTTGTTAATATCGGTAGCGCCCGAAAGAAACAAAACGTGTTTTAATACTTTTCTAACCTAATTCGATTCAATGGTTCATTGTTGACGGAGTTTTAAAAAGTGTATTTATTTCTTTATGTAAGGTCACACCAGTAAAAAAATTGAGAGTGGTATATGGATAGAAGTACAATTTGCACACGTTTTTAGTGCTCCAAAAACCTACTCTTGCGTTCATAGCATATTGAGTTCAATTATGAATACAGACAGCAACAAGAGGTTTTTGAGATTTGTTAACAAAACGTAGTCGCCCCAGTGTTGTAAAAATATAAAGTGTATCGGAGAAAATGTGATAAACTTTTTGGGCATGTGGAGGTTCAAGATAATTAACTTATCGAAAAAAAAAATGGTGAAAAAACTAAAGAACTATGAGTTGCGTTCTAGTCAGGAGCAAATGTTACATGTGTAACGTCGATGTATGAAATTTTCCGCCATGTCTAATACCAAAAATTATCATCTATCCCCCTACATGCCCTGGATGTTTGTAACATGTATCCTGAGATAGAATCGTTTCACGACAGCCAGAAGTTTGTGAACGACTTTTTTAAACTATTGTTGAAATAAATCATTCGCCAATAACACCCCCCAGGGATCAAGAATCCGCGCCAATAGCAAAGTTATCGTTATTTCCAGAAAATAAGCAAGGGGTCATCTTACTTTTGACTCATTGAGAAAATGCTAACTTGACGAAAAACCTGATCGTGATGATCTTATATTCAAAAGCAGAAGTGCAATACATGTTACATGCATATTTAGTCTTTAAGAACTAAACATTACAAATAGTTACTCGTATATTATAATTATGAATAATAAATATTTCTTTTTTAATGCACAATAGAGTATCTAATTGTGGTGGAACGATAGGCAGTAGAAAAGCTTGTTATTCATTTTGAGAATATATTTTAATTGTTTAAAGTCATATACAAATGTATTATCAAACGTTTTTTGTTATGTTCGATTGATACTGACATTTGAATAAGATGGTTACTCTGATTACGCGATAGAATTATAGATATCTGTATTAGTTTAAGATAAGTTCTCGTCGCTGACAAACTTAATTTTTAAAACAATAACAGCAACACTAATTCCAAATTAAAGAGCAAGGCAATGGTAGAATTGAAAGTTAAAAAAGAAGCTTCTTTGACTTACGGACGGATAAGGCTGGTTGCCACAAAGAGCTCGTTGCCACAGCCTGCCACGCAGCATTTATAAGCGCTTACGTCGTTTTAAGTAATTTTCATGGTCTCTCGATGAACTCAATAATGTTCTTTTCTTTGAGATATCGCATAACAAAATATTCTATTTTGAATGATCGAGACCTTAAGTGACGCGTATCCTATTTTATCAGCGAACTTGTGCATGTTTGCTACCCCAAAATACGATGTATAAATGATGGTAAAAGCTCTGTTAACTTTAGCTAGGCTTTTGTCAACAGACGCTTTTGTCAGCAGAGTCTAAAATGCTAGCGTGGGCACCGGTAGTCGGCACATCTTATTTTCCCTGCTTCTTTATTCCCTCTTATTTTTTCTCTCTAGTCGTTTCGTCTCCTGACATTTTTTATCACTTCTGCTCTCTGAGGAACGTGCGTTACGTCTCTTTTTTCTGATTCGTCTTTCTTTTCCTCTCCAAACGACGGCTGATTGCAGATTGCACTCAGACGTTCTTCTATCTTCAATTGGCGAGGAAATGTTTCACTCTATGACTCTCTTCTACTCAGATAGCCTTTGTTCTGTGATTTTAGAGATCGGGTGTTTTGTGTTGTCAAGGTTGGAAAATTACTATCTGAATATCTCTTTGGCGAGTGTTGGCATACCATTTGCGTATTATGATTACTCTGTTCATGTATATACTACAATTTGGTCGTTCTTCTGTCACTATAATCTACAGTTCCGGTTGCTCAGGAAAAGATACTGCGTTCTGTAGCCATTTTCTGCCCCATTTTCAGGGACTCGAACATTTGTTTCTCAGAATTATCATTTGGCTTGGATTCTTTTATCAGTTCCCTTCCTCTATATTCTTCTGAAAATATACTGATGATATGAAATTTAAAGCTTTCTACTAGTACAGGACAAGAGGTTAGCTTCGCAAGTTTTCATACGATGTTATCAGGTGTTATTTCCTCAAATCTGAAAGATCCAACTACATCTAAGTATTTTTGCGGTGATTCTCTTGATAGAACTGAAGAGTTCTGACTGAAGTGTATTTCTCTCTTTCTTTCTCTACCTCGTCAGTAAAGTCTTAGGAATGTCTTGAGCCGACATTTATTCAGATTAATTAAGAATAATGCTTAGGAAACATAAAGTAGAATTTAGTCGTCTTACCAAATTTTGGGAAATAATGTGTTTTAGACCTTAAAATTGTGTAGCGCTGCTATGTGTCGCCAGAAGGCTTTCATTTCTCCATATTTAACAGTTCAGCATTGCAATTATATATAAAATATGTTAATGTTCACTCTTATTATAATTGGAAACATGTACTATATTTAATACTCTTTCAAGACAAGTACTACTACACATGTTAATTTCTCTCAGAAATATCTTGAACGCAAAATATGTTTAATTTTTGGTCGAGATTACTTTCCTAAAACACGATTTAATTGCCTGGTTCTATGACACGTACTCGACATAGAACACATATGCGGCTCACAGTAGGAGAATAAGGCTGAAAAAAAAGATCAATTCGTTTTCCACTCCTATGATTATTTTTTAAATTGCTATGCATTTTATATGTCTCTTGTGAGCAATGCATTAATAAGAAAAATACTCTTTTATAATGTTAATATTTTTTGTTGTTTCATCAAAATTATTGTGTATATACAGTGGCGCAATCAGAATTTTTCTATCGGTAGAGACTATAAGTGTAGACACATCTAAGAATTTGCTTATAGAAAAACCATATTGATGAATTTAAAATGTATGTTCAGTGATATAAAATGTATGATTTATAGTTTGTTTTTACTTATTCAGTTGAGATGTTGTACTACTTTTCTTAGTAAAGAAACTTGTTAAAAACTATATTTGTCATCGGTTTCTGGGAAGGGACCTGAATCCTCATGAACACATGCTTTGGGTACGCCACCGCGTGAGCTAATTAGTAGCATTACAAATTTTTCAATGATATTGGTAGTGTAAAACAAAGAAAAACCCAGAAAAAGTAGCGAAAAATGATGCCATCGCTTAAACTGGTCATACTCTCAAAAATTAATATGTTAATTATATAGTGACATTTAAAATGACGTTAGAAAAGTTATGTGACTAATAATTACAAAAAAACACATTACGAAAACTAATATTCTCAACAGTGAAGCACATTTTATTTTATTAATTTACCAGTGAATGATACATATATGTCATAATTAGGAGAGATGTCCGCTACCCTCACGACCTCATTTGTAAACGATATTTCAGGTGGTCTACAGTTCTTGGAAAGAGGCTAGAGGTCACCGTATTGAAAACTAATATGCCAGAGTGTACGGTAGACTTCAAAGGGAATAAAACTCATTTTACAGAAGTACGAATTTTGCATTATAACTTATGTTATGTTTAAGACACATACATATGGCTAATTCCTTCGAATCGAGCTCATTCTGGATTCTTCTCATAATGTCGATTTTAATGAAATAGTTATGATTAATCAAATCAGTTTCATTATGAAGTTATATCAAAACTGGCATTATTTAAACCAGTATCTAAGATAATTATTTTTTATTGATTAAGGGTATTTTAATTGATTTTTATTCCCCTTAATATTTTACGCGACGTCCACCTATGCTTCGGAAAATACAAATGAGTTTTAAGAGACGTCACAGCGTAGGATTCAATAATTAATTATGATGAAGGTATTTTTAACGCAACAAGGCAATGTTGAATATAATAAAAAATACGATTACATGAAGTAGAAACTTTACAGGAAATGTATTTTTAAGAGGTAATATAAGACTGAAAGAGTCGACAATACTGGACAGTCTCTTCAACCAATACATTTCGAGAATTACAGTTGATCTTAGGAAAAGTCAAGAGCCAAAAAGTTAACACCATCGGCCTTTTCGGCAAAAAGTAAACTTTTGAAGTTGTCCACAATACCTTTCGATGAAATCCTTAAAATAATTGGTTAGCAAAAAGAAATGTTGAATCGGGTTATATAGGATTTTTCGTATCTTTTGTAAAACACTTGTGCGTCTGCCCTTGTTTACTGGTTAACCCACACATTCAATGTGTATAACTTCAAGCACAGGAATATATTCGAACATTATCAGTACAGCTAAGGTTAGAACGCTAATCAGAAATGATAAAAAGTTAAATGCAAAATTATAGATCAATTTATCTTTTCTTTAAAAAATATTAGTCTTTTCTAGGTGCGAATGAGTAACCTTCTTCGTAACTACAAAGCGTTTTCAGAATTTCTATTCGGGTTTAGAAAAAACAAACATACTGGGAAGCTATATTTTCTTCCCTTAAACATGAAACATTATTACTAGACCAAAATGAAACAGTTGTTGGACTAGTTTTAGATCCGTCAAAATAATGTGTTATTGATAATGTTTTGATTTCAAATTTTTTGTATTGAATTCGTGACTGTGGATTGGATATCTTCATACCTTAAACAACGTACTCTTAGAGTAGATATTCAGTATAGGAAAGAAGGAACATTATTTACTTATTTCTATAACTCTTTGTTAATTTCACACAAGGTCCCGACAGGTTCGATCTTTTTTTTTTTTTTAACATCTGCTTTATTTGCAATTTGTTCTACACGAACATTCGGCAAATACAATTGTACATATATTATTGACATGTAAAGAAACCATACAATTCTGGTTCTTTCTAAAAATGGTTTTAAACTAATTGTCCAGTTCAGAGAGAGAAAAAAAAGACAAACAAACAAAAGCAACAATAAACAATATCACATTGAAATAACAAAAAGCACAATAACAAACAAACATACAATAGTGCAAGCATTGTGACAAAAAAAATATATCTACAGTAACAATTATTTTAAAAGAAAAATATTATTTATATCTGTGGTCCATATCAAGAGGATGTACTCTTTTCAATCTTCTTGTCGTTGTGCTGTTATCTAAGATGTTTATGGCCAGATGATTAATATGATTTTCGAGTCTGTGTTGTATTTGTGAGATTTGAGAGTGATTTCCTCTTTACATAAAGATCTCAATATCACCACTGTTAGAGTGGCGTTTGATACAAACCAGGGAGCATTGCTTAATAGTCTGAGACATTTGGATTGAAATCTTTGAATTATTTCTATATTTGAATGTGATGCTGTTCCCCAGAGTTCAATTCCATAAGACCAGATAGGTTTGAGTATTGTTTTGTAAAGTAAAATTTTGTTTCCTATACTTAAACTAGATTTTCTTCCTATTAACCATATCATTTGTCTACTTTTCAGTTCTGCTTCCTTTCTTTTGATCGAAATATGTTTCTTCCAGGTTAGCTTTTTGTCTAGATGTAGGCCGAGATATTTGACGGTGTCTACGTTTTCAATTAGTTTTCCGTTTATTTCTATTCTTGTATTTCTTGTTCGTCTGAGGGTAAATGTTATACATTTGGACTTTGTTTCATTCATTCTTATTCTCCAGAGTTTCTTATTATCCAGGTTCGATCTTAGACACTATTCTATTCTTACTATGCGTAAACGATATGCCTTCGTCGATTACAATCGGAAGAACAGCTCTCTTTGCTGATAATACAAATATATTTTACGATAAAGAAATAGTAAATATTACGAAAATAAAATCAAACATCTAACATTGCACTAACAAATCTCTCGTAAACAAAGGCAATATATTCAAATACTGTTTTCCATTTCAAATAAACAATTTAATACTCCGTGGAAAACAACCCGTATGCACCTGTGTGATGTTTAGAAAGTAAACTCGTTTGTCATTCATTCATTCAGTCAAGTCTCAAATCAATTTTGTGTCCATAAAATTTTGTGTTGGTACTCGATAATTGGTACCAACTTTTACTACTTGATATTTTGGGATTGCTTCTATATATTTGCTAAAAGAGACGTACGTAGGAAGCCGAATCGATAAAAAGAGCCGTAGATACTGTCCAGATGAAAGAAATAGACTAACACAAAAGCTTCAAAACCTATCCTCGTACCTCATTCTACTTTGGACGATTAGAAGAGTAGATGTAAGGATAAGAATATAAATTATATTATCTACACAAACATTGGCAGAAAAACAGATATCCCAGGAGAAATGCAACATCGTCTTGACAATTATTGCAGTCATGGAAGGCGTATTCTATGGTATAAGATCTAGTGGTATTCCGGCCCTTGCATTTCAACTGGCGCTATACAAAAAAATAAAGATTGCTTTAAAAAATCAGAATGCTTCTGCTGCGAAGAAATGGCTGAGAGATTTCTGAAACGACATCCACATCTAACTTTTCGAACACCAAAAAAACTTTCGGGAGCGAGAACAAACGATTTTAGCAAGGAGAGAATAAGTGCTTTCTTTAAACTTCTGAATGATAATGCAAAAATTTTGAAGTTTCCTTCTTACAAAATATTTAATTGTGATGAGATTGCCGTTACAATTGTACAGGGCAGAAGTAGTAAGCTCATTAGCCTAAGAGGAAATAAGTGTTTGTCAAGAATGTCTTCTGAAGAGCGGAGTGCTCTCAAGACAATTGTTACATGCATGGATCCGACTGGTCATTTCATAGCGCCGTTTATAATCTGTCTTCAAACACAGAAGGAAACCTACAAAAAGGAACTTCAAAGGGATGTTATTGAATATCGTCCACCTGACTGGATGCTCTTTTATCTATTCAGCGAGTTGTTTGAACATATAAATAGTCTGAAGCTTACAACAGAGGATCCAGGGCTGCTTTTGTTTGATAGGCACTAGTCGCACACCCACTCGATGTCATCGATGGAGATCGTGAGAAGTATGTTTCACTTGTTTGCTTACTACTTCATTTCCGACACACCGTCTACATCCACTTGACGTATCCTTCATGTCTCCTTTTAAGAGCTTCTACTCAGAGGAGATCGAGAATTGGCTCCTATGGCATCCTTTTCTGTGGTTCAGAGATAAAAACCTAGTGTCTCTGAAACTCCAGGAGTAGAAGAGCAAGCAAAAAAACAAGGGAATAAAGATATCCTCTCTCTTCCCAATAAGTACACTTCCAACTTCTCTACCTCAGCTGCCTCATCAGCAAGGGCAGGTAAGGTAGCCGTGGAAAGGTCTTCTCCTTTTAAAAGATGATTGGAGGAAACTCTTGCTAAAATGAAGAAAGATTTGTTAGTATCCAACCTCTTTCTGGTACTTCCAAGTCCAAAAGAATCATCGAGTCTTAGAAAAAGGTAACAAGTAAGCAATTCAGTGAGGAGGATTCAGATTGCATCCTTGAAGTTCCATTGAATGATTCTTCATCATAATTATGAGAAAGATGTGGAATGCACCTACTACGAAACGCGAAACGGACGGATGTCTCCATTCATCATTTGTATTTACAATACGTGGATTCTAAATACACAGGGTGCTATAGGAAGAAATTTACAAAATATAGTAACAATAATTATTAACTTTTGAGGGAACTTATGTTTATGAAGAAAACTCGCTGTTTTGCCTGCATTATATAACTTTCACTATACTACACATGTAATATGCAAAAAAGTAAATATATAACGTTAAGATAGTAAAGTTACTTGTTTCTTTCAGACAATGCCTTTCTTTTGTATTTGAAAGTGAATGTTTTAATGTACTGATTGTAACATTTGTATTGTGCTGTTATTGATGCTTCTTGTATAATCAATATGAGTGCTCTAAAAAAAGAATATAGCATCGTCGTCGACAAATATGATAACATATTATTTATATTTAGATTTATTTAATAAAAAAAACAGTAAAATTGTTTGTGACGTATGGGGGAGAAGATTATCCACGCAGGTTGTCTTGAGTTCCAAAATCCCTTCCCGTCATTTTAACTATAAATAGTTGAAAGATGAGTAAAAAATTAACATAAATAAATATAAATAGATTTTAAAAATAAATTTTAAAAAATCGTAAGAATAGCAATATTTGCAAAAATAGACATTTTCGTTTCCGAGTAATAGAAAACGCTTTTGCACCGGTAAACGAATTGCAAGTATAATTTTTCTGAATCGCTAACAAAATAGTAACTCGCCCTTAGTTCTACTCTCACCATTACAAGCAAAAGGAGAGTTCAACAAAACGTGCGCATAGTGAAGTAATTTACGTCCAGAAGCAAAGAAGGGGCCATCTCAGCATTTTCTCAATGGATCAGGGAAACTTGACAAAAACCTGTTCGAGTGGGGGTCATTCACCCGGAAGCTTAAGTACATTATTTGTTACAAATATATTAAGTCTTTTTAAAAACTTTATACAATACAAATATAAGCTACTTCAATATATATCACTGTTTAGTTAAAATAAACATTATTTTTCTTTATAATTATCAGTATAGTCTCTAATTTTATAGAAACAGTTATGCAGCAGAAAATATTTGACTTTTAACTTAAGTTTGTGAACCGACTTCAGTTGTTTAATGTCATCTGGCAATGCTTTGTAAAGTAACGTACATGTATTGAATGTGGATTTCTGATAGTGAGCTGTTGATACTGACACTTGATGAACGTGATTTTTGCGACGTGTGTTGTAATTGTAAATATCAGTATTGCATGAAAATATGTTCCCGCCGTTAAGTAAGCCACTTTTAACAAATATTACAGATTCATAAACATATAGGCAAGGCAGTGGTAATATTCCAAGCTCAATGAAGAGAGGCTTGCGGAAGTAAGGTGGATGGCATTTTTTCATTATTCGAATAATTTTCTTTTGCAATCTAAAGGTCTGAGTACTACATGATGAGTTTCCCCAGAATTTTATACCATATCTCAGGCAGCAATGTACATTTGCAAAATACTCGCAACGAGCTGCATGAAGGCTGACAGCATTTGAAAGAATTCATAAATTAGTAAATAACGATATAAATATATATATAACGATCAAAATATATATAAATAAGAATCGAATTAATAAATAACGATATAGAAGTATTTCATTTTCATTATGGACAATTTATCACAACGTATATTTATTTAAGAAGTTCCCAATTATGAAATGTGTCTTATCGTTGTATTCAATTTTCAATGCAATGAAAGTCCATACACTACATATATATTAATGAAATTTAACTTGTGATAGATTTGGACCCATAAGGAAAGTAGACAACTTGGTAATGAAAAGTGTTAATAATTTACGTAAATCGCATACAATGTGTGGATGTAATTACTAGTAGGAAAATAGCCGTGGGGCAGGGAACGTGTAATTTAAATGAGACTGGTCAGATATTAGTCCTTTATTTGTTTGTTGGTAAATAAATTATATTTTTTAATGAAATAGAAACGTATAAATTGCAGAAATTAAGAGAACAATCGAGTTGACAAATAACACCTCAATATATTGTGTTTTGCAATGCACATTTCTCCGAATATTGAGCTAAATATTTACTGTGATGTTAGGAAGCAGCAAAGGCGCTAACGACTACTTTCCCTTTCACGTCTCTGGCGCTTCGGGAGTGGCAATGATGACTTTCCGACCGGGCGTCGACGCGGATACGGCCCCTTCACATCACGTTGGCAACTCGGAGCCGAAGGGGCCCCGTGTCTGTAGTCGGGAGGAAACGGCAGAACATCCACCGTCCGGCTCTCAACTTTATGATGAAGTGAGAGCTGGGTTAATGGCCAGGATTCATGAGCGCTCGTTGACGAACATATGGGGGCTGATTGATGAGGAGTCTGCATGTGAGCCCTCTAGGGAGTCTGGGAATGCAGCAGTGGCACAGGAAAAGAGGGCTAAAAGAGTTCAGAGAAGCGGTCAAGCGAATCTAAAAGGAATTAAATATATTTGTGGAGAAGTATGAATATTTAGGTATAATAAAAAATATTTTGGGAAAATATTCGGAAAATATTTGACTGACGGGTCATTGTAGACAATGCTGAAATTTGAATTACAGTGATCACGTATTTTAGAGTAAGATTTCAAATGTTAATTATTGTTTTCTTATTTTCTTATTGAATATTTTCCAAATTACATGGTGTACAAATTTATAATGAGATCCACGATTTTTATGTAAATTCACACTTTGAGAGTCAAATTTGTTCATGAATGAGCCCACTTAGAACGTTCTTTGCCTATGCATATTCAAAGTATTCAACATATTAATTAATTTTAGATATATTTATTGAAAAATGAGGAAAACATTGGTAACAATTTGCAACATAGTTTCAATTTAATGATACAATATATATGTTTGTGGCACGTAGAATGTTGAAGTAAAAATAAAAAAATAGTAAAAATAATTAACAAAACCTATATAAATGCATATAAACATGATCAAGATACATAGGAATTTAAATTTAAAAATGAATTAACATAATGTACTGCTGAAGTCAAATCTCTACCTTTAACTAGTAAAAAAGTGTTTCTTTGCATGTGGGAAACATTTATAGCCAGAAAAGTAATTCCAATTTCTCAGCATCTTCAAACAAGTAAGTTCAATTCTATTTATTTTTGCGTTTATCACATAGTGACGGTTATAGTCAAAATTTGTTTTTCTACCTACATAATGCCCCATTGTTTTATGTTGCATTGCGTTAAAAAACAATAATATTAAACACCCCATTCTATGTGTATTTTAAAGATCAGTTGTGCATATTGTGTCACATCTAAGCTATTTTTCTGGCATGTAAGTCCAGGCGTTTTATATCACATGTCACGCCTAATGATTTTGATGTAGCAATTAGGGGGTATTCTCATTTCTGCAGTGGTTTGAAGTTGTCGGAAAACCGTGGCATCTACAAGACTGCAAAGTGCCTTATTCGATTAGCCATTAACTCATGCTATTGGGAAAATAAGTAATTCAAATACATGTTACTTTTATGTTTAATATACCTGATGCTATCCTGTCATTCGCTTGACTTCCACTTGATAACGTTGTTTTATCTTTTTAAATACATTCAATGCATAAATAATAAGTGATTGACTATTTCAATGCACAATGCGTCACAACCCTCTGACTTTCTGATACCATCGCACGGCCTTGAACAATGCGTATCTCGTCAAGGGGATATGATTTTTCAACGCGGGGCAGGGAGGCGCTGGAATAGAAGCCAAGATCGTACACCTTCCCACGCGCAGAGAGTCGGGAGAGAGCAAATTTCCTTACGGCCTACGCCGAAACAAGTGACCCAATCGAATTCTAAGCTGACATTTGAAGCCAATCCCCTTCCATGTCCGGCTGCCGCAACTAAATCGCGTGTCTCAAGGATATATAAGTTAAAATAAGCAGATGCATTCATTACATTACAAACATCTCGCGTCTCTCTGCCAATTCAATTAAATTTATCGGACCTCCATTTTATATGATTTCCCCTTCTGCAGGACATGAAAAACTGTTCCGTATCCGCGTTGGAGGGGTTCCCTTTTATTAAGTGCCATTCGACTTCACGGGCGGGATAAATTTTCCAGTTAAGGCAGGTTTCCGGCTTGTACAAGTTCCGATTTAATCAGATTTGACTGTAATAATTTATTAATATTTGATATAAAAGCAAAACAGTGTAACTTTATCAGTGATACTTATAGCATCGTGTATTTAAATATTACAGAAAATGTTAGTATAGGTGGACGCTTAATGAAGGTTCTAAAAATATGGGATAATAACTCTTTGCCTAATTTCACCATTGGGATAAAGTTATTCTGCACAGCATGTTAATACTTAACTTGCACTTCTTTCTACAGGTATCTATACTATCCATACCGGTATCTATACTTTCGAAAATCAGTGTTAGGACGTCGTCTTCTTTCTGATTCTTTTCCCCTTCCGATTGAATAGTGATTCCGAACGGCGCTGCTAAGGTCGTTAATTCCGTATGTGCAGCGCATACTTTATCGCTGACGGTGGCGGTTATCATGACGAGGTCCGATCATGACCTACCCGTCGGATTGTGGAATTTTCCTCTACTAAGTATCTCCCACGTATGGCGCACTGCCCCAGCCGCGACAATCTCTAGGCTCGTAACTGGCCTCCCTGCATGTGTGGTTGTGTAGTGCGTATAAGTGTATGTGTATGCAAGTAAAGGATGTAGATAGGACAAGGAAGAGAAAGGAAATATCGCGCGCGGTCCGTGGCCTGTTTGTTAGAATACTGCTCCGGCTCTCACATGTTGTTTATCGAAGAAACAACAAAAAGCTTCCGACCGGGCAGCCGCCCGATAGAATTCTCCTTCTGACAGCGGCTGCACTCTATCCAGCTACCTAGATAGTGTTAAAAATCTAGCCACCGTCGGGACTACACCCTTAGGACCTCCCGATCAGAGGCACTGTCGTGTTTCTCTTCCCACTGAGAATGGCGTATGTCCCAGGTGAGGCCCTCCCGGCTCTTGCCCGAATCTCCATACCAAAACATGGGGTCCTAGGGCCCATATTATCGAATATACTGGCACCTGTGATTTGCATAGCCCACGGACCAATCCTGCTTAACCAAGAGTTAACTAGAGGGAATCAGACCTCACAGAGGGGGTAACAATGAAGTGCCTCGTAAGCTCATGGTAGCAGGGTTGCCGGAGGGAAGGACAGTGGAGTGGCACCTACTGGACGTATCTGCTGACGGAAGCTCCTACGACAACCGACCGAGCGACGAACGTATGTGTTGTACTATTGTTAGATGGACATTATCTATATACATTTTTAATGTCATTTGTTATAAAAAGAGAAAACGGGGCTCTTAGCAACTGGTGTATATTGATACGTGTTGAAATTGAAATATGTCGAATGTGTCGACAGAAATGTTAAATATCGTTTAGGGAAATGATGTATTTTATACTGAATAAAATATATTTTGTGTTAAAGAGATTTGACTAAAGTTATTAAAAATATATAGAATAACTAAGGTGAGTAATATTTATTTAATTAATATATTACCAACATGTGTTATGGTCGCGTGGAAAAACAAACAGGTGAATATCCGGCGCGCCGGCTGTGGAATAAGCGGTGAGCGATGAACCAAGAGAAAGAGCAAGAGCTTCGAAGGCGAGTTTATCGACCGCGGGCGATCTACGAGCTACAGGAGCAAGTCTTCGCCTGGGGGTATGTAAGATCAGGGAGCGACACGGCAGGAACAGTATAGTAATTGGGTTGATTGGGCGAGGGTAGTGATCATTGTTTACTGGCGAAATTGAGCCGTGCCGAGGATTGGTGAATCTGTCGGAGTGTTGAGCTACAGAGACATCTTCAGAATTTTTGATGTGGCGCTCAGTGTATAAGCAACACTCACTTCTACAAGCATATTATCTATATTATTTCACCGAAACAATAGTTGACTTCAAAACAAAAAAAAATCCTGGTACAGTTTTTAAAATTGCGCATAGGTTTCAAATAAATTTACCCCTTTTAAAATGATTCCAAAGACTTGCATGCCAGCTTTGGCTAGTGAGCAACTTACGGCAGCTCACTTTCAAGAACAATGTCGAGCGTGAGAGTACTCGGCGAGTCTCTACCGGTGGCGCTTTGAAATCGGAACTTGTTACTTGGTGTGATCAAGATCCTTGGGGTCAGTCAGTCGGTCTTTCAGCACCTAGAATCCAAAATAAAAGCGTCCGTCAATGCTGACGAAAAAGAAGAATTCCGCCAGGCCACTTGCGGGCGCCCTTCGCATTCCACACGAGTGCTGGCGATGCAGGAGAGCCTCTCTATACGTGCGCTGTGTTACAATTTAAGCGCGTTGCACTCTGCGTTGGATGGGGAAGTGCACAGGGCGTTTGCGGCGTGTTCCTTTCATTCTATCCGTTGATGTTAGCCATGAAGTGTCGTTACAGTTAACCGCGGGGCTCATTTACCGATGCGAATTAACGGAACGTGAAAGGCGGTTGATTTCGAGATGGACTTTCAGTAATTATTACTCTTTGGAAGTGTGAGTGCGTTTTTTCACTCATTATTTTCACAACTAGTGACACCTTGACAAATGCTTATACTTGGCGATGAGAAGTTGCAAGAAGTAAAAATCAAAGCAAATGAAGTTTTAACTCTTTATTCACGTATTTAAACACATAAAACCGTATTGTAACGACTATTACTGCAATTATTGAGATATCAGCATACTGCTGGTACAATACGCTTTGTTGTATAAGTCATCCACAAATAAATATTACATGTGACGAATGTTGACTTTCTTCATTAAAATAATCTAATTAAATAAACCGAACACTTTATTAAGAATTAAAAACACATTTTTCTGTAGAAATGTAGAATGTTTTAGCGTTTATTGACATACGAATCTTAATGGTTTGTAAGAAAATGTGGCATGGTAATGTGTTCTTCTGTCAGTTCTTCTGTCTAATAAATCCGCCAAATTAAATACTCAAGTTGAATATTTAATTCCTTGGATTGAACAGTATATCCAAGGAAGTCATTCAGAAGCGGTTAAGAGTTTGTCGTGGTTGGATAAATATAGGGGGAGAGCTGTTTGCTGCCTCAGAGTAATTAAGAACCCTATAACTTTGTAAATACGAAGACTTGAGAAACTGGAAGAGTGGTCTGGAGGCTATACTTTCTCATCTGTTTCTTTGCAAATGCGGCCCATTCCTTGTTCGGAAAACAGTTTCATTTGGATGCGAAGGAAACATCGTATGGTTTGTCACACCAAAAATAAGTTGCTTTCTTTAAATAGCTAAAATATATAATTAAAATAGATGGAGTTGCGTAGTGGATTACATGGTCAGTGAATCCTCTATTGAGTGAGCAAAGCATAACAAATAGCTCGTTTTAACGATACAAGACTTCTGACCAGATACGCGTTGATTTAAAAATATGTTATGAAAAAAATTCATGGATACTCCTCTTAATATTTTAAAACCCTAGTACGGCATGTTTTATTCAGTTACTTCAAAAGAGCTACGACCCAGAAAATCACTTAAAATCCTCTTTCAACAAAATTGCTTTAAACACTAACAATTCATTTGGTGAATTTTATCGATACTGTTTTAAGTAACACTTACAGTTACCGTATCTCCGAGAATAAAATCTAAAAGAAATTATCGAATGAAGTTACACATATTTTATATTGCTAAGGTTGATGATGAAAGAGAGAGAAAGAAGGAAGGAATTCTGAAAGAAAAGCAGGGAGGCAGGAAGGAATGCAGAAAGGAAGGATTGAATGCAGGGAGGATGGAATGCAGGGAGGAAGGAATGCAGGCAGGCAGGAAGGAAGGAAGGCAGGCAGGAAGGAAGGAAGGCAGGCAGGCAGGCAGGAAGGAAGGCAGGCAGGCAGGCAGGAAGGCAGGAAGGAAGGCAGGAAGGAAGGCAGGAAGGAAGGAAGGCAGGTAGGAAGGAAGAAAGGCAGGAAGGCAGGAAGGAAGAAAGGCAGGAAGGCAGGAAGGAAGGAAGAAAGGCAGGAAGGAAGGAAGGAAGAAAGGAAGGAAGAAAGGCAGGAAGAAAGGCAGGAAGAAAGGAGGGAAGGAAGGAAGGAAGAAAGGAAGGAAGGAAGGAAGGAAGAAAGGAAGGAAGGAAGAAAGGAAGGAAGAAAGGCAGGAAGGAAGGAAGAAAGGCAGGAAGGAAGGAAGAAAGGCAGGAAGGAAGGAAGGAAGAAAGGCAGGAAGGAAGGAAGGAAGAAAGGCAGGAAGGAAGGAAGGAAGGCAGGAAGGAAGGAAGGAAGGAAAAAAGGCAGGAAGGAAGGAAGAAAGGCAGGAAGGAAGGAAGGAATGAAGAAAGAAAGGCAGGAAGGAAGGAAGGAATGAAGAAAGAAAGGCAGGAAGGAAGGAAGGAATGAAGAAAGAAAGGCAGGAAGGAAGGAAGGAATGAAGAAAGAAAGGCAGGAAGGAAGGAAGGAATGAAGAAAGAAAGGCAGGAAGGAAGGAAGGAATGAAGAAGGAAAGGCAGGAAGGAAGGAAGGAATGAAGAAGGAAAGGCAGGAAGGAAGGAAGGAAGAAAGGCAGGAAGGAAGGAAGGAAGGAAGAAAGGCAGGAAGGAAGGAAGGAAGAAAGAAAGGCAGGAAGGAAGGAAGGAAGAAAGAAAGGCAGGCAGGAAGGAAGGAAGGAAGAAAGAAAGGCAGGAAGGAAGGAAGGAAGGAAGAAAGGCAGGAAGGAAGGAAGGAAGAAAGGCAGGAAGGAAGGAAGGAAGAATGGCAGGAAGGAAGGAAGGCAGGCAGGAAGGAAGGAAGGAAGGAAGAAAGGCAGGAAGGAAGGAAGGAAGGAAGGCAGGCAGGAAGGAAGGAAGGAAGGAAGGAAGGCAGGCAGGAAGGAAGGCAGGAAGAAAGGCAGGAAGGAAGGAAGAAAGGCAGGAAGGAAGGAAGGAAGAAAGGCAGGAAGAAAGGCAGGAAGGCAGGAAGAAAGGCAGGAAGGCAGGAAGAAAGGCAGGAAGGCAGGAAGAAAGGCAGGAAGGCAGGAAGAAAGGCAGGAAGAAAGGCAGGAAGAAAGGCAGGAAGGAAGGAAGGCAGGAAGGAAGGAAGGCAGGAAGGAAGGCAGGAAGGCAGGAAGAAAGGCAGGAAGGCAGGAAGAAAGGCAGGAAGGAAGGAAGAAAGGCAGGAAGGAAGGAAGAAAGGCAGGAAGGAAGGAAGAAAGGCAGGAAGGAAGGAAGAAAGGCAGGAAGGAAGGAAGAAAGGCAGGAAGGAAGGAAGAAAGGCAGGAAGGAAGGAAGAAAGGCAGGAAGGAAGGAAGAAAGGCAGGAAGGAAGGAAGAAAGGCAGGAAGGAAGGAAGAAAGGCAGGAAGGAAGGAAGAAAGGCAGGAAGGAAGGAAGAAAGGCAGGAAGGAAGGAAGAAAGGCAGGAAGGAAGGAAGAAAGGCAGGAAGGAAGGAAGAAAGGCAGGAAGGAAGGAAGAAAGGCAGGAAGGAAGGAAGAAAGGCAGGAAGGAAGGAAGAAAGGCAGGAAGGAAGGAAGAAAGGCAGGCAGGAAGGAAGAAAGGCAGGAAGGAAGGAAGAAAGGCAGGAAGGAAGGAAGAAAGGCAGGAAGGAAGGAAGAAAGGCAGGAAGGAAGGAAGAAAGGCAGGAAGGCAGGAAGAAAGGCAGGAAGGCAGGAAGAAAGGCAGGAAGGCAGGAAGAAAGGCAGGAAGGCGGGAAGGCGGGAAAGTAATCTCCGGAAAACTGTTGGTATTGAACCATTGAACACAACGTCGTGTATCATTGATGACAGTATTGTTAATGAATTTTAACAAAACAAAAATAACATTAATCATTTCACATCATAATGCATATATTATGCAATTGCGTAATATAATGCTTTTAATTACTTGCAAGATGTTTAAGAGGAGGGACGAGGGTGAAGAAGAAAGGGCCGCATGGAGTTGGTGCATCGTTCGAAGGGATCAGCTTTACTGCCGGCCTGAAGGACGAACACCCCCGATGAGATAATACATAGTCCAAGATTCTACCTCAGACTCAGTCTCGTTTCGCAGTGTTAAATACCTGCTCGGGATTAATACCTACACCATGTGGCATGAACGTGTCTTAAATCAACTCCGATTCACTTAATTGTCTTTCGTTTCTGTTGAATAAAGGTGGCAAATCTGGCGTACATTTTTGGTTATTTAATTTTTATTATCTTCGTTAATCAGCCCTTCCTTCTACGTGATCTACATTCTTAACGATTCGTTCCTAAACGAGTTACGATTCGTATTTATTTTTTACACTTTTCGTAAAACTTTATTCGAAACAATAACAATTCTTTCATGACATTGCTAAAAACGTATTTTTCATATCCTAATGACGCATTTGTTGAATTCTTTTGAAACCCTTTGAATTTCTTGCAAAATAGAGTAATATATTTCATCACTAGAATAACGAGAATTGGATACTAAGAAGCGGTAAATAAATATGGTATAGTCAAAGTATCACTAAAATAATTTCAGTTGCGACTTTTGTGTCATTATATCAGACAAAATGTGGATATTTTTCTTTTAAATTCGACATTTTCTTTATTAATTGACGCGTTAGTCTGCAACGGAAGATTAGAGTTCATCCATTTATCGATTTTTTTCCTTTTTATATGAAGCGTGTGTGAAAGGTAAACGGCACGTAAAGAAAGTTGTATTGGACGAGTGAATGGAGAAACTAATAAAAAGAATAGCAGTAGCCGGAAGCAATGCATGTAAAATTACTTTCTTGGCTTCTCGTTGAGTTCCTTAAATATGTAATGAAGGTGGTCGTGTTCCAAAGAAAAGGTTTGTGCAGGAAGTCAAGTATTTCTTGGTTCTTGACGTTCCGAAACTAGAATGGGCTTTTTCAGAGCAGTGTAGTAAAATTGTAACTGAGCTCAGGCATTCTCTCTACTTCTACTCAGTCATATTTTCCAAATATGCATAACTGTAACTGATAAAATAGGTTTGAATGCTTCTATGATTGGAAGTTAGCATAGCTCTAGCTCTCCGTTTCCCAGCAAATGTTCGGTAGTCTTAACCCATAAGATCGCACAAATGATACAGAAATGGTTAACTTTGGCGTTCTAAACGTAAACTTTGTAAAATTGTTTGTAATGTCTGAAAATGATATTTTGCCCTCTCACATAATGCGGCTGAAAGATATTTAATTTGAATATATTTAAGAAAAGTTTTCGAATTAAATTCCCGGCTCATTGAAATATGTTTTACTGTAGAACAAAGGTTCTATTTCCTAGAAATATTTCCAAATTTACGCTTAACAAGCACTCGCTATTTACAAGAATGTTTGATACTTTTGTTTGTTTACGGTTCTCTTTTAACTGGAGAGAAAACAGAAGCTCCCTTCAAAGATCGAGCACAAATTCGTCTCCGGTTGTGAGGAGGAATTGAATTCTTAAAGAGGAAGGACCATGCTTCCAAAATAATATTTTTCCCAACTTGCGAGAATCTAGTCTGTTCTAAATAACTTTTTTGCAAAAATTACAGCAGATGTATTTGTTAATAAATTTGATTGATCTCTCAGAATAAAAGCCTTTCCATTTAATTAAGCCTTTACAACAATATCCTGCTGTAGAGCTACATGTCCAGCCAGATTTAGAACGTTGAAAAAGGAGATTACTTCTGACTTGGAACGGGTGTTAATGACCTAGCGCAATCAAAAGCTAGATTATTAGTATCAGGTAGGTGACCAAACCTAATGAAAAATTAAACCTCTCATGTTTTTATATTAGTGTACGCATTTTGCTTATTATCCTACGCGCTAAAACATTCATACGTTCATTCGTGAGAAATAAATGAAATTTTATTTCTATTTTTTATACCACCGTTTATTTGTATAAGATTGCACCTCGTGGATCTATTAGGACCAGCTGTACAATTAATGATATTTTTCAACGAAAAACAACGCTAGTTTGGCACATGAGAATATTCTGCACTTTTTAAATTCTTGTTTAGACTCCCCTTGTTAGGGAGTGGGGGTTACCTTCCAAAATGTTAATGAAACCCTTAAAATAGTCTGGTTTCGTACGTAGATTACGGAAAACTGTGATATAATTGAGAAATGTAGCTTTTCAACTTTAACTTTATTTCATATTTGTGGTCTTTTTCTTTCTTTCTGGGCCTTTTATCCAGCCGACATCCAGTTATCCTTAACGCCCCGTTGGAACGCATGTTCGACCATGCACTGGACACCAACACACTTGTGGGGTCCTCTGAACGCCCACCCCTCCGCGACAACACATACATTAGAGCCTAGGGACAAACAAATATGTCCAAGGCGGGACTCGAACCCACGACCCTTCGGACCGAAGCGCTGAGTCGGTATACGGTGTAGTGTGGCCTATTAACCGAAGAAGAAAAAATTATTGTCGAAACGTTAATAGAAATATTTTGGCTTGAAATATTAAAGATTCAACGTTGTCATACGAAATATAAATCTTCCGAACTATCATTCTAAATATTTTTGTAAGATACGGTAAAACTGTAAGGGGGTTGAAAATATATTAAGTTCGTTAATTTGAAATGTGGATATGCGTGCATCACACTATTTCCTATTATCTAGTTTATCTTTACAGTGTTTTATTTACAGTATTTACATGGGTTTACATCAGTATTTTTTTCTCGGTTAGTCACGCTTGTTGCGAATATGGTCAAGAGAAAATTGGAATTTAAAACAAGTTGAGAAATAGGTTTGAATCAAATATCATAAAAAACCGAAAATTAATTGACGTAAATGCCATAGCTTGTTCGATGCTGTCTTGGCGTTGTCCCTTCTGTATCTTACACACATAATTAACGTTTCACAGGGATCTTTGCCATACTCTAGCAAATAAAGTCTACAAGGTCATATACACGGAAAATTCTTTCTCACTGGTATGGAAATACTCTTAATTTCTTCGATTTTTTTCGTGAAGTTCAATAGGCTAAGCTATTTTTGTTGCTCAAATTGGAAACGACGCGAAGTCTTCATCAGAACTTTCCTTTTTGTGTGTTTGCAGAAGTTGCCCTGACAAACAAAATTAAATGTACAGTTGTGAAATGAGGCTTCGAAAACTTGAAGTAATTTTTTCCATAAAACTCAGGCAAGCTCTATATAAAATTATCGTCGTGGACCGAGGGGAGCCCAGAACGCAGGATGCGTAACGTAATGAAGTTAATCGTTTCTGACAGAAAAAAACACGCAATGTACACTCATTCACCGAATATCTTTTCTTTACGTGCTTTTTTAGGAACATTTTCATCTTTTCTTCTTTTTCACTTTCTACGTGAAATCTCATTATAATTATAGCATCAAGTGTCTAGGCACTTAATTAAAAAACGTCTTGGTAATACGCCTTGGGCTTGAAGCTCGGCGCGGGATTTCTAATTAATGAAATAAACGAAAAGACGAGAGAGCCTCGGTTGTTCACCCTATTCCGCTCTCGCTCCACCGTCATTTTCCGATGCCAAGAAACCTCATTGGGGGAGGTCCAAGTGGACGACTGTCTCCCTTCGACCTGCCTCCGCCTCACTTTGCTGTAAGTTATAAAATGACAGCGTAAAATATGTATTGTATGACGCAGGATATTGAGATAATTTTCTTCCTGGTGTGAAGAAGGATGGAAAGGAACTATCAGGCTCAACAGAATGACAATCGATCGTGCAAAATTTGGCAATTCATCCTATTGAAAGACGCGCTGTCAATAAAATAGACCGTGAGAACGTAGTCGCGAAACTCGTTAGGTGCCTCTTCCTTTTTGTGCTCGGGAACACCGTTAAAGTATAGGGCAAGCTCCCGCAAACGCGCTTCCACTTATCACGCTTCTATGTGAGCCTTTTCATTTTTCTGAGTACCTTCTCTTTCTTTCTGAGCCATCTTCGAAGTTCTTCTGCCGCCAACCACAAATCCTTTTACCTTTTGTTTTTTGTGTGCCCAATCCCTCTTAGCTTTCTTTCCTTGATCATGCGGACAACACACCTCACTTTTGAGGTTTTGTTCAATACTTGCCCTTGTTCCTTTCGGGCAGTCACATATTTCTTTTCTTTTTGCTGTATCTCACAATTGTCTTCTAAGTTCTTCTTTCCTACGGACGTAATTCTACTAATCCCCTTACTTCTATCGAGCCAGATTTCGATGTCTAGCAACTAAAAAGACTCGATGGGACACCTGTATTCTTGAAGTCTTGTGTTGTATGGGATTTTTCTTTCCTTAAATATAGTTTGGGACCATCGGCTGAAAATGACCTCTGTTTTTCTTCTACAAATTTATTAGCAAATGCTAATATAGAGGAGACCACGACTAGTTGAAACACATTTTAGATTTTATTTCTCTGAATTTATAAATTATTCTGGTTTTTTGATTCTCAGTCTAAAACTTTTCGATTATCATGAAAGAGAACTGTAATAGAACTTTACACAAACCAAGGTCAAATGTAAGAGCAATGTACCTGTAAACGCTATCCACAAGTAACACCGGACACAACTGTGGAGGCATAACTAGTGAGAGACTCAAAAAACAGTAGTAATAGTGTACTAAAAATCATTTAATAATGAAGTATCTCATGTAGTGGCAATAAACGGTTACTGAAAATAGTTTTGAGATATCTCTTCTGCAGTAAATCCTCAAATCTTAGGTCCTTGTCTTTTATTGGTTTCGGCAAGATTAATATTACCTATTTGGAATTTACGCAGAAAGAGTTTTTTTGAAGTAATATAAAAAGATTAGAAGATAGTAGCTTCTACATAACTTACCTTTAATTCATTATTCATCTTTTTTACTTTACTCTTGTCATATAATATTTCCCTGGGTGGACGGAATTAATTTTAATAATTACAAAATTATCGGTGGCAATTTAAGTTTGTTAAGACTTCATAACCTTTTCCCTCCTTTTCCCATGTAGAAGAAGCGTCTCTCGTGCCGATTTTGTAGAGGTTTTCATGCGAAGAGTCATCCGAAATTTCGTTTTTAATAACCTTCCATTTCATATCATTAGAGCATTTTTACGAGTGTTTCCTGCTTTGTCTGATTTGAAGGGTTTAATAGGAGAGAATGGACAGCCTGCGGATAGAACATGCCAGCAGTCCATTCTATCTCTGAGGGGGCGCCATAATACGTTTTGCGGGTGCAAGGTCAATCGTTAATTCGAGATATTAAAAATCTACGTCAATATGGACTTATAAATCATTGTTTCGAACTCAAAGGAAAATAAAGTTCAGTAATAAGTTCAAAGTAATATCAGAATTAACTATATTATAAAAACATTACGCGCTTACCTCTACAAATTACAACAGTAAACATAGTAAAAGTATCCCATCACGCTTCAGATTTAACCAACGGCCATGCGAATTTGTGAGCATTCTACATGAAATGAGGACAATATTGTTAGAAGGTAATATATTTATAATTCGTTTTAGGGTGCAAGATTTAATCATGTGCACTTTGTATCTCCGTGTCTCATCCATCCGCGGTCTACCCTACACCCGAATTTCCCCGCCGCTCACATTTGTAGTAGCTGAAAATATTATATACCCATTCTGTGTGAAAAGAGATGAAACGAGCGTAATTTGTGTGAAATATTTGAGTCAGACTTGCGTCCCTTTGCAAAAAAGACGGTCGATGCTCTCGTTAGTTTACGTCGGTACTTTTTCTTCAACTGCGCTTGCAAAAAGAACGTCAAACGTCACTAGCATTAGTACGAGATATATTTCCAAACGAAATATTGCGGGATGCAAACAGAAGTAACTTTCAAGACGTATTAAAATGTAGGTACACTTTACAGAAAAAAATATATAAATGTAGAACTACTTAAAATTCAAGTAATAATAAAAATTATAGGAAATTAATAAATATACATAGAAAGTGCAGAGCATGGAGATACGTAGGACCATGAAGTATAGGCGAAATGTTAGCATAAGAGGGAAGAAGGTAGTGTCGGCCGTTTAAGCATTTTTGCAATTTTTATGTATGTGGCTTAATATGACCAAACTATACACTATACTTTCATGTGTAATATATAGTGTCTTAAAGACATTTGCAACTAGGAGTAAATTTCTTATAATATTGTTGTAAGTGGAAAATTTCTTAATTTTTGGCAATTAGAAGATATAAGGATCGCATAGAAAATTATATAGGATCGGGCAAGTCGCTCCACTGAGTGCGTAGACTGTTGACATGTAGGCGAAGCAACGGACGCGCTGCGAAACCTATGTCACTTGCCGGTGTCCGGCAAACAATAGCTTTTTGCTTTTTTAAAAATTATCTCATATGCAATTGCTAAAATAATAAGAGAAACCTGCAATTAAATATTCGGTGTTCGTGTAAAGTGTTACAGAACAATGAACTTCGAATTATTTTCGAACGGGGAACTCAACAAAATTAGTGTGGGCGAGAGGGGCTCGCCCTTATTCGGGGGCCTCACTTCAGGGATCCCGTTGCGGTGCACCTGCCTAACTGCTCCAGCTTCCTCCTGGTAGCTGTCGGAGGGAGGGGAAAGAGTCCCGTTCGCTGGCGCGTCGGCGGAGTCTATCAGCAGCATTCAATGTCTGCTGGGCACCGCAATCCGTAGAAGACCCCCTGCCGACTTAGATGGCTTAGGGCATCAATTGATGTCATTGACTGGGAGGTCCTAGGGTAGGAGTTCGACGGTGGCAAAATTTACGACTCTAGCTAGATAGCTAGTTCGAATTCAGCCGTTGTTCTGAGGAGAAGTCTAGGGGCTGGCTGCTCTGATTTGTAGTTTTGGGGGATTTATCCGACCAAAAATACGCGAAAGCCGAATGCCATCAAATGGGCCAAGAACCACGCACGATCTTTCCTTCCTCTTCCTGGATTTGTCCTCCCCCTTACTTAAACACTCTAACACTCTTACACACACACAATACCATACTTGTCGGGAGCTTAGAGTTAGTCCCGACTGGGGCGGTGCCCCGCTGGTGGCAGATACCTGTTTGGAGAGAACCTCGCAAACCGACGTGTAGGTCGGCACTGGATCTCGCCAACCACTGGAGGAATACGGTCGCCATCGCCCGCGATAAAACATGCACAACACTTACGGGACTAATGACTTTTGCATTGCCAGGACGCGTTGACGCGTCAGGAAACACGTAATAATCAATCAATCGAAGACTCATGAACAAGCACTGAAGCGAGATAAAATTTTATATCGCAGTATTGCAAAATCCTTTCTCCAGGTGGAATACTAGTAGATTGATTGTGAACTACAGCCTCACATCAATTAACAAAATGTTAGAATGTGGTGTTTGGATCATACATTCTTGAATAAACGCTCTCATTTACTTTTTTAAAAAGGTTACACTTACAAATCAACGGAACGCTTTAAAGATTTGGAAATACCTTGAATTACTAAAATATATTATCTAGGCCCATACATCTCGACTTAGTGGATATTGTATACGAGTATAATGCCGTACAATGCATATAGAAACTAATTATATATTGCTGAATATTTTTGCATTAATATTCTCAATAAAATCAACATTTTCACAACTATAATTTAGTAATATCATCTGACTGTGTGTTGACTCATTTCTGCTTTGTTACACGAGTCCACAGTAATTATGTATGGTCCCGTGAAGATTTCCCGGGGATGTGTGCCGTTGACCGGATTCAGCTGTTCAAATTAGCCATTATACATTATGTTGATGACGACAATGATAGATGGGTGATGGTGCAAATGGTGGAATGAAACATGGCTGGGGAAATGCGAGATACTCCCGAAAACCTACCACAAGCCTGTTGTGAGCACTACAAAATCCGTGTGGAGTGACCAGGATTTCAACGCTGGAGCCAGAGGTCGAAAGCGTGCGCTTCGGCTCATGCCCCGCCGCTTCTCTGGAGTGGAGTAGCGAAGTTCAAATAGAATGGCGGGAATTCGGTGGAGTGGAACGACGCATGTATGATCGGAACGCGGAATGTATTGACGAGAAGTAGATTGGCGTAAATCACTAATACCTGTGAAATAATGGTTTAGAACTTTGTATGAGGCTACGAGATGGTGAATAAGCGTTCACGTTCAGAGCTGATTGTCAATCTAAAAACAGTAATGCTATTCGTTTTTGGACAATGAAGGGAATGTCATACAATATTTCTTGATATTAGATAGATATAAGATAATAATGACTACTTGTAACTTCTCGTGATTTATTACACCTGAAGCGGAGCCTATTCCAGGGATGGGAAAATAAAAAAAATAAATTAATATTGGTAAAAATGATGGAGAAATTCTGAAAAGACAAACCGAGGCAGCTCCAAAGAAGACACTCAATGAATTTCATTTACTAAAATTTGCATAGATATGACCTAAATTTGTATTCCCATACCTATAACGTAAGGATCTGATACATCGAAAGGAGTTGCCTGAGGTACATTAAGATAAAATTAAAGGGTTAGCCGTGAAAGGTAAAACAATAAAATTTTAAAACATGTTGAGAAGTAATTGGAATGATACGGCAGGGAGAGCAGGTGATGGAAATTCGGATGATGTATAGTTGTAACCAGGAGTTTCAAGTACTGTCATGTTTCCGATAGGCGTCACAGTATTCTTACGTACAACATTATGCGAGTTAAACGACAAGTGATATGTCAATTTCAAATTACCTTAAAATGGATATGTGTCTCTTGCAATGCGTGTATCTTTGTTTCTTTTCCTAAATAAAATATTAGTTTTTCAACAGTGAGAAAGAAACATAAGATGGTGTGATTACACACAACTCAACATACTCCTTGGTCAACAATAAAGACTATCTCCATGTAACATTCGTTAACTGTGACACTACATATTCCTCTAAAAAAATAATATACATATGATTATATACATATGATTTTATAATATAATATAATATAATATAATATAATATAATATAATATAATATAATATAATATAATATAATACAATATAATATAATATAATATAATATAATATAATATAATATAATATAATATAATATAATATAATATAATATAATATAATATAATATAATATAATATAATATAATATAATATAATATAATATAATATAATATAATATAATATAATATAATATAATATAATATAATATAATAATAATTATATTATAATTATAATTTTAATTGTAATTTTATTTTCATATATCAAATGTTGCTCTTTAGAAGAACATTAACGTAACTGCAAAACTTTGTAAAATTGACTTAAGTTCATAGATAGATCAGTCAAGTGCTTGAAAACATTGGCTTAATTATAGAAACAATTTGATTAAAGCCCAACATGATAGATTTCATTGAGTATAGATTACTTACATACTGTAAAAGTTACAGTTGTTTGGACTGGCCTCTAAAATTGACATTTCTACAGCTCCGTCAATGTCCTCCTAGAACAGCGATATGACGCCACAGCACATTCATGTGCCAAAAAAATTTGCATAATTTGTCATAACTAAAACGTTTCAATAGTTTAATAATAATAATTTCTTCTTTCGAGTCGACGACAGCTAAATTCTGTTTTGCAGATATGTAGAGAGAACCAAGGCTCTCTGATTTCCTAGGGCCATGTTATCTCAGGATACACCATTAGGGTAGTCCGGGCAGGAAAGTAGATGTTCCATCGTCTCTTCATAATAATACTAAATAATAATAACAACCATTTTCTGCAGTAGTATTATATCATTCTTCTTCTATATTACGTAAGTGGTATGCAAGAAAGTAAAAATAAGTAAAATCACAGTTTTATTGCTGAAATGCTACTTACTCACCCCCGCTCCCTCGCGGCCTTGCAATGCAACGAGAGTGACAGATGAGTGGCGGGAGCGCGCGAAAGGGCTGGCAGAGGAGGGGGCGGGGCGCGCAGGGACAGAGACGTTTGCGGCTGCGGCGCGCGCTGGCCGGCGGCGCTTTCTCTGCGGTGCCAAACCGATAATGCGGGGAACCGGGCGATCGCGCGGTGACGAGGCGCACCCGCCCGCAGCCCGCCCTTTTCATGCGGCCGCGGCCATTGTTTATGCGGTGCGCTGTTATACGTTTATGCGGCGGCATTCACTTTTTATTTTACGGTGCCCGCCGAGTGTAATAGTATATAAATACCATTAACCACTTAATTTCGGGTAATGTTATCATTTTATTATGAAATAAGTTTACCGAACCGTGCCCCATTTTGCGTGAGTATAAAAGCCGCGGAGTTTGCTGCGTCGCTCCGATTCGCGTCGCGCGACGCCAGGCGAGCGTTCGCGGCGGCGGACGCGGCAGCGGAGGCGACGACGATGGCGGTGAACGGCGGCAACGAAGGCGGCGACGCGGGGGGGGGGTGGCAAGGGGGCGGGGCGGAGGCGGCAGAGCCCCGCGCAAACGTATCGCGGCGCCGGATGCAAATTGAAGAAAAAGAGCGAGCACCGCCGCGCCACAGCCTCGCTCGGAAGCTTCCGCCGGCGCTCGCAGGCGCGAAGAAGCGGGCGGGGAGGCGAGGCCGGGTGGGGTCGGGTGGGATGAGTGGGCGGAAGAGGGGGGCGGAAGAGGAGGCGGAGGGGTTTAAAGCAACCGGGGAGGGGCCCACGGCGCCGCCCCCGTTGTCATGCAAACGACGCGCTTTAGGCGGCCCGTTGACTGTTATCATTGGGCACCCGCGGCGCGGCCGGGCGCGAGTCGTTATGCAGATGAGCTGTTTCCACGCACGTCAATAAAACACGTACAACAGCAACAGCAACAACTGGAGGGCGTGCGGAGAGCGCCGGTCCCCGCCGTTGCTCGCGGTCTGCCCCGCATCGTCCCCGCCACGACCGCGCCCCTGCCCCTGTCCCCCGGCGTCTGCGAGCCGTCTGTCTCGGAGGACCTGCCGCAGGTCCCCAGCCGCCGTGTCCGCTCTGTCGGGGCGCCGGCGGTTGCTCTTTGGTGAGATAGATCGCGGGAAAGTGGGGGTTGCGATACGGAAAAATAGTTCGCGTGGAGGTAATGAGAGGGTTGCGAAATAGTTGATATTTTAAGTGGCACACTCAGCAATTTACCGAATTAGAACATTTTTTTATTGCAGAATTACAAACACGTTATGTGTAATGGTGAGCCTTTTAGTCGCTCCGCTCGTAATAAAGGTAAATACGTATTAGTTCGACCTGTCGTTAAGTTATTAGTAAGAAATTAGGGACTCAGAATTTTTAAGTACAGTTCAGAATATTTTGTACATTTTGGCATGTTAAAAACTGCTTTTAGGGAGCACTTGATACTAGATCATCTTGAACTAAGTCATATCGGTTGTTATTACCCATTTTTAATGCACACAATTTAGGGAATGTCGTTTATAACCGCTATTAAATAGTTTCACATTGTTCTGTATACGAATAGCCTTCTGAAAAGAAACATATCTTCGCGTTATCCTGTTTCGAAAAAAACATAACCAACTAGCCAAATATACAAACAAATGGAGGTTTTCAAAACATTCATTTTGTTTGCTTTTAAACGTTAACTGTAATTATTATTCCAGTTTGATGCTGGGGTATGTAAAGGTTACTCCTGGGCATTAATTAACCCGTAAATACATTGCAACGATATTACGTAGCCGAGTATGTCATCGCTGCATTTGCATCTCGTGGGACCTGCCACAGCGCTCTGGGCTTCCATCTACATATACATAGAGTAAGTCCAGGTTCATATGATAGCTCATGAGCAAATAAATATGCCACAAAGACCGAATTATTGCATTCGCTGATAAATTTTTGAAAACCTGGCCTTTTCAATTTCGAAATTATAGAAACTGGGATTGTCGATAGAATCTACACGTTTTCCAATTATGTATATCATTTCTCACGGGGATCCACTGCTATGGTCATTATTACCATTAGTGTAGTGTGTGCTTTCATAACTTGAGGTGGGTGTGTTTTTCTCCAGCTGGATGATGAGATCCTGCGCCACCTTCACGTCGTCTTGCGGGGCCAACTATTTCCCACCAGCGGGGCAACGACCAAGTCGGGGCAAGCTTTATGCTGGCGACTAGTCTCCCGACATGTGTGGTAGTGTAGTTCGGGTAGGTAGAGTAAGTCTGCGTAAGTGAGGGGTGAGGATAGAACCAAAGAAAAGGAAGGAAATAGCACGGGAAGAAAGCAATTCCGTTCAACATTATTAAAGAACATAGAAATCTTGCATTTATTTCTAGAAGATAGGGGATAAAAATGAGAAATGGCTCATGAAAGTTAAGAATCTACTAGCATATAAGCTACTGAGTGTTTGTGTGTGAGGCGCAACGAACCCAATACCATCTTACCCACTCGTAAAGTTAACTCAATGGATGCTAGAGCACCACCTGAGCAGCAGAAAATACCTCAAACGGTAGCGTGAAGTGTGAAGACTTCCTCGTAACTCAAAAACATTATCGCTCGTATCTGTGGGCCAAGAATGATGAAAGGGATGCCCTCTACCACCTCTTTCGAATTGGCAAGTTTTCTTTTTAATTTTTTGTGTCTTTCCTACGTAACATCCATTTAGGCATTGTGAATATATATATATATATATATATATATATATATATATATATATATATATATATATATATATATATATTGTGACGTACCTGGTGGTGCCGGGTATCTTCACTGCAATATAACACTAAGAGAGGGTGTCTTTTACGTGAATGGGTCCTAGGATAAGTCGGTGCAACGTTGGGGAAGTTATTCATACATAGAAATACAATTATGACAAGATTTATTTTAAATCAAAGTTACTATTTACATAATCAGACACCGTTTTTATACTCCGCCTTGGTACCAAGATTAAGAGTAAAATACAACTTTCATACCTTCGGGGCCCCGTTTGAATACCTATGAGGTTCGTCGAGCCGCTCGTGCCGACAGGGTTGTCGACCCCTGCTACTGCTGCGGGCCGTCGGCAGCAGATGGCGTGGTGATCATCCACGGCTGATGCTCCAACAATTCTTCCCCGAACAGGATTTTGATACCTCGGCTGCGCACCTTCCTCGAACCACTGTCCATTAGTGGGTTTAATTACACGACCCCCGCCTACTCCGTATACTGGTCACAGTTCTGTACCGCACGCTTTCAAGAATGTTCCCTCCGTACCAACTAATAAGAGCGACGTCAATTATTTTACCAACACTAATCTTTTACTATACTGATACTTCTAATGTTCTGTTTACATGTCCATTACTTTGCGATTCCTAATCACATAACTATGTCGCGTATTACATACGTCCATTCACTCGCGGAGAGCCCTCGCTACACGTCCGCACTGGTCGCCGCTCTGCTAACGTCTACTTCGCCGGCCGCACGTCGGCACATCCTTCGGCGGCGGCCGCCTCAATCCAACTAACGAACTTTTTGCACGTGCGCGCTGCCACGCTTGTACCCGCCGTTCTCACGCTCGCCTCCCGGCGGGCACCGGTGGCGGCGGCGACCGTTGCCGGCTGCCCGCTGCTCGCAGCGCCCGGCGCTCGCACCGCGCAGTCCAGAATAGCTATTGAATTCTTACACTAATGATTTAATTAGTGTAATGAAACACATATTCTGGGTTTCATCACCCCCCCCTTTCTTTTTTTGAATTTTTCCCGCTTCTGGACAAAATTCACACTAGTAACATCGTCACTGCCGATGGTTGCACTCTTTTGCATATTCCTCGACGCCCTATATACACTTATAACTTAGAATCGAATTAACATGTGATTACTTGTATTAACACTAATATTACACTATTTACACTTCACTATTTTCCATACATGTTGACCAGGTTTCCGATTTGAAGCTTGTGGTGTCCTACTATGTTTTGTTTCTTGTATGACGGTTCATCCCCATTTTGCTGACATTGATTTCCTAAATCACAGTTGTAGGACATAGCTTCCAGCGTGTTGGGCACATCTTGGTAAGTGTCGTCCCATTTCCAGCTACGACCTCTTCTACGTTTGTACCAATGGTTGACTATACCATCATTCTTCCCTCGCCCCTGACTTCGCTCCATTTTGGACCTGCCTACATCTCCTTCATTCCCATGCTTTGGGGCGTCTGCAAAGGTGACTTCGTACCTCTCCAATATCTTCAAACCCCTTCCTAAATCGGTATGATCTGCTCTGCCCAGTAAGCTCTGCACGGTGACAGGATACTGTTGCGTTAACATGCAACTAATTCCTTGATATTTTATAGGAGCAACTAATGTTGTTGGTTCCATAATGCTCTTCATTCTGTATCCACTACTATTTCCCGTGATGTAGTTGTAATGGCTATTCCTCTGGTCGCTCTTGATGTTTATTTGAGTTTCTTCGCTCCGTTTTCGTACGGAAATCTTGTCTTCAAATACCTTTAAAAATTCCGGAAATATACCAAAATTCTCTGCCCACGTCCTGGCGTTCTCTTCTAAAATTGAGTGTAATAACTGGACCTTATATCCTTCCAATATGTTGTTTGATGCTAGGTGCCGTTCTTCTGCTCGCATAACTACCTTAGGGTTTTCCGTCCCATCTCCCAGAGATTTCATCGACTTTGGAGGCATAATTGGTGTCACCCCATACTTGACACTTGGCGGCATTTTCTCGCCTTCTTCCTGTTTAACCTCTTCGTGTACTATTTTCTCTTCGCACCCTCGTGTATTTTCCACGATTTCTTCTTCTATTATACGCTCCATTTCTTCTATTTTCATGTCCACTTCTTCATCCATTATTAACTTCAACTCTTCCGTTTTCACTTTCACTTTATAAACATCCTCCTCGGCCTCGATTTGGACCTCCACCGTTTTACCCTCCGCTGTCTTGACTTCTTTATGGATTTGGTTCGTCATCCCCTCGTTTCTGTCTGCTGCCGCTACCCTAGCATCTACTTGATGGTATAATTGAAATTTTAGCACCTCATCTTTCCTAACCAGTTCCTCCGCTTTCCCATACGGTTTTTCGCATATTTCGATGAGCTTCCTATTCCGTTCTTCTGTGATTCTTCTCATTTCTTCTGCCGGCTTCTTAATGTGTTCTTCAACCACCTTCCCGTTCTGTTCTTCTATTAGTTTTCTATTCCGTTCCTCCACCTTCCTCTTCTGTTCCCCCTCGGATCTTTTCTGTTTACCTAATTCTTTACTCTGTTCTTCCGTAACCTTCTCAATCTGCTTCTCCGTTTGCTGCCTCAGCTGTTCTTCTAATGAATCTTCTGCTATTACGCCCGTACACGCTTCGTATTCTTCGTCCATCCCCAGGTCACATCCTACCGCCTGGCTCCCCAGTTCTACCACCTGCCGTTCTAGATCTATAATTGCTCTGTGATCGATCAGAAAATCCGTCCCTATGATTACCGAATACAATAATTTTTTGACTACCAGGGCCACCATCTCATATACTTGGTTGCCAATCCTGGCTTGAAACCTGATTTGTTTTGTGATGGGGCTTGACTTCTTCTGAGTTGCCCCAATCACATACGCCCTATTCATAGGCAAACACATTACTTCTTTTCCTGTTGCTTTTAACTCCTCATACATTTCCTCTGATATTACTGTGGTCGTGCACCCTGTGTCTACTACTGCTTCTTTAATTATTCCCTCACATTCTATCGATATCGTGGGACATTTCCTGATTCTGATCGTTGAGTTCTTACATCTCCGCCACGGTTGGGTATCGTAGGTTACCGGCTGCATAGCGTTTATGGAGACCGCGTTTACGTCATCGATTTCCGCGTCCGCAATGGGGCCACCTATCACCGCGGACTCTATTCGTTTAAATAGTGTCCTTGATCACTACTTGTGCTAGGCTGTGCTAATCGGTCGGGTGCATTCCCGCCCCCGCCTCGCGTCTCCGTATGGTTTGAATTAGATCTGTTCCAGTCCGGTCTCTGGTTCCCCGGCTCTGGTCTCCATCCGTCTCCCCCTCTTCCGCGTTGGTTTCTCTGGTAATCGTTGCTCCTATCATTCCCTTGCCCCTGGTTACGTTCCGATCTAACCATATTAACATTCCCTTCATTTCTGTTCTTTGGTACGCCTTCAAATGTCAAGTCGTACCCTCCTAACACATTCTGGAATCTTTCCAGGTCGGTGTGCTGCACACTACGTAAAAGATTCTGCACCGTAACTGGGAACTGTCTTGTCAGTACACATATTATTTCCTGATCGCTCATCGGTGGGGATAGCGTTTTGTATTCCATAATACGCCTTGTTGCGTATTCCCGCAAACTTCCCATTGACTGGTTGTAATGATTATTCATTAAGCTGATTTTAAAATTAATTTGAATTTCCTCATTCCAATACCGCTCAAGGAATCGATCTTTAAATGCCTTTACTGATTCGGGAAACTTATCAAATGTATCGGCCCATATCCTTGCGTTGCCTTCTAACATTAAATATAATAATTGTATTTTACACCTTTCCGAAGTATTGATAACATCTAAATGTCGTTCTGCTGCCTTCATAAATATGCATGGATTTTCTTTCCCGTCTCCTGAAAATTTTAGTGATCTTGGGGGGGTAAATGGTACCGTCCCGCTTGCTGCGATTGGGGATGCCTTGCATTCTTTTATTTGTTCAATCTCTGTTCGTAATGACACAACCTTCTCCTCACATTCCCTCTTATTCTCCAGCATTTCTTCCTTGACTACCAATTGTATCCTTTCAATTTTTTCGTCCTGCTTAGCGGTTCTATCATCTAATTGCTGGTATAGTTTATTCTCTAATTCTCCCCCCAGATTGATTACTTGGGATTCTAACTCCTTTTTCTGTTTCCCTAATTCTTCGGCGGTCCATTGCTCGTGACTTTCTACCCGCTCCACGACTTGGGCCATCTCATTCTTCGTTAACACAATTTGTTCTTCGGCGCGTCCTATTCGCCCCCCTATTGCATCTAATTTTCTATTCTGTTCTTCTGCCAGCTTCCCAATCTGTTCCTCTACTTTCCTATTCAGTTCTTCAGCTAACCTCCTGTTCTGCTCCTCTGTGAATATTTTCTGTTCATTCTGTCCTTCCAATATCTTCCCATTCTGTTCATCTAATTTCCCATTTAGTTGTTCGAACATCTTCCTACTTCGTTCCTCTGCTTTCCTATCCTGTTCATCTAATAACTTCCTATTCTGTTCTTCTAACATCTTCATCATCATCTGCATTCCATTTAAATGGATATCTTCTCCACCCCCCCGGTTTGAATTTCCTGCTGCCTGAATCATCGGTGTTGATGTAACTTGTACATCTTTATTGAAGCTGTCCCCTGACGTATCATCCAACCGACTTCCGATACCACTATCCCTGCTTTCCGATGACATGCTATTGTCGATTCCTACATTTATCTCCCCTACTTCATCCGCCTTCTCTTCCCGGTCCAGCACTACATTTTGCGCCTCCATTCTGTTACTTTGAACTGTCCGATCGATTCTCACTTCACGAAAATACCGCACAAATTTTCCACTTGCCTCACCTACCAACGATACCACAGTTATCCTATGAATTAACTATACCCGCCACAGCGCTGTATATCTTTCGTGAATGGATTAATTCGCTCCTATTTCAATTGCTAATTGATGACGAACAACCCTCACTCACCACCAAAAACACAATAACACTAGGTCAGTCGCCATATAAATCTCCACTCACCTACCAATGCATAAACATACTCCTTACAACACGTATATTATTACCATTTACACATATACACTGCTAATAAACTCATTAACACTATTACATAAATGCTTTCAGATTATAGTAAATCCCTTATTAATTGAAATTACTTTTCAACACACTTATTGCTATATTATGTACATAATCATCATTCACATTTACATGTCATATCTCCTCCCTGAATTTTCCTCAATAACATCATATAAATATTCACAATAAACATTTACACTGCTGGTATATATTTCCCAACCTGGTATCTTTCTATTAAATTCCCCAAACTTTACCATCACCAATAGATAATGCACTACTGAGTGAATGTTCCCAGCAAAGAGAAAAACAAATATGTGCACAATTTGTACAACACTATTAACCACCTTTATATTCTCACAAGAATTATTACTACTTCCCCATTTCTTTAATTTCCATGTTATAAAAAAAATTGCCAAGCCATTCAAATATTATTAATATGTCTTACAAGATTTGAAATTCTATTACATTATATTATTTGTAACATGTACATGTATAGCCTTCATAACCTCAGTAACTACAATATTAACTATATATTGGATGCTCACAAATAATTGCCTATGTCAGCCCGTAATTAATTATGCAACAACATTTTTGTAATTATCAACATTTCATTATGTTTACTTGACTTATGCATATTTTGCTAACACATGTATTGTTACTTTTTGTTGTCTACAATAATACACTTCACTGCCTGCTTCTCATCTGTACCCTGCACTACTATACATCAATTACATGCACATTATTTTCCAACATTTCACCAACTTCCCTAGGGCCACATTTCTTAATTATACGTTATCCACATGTTCGGGCGCCAGCTGTGACGTACCTGGTGGTGCCGGGTATCTTCACTGCAATATAACACTAAGAGAGGGTGTCTTTTACGTGAATGGGTCCTAGGATAAGTCGGTGCAACGTTGGGGAAGTTATTCATACATAGAAATACAATTATGACAAGATTTATTTTAAATCAAAGTTACTATTTACATAATCAGACACCGTTTTTATACTCCGCCTTGGTACCAAGATTAAGAGTAAAATACAACTTTCATACCTTCGGGGCCCCGTTTGAATACCTATGAGGTTCGTCGAGCCGCTCGTGCCGACAGGGTTGTCGACCCCTGCTACTGCTGCGGGCCGTCGGCAGCAGATGGCGTGGTGATCATCCACGGCTGATGCTCCAACAATTCTTCCCCGAACAGGATTTTGATACCTCGGCTGCGCACCTTCCTCGAATCACTGTCCATTAGTGGGTTTAATTACACGACCCCCGCCTACTCCGTATACTGGTCACAGTTCTGTACCGCACGCTTTCAAGAATGTTCCCTCCGTACCAACTAATAAGAGCGACGTCAATTATTTTACCAACACTAATCTTTTACTATACTGATACTTCTAATGTTCTGTTTACATGTCCATTACTTTGCGATTCCTAATCACATAACTATGTCGCGTATTACATACGTCCATTCACTCGCGGAGAGCCCTCGCTACACGTCCGCACTGGTCGCCGCTCTGCTAACGTCTACTTCGCCGGCCGCACGTCGGCACATCCTTCGGCGGCGGCCGCCTCAATCCAACTAACGAACTTTTTGCACGTGCGCGCTGCCACGCTTGTACCCGCCGTTCTCACGCTCGCCTCCCGGCGGGCACCGGTGGCGGCGGCGACCGTTGCCGGCTGCCCGCTGCTCGCAGCGCCCGGCGCTCGCACCGCGCAGTCCAGAATAGCTATTGAATTCTTACACTAATGATTTAATTAGTGTAATGAAACACATATTCTGGGTTTCAATATATACTCTCTACTTTATCTTGGCGCCGTTAGTAACAGGGATTCTCAGACGGTCACCCATCCGGGAATCCATTGTGTCTCGAGTTGCTTAACTTCCGTGACTTCACGGAGCTAGTTAACAATTCGGGTAACGATATCGGCGTGTTATTTATGAAACTCTCTGTGTGCTGTATACGAACTCGCCTTCCCTATCTCTCTCCCCCTCTATCTACATGACGGGTTATAGCTTGACATCCGAGTGGTCGCAGAACTGTAAGTCTTACAAGATGATGGTGGATTTAAGAAATGGGCTATTTGAGGATGGAGTGTATCCTCATTGACAGGATTGAAGAATGTGAGTAGAAGCAAAGTACGAAAATACAATTGCACAGGCTGTGGTTTTTTAAAGCATTGCTCCAAAATTTGCTGGAATAGATTGGGTGAAACAAAAACAATGACCAGATATCCATTCATCAGAGCAGTTATCCCGAGAAGGCTCCTCAAGGTCGTGGTTTTGTCCACCCAGTATCTCAAAAAACCTTCATTGTTGAAAATGAATCCTAGGACTTAAAAATTGGCTGAACGTAAGCGTGAATCCGCAAGTATATACGCGAACGTTGCAGGTTATGAATAATATCTAGTAAGTACGAGTATATGGAAAAATGCAGGCACAGAAAAAATACGTATTATTTTCTAATGATTGAGGAATTTTATCCTTCTCGGAAGTTTGAGGCAAATTTCAAAGTAGAAAGCATGGCGAGGATAAATTATGACAAGGGAGATTAGACAGAGCAATTAAGAGAAAAAATAGGCTTGACAAACTTCCTACGAGCGTTTTAGAGTTATATTGTTTTGAAATCTCTCACCTGTTTAAGATGAGAATGATCCATCCGCCGTACGTGTTCAAATTACTCAGGATGACGATTTGTACTGGTTGTGGGACCAATGGAAGGGGTAATGCAAATGAAATGATGAATCCATTAAGGATTTCCTTTCCAACAATTAGCTCAAGGTAAATAGCAAGAGACAAGAAACTGAATGGCACAGCAACATTCTCTATAGCCGTTTGAGTAGTATTGACCCCGGAAGAGGCATCTATAAACTTAAGATTTCAATTAATAGAATGGACCCGTCTAATTGTCTTACATATATCTAGAGATGTTAATAATCTCAAAGAGAGGTCAAATAAGTCATTTGTATCAAATACTTCGTTTACAAAGAAAATAATTAAATACTGATCAGAAGAACAAGAGTATGTGGCGGACGTAACTTTACCTCACATGCACATGGTAGAGAACATGATCCATCTGTCTTGTTGACGAGAATATTTTCTTTTTATTTACTGCCTTACTTAATTCAATAAATGTATTCTTTAGCAATTGGATCTCCTGTTGAAATGTGTAATTTATTTATGATAGAGAATCACATTGAGAATTTTTGAAAGCTTAATGAAACATTTGATCTGGAGATTCATGGAAAGCAGTAATGTTTGTTGACGGAGAAGAAGCAAAAACGGGAACAAACAACCGAGTTGGTATAATAAGATTAACAAGAGAGCATTAAATCATTTGATTTGACAATGAAAATCTTCAAATTTAAATACTTTAAATTACATTGGATTACTTTAATATACCAATACTAGATTTGAATTAAAAGATAAAACTAAAGTATCTGTCTTTCTAACGTTTTATGTATTTATTACCTATTTTTTGTTTTTTTGGTATATTTTAGAAAGATGAAGTTTTGAAGATGTCATTGTGTCATTACTACTTTCTGGGGCCAAGTGTTAAATACACTATGTAATTTCTCAGGCAGTTCGATCACGCTAGCAGAGCACAAATGATTACAAAAAAAAGTGTATCAACATTTAGCTTGTTTATCATTGGGAAAGTCTGATAAATTTTAATGAAAGGAAATGTATTAAAACACATGTCCACAAAATCGTGTATAACACTGAACACGTCAACACAAGTAGCAACATAGTAGATAAAAAAAATATTTAGACATAGAAAGTTCAGAGAATTCTTTATCAGCGAAGCTTGAAACCTTTTTCACTAGTATTAGATAATTAAAATCAATCACGTCAGAAAACATAAATTAAACAATATTGTGAAATACACGTAGATAAACTTTTCTATCAAATTTTATTAAATTGGTATGAACAGAAAATCATGCCACTCCGACACTGATATGTGCATAAGTGCATATTAACTTTACTTAGCATTCTTAGTTTTGTGTGTTGTGTGAGATCGATATCTTCCCAACAACTAGTAGATATCCCCTTTCTTAATCTTCTTTAGAAAATGAAAACATGGGAACATGTAGTCCGTTTCCATCGTACAAAAATTGGCACATAGCATTTGCAAACTGTGGCACAACATTTGAAATGTACTGTTGCACTGCATGTATAAAAAATCACAATTTCCTTCATAAGAAACACGTGCAATCACATCTATATGTTGCTACGAGAGGAAATATCGAAGAGGTGGTTCACAGCATCAACTGATGTCACTGCAGTTCCTCTGTCTGGGAGGTCCTAGGTTCGAGTTCCAACGATGGCAGGATTTTCAGGACAAACTTGTCAGCTAGGTCGAATTCAGTCGCTGTCTAGAGGAGAATTCTGGCGGACGGCTACTACGGCTGCTCTGATCTGTTTTACCGTGGTTTCTCCGATCAACACCAAGCAAATAGCAGAGCGGTGCCCTAACAAACAAGCCACAAACCGCGTGCGATCTTTCCGTTCTCTTCCTTGTCCTGTCATCACCCATTACTTACGCACTCTTACACTAACATGCACTACACAACCACACATTCCAAGAGACCGGTCGGGAGCTTAGAACTTGCCTTGCTTAGGTTGTACCCGCTGGTGGAAATACTTGGTTGGGGAAAATCCCGCTATCCTACGGCAGGTCGGTGCCCGATATCGCCATCCTGCGGGGGAAGTTCACCACCACCTCTCGAGGGAAAAACATGCACTGCACTCCTGGGACTAATGACCTTAGCAGTAGACACGACCGAAATCGCTAACAATCAATCAATCATCAAGAGGAAATATGAATTTAATAATGATTCATATAAATTTCTTCAGTTGCCCCAAACAGAAAGCTTAAATGTAAGTCGTGGTGGCATCTAAGCCATCTAAGTATGTCATAATTTAAGAAGGCCACCAAGACAAAGGTCTGAAATGTACGGGGTATTGCACAGCGCAAGGAGTTGCAACTCTACATGCACTAAAACGATCGAATGCATCAGTGAGCAAATGTTAGTATTTCATCTATAAGCAATAGTAGAATAATTGAAATGAAATAGCCGAATGCGTCTTTTATCTTCTTAAAAATTAATTATAGATTTTCATAACAATTTTATTTTAAGTGAAAAATTAGAAATAGCAGTGATACTTTTGGAAGCATTATTAGTCCGTAATTTTCTCCTAACGTTAGGAAAGAAAGGTGTAGAGTATTCACGCGCGTGTTGGCGTGACACGACGTAATACATTGCGGTGGAACAAAAGTGCAACGGAGTGATAAATGTTCGCCATGCATTTAGGACTAAACGAAATTTCAAAAGAAACCGTTATTTGCCAAAACTACCGCCGTAAAATACGAGAACAAACGGACCACTAGGAATAGGGGCGAGCACGATTGCATTAGAACGTAAGACCTCTATGAGCTGTAACATATGTTCAGCGTACAAGGTATGTAAAGTGAGAATCAATGTTAGTTGTGTATTTGGTTACCTAATTTCTGGAACCCAAGGGACTTTTTGCCGCAAGCTCAAGACGTTTCCCGTACAACTGTCGGCCTGCTGCACTACGGTTGCGGCCAGATACGGATTGTTCGATATTTTCTTCACAATATTGTCACAATTTTGGATATAAACAACTTTGTGTATTTTGGTGCATTAACATTCTTTTTAGAAAGAACTAGAATGAGACTGTGGTGTAAATATATCGATGAATGAAAGTCTAAAACTGCTGAAAAGGAGCCTATGTAGCAGAATTGTAAAGTCGCTCCCAACGAGAACACAATACGCAATGTAAAATGATAGGTCGAAATCAGTACAATAATGAAATACACAGTCTCCATTGAGAAATAATGGCTTGTTTTAATGTTTGATGGCAAGTTGTATTTGCATTATGAATTTAAGTTAAATTCTGTTCACGTGTGGAAAAATTTTAAGAAAATCTGAATCATTAGATAATATTTATTTCTGCGTTGTGATTGGTGATTAGCTTAGACGAAATGAATTATTGTAAAATGGTTCTTCTGACAGGCAAATAGTGCTCCACACAAAGTTTTTTATTTATAATTCATTGCGGTTAAGAGGGATTTCTTCGAACCTCTAGATTCCACCACTTTCTTAGAATATCTAGAGATAACTCTAAACAAAGTGACGAATCGTTCTTCTGAATTCATCGTGGTTTGCGAGACGTTTTAAAATTGATTTTCTGGTCGAATCTTGCAAAAAATCAGATTCAGAATTCAATTAATTTCTTGAGTTCAGATATTACAATAAATCTACTTATATGGACCACACTTAATCTAAAGAGGTAATCGATAAAATCATAATTAACAAAACCATTGCTAGATATAAAACTGAATTAGTATACAGTGGCCACGATGCACAAATTCTTGAAATGACAAGAAATGCGAACATTGACACGTTAAATAATGCACGCGTGTATATGGTTGACTAAAAGTGAAAAAAATCATAGAATATCGTGATGAAGGAATCCTGGAACGCAGGTTAATGCATAACAATTTTTGATAGAATGACAGATGTAATTTATTATTCCGACGCTTTCATTTCACATTAATTCCTCAAAAAAAAGGAAATAAAACATTTCGTAGAAAAACATTACTTGGATAACAGGAAGATTTAGAACACCTAGTAAAAGAATCCAAATTATCTATTTCTTTACTAAAGATCGTAACGTAATTCATTATGTCCACCCCTACTTCCAAAAATACAAACCATTGCCAAAACCATACAAAACAAGAAAAGTCATAAGGCTAAAATCGTAAAACATGATGATATTTTGAACTCAAATAACAAAACAAAAACTAAGGTAAACCAGTGGTGCTACAGAATGGCTCAGATATTCTCGTAGTAAAAATTTCTAATTTCCTTGGTGTGGACTGGCTTTATGGTCTTGCCCCATCCTCTTTCCAGCTCCCATTTATCACCGGCCTTAGTACATACTTTTTTACATTTTCTCAAATTTTTGGTTTCCTAATGGTAGAACCTAAATATTTCTGTAAGAATATTAAAGAAGAGTAAAGCCTCATCTTAAATAGCAATTTTCATAGAAAAAATTGGAGCAGCTTGTTTAAAAAATGGCGTTTAAGCGTTACTGTAAATACGAAATTTGCCGTTATTTTTCACAGAAAAGTTTTGAGTTATCAAAAAACTTGATTGAAAGTAATTTGAGCCACTCACAACGCAAAGCTTTATAACTCACAACGCAATAGTGTTTACAAATCGCTGGAAATGTGCATTTTAACGGCGTGGGATATATTTACAAAAATTCATTTGTGTAATTATTGAAAAAGCAAAATAATACCCCAAAATGAAATTTGTCATTTTAACAGTGCAATTAGCACTACCTGTTCGAAAATTTAAAGAAAAAATTTGGAGCCTTTTCTTTCCTTTTCTTTTCTTTTATTTAGAAAATGGCTATTGAGCGTTTCTGAAAATGCGGAATTTTGAACTTTTGACTGAAAGTTTAAAAAAATATATATCATCTTAATGAAATAACTAACTATACACAACAAATTTCATTTGAGGTAAAATCTCTATATTCAATTTCGCAGTTGTAGGAAGAAGCCGAAAAAATTAAAACTTTTACAATTTCCAAAAATTCAGAGTTAACAGTAAAAATCGTACCTATGCCACTTTTATAAGTGTATTTGATTATATAGTTACAAGAAATTTAAAGAAAAAATTTGGAGCTGTTTTTGGGAAAATTTTGAAAATGTCCTGGGGTTTCATGTAATGTACCCCCAAATTTTGCAGCGCCTTGAGTCGAGCTAGATCGACAGGGGAATATTCATTTTTAAAAATGTTCTACGTATGGTTTTGGCGGTGGTCGCGTGGACGGACGGACGGACGGACGGATGGACGGACGGACGGACGGACGGACGGACGGACGGACGGATGGACGGACGGACGGATGGATGGACGGACGGATGGATGGACGGACGGATGGATGGACGGACGGATGGAGGGACGGACGGATGGAGGGACGGACGGACGGATGGACGGACGGACGGACGGACGGACGTTTTAAAAAACATTTTGTCGTGGACCCCAAAACTTGTATTTCCGTTGAAATCTTGAAATCGATTCTGCACAGCATTTCGTAACTTTCTCTGTACTACGTATATACTCTGTATACGAGAAAGTAAAATTACGGCCATTTCAACGAGAATACAGAGGTTATATTCGAAACAGCTACTATTAACCCCAATTCAAAAAAGGCAACTAAAATGAAATTCGAAATGATTGGCCAAATTACCTGATGTCAGTTATTACGAATATAAGTTTGTTTTCTTCGTACGAGTGAAAACATTTTCCAGTAAGGACTGTAGAAAAATAAGGGGAGGGTAAAAATGCTCCCAAGCTTCATTGAATTTTGAATAGAGAGCATGTTTAGTGTTATTTTGAAATTCAATTTTCCAAAATCTCAAAAAACGAACGCCTGATTAATTTGAAGATTCCAGAAAAATACGAATTTTCTGTTTCTGATATATTCCTATTTTTCATATCTTTTCAGAAAATTCCTAGAAATGAGTAATAAGGGGTTATTGAATTGACTTTTCGACCCTATTTGGGGTCTTTTTAAAAAAATCCATTGTCCAGTTTTGTTGGCATATAAATATACAGTAAGCATTTTGATGAAAAGTGGTCATTTTTTATACAAATGACAATTTTAGGATTTAGGTAGTTTAAGTATCATTTAGACTGTATAATTCTGAAATACTAAATATACCTGTAACAATAATTGTACCTCACCTCGTGGATCAATTACTTCCAACTCGAGAAGATTTTCGTCCAGCTTCCCTGATCCTATCAGCAAATGCTGATATGGCCCAGTGTTTTGCTTCTGGACAAAAACGTATTTTTTTCTATCTGTACACGTTTTGCATTTGAGGTTTGTGAGGAATGTATATATTCAAATGACAGTTCACATCATTTTGCACACGTCATTTTGTCCAGTTACGTCTCTGTAGGAAACTGCCGTAACCGTAGGAAGATTATTTGATGCAGCACAAATACACACTTATCTTATAATACATTGAAGTGACAGAGGCCACATACTGGTCATGATTGATAGCCGGGTTTGATGGCCGTATCTCGGGTGTTACGACGTACCAATGGATAAACACCACCACCTTTCTAGATATAACATGCACTAAACTGTCCCTAGAATGATGACGCATGTTTCGAGCAGTTGATGCGCCCGAAAACAGAGAAACATTAATTAATCATCTAATAGAATAGTCGCCCACATAAGCTAGTGGTGACGACTCAATGTCGGAAACCGTATGCACTCCGTCAGGTTATGGAGAGAGCCACCAACAGGTGAATCCGTAGAGAGGGACGTGACGGCTAAGGCGGTGTCCGATTACTTCGCTTGGCACAACAAAGGATGATTGCTTCGTGGCGCACCGCTACCATGGGAAGCCAAAATGAGAGCAAATGTAGATTATAAGAGTTGAGCAGGTTCTCTCAACATCTCCCGCCTCCTGACGCACCGAGAGTGCGAGCGAGTGCTGTCTTGTCGTGTTCAACTGATAAGCGCTACGTCGATGCCGGGAGTTAAGGAAGCTAATGTTGTTAAGACGAATTGCTCTGTACGGCGTACGTGACGAGGCAAGATAGGGCACTCTTCTTTTAGTATTGATGAAGAAATGTAACATTTTTATAAATCCTTCAAAGCACACCGAACCTTATACAACGTAAGAACACATACACATTTATTTGAACTCTGGTGCTTTACTTCGAATATTGGCATTGAAAACAAAGATAAAAAACGCTCTTATTCTTCATTTCTATCGCGAGATAGGTCTTTGACGTGTTTAAAATAGAAACAAAAGGCAGTTACGACGGTCCCATTTACATGTATCCTATATATGCCTGTGGTATGATCTTCAGTGCTACGCATTTGTTATTTGTTTAATGAAAACAAATTGCATCGGAAAGTGTGTTTTATAAATCTTTTAGTATCTCGCTCTATCGAAGGTATTTCGTAAGAAAAAGGTACGTAGTCGTGCACTGGAAAACGGCGCATTTGCGTCAGAAAAACTCTTATTGCCGGGCCCTGGAAGCAAAAAAGTGGATAAATCCAGTTGCTAAATGTAGAAGAACACGTTGTAGTCAGAATCCAAGTTTTGTGGGTCCTTGATGCAGAAAAATCGATTGACGCCAAAACATCTGCGCATCTCTCCGTCTGTCTGCACGTTTGTCTGTCCATCTGTGGTCATTAGTTAGCGCCTAAACCGTTCAGCCGATTCCCATCAAAAGTTATATTCTTCAATCTATCTGAATTAACTCGATTCTTTGAGAGTTTCAAACGGATATTTCGATTTTAGAGAGTACTTTATATGAAGCCTGGAAAGCACTTTCAATTTTTTCTCAAAAATGCCACAAAAATTTATTAATCAAACTTGTCTTCGGATAGCGTAAAAGACAATGGTGCAGGTTTCATGTTCGTAGATATCCCAGATTAATAAAATTGTAAAGTGCAAATTCTTGGGCGTCTTCTTACACCTGTAATTTTGAAGATAAGGATTTTTTCCTGAATGAAATATGTTCCTTAAAGACGGATCTTTAAATAAGTTAATGTTCAATTGTTCGAAAATTTGAGTTGTTTTCGTGTGGCGCAAAACATAGGCAATTTAAAAAAATTGTTTAACTTTTCAAAAACAGCTTCAAATTTTTTCTTCAATTTTTCACGGATAGAAAATGAAATGCTTAATAGAATGGCGCGAATCTCATTTTCGTTGACCTCCCTGAATTTTGGAAAATTGCCAATATGGAAATAATGCGAGAAAGTATGTGCTGTTGGAACACAGCCAGTGTAAAACGTGATACACATCTATTGCATGAACTCGTTTTTTTATCTATGTTTGCACTGCATACTGAAAACCCAGTGAAAAGATAAAAACAAAAAATGAATTAAAAATTATAGAAAGCATCTAAAATAAAATAAATAATTCTTTGGAATATACTTTTAGATATTTGATTTCACAGTGACGCAACATCCCAAGACAAAAGCTCCGAACGACCAAAGAATGGCGAGCAATGGATATAACAGAGAAGAAATGACAGCAGATTATGCAAGACGCGGTAATACCAGACGAGTGAACCTAGGTTGATTCGTTGATTGATCGAATAATTGATTTTTTCTAGAACATCAACTGCTAAAGTAATTAGTCCCGTTCGTATAGTGAATGTTTTTATCGTGATAGCTGTCGATTTTCCTCTCCCGTTGGATGCTGAAATCCGGCGCCAACCTTCACGTAGGTTTGCGGAGGATTTCCCTTCTCACGTATCGCCTAGCGGGGCATCGGGAAAGCTCTAAGCTCCTGACTGTCTCCCGATATGTGTGATAGTGTAGAGTAAGTGAGTGAGAGTAAGGGTAGTGGATAGAACGAGGAAGAAGAAGGAAAGATCGCGTGCGGCCCTTAGCCCGAGTTCATTGCTAAAGTACTGCTCTCTCATTCGCCGGATATTGATCGAAGGAACCACGGGAAACTACCGATCAGAGCAGCCGGCCAGTAGAATTATCCTCCATACCGTGGCTGAATTCCACTTAGCTAGTTGGCTAATGATTAAAATACGCCATCGTCCGGACTCGAACCCCAGGAACCGTTGCAGGCTCTGAGGCGAAACTCGGCTTCTCTGGGAGCCTTCGAAATATGATTAAATGCGAGGCGAGCAACCATGAACGCACATAACTTTTGAATACCCTATACGTATATGAGGCACTTAAAAACAATTCTTTAAACTATGTCACACGAGATTTCACGTAAGTTATGTAGCAAGTCGCCAGTACTGTTTTCATTACGATCCAGTTGAAATTTATTTTTTCCAACGACATTGTGAGGCTTGTTTAAAATCTAGTTATTCTAATGCCATTGTCTTACTAAATGAAGTCCGTAGATTTATATATCTGTCGTAAGTATTATAATGTATTTAACTTACTGCAAATAATGGAAAGAATAATTTTCAATTTTAACTTTATGTCCAGAATTAAAAGTTATCTGGCTTTGTAAAAAGAGGGCATGTGCTTCCATGACAAAAACTTACTATTTAGGATTACAGTGATCAACTCAGTCGATTATCATTTCACCACTGCAATGCATGTTGTATCATATAGAAATGTGTATGGGAAAGACACATCAAAATTGGTGACTAATTACATAAAGTATCAGACTGGAATCTAAAAACTCTGTAATAATGTTAATAGAAACGATTCCAAGAAGAAACAAAATTATACATATGTTTCTGTCTATGAAACCAATATTGGGAAATTCAGCAATAATATTGACTCTATTTCCCCACACCCCACTACAATGTCATTAATTCGTGGAGAGATATGTAATTATTTTTTCGTACTGAAAAGGATTAATAGAATTTCTACGAAATACTGGTACAGAAAGATCGTTCGATAAATTTTCAATTGTGGTTTGTCGCTTGATTTAATTTTCACGCAGATGGGAATCAAAACATTTTTTATTCTCTTTCTTGTTTCGTTCTCCCGACCGCTTGCAGATCACTGGTGAAAGACAAAATATTTTAATAACCATCTGTAAATTAATATCTGAAAACACTTCAGAAGTATACTACCTAAAACGTAATTAATCTTGTTTGGAGAAGGAGAATAAGGAATTTGTAAATAAATCACTCCGCAATATAAAAGATACGAGCACGATTAAAGAGCCGGTGCCTGTAATAATTTGTACAGTAAAGTATAATCATGCAAAATCTTCTATTCCATACGGTACGAACAGTTTTTCTTACCTTCTTTTGAGGTGATAAATGGTATGTATATCATTTCTAAAGCTTGATAAGCCATTTTATTAGCTCTTCATCTTCAGCTCAAACATTTATAACACATTATTTTATTAGCCCTTCTCTTCAGATGAAACACGGCGTTTATATTTGACTTTCGCCATCGACCAAGTATGAAATTTAAATTAATATTTTTAAATTGGAGTGTCGACCGAGATAGATAGGAATGGTAACTGACCGTGAAAATATGAAAAATTCTTACTTAGAATTAATTATTAGATAATATTGAACAAGACAACTTCAAAATTACTTTTCTAGGAATTATCAAAACAATCCAATATTTTGAATTCGCTTGCATCTTATATGAATAGCTCTGCTTAAATGACTGCAGCAGCGCTTTTTAAATTAGCAACAAAAATCTAAAAATGATCATTCTACAAGTAAGTGCAACATATGTGTTAAATGCAGTACACTATCCCATGCTAAGAGAATGATTATAGTAGAATCAATTTTAGAGTCAATTACTTCTCCGTGAATAATAAAACCTCTAAATGAGAAGTATGAAATAAGGACATTGTGTTCCTGCCAACGAGAACATTCTATCACCCCCTACTCTGAGGTTAAAAGCGATAAAACACGATGAAAAAATCTTTTACAACTCCATTCCACCCCGCGGCCTCCACAGAGCTCGTCGTTGCGCGTTGCCGTTCTCCCTCACACCCTCGTATGTGCACGTACGAGAAGTCGCGCCGTCCCACTTCGCCCCCTTCCCCAAAAGATAGATAATCCCCGGGCGGCGCGCCGCGATATTTCTTCTCTCGGTTATAAATGCGCATTGGTTTCCAATTATTACTCCGCTTTGTATTAAATTCGCCGCTTTTGTGCGACACATTTGCGCAAAGAAGCATAAAAATTCGACATTCGATTAACGCATTCAGTTAGATGTGGGAGGCTGTGTCTTGCGGGCTTGAAAATGCGTGAAACTGGATCCACTTTTTAATTACAAAATGGCTCTATAGGAACTTACGTAAGCTTTTATAATATAAAAATATGCAGCTACATCGAGTGATAAATTCTTTATTCAGAATCTTAATGTAATCAATTATTTCTAAACGCTCGCGATTATTGTGTTTTAATCTTTGGTATTAAGTGTCAAATTGAATGATCCTGTGGCAGATTATTGCCGTAATTTAAAATGTATGATTAGGTGTCCCACTAAATCCACAGTAAACTTGTGATAATATATTTTAAAGTTCTTACTACTTGAGAGACAAATCTAATAATTTGCTCGTTTTATGGAGGGTTGTGTGTAATTTGCGTCATTAATATCAAAACCACGGTTTTCGAGGTAGGTTGAATCAAAGAACTGCTCACACACCAGTGCATTCGAACACGGTCTCACGTCATTCATTTCCAGGAAATTTCGAAGTTACAGAACTGGAAGTTTCACATACAGTTTTGGCCTCAAGAGTTTAATTATGTGATGATGAAATCGGGGTAAATCGCTGTTCTCCTTGTAGCCGCAGGTTGAAACTGCTCGTATAAATACGCAATAAATCCATCTATCCTTGCAAAAAATTTGCAATTAAAATCTGAATGACATTTTCGCTTTGTCTGGCGTAAAAGTTAATTATTTATTCATAATATTATCTATTTGAATGTGAATTACTTTATACCCTTTGAATTATCATTTAGGCAAAAATAGGTAGAATTTGTTGAAACACCTGAATAACGATTTTATCATTTTTTGTCTTACTATTATTTTCAAACATTAATAATTTTCTTTAATACGATTAACTATGTTTTACCACTATATTAGGACATATTCAGTTCCTTTAAATACTGAAAATTAATTTGTATGAAAGTAAAGTCATGAACCACATGAATCACAATGTAAAGCACTTCATTTTTACTTTCTACCTCTTGCCAATGTCAGAAGAGGAAGAATTGAAATCGTGCACCAGTAAACTGTGAATTTTGGACTAAAAAACTCTTATTGGCGGCACCCTGGTAACGACAAATTTGTTAAATCATGTTCCTATATGTAGTAAATTACGTCCTCTAACACCTCTTGTAGCTAGAATCTGTTTTGTGGGTCCTTGATACCGAAAAATCGATTGATGGCAAACCGTTTATCTGTTCGTGTGTGGTCAACGCTAGCGCCTAATGGATTCAGCCGATTTTCTCCAAAATTGATATTAAGCGATGGATCTGAACGAACTCGAGGTTTTGAAAGTTTGGAAACTATTTCATGATTTTTGAGGTACTTTACATAAAGCCTCAAAAACATTTTCAAAATTTTCTCAAAACTGGCTCATATTTTTTATTATACTTTACTTTTTTTACTATACTTCCTCGGATAGCGTAAAGGATGACCGTTGGCCGTTGTGTAAAGGACGGTTGAGAATCACTACCGAGAATGTGCTCTAGTGTTGTCAGAGAACATATTCTACGCTACACTACTACAGTGTTTATTAATATATGTGCTATGTTAAGTAAAGCTGCGTGTCAGTTCTATGTACGTTGTGTTAATATTAGTGCTTTAATCAGGAGATAAACTTCACAAACGGCCGGCGTGGGGCCGTTGGCGGTGATGGTCATGGCGGGCGGGGATTAGATGCGAACTTCTTATTGTAAGATCAGCTGCGCCGCTCGACGGAGCGGAGGGCGTGTGTGTCCATGGGTGTGCGTGTACTCGTGTGGAGATGTGCAGAATTTTATCCGTGGCAGCGTATGGACCGCCGCTGCGTGACCGAGTTGAGGATCTACTTTCGCACCACATGCGTGAACCTCTGTAAATACTAGACCGTAGATGACTCCTTTTTAGGCTAAGTGTAAATAGTAGATTAGGACAACATATTGATAGAATGACAAAATGAGTCTTTTAGTTAATGTATTGTATACAAACGTAAATATTGGGAGCCGTAGGCGAACTAGTAGCTAGCGGACATTCCAACAAACATTTTCAGACATCCCCCAACAAAATCGGCCTAATAATGGCAACTACATGGGTTTTGTAAATGCAAATGTGTATATTCACGCTAGTCACAGACGCCATTACGGTCGTGCGGTAGCGTTCGTCCCAAATGCCGCCATATTGGAGCAGCTAGCAATGTCGCTCAGACCCCCCCACCCCGGGCATGATGCCCAAGCGAGCGATGCAACAAACTAAATCACAACATAAATATTATGCCTCTTACTGGTATTATTAGTAAATTAATTGCATGCGTGTGGTCATCATTGCTGCAAGTACTACCCTCTGTCCTTGCACCGTTCGCATATGGACGGGAAGTTGACAGTGAGCCCAGAACTGAGCCATAACGTAATGCACGAGTTGAGTAGCCGTAAGTTTGCTGGTTCGCGTCGTCCCCGATCCAGTGTGATTTTTGAAATCCCTAGCCCAGGCTTCTCCATCTCTTCCCCTGGAAGAAGAAAAACACATAGCAGCTGACTGAATAGCTATGTTACGCCCGAACTGATGTAAGTGTAGGATAGCACTCGCCATCAACGGCCTGAGATTACAGCGCTACCTAAGAGCGCAGTTTCCCACCAACTAGCGCGAAGATAGGCAACAGTAGCCTAACACCCCATGCCCGTAAACGCTTGAATCCCTGACCATCAAAGTTTCCATCATAGAAACATCGCCCATCGTGCAGGCAATACCGCCCTTCCTGCCTCGGCCTAATTGAAGCACGAGCGTGCGCGATGTCGAGCCCGGTGGGCGGGGCCCGCCGCCCCGTGGTTCGGCGGCCTCGCCTCCGCGTTCTGCCGTCAGCTGAGCGTAAAAGTGTCGTCACGACCCCGCATGGGCCCATTCCTCTCGATAAATCCATCAACGCATCAAAGGGCACAGAAGCAAGACATGCTCCACAAATCCGAGTGGCGTCTCACTTAAGCAACAACACCGATATACCCGCCTGCTGAGAAAAATTGCAACTCAAAGAAAGACCTCTCCCAGAAACGACTCCACTGACTGATGAAATCAAGGTCATCCCCATAAGAAAAAGTCTTGAGGCAAGCTTGAGAGGCTCCCCAAAGAAGAAAAGGAGCAGGGCCATGAATACGCTCCGTACAAGAAAACACGAATCCATGCGATACGTCCCCAGAGATGAGCTCAGAAAAGTCAGGATAAGTCTGTCGAGGATGGCTATCTCGATGGGGGTTAATAGTTCGAGCAGCAAAAGAGATAGCCCTTGCAGAAACCCGCCACTCCCGATAACGGAACTACCAGAACGAGGTATAAGACCAAAAAGGTCCGCAAAACCACGCCAAAAGCACACAGCAGCATGGACAGGGCCACAAGAGCAGCCACGAAGCGCGAGCGCCGAGCCACCTTGGAATCGGGGTCCCATACCCCCTGTGGTCTGTTCAAAGTGACAGCGAAGCAAACACAGAAGGAAACGTGCACAGGAAGCCACCAACCTAATAATGACCACGCGCTGAACTCCCCTGATGTTACGGGAGAAAATGGCAGGGACTTTGCCGCCCACAAGGACTGCAACACTGCCCCCCACACACCCGTTGGCGACTGGGAGAAGGCGACAACAGTACACAGGGATGGCGGCGCACCCCAGGTGCCTGAAGGCGCTGTGGAACCTGCAGAATGCGATCAGAGCGTCCAAGCAGCAGTCCAGGCAGACGGAGGTGCCGTGCGACTATCCACGGATGACAGCGGCCTCCCGGTGGGTAAATATAAAAACGATTCGTACGCTCCATCTAGTCCCCCACAGCCGTACATTGTCCCCGCCACCCCATCTCCACCTCCACCTATATCCCGACCATCACCGACAATAAACATTACAGTCCCCCGCCTAACAGCAACAGCTGCTCTATTATTGAATGGGTAACCATTGATGAATTCCGAGAGGATAGTCACATTACACCATTATTATACACTGATAGACCTCACAGGACGAAGAAATGGGTCAATTGGCTGGTACGATGATGCCAGTCCAGATCATTATTACTACTACCGGCGACGATTAATATTTATAATGAGGTGATGCTATGCTGCGCCTTCTGAGAAAATTTGTATGGACGAATTCATGGACATGGAAATTTGTATGGACGAGGTCATTAAACTGTTTGGTAGAGATTCGTGGTATGTCATTGCTGCCCATGACACTCATTTTTCAGTGGAGGCAGCCGCAACTATTAATCGATATTCCAAGTTCATAATTGACTATTTAACAAATCAGAAGAAGTAAATAAATAATGATATTGCGTAGTTATTGTTGTTATTACTATTATTATTATTATTATTATTATTATTATTATGTGTTAAACGAATTATTTGGAAAACTATTTTATTAATATCACTTAATATCACAACTTTTGCAAACATACGAGATTATTAAATTGCCTTTAGAGGCGCAGATTTGTTGACAAATTTTACAGTCAGAATCCTCAGAATTTTCGCTAAGATTACAGAAATAATACAAAACCGAGAAAACGAAACTTCATGGTTCGGCTGGCTGGTGATGCATATGATAATGCGGTAGGATGTTTATTTTATGAACAGGTGAGGTAAAATATGCAACAACATCTACTGCAACAAAACAAAACAAAAAACGTTTCATCTCTTTATGGAGCACACATCTTGTCGTTACGCATAATGTTTCGTTAACACACACACACACACACATACATACAGATCTTCCGCATTTAAACTCGACTGCCAAAATCACGCGCCATGTTATGTCATTGATTTCTTTTGATACGATATAATTACATTTGTATGTTTGTACTATGTTTTGTCACAAAACATCTTACCGTATATTTTGGAAACGAGACCAGGATAAATTAAAAATTATGAATAATAATTCAAATATTCTAAATTGTATCATTGCTCCTTAATATTCCGTTTATCATTTTCTCCCACACGAATCTAATGTGCCACATTATATCAAGCAAGCAATCATTCATTCTGAAATTACTTTCCATTTAAGAAATTTACCGTTTTCAAGACACAAATTTACCGTTTACACAAAGGATTGTATAACAATAGAGAGTGAACATAACATACAACTGCCGTTTCTGAGAAGCTCAATTGTAGTCAAATTATTGTAAAATACATCACTAATACGCATGAAATGCGTATTCCAATACGTTAAAAGTTTCTCAAATATTTTTACTTTGTTATCAATGTCAATTTGTGCCAGCATCGTCTTACTGTCATCAAAGAGCCAGCAGGTAACGCACGTAGTGAGAGTCAGTCGCTACATGCAAGGGAAGCAAAAACAAGAGCTGTGCTCCATTAAAGAGACACCGTGTTCCAGTGCCCTTGGGCGCATGTCTTCAATAGCTACGAGGGAGCGTAGCATGTCAGGTCAAAGGTGAGAGGCGCCGCTAAATGCAGATTACGTCCATGCAAATGGAGACAAGTAGTAAAAAGAGCGTGGGACAAGGGCTGCTGTCTGGGATCGCGAGAACATGCCGCCGCCGCGCTCTGACCCGGGAGGGGAGGAGCCACTGAAAACAGTGTTGGTGTGTAGACGGTAATCTCTGGGACTCAGCTGAGCCGCTAAAGCCGATAGCCGCACACAGCTGGGCGAGCTACCTGCACGGCCCGCTGGGGGAGAAGCCTCGTTCCGTGACCTGGTGGGAGCGACCACAATGATTACTATATCACCGGCAGCCATAGCGGTCGTTGGCTCTATGGCACCGCATGGCGAATGCGGTCCTTCTCGGGAGCGTGCATCACCCCATCGGTGATTACGAGCAGGCGAGATGGGCGAGATGGGCGATATGGGCGATCGACGCCCGCCATGCGGCCCGCCACGCTGCCTACCGCGGAATAAACGGCGAAGGCCGCGCCAGGAGAGGGGGCTCAGGGCATCAACTGATGACACTGCAGTGCCTCTGATGCGAGTCCTGACGGTGGCAGGATTTTCGACACTAGCTAAATAGCTACTATATCGAATTCAGCCGCTGTCTGGAGGAGAAGTCTAGCGGCCGGCTACGAGGGAGACGACCTAACCTCATCCCTTACGTTCATACACTTACACTTAGATGCTCTACGCTACCGCACATGCCGGGAGACCGGTCGGAGGGGGCCGATGGTAGGAGTTACCTGGTTGGGCAAAACCCCTCTATCCGACAGTAGGTCGGCGCCGGATCTCATCATCTAACGGGTTAAGATCATCGCCACCTCCTACGGAAAAAAATATATACTACATTTACGGTAATAATGATCTTAGTGCCGCGCCCGGAAACATCAATCAAAAGCGAAGGACGCGCGCTGCGATATTATGACGCGCTCACCCTGTGAGGGGCGCGGCACGGTTTAGAAAAGCTTCATGCGAGACTTGGTCAGAAAGATATTTTTGTTTAATTTATTGCTACTTGCTCGGCATTGCTGCCTTTGAAGGGTGTTTGTACATGAGTAGTTTACTTAAGGGATAATCAGCCTCAGGGATAAACCAATATGCTTTTATTTCAAAAGATACTTAGATTAAAATATGATTCAAAGTGTTGAATGGTTGAAGTATTTGTCTGTTTGGGTTTTAGGAGAGTTTAAAAACATCTTTCGGGTATCTTGAAATTCTACAAGAGTGTTTGTCTGACTTACTTGGTATGGTTTGGTGACAGGTGGGTCGAGTAGTCTTTCGTTGGAGTTTTTGAATGTTTTTTTTATGTTGTCGTGGAGGAATTCGATTTTATAGCGCTCTGTTTAATTGTGGGTTGCTAATGAACAATATTTGTCATTTTAATCTCAGAAAAGCATTTGTTGTTTTTTCAAATACGACCGGGAGTAAAAATCACAATAAAATACATTTAACCTGAAAGAAGCATCGTTTGACTTTTCTTAACCGCATAGTTGTGTTCCGCTACGTCAATCACATCATTGATAAAACGGTTTATTTCAAATTGGAGTTTGTAGATAATTATAGAACATTAGACAAATTTTATTCGTATCTACCAAATGTATTTGAAACTGATTATGTTTTTGCAACTTCGTTTTCATCGTGCCTTATGTTGTAAAGTTTCTAGCAAATGTAAAGTTCAGACGTTTTTTTAATAATATGATTTCCTTTCCATTATCATCGTGTTACTGAGTTCATTAAAGTAAGGGTACAAAATCACCATGTTTACCACCATAAATATTTATACATACATGCACAAGTACATCGCTACGCACATACATTTATTGGTATATATTTTCAAACATACTTTAATACGTATTTCGTATACGTTAACAGTTACATTCATCCACACAGTCCATGACGTATGGTTTGTCTGTTATGGAATCTCCGGAGTGAAATATTTTTGTCATAATAGAAGTTTTGCGTTAAAAACTTTTCTAGTTTTAATTGTTTATTCTCTTGAGTTTTACTGCTCTGATTAATTTCCGACAAATTTCACATCCATTCGATTGCATTATCTTTTTAACGCATTGAGGAATTATTTCCCCTCTTTCATGTTCCGTACATTCTAAGTAGTGGTGGTAACCCAAACACCTAACGTATCCGGGGAGGCGCCCACAGTTGTCTTGGGTATAATGAAACATCTGAAAATTTTTACATTGAATTGGCAGTTTGTTGTTGAATTTAGGGAACACTCTTATTACGCTATATATGTATCTATGTAGGGTTAGAATGCTCGTTGACTTGCTATTGTCCTCCAAATTTACAGTACATGTCATTAACGGGTGTAAGTCTTTAGCATGAATGTGACTTACTTTGTTTACTGGATACTTCTTGAAAGATTTCAATTTCACTATATAGCGTAAGAATATTTTTTATTGCAGTTGAAAATGTTTTGATGCTTGGGTCACGGAATGTGTGATATTCAATTTTCTATCGTTGCAAATTTTACGTAGATCTCTGAAATAATCTACTGACTTAAATTTTACGTTCATTTTGTCTTCATCTATTTCTGTTGTAAAATCTGGCTTCACTATGCTTTTAATGTCTTTTATTAACAGTTGAAAATTTGCTGCTTTTTGTATAATTTTAGGACGGATTTCATACACTACTTCCTCAGAACTGGTATCTTCTTCTTTCGTTTCATTGTTAATGCTTCGATGATGTTTAAAGTAGGGATAGTATAGAGTAATACAATATCTGTTCTTTGTCTTTGTGGGTCACTCTGTTCTATTGCAGTAGGTGCACTGTGGTCCAAGGGCGGCCAATTAAAGCATTGGCTGTTTTGCGCTTGATTTTGTTGGGCTTAAAGGTCCTGCAGTTGCTGTTGCAATTGTTAGGGTTGGTGTTGTTCCTATAGTTGATGCTGCTGTAACTGTATTTGCTGGCGCTGCTGCTGTAAGTGTATTTGCTAATGAATAACAAGTTATTGTTGGTATTCTAATGAATATCTCTGGCCGAGGTTAGCGTACCTCAAATAAATTTAATGTATCTTCACCACTAGTTAAACTTTCAGAATTACTAACGCCTACACTATAATCATTGCACATGCCCTTGCAACTCACTGAGTACTGAACTTGACGCCGCCAGAACTAACAAAGAAGCGCCGCGGACCCAAACTCTGGCCGCCACTGCTAAAGTTGAACTCTGAAATATTATTTTCATCAGATTTCATATTGCTCCTGATTCCTCCAAAGGTATGAAATTAGGCTCATCGTACTATCATCAAATAAAAAAATTCTGGAGAAGAAACAGCATTTTTGTGTAAAATTTAACATCATTTTAAAGTACACACTTAAATCAAAGTACAGAGGCATAACGCGAAAAATAGACCTATCTTTCATATCAAAGTCACAATTTCTGTTTTTCAAAATATGTATCATTATTCATTAAAGAAGAGAAAGTAGCTTCTAGCCAGTTGCCGATTTATTTAAACAATTTTTTCAGTTATCTACTGTAGTGTAAACAACAAGCTAGCTTGGCACCTTCAAAGCAATCGTACGTAGAAGCGGAAATTGGCGAAAAATGTACTTAAAAATAGGGGCGAGGTATCGATATCTTAGTATATAAAATTGTCTTTTGATATACAAATCTAGCATAACAACACGGAAAAAGAACATACGAAATCATGTACACTCTTTTCTGCAATGTGTCCAAAGAATTAACAAATATGAGGTTTTATAACATTTCAGAAACAACACGCTTCATAAAATAAACTTACAATAAACATTTTACTAATCGTTGAAATTGTGTAAGAGTACATTAATACTCAAAGCACCGAGAATCACCAGTAGGAAAAAGTTACTTTTTTAACAGCACGATAAAAGTCTAAAATAGATTGTTTGCTGATAGGGTCTAAACATTTTCTAACTGTACGCAGTTTTAGAAATAAGTTTGAAGTACTTTAGTAATAACGGAAGAAGTAATTACAAAAATTTAAAATACGTTAAATTGAAACTAAGTAATTTAAAATGTGGTGAGTAGTGAAGTACGGTCTTGTGAAGTGCAGGCAAGTGGAAAACGGGGTTTTAGGTTTGTAAATATAGTCCACACATATATACGAAGTGCTGTTAAACTCTATTAGTCGTAATATTAGTAGTTGAAACTGATTATTATACGTAATAAAATAACATTATTAATATATTATTAATATTTTAATATCGACAATTATTGTCACTCGCTTTATACTCAATTGCAATTGAAATAATCTAAAAGTTAAAATTATTTTTCAAAATTACATTTGTACATTTTTTGCAATTAGTGTTCATTGACTGAATAATAGAACGCACCAATTCAAAGATCGTTTAACATTATATATTATTCGTCCCTCACTTCACATGCTCATGAATATGCATACAATATGCATGATCACAGTGCCCATCACAAGTGTGCATTTTTATGAGTTTCATTTGACGTGATGGGTGTCCGATGAGCGTTCACGCCTTGCGTTTGATTGGTGTGGTTTTGAAAGTTATTTTGAGAGATTTTACATTTCGCAGTTTGCAACAGACGTGATTGGGATATATTTACTCCATGCGTGGTAGATACAGTTTTACTTCCGTATCTTTAAAATTAAAACCGAGCACAAATTCAAAATATATAAGGTAATGAAATATATTTTATTATAAGCTGCTTTCATTCTATATATTTATCAAGATATACAAGGTGATAAACGATGTATGGTAATTAGGATTCACTCAAACTAACAGAAAAAAAGCTTAAATACCTACATTGGAATGGACGAATTAATTGCTGATTAAATAATACATCCACCATTTAACATGATGTGAGGGAAAAATCTTTTATTGTGTACCTACCAAATATGTACTCATAGGCGACGAAAAATCTGCCAGGATAATAAACGCTCTGTGTATATTTATATTAGAAATTTTCAATGAGAGCAGAACTTGAAAGTTACTTATATTCCGCCACCGGCCAAAATTGCACCGCCAAGTTAGGTCTCTCTCTGGTTTCGTTAGATACCCAGGAACTCGAAAAAATTCCAAAAACAATCCAAAGGGTAAGATTCGATTCAAATTATTTTAGAAATTAGATGTGAAACGTTGGAGACAATATTGTATACGGAATGTCTCTTACGGAACTAATGATCTTCGCTGTTGAAGCGCACGAAATTACTAATAAGCAATCAATTAATTAATCAATTAATTAATTTGGTTAATTTATTGCTACCCTAAAGAGATCATTAGATAATGGTGATATGTTTACCCAGGGTGAAAGTAGATGATGCCCTCGTGGAAGTTCGTAGCTGAATGTTACAATACAAATCGATCGTTTGCGCATATCGTAAATGCCATGGATTTATCGTATAATTTAGTAAATAGTTTTCTAAGAATTTTTGCTTTCATTTCTACACGATTTCTACACGTATATCGTGATGTCTCGAAAAAAGATCAACTCTTATATGGATGTGCCTGTGTTAGGGATTTCCAAGGAGTGATTCATCTATGAACGAATTTTTATAGAATGAATAAAAAATTAGTAGCAAAAATTAGTGTACTGAATGTTTCTTATAATTTATTCTACTACTGCTTGTGAATTAAAAATAAACTGTTACTCTTTGTAGCGTCTATTAGCATATAGTAATTTAATAACTAAGCAATATTATTGTCGGTTCACTACTCATTAACATGAGTATAAAATTTGTTCCTCCAGTAATCAAAGGATGCTCAGAACAGATTTTCTGTCGTATGTGACGTTTAATGACGTTGCACTTTTAACCGTTGTTTTTTTTTGTTTTTTGCCTTTCTGTTCCACGTTCCTTTTCTTTGGAGAAGCTTTTTGAAGTAAGTAAGCCCTTGAGTAAGTTGCAGGTTCCTCCTGTTTCTCATACCAAACCGGATATATTGTTATACCTCGCTACACTCACTCCGTTTGCTCACCTTTTTCCCCCTTGAATACGTTTTCTTGCTCTTTTCCGACCTTACTCAGAATAAAGAGAAAGCACCCATTAATGATGGAGAAGAATAATGACCTCTGAAAAAAGCCGCTGCCTGGGCGTGCCTGAAGTTGGTACCGGGCGCAGCAACTTTATCGCCTAGCACTCAACAACAACGGTGACAGACGTCAGTACCTTGATTGCTTCAGTGAATTTAATTGCTACAATGTGAAAAGTGTCAGGAAAAGCGGTTGTGTTAAATTGATAAGGGATTGTTCCGTAATTAAATCGTTTCAGAATATTAATAATACAATGGAAATGAAACTTTGGAAATTGGACGTATTATCTGGAAAATTATTTCAACGAAATAACTGAAGAAGACAGGATTAATCAAGAATACGGGAATGATATATAGCCATCACTAGATTACTAGTTACAATACAATTTGTATAATTGAAATTGCTTAGAGTTACAAATGGTGTTAGAAAAGCTCGTACTGTTCGGCTCTTGCAAAAAATCATTTGCATATATTTTTTTGGCGATGTTCTTTCATTGCCGTTGTATTTCTTGTTGACATTTTGATAATAATATGTAAATTTAGTTCACTACACCTAGGTGATTTGTTAAGTTCTTGGAACGAAAACAAAAATATATTGAATACTTTTTTGCTTTATTTAACGACTAAAAGGAAATGTTAAATCATCATTTTAGGAGAATTTGTCTCAATTCCTTTAGTGTAACATTAACTCACATTATTCTGTTTATAAAAATAATCTGAAAATGTGTCGTCGTGATATTTGAAGATGACATGTAAATTAAAAAAAACTGTTTTTAAACATAACCTCCACAGTGCGAATCCCAAAAGAAATAATATTGAAATGTGTTGTGATGCATCAGAATTGGAGAATTTTTAAAACATCCGTGAACAACACAAGCGTGAAATCAATTATATATGCATTCTAGTTAAACATTTAAATGTTAAGGCAACGGAATTGAAAGTAATAATTATGTTAATTTAACTACAATCATGCCCACATGTAAAATATGTGTGTACATGGTTTAGAGGGTTGCATATTTCTCGTGAAAACCGAGGCCAGAGAAACGAGTCAGCACCAACCAAGTTGCATCAGTATTAATTACTCGTATTTATTATTTAACGATTTGTTCATATTGCAATGAATTCTCACCCGATCATAAACATTATATAAATCCTAACAAAAACAATTAAAATTAAATTAAATCACAACTCTGAAAGCGACATGGATTCAGAATTTAATGAAAACTAACTGGATATATTTGAAACAGTTTACTGCACGCTAGATTAGTGGAATAAAGAAAGCTGCGGAGCAATATTCATTTACATTATTTTCTTTACAAAGAAATTACTGTGTGAGAGAAAGTAATGCTTCATGAGGTAAAAGAGTTCAAATACCTGATATCAGTTTTACATTGAGAAAATACTAATTCATTATGCTTGAAAAGCATTTTATACACCGTATTGTGATCTTTACATGAGCGTCTAGCACAGAAGTCAAGCGGCAAATCTGATGTTTACTATTGCTGTCATATTCCAAAAATAGAACGAATGTCCTCCTACCATTCTGCATATAGTGCTAATATTTGTGCTATTAAGCTTCACGTTAATTTTATTTACATCATAAATGTTAATGTTATTTCGTAATCCAAAATGTAACTCAAGTCTCTGAAACAACAAAACGGGTTATATTATTCATTACACACCTTAAAATTCAATTGATTTTTTCGAATTTCAAAACTCCTTTTATTTGCTTTGCTGCATACTTACACTGGCTTTTTGAATGCATCGATTTTTTGGAATTGCATTATTTATTTCTGACTCTGTTTACAATGCTGGAACAACAAAACAAGAAGAAACAACGACGTACAAATAATTGGTGACACTGAAGCTTTTTATGTACATTGTATTCCGGTCGTTAACTGTCCGTGTGAAACACGAGCAGGCAACTTAACACGTGAACTTTTTTACCGGTCGTTCCTACCATTCTGTATTCCTAACCGTCCCTTTAGTATGAATAATCACCGTCGCCGTGATTTTTGCAGGCCCCCTTGAGGCCTTCTCGAGTGGGCTCGGAGCGCTGCGGGGGCGGCAGCGCGAGGGTGGAGGCGGAGGTGACGGCGGTGGAGATGGTGGTGGCGAGAGTAAGTGCTCGGAGGTAGTGATACGGGGATGCACAGTGTCACATTTCCCTTATACAATGAGGAAAATATATGTCTGTTGCTAGCTCACGTCTTTTTTCTTCTTGTGTTTGCCTAAAGGAGACTTGATGGCCAAGAACGGATAGGTAAGAATTCCAGTAACTTTTACTTTTAAGTCTTCGGCAAAAAAAATCATAAGTGATCAATTAAAATGAGAACAAGATTTGGGATAGTTTATTATGGAGACAATCATAAGATGTATACAACAATTAAATTCATTACCACTATGTGGAAGAGTGTGTGAAAATTAAAGTTACGGATCTTCAAATCCAAGCAAAGAGATTTGTACGCATTCACACACATTTTAAGAATAGTGTGTAAACCTTTGTTTAAAAACTGAGAAAAAAGTGTACTAAAACATTTCTAGACAAATTGAAATTGCTTCATTTTTGTAATATTAAATGATTTATCTTTCTTCAGAAACATTTAGGGACAAATATTTGATTTTTCGTTTATAGAAGACGGAATAACATCCAGAAATTTGCTCGATAGCTTTTGGTTATTTTAGTTTTCCGACAAGATTATGAAATGAATAAAACTTCCATTATGGAGATTCAAAAAGCGTGAGGAAATGGCGTTTGGCCCGCGTAGATGGAAATTCGCCCTGCGGGGCGGCGGCGCGGGCGGTGTGGGGCCAGAGCGATCAGTCCGGCTCTTGGCCGGCGCAAGCGGCTCGCCGTGACCCCTTGCTGCGGGCGGCGCGCAGCCCGCCTGGAATACGGATCACGCGCGCGGCCCCTCTCGCCCCCGCCCGCGCCCTTTCCACCGGCCACGTGGGCCCTCGGCGGCGCCCCACCGCGCCCTGCCGCGCCCCGCCGCGCCCTGCCCTGCGGCCGCTGCGCTCCCGCCAGCGCGGCGCCGCCCCCGCACCGGCCTCGGGCCGCTCCGCGAACCCCTTGCTGCCACTTCCCCGCCGCTGTGGTCCGGACTGGGCCACCCCGCCGCCGCAGCCGCCGCCGGTCACGCCGCGGGCCCACCGGCTGCGCGGCCCCCCTCCGGACCCCACCTCACCCCACCCCTCCCAGACCAGCTCCTGCGGCGCGCTGCTTCTCTTCTGGCTCCCCGCCCCCGCAGGCGCCCTCCCGCCCTCCCGCCCCACCCCGCTCGCGCGCCGCTTCTGTTCTCACCGGAGACCTCGCTGCCTGCCACGCCCCTTCTCCGCGGCCAGACGCCCGAGGCGCCTGCAGCGTTCCCACCTTCGCTCTCGCCCGTTCCGCCACCTCATCTCCGCCGCTCTGAATCTCTCTCTCCCTCTGAACACCTCCCTGCTCCGATTCCCCACCCATCGCGCGTGCTCTGTCTCTCAGGATTGCCTATTACTTGGCGAGCATATCCCCACCTCTCCTATCGTCCCGCGTCCCCATCCATTTTTGCCCCCCACCCCCACCCCGCCCTTATGTTCCGTTTTGCACGTACTACCGTTCAGCTCTTGTCATTTGTACTAGCATTCTCCCCTCCGTCACATAACTTGTCAGCCAGACTTCACGGACTCGCCTTCAATCCAGCTCCCGCCCTTGCACGACTTTCCTGGCGAGCCGTCATCGCGCTTCCTCCACGCCCACGCGACTGCAGCTGCCACCTCGTTTGCCTCCGCCACCACTGCCTTTTGCCGTACTCATCTTAATTGTCCTCGATGCGGCCTCCCCCTCCGCCGCCCCCGCGTTCCGCCCGCCCCGCCGGCGCCTTTAGCGTCGAGGCGCCCCCTCCGCCGCGTCTGGCCGCCGCTTTGCCTCTGTCGCTTCCGCGTGCGCCTGTCTCCCGGTTCTCGCCTCTGCCACCGCGCGGCCGCCGCTCCCTCTCCACCGCCGCTGCGGGCGACGCGGCATCCGTCTCCCCTTTGTATCTGCTGCCCTTCTCCTCCTTGTATTTTCGATTCGTTCGACCCACCCCCGCCCCGCTTCCGCGCCGCCGGCTCGCACCAGCGCCGTGTCGTATCCTCTCCGTGTGGCCCCGAGCACCAGCTCCGCCCCCCTCCCGCCCCCGCGGAGTTACCGCCTCCACTACCCCCCACCCATCTGGAACTTTGGTTTCCCCCCTTCACTCCTCTCCTTTCACCGGGAACACTCGTTCCGCTCTTGTCCCTTCCCCACCTCTGACTTCCCGTCCCCTGCGCGCCCCGTCCTTCGTGACGTCCGCCTGCGGCACCCTTTGCCCTTCCCCGTGCTTCTCCCCGCGCGTCCCCCCCCCCCCGCGCACCTCCGAATCTCAAGCTCGGCCGGGGATAAAACGCGCGACGGATGGAGCATATTAATTCGAACCGAGATCGGAACCGTTTACCTGGCGCCGCCGTTCGAGACCCCCTTCTCCCAAGGAGCGAAGCCAGGATTAGGTTAAGGACATTTGCGAGTATCATCACGCTCCCCTAACCCCCCCTTTTACGCGTTCGCCGCCTCGGCACCTCTCTCGAGAGCGTCCTTTTCGTATTCGGGAGGGCCACAGTTCGAATCGCCTGCTGATCGGTGTCGCTTTCTTTTTGCAAAGCCACTTAGACGGTGCAAACGCGGCGTGCGGGCGTAATTGAATTTTTGAACGGGCGATGAGATTTTTTTGCTGGCGACGTGAGGATGAGGCGTCGGCGTCGTCGAGAGGGCGCGCGGGCGGCGGGGTCGCCTGGCGAAACTCTTCGCGGAGTTACAGTGCACTCGCTGCCGGGTCTTCAACTGTTCCCCTTTAGTGACCCCGCCCGCGCCGCAGCGTCCCGGGCAGAACGTTTACATTCCAGCGCCAGGGCCCAACTCGACGTAGTTCGGGAGTCTTGGGGTTGCCGCGACCGGGCGCCGCGCATCTGCCCCGCCCCCACCCCCGCTCTACCCCTTCCCCCTCCCCGCCTCTCCACCATTCGCAGTCGTGGACTGCGGTTTTCCGCTTTTGCATGAGAAACCGCACGTGGATTTTTTCGGCGCTCCTTATTTAGCCGGGAAAAACAACTGGGAAAAACGAACGCCTCGTTCGGCGCCAGCTAATTTCTGCTTTCCATTTCCTTTGTTTTGCCGTTCTCAACCTCGCCTGCAGAAAGGAACAAACGCATCTGTTTAAGTCGGAAGGTGTATTTTAATTGTCTGTTGTTAAACTTCTCGCGCCCTGCAAATACTCTATTCAGCGCGATATTCTCAAAGTGTGATTAAGTCTTCATTTAAATTACCCGTAATTTGCTTTGACGTGGGACGTAAATCGGATTGAGTTCATTAATTTTCATTAGCTCTCATATATAATTTGGGAAAAATCCATGCGGAGATTATACTCTGATTCCTCTAGAGAAAGCAAAGGTTCCATAAACTGTCTTTATGAAAGATTTTCAGAAAGTATCATTTTAAAACGGGCACAAAATGCGCGAGTTTCCTTCTTTGATATTTGAGATTATGCGTAGTGGTTCACTTAACTGTCTTAAATAAGTCATAAATTATTCAGTATATTCAAATACTTTTTCGCCGCTGTGAACTTACATAAGAAACTCCAAAAGCAGCATGTTTTACGCACTCGGAAGTTTGCGTGGTTTCGTGTATAAATAGCTGTCACTTTTTTAGTAGAATGTTGGACAACTTCAAGTAAGTTAAAAATAGAGAACTATATGCTTTGTTTGAAATTCTTTCCTTTATTTATGTGTATTATCAGGTTCAATAAATCAAAAATATTTCACTTAAATGTATTGAAATTATTGAAAATAAAATGATTTACTTTTGAAGATCTTCGAGAAAAGAAACTGTTGCACTTAGTCATTTAAATTATTGTTCAACCTTGAAAATGTAATGGGTTATTCAAACTATAGTTTGCTTTTAGGTCGAAGGTTCCTGTAACTAGAGTAAAAGCAAATAGGAGGACGGGGACGTGAACAGAGACGGGAAGGGGTGGATGAAATATGAATTTTGTGTAAACATTTGTGTGATAGTTATTGTATTATGCACTTCAAATTATATATGAATGCTAAAATTAATAAATAAGGTATTGTGTGAATAATCTGAAACATTGTTTTAACAATTGTATGCAATTTCAATTTTTAATAAAGTCGCTTATCGCAACTCGGAGCGGTTTCGAAATGGAACGATTTCAGGGAAGGTGATAGTTTTGTTAAAAGAGGAAGGAGTACAAAAATTAATACAATGAGTAGAATTTCTGCCTACCAAGTGACGGATTTGATGATAATAGGGCCATGGAAAGCTGCTAATATAATATACGATACGAAATATTAGTCACCAATAAACCAATAACAATACAAAAACAAAATTGTGCTTACGAATTTTTTCATCGTTCGTAAAAAAAAGAAAATTTGATCCAATTTGATTTTACATATTCTTGTGCAATAATATTTAAATTGAGAACCAATTAGTTCACCTCCTTACATGCACTGCATGAAAGTGATCAAAGAAGATTTTCTCAACCGTTCGTTCAATTCAATCCGGGAAGAAGACACGTGCTGAGATTTACTTTAAATTTATTCACGTATTTCTCTAGTTAATTTGTATGGGCCAAAGTACAGTAGAAAACAATGGCATGTTTGAGAGGGCAACTCATGTTTTCCAGAAAAATAGTAAGAAACAGATTATGCTCTTATTTTATGCATTACACTGGACGAATGTATCTAGAGTAATCATCCAACAAAAATACAACGGAATTATTATAATTAGACGTTTTGATGTGTCAATTCTACTAAACTAATTTCGTATATGAGAAACACCTGTATCGGTGGTGCAAGGGCTTTAAGCAGCATCAAAGTATATGGCGTGTAAAGCATATAAGACAGTGTTTTCGGCATGTGATTACGACTTACTTTGCTGAATATACCACCCCGTTTTTATCTCAACCATTATTCCATCCATATTCAATTATTATTTGTCATTCACTCGTTATGATGCGCATACCATCCTCCTAGAAGAGGAAAACAATAGGAAAGCAAATAATAGATTTGAGACGTTTTTTGTCGTAAATTTTTATTTTCGCAAATACAACATATGCGAAAATAAAAACGTAGGATAAAACCGACTCAAATCGATTATTTGGCTATCTCTATATTTGGTATCTATTATTATGATGGAAATATAAACTCCACACCATTTTCTACCATAGTAATCTAAATTTGTGTTAACTTGCCTACTAAAAGGGAAGGTTATACTTGTAATAATGCAACTCTTACCTGTATGAAGGTCCCACTGATTTTCGAGTTGGAATCATTATCATCATATTTTGAGAAACGATATTTATACTTCCGAAATTATAAAGAAAAGTCATATAACATACGCTCTAGATGTAGTTATTATGAAATTGCAATTGCTCTGAATCGTAAAAGAGAAAAAAACCTCCAACTATATCAACTATTCAAAAGTTCACCATTTCTGATAATGCAAAAATAAATTAGTTTAGATTTAGATTTATTACGTCAAAACAATAGTAAAAACTGTACGTGACATATGGGGGAGAAGATTAACTGCGCACGTTTTCTTAAGTTCCAGAATCCCTTCCCGTCATTTTAAATATAAATAGTTGAAAGATGAGTAAACGTTCAAAATTACTAAATAAAAATACATTTTAAAAAATCGCAAGATTAGCAATATTGAAAAAAGAAATTTTCGTTTCCCAGTTATAGAAAACGTATTTGCATCGGTAAACGAATTGCAAGTATGATTTTTCTGCATTGCTAACAAAATAGTAACTCACCCTTACCTCTACTCCTATCATTACAAGCGAAAGGAGAGTTCAACAAAACGTGCGCATAGTGAAGCTGCATTTACGCCCGCAAGCACAACAAGGGGCCATCTCAATATTTGCTCAAGGAATCAGGGAAACTGGACAAAAACCTGATCGAGATGTGGTCATTGACTCGGAAGCTGAAGTACATTATTTGTTACAAACATATTAAGTCATTTTTTAAAAAAAAATATACAATACAAATGTAAACTAGTTTCTCTTCGATAATTGATTTTGTTATTTCAGAGGTTTACTAAAACATACAGAGTAAATTAATATTCTAATATATTCATTAGTCTTCAAATAGTAATTATTATTATTGTTTGTTGCGTACAGTTCTTTAAAATAATTTTTGAAGATTTGTTTTCAGATTCGATTCTTTCTCTACGATTGATTCTTCTGTATCCACACCCGCAAAACATTTTAGTGCTGTTTTCAGATATTTGAATTATATTTGCATTATTTTTTTCTTCATTAGTATCCTCTGTGTCGTATTCTTCTGTTCTGGAAGACCCTTTCAAAGCTTTTTTTATGTTACGAGCCAGCATTTACGAGATGGGATTTTACTATTTTCTTCCCGCAGCCCGCGTCTATTAAAACTAAGTGCACCGAAATACTTGCGGGACTTGCGGGACAGACAAGCCAGACAGTCGGTTTATGCTTTCGTCACTTTGCATCTCAATCTATTTTTCCACAGATATCAAACTAGAGATGCTATACTATTATTACAGACCGAGGCAAACGGTCTGTAATAGTAGTACATAACTATCTTTTTCACATATTACTGTCTTCCTTCGAATACCATCTTAAAATTGTTTGAGGTATTACACAAAATATCGATTCCGATTTGGAATAGGTTTTTAAAAAAATGAACTAATTCTGTAAATATCACTATTATTCCATCTCCTCACATCTTATTTTATATATATTTTACTTCTAAGGTCTTCCGTTATCATTCCACCTGACTCGAAGATCTTCCGTTGTCACATACCGGAAAGAATGAGCGGAGTATACGCACGAGCTCTTTTATCCTACAACTAGATAGAGTTCATCTGGTGAATCCCTAAATAATACACAATATGATAACAAATAATTTATTATTTACAAAAATATACGATGACACCCCTTCGCCCTAAAAATGATCGGCTGGATCCGCTCCTGCTGTGACACCTCTCCTAACGATGAGGGGGGAGACTTTTAATGACGCGATTTACAATTACTGGTAACATTGGAGAGAGTTTTATCTCGTAAACTAAAAGTAATTTATAATTTTGAATTTCTTGGTACTTTTTACGAATGTAGCCGCAGTTATCTAGTGTAATTTTTGTTTATTAATAATAATAATAATAATAATAATAATAATAATAATAATAATAATAATAATAATAATAATATATCTATTCACATTCATTCCAAAGTACCGAAATCAAGGGTGCACCTGTGAGATCGGAGTCACTAGGACAGACATGCAATACGGACATCTCCGTTGTGCAGACTAACAGGCAGACACAAGAGTGAGAACACAAAGCCTTTGTGACTCACCAACGAAATTCTAAAAGTTTGTACATTTTATGTTTGTAACATGGAGAAAAGTAAATTAAGAAAAATGAGTGCATTTGTTGTCTCTGCGACTGTTGCACTGAAGAGTTGTGCAGTTTTCGAATTATGTTTTTGATGGATCACTCACGGTCGTTGTTTTCCATTTTCCAAGTCATGAGATTAGCAGGCAACAATCTCCTTTTCCTCTTTCGAGATGGCGGCAGAAATTTTTTTGTTGGTAGTATTGTAAGCGATAGAGAAGATAGAAAATGAGGCTTCTTTGAATGTGAATTGTTTCTGAAAATCTTAAAAACGTATATGCTTAAGTCAACCAAATTTTAAAAATCTTTTTTAGGTCTCTATAAAAATAGGTCTCATTTTCGTTGAAATATTTGAATTTCAAAAATTGCATTAGTTTCAATTAATCAGAGAAACCGTTAGTTTTTTAGTGTCGGCAAAAATGATTTGGGCCATGCGACTACATGGTGTGGCATAAAAGCGCATGGGAGTACTTTCATTAAATTTTGGGGCGGAGAAATATTTTTGGCTTGTGGGAAACACTTTTGCAGGTTCATGTTTCGGGATGTTTGGAGTTCATATTCCTTTCGATATTGGGCTTTCTAGACACTGTTGAAAATTGTTTTTACAGTAATACAATTGTTTCAGCTAATAAATTGTGTCATCGGCTTGGCTGTGTTTTCCGTCTGCAAACAGCTGTCATGACGCACAGCCTTCCCGTTTTCGACGTCAAGCTTTCTTTCAACAGGCGCAGTCCCTTTTTCCTATTAGATCGTTGCGCGCTCCATCTCTCTGTATCGCACTTCCCACATGAACACAGCGCCAAAAACAAACGTTTTCAACGCGGCCGGCTGCCCATCGCGTCGCACCGGTTGCTGCAGATGTCAGCCAGACCGGTAGCAGAGAGGGCGTTGGCTCTAAAGGCTCATTTACAATGAAACGTAAACGCACACGTGCCATGTTATTCGATGTAACCATTGACAATCGCATACTATTGCGGGGAGGAGGTTGACGAAACAACCAAACGTATTTTTTCATTATTATTGTTTAGGTAAGCTATTGCAGTGTCATCGATTAGGTCTTTATTCGAAATTTTCTTAACTCCTACACCAAACATTCACCATGTTCGATACTCTCATTCGTATTAAATTTCATGAACTTGTATCATATCAAGTAAAACACATAGAAAATATATAAATCATAATATTTAACATGATTAGGGCAAGTCGTAAACATAGTAGTACATTCAAATTTGTAAGTGCTGTGGCCTGTTAGAAATGGTGTTTTAGGGACATTTTGAATTTGGACCTTACGTGACACCCGCCTCTTCTTCGGGCGAATCGATACATCGGCAGGACTTGGAAAGTCAGGGCTAGAAACTTCTAATATCAACCGATGTTATACTTCGACGCTCGTTGGTTTGTTCAAAACCAAGGGAGAATATCATATACGGTGTTTCCTTTCTAGATAGAACTGCACAGTGTCATGTATTCACAGTAATCACATGTAAAGTCATGGTCTGGTAACATTATTGTAACAATTGTTTGCATCGCAAGAGCAAGATTGATTTAGTGTACTGTAAATTCATTCCATTACTTTATTCATTTATTTAATTTATTATATATATAATTCGGACAAAAGTAAATGAATTTATATATATATATATAAATATATATAAATATATCATATATATAATATAAATATAATAAATATATCATATATATATATATATATGTTCATTTACTTTTGTCCGAATTTAGATCAGGAAGGAAGGGTTATCTCTGCCGAGGTTGTAAAAGGATGGATGGGTTGTATTAGATAGGTGGAAGAAGAAATTGTTGGATGTGTGAATTATTTGCTCTTTTATTGGTTTCAAGTTGAAATCAAAATGGAAGGTTGGGTTTCTGACAACCCATCAGGCTTTGGTTGCAATTTGGAGGAATCTATTTTTAAAGACTTGGATCTTGTTTATGTGGGATGTTGTTGAATTACATGACACCAGATCGGGCATGCGTAAAGAAGTGGTCGGAGAATGGATTTTTATAGAAGCACTGTATTTTCGAGGCTGAGGATACTTTTACGATTTATAATGAGGCGAAGTTGATGAAGTTTCTGATGGACTTGCTTCACTTTGGTTTCTTTGTGATCTCTCCAGGCTAGTTTTGTGTCTTTATAGAGACCAAGGTGTTTGACTGATGAATTGAGTGGGGACCAAGGAATGTGAGAGTTATTTAGCAGAGTGGATGAGGGCGGTAAGGGTGTCGGAGAGTGAAAATTTTTGCAAGCGATTTTGAGGTATTGAGCATGATTCTCCATGTGGTAGTCCATTGTTCGATTTGGTGCAGGTGTCTCTGAAGTCGGTCAGTCAGTGTGTATAGTTCGGGACGTGAAAGAAATAAGGAAGTGTAGTCTGCAAATTAAGCTCTGTTAATGAATCGAGATGTGGGTACGACGCCAGTGAAAATATTAAAGAGAGTTGGGGAAAGATGGGAGTCTTGAGGAACGCCTGCTAAAATGGGACGAGGGTTTGAGACGCGTGTCCGGATTTTTACTGAAAATGAACGAACTGACAACAAATTTTGGATGATTGAAAGGAGGTAGGGAGAGATACCGAGCTTTTGTAAGTTTTAGGTTAGACTATTATGCCAAATTCGATCGAATACTTGCCTCACATCAAGAACGGCTGCTAAGGTATAATGCCCATTTTGAAACTCGGAATGACGGAATTCTGTTAATCTGAGGAGTAGATAGCAGGAAGAATGTTTAGGAACAAAACCAAATTGGTTTAGGGCGGATAGCTGGTAGGTTTGATTCTTCTCAGATTTGGGAATTGGGACTACTATTGAATGTTTTCAGCTGATTTTCTTTGCGGCGACAGCTTATAAGAACGACGAAAACATGGTTTTATCACATGCTGCAGCAAAAAAACCCAACAACTTTACATCAGGTTGTACTAAGACAGAACGCTGAATTCTCTGGGTTACAGTTGTTACGGCGATAACGAAACTGAACTTATTATTAGAATGGACCTTCGCGCTATCGGTTTCAATGTTGTGCTGGTGAACTAGCAACAGTTTCAAGTGCGCAACCGTGTGGAAGGGCGGAAACGGAAACGTTTACTAAAGAAGAGTATTGTGTTACGACTTTGGACAATGCCGCGGCAATGGCAGCGTTCTTGTGCGTGTGTACGCCGCGCGATAATCCCACTCGCCGGTATCTGACGTGCAACGTGTTACGACACCTCGATGCACGACTGCCTGATTAACGGAGAACGTGCTTTGGCGACCAAGTGCCGACGTCGGAAGTTCGCGCCGTCGTACTGGTCCTACCCATGGGGGAAAGGGACGATTGCGAATCTTATCCGTCTTCAGCCAATGATCAGACATCAGTTTACGTCACAGTATTGGAGTAGTGGAAATTTTAAATGCAAAAATTATTACCTTGTTACAAGTATTTTAATCAGACATGACGCACTTTCTTAAAACAATATTTTATCTTTTATGTCAATTACACATTGATCGTGTTTTTTTATTGGTCACCACTGGAAATTGTCCCTTCTTGCCACTTTCAAAATGTTTCTCAGCATTTGTCGCTCTTCATGCAACATAGCGACCAGCGTCCTGTCGGACTTTTCCAACAGTGCTCGTTCTGTGGTCACGTGCTTCATGACGCAAACTGATGCTGCGCAGAACGGGCGATACGCAGAGTGGGCGTTGTCCGGCGAATCCCAAACAGCGGCAGGCAGTAAGGTCATGAAAGGTGCGAATTCTAACTATTGCGAAAACAATACTTAGTACGCTTCTTAACAGTTAAGAATTACTTCTACATATTAGTTTCCAGGGTGCGAACTAGCTGGTACTTCGAGTGGCTGTCAAAACTTCAAGTCAACCCGAGTATCCAGCACAGTGAATGTTGCGTGTTAGTGATACCATAGTTTCCTCTTTCAAAGCTTATCGGATGTTTAGAAACAACATTTCGAGATCGTCGTTGTGCGTTATCCCTTCATGGAAATTTCGGCGTTCTCTTATATTCAGACTTGTTTACAAACACGTTGCAAATTTATTTTAGTAACAGTAGTGCAATCGGAGGAACTTTGTAAATATTGGACTAGGACTCAAGTCATCTGTGCTCCCCGGAAAGGTCCGCAAGTAAAGAAAACGTTGAAAAGATATACGGCTTAGTTCTACTTCAAAAACTGAAAATATTTAGAAAATGATTCTTGCCGGCCTGGAGAGCCGGGGTCACTAATACTGCACGGTCGCAGCCGCCTCGGTTCGAAGGGTCGCGGGTTAGCATCCCGCCTCGGGCATGGATGTGTATGTATGTGTATGTGTTTGTTGCTCTTAGGTGCTCCCTCCACAGTTACCACTCACAATAAAACAATCACAGTGGTCGCTATATGACCTAGAAGATAAAAAGAAAAATTAAAAACATATTCTTATATGTTGCTAAAGACATGTATTATAATAATATAAATTTGTTTTCTTTCATTATATTTCAATTTATAATGGAGTTCGGCGGTAGTTCTCCTATTGGTGTTCTCCGGGTGATGGAATAGCATTAATATGCATATTAATATGCGAAAATCGGACCTATGCTACCTTTATAAGTGTATTTTACTCTATTCTTACAAGAAATTTAAAGAAAAAATTTGGAACCACTTTTGAAAATATATTTAAAATGTCCGGGGTCTTCATGTAAAGTACCCCCAAATTTTAAAGAATGTTTTTCAAAATTTCAAAGCTTCGACCATAGCCAGATGGACAGGTGTTTCTTCAATTTCAAAAAATTATACGTATGGAAACGACATTTTCTCAAAAACGGCTCCAAATTTTTTCTTCAAACGTTTTGAACAGATCGTGTTAATTGCACTCTTTATTATGACGTAAAATTCATTTTCTGTGTATTTTTTTGTTTTTCCAAAAATTACACAAATGTAAGTTTTTTGAAATATCTCTCAGGTTGTTAATACATGCCCATTTGCAGCAATTTGTTAGCACTGTTGTATTTGTGAATTAATGTGCTTAAAATGACTTCACTTGAAATTTTTTCGAAAACTCAAAAATTTTCTGTGAAAAACAGCTTCAAATTTCAAATTCACAGTAGGGCTTAAGCGCCATTTTCTTAAAAACGGCTCAAAATTTTTCAAAGAAAACTTCCATTTAGAATGAGGTTTTACTGTTCTTTAATGTTCATAAAATAATATTTCCGTTCTACTATTCGGAACAAGAAACATTAAGAAAATTAAAAAAAAACACTTTCGGCGGCGATAGAGTTGCAAGATGCGCTAAGTTCGTATAGCTAGTTCGTATAGCAAAGAAATGGAAAATTAATACGGGAAAGTCTGTGCCGTTCTTTACCACCACTAGATTACTGTTTCATTCTCTTTCTCTCTTTGTGTATTCCTGTTCTTTTTACTGATTTCATTGATATCTTTTTCAACGGCGGAAAAGATGAAATATTTTTATTTTTTATACGTTTTTAAGAAATTGTTTTAATTTATTTTATTTATTTATTTATTTATTTATTTATTTATTTATCTATTTATTTATTTATTTATTTATTTATTTATTTATTTATTTATTTATTTATTTATTTATTTATTTATTTATTTATTTATTTATTTATTTATTTATTTATTTATTTATTTATTTATTTATTTATTTATTTATTTATTTATTTATTTATTTATTTATTTATTTATTTATTTATTTATTTATTTATTTATTTATTTATTTATTTATTTATTTATTTATTTATTTATTTATTTATTTATTTATTTATTTATTTATTTATTTATTTATTTATTTATTTATTTATTTATTTATTTATTTATTTATTTTTGCATGAATGTTTTATTTGTATCTGAAGTTTACAGGAATGTGAAAGTTCGCTTTTTGTTCCGAGGTGTAGAAAAAAATTAATTTTAAAAATGAAAAAATGTTTTTTTATCGCCATCTCTCATCCAGGTTTTGAGGGAGAACGTGCCTCAGCTTATGACAACCAACGTTAACCAGTTCGTACGAGATAGGTTACTTAGTTATTCACCACCGAGTGGGGCCTACTATGTTTAATATTTTGTATAAAATACGCAGTGCATGAATGACTTTATGAAGATTTTTTTTTCATTTATTTTCTTCTTGTTCGGCCATGTGGCCTTTCAAGGGCTTGGATACAATAGCTTTTTCATTATTAGGAATAGGCATCCTTGGCATTTTGGGCTTGACATCACTGCTCCGTTTTTAAGGTGTTGGATTGGGATTGGAATGATTTGTTGTTTGTTTAGAATTTACATGCTTTAATGTTACGTTGGATGTTTGAATTGGTTTTATCATGTGCTTACGGAGGGCGAAACTTATCTTTTGGGAATTTGGATTTGATTCGGCAGGGGTGCACAGCATTTCGTCCTAGGTTAAAGTTATTTGTTAAGTGAGAAATGTTGAGTGAAGTATAAAAGCCTTTCGAAAATGTAGAGATGTGATCCTTGATTAGTTCCATACGTAGCTCCCCATGTATCTGTGAATTTGGTATAAACCAAGGTGCTTGTATGATTTTCCTAAGGCATTTGTTTTGTACCGTCTGAAGTTTCTCTATTGATGAGGGTGCTGCATTTCCCCAGACAGGACAAGCGTATGTTAGGGTGGGTAAAATGATCGATTTAAATATCATGAGCTGGCATTCGATTTTTAATGAGGATTTTCTATTTATTAATGGAAATAGTTTTGACATTTTCCCCTGAGCTTTATTTACTAATGCAAGGATATGGGGTTTCCATGTTAATCTTTTATCAAAGTGTACACCAAGATATTTAATTGGTCCTATATTCCATTGAATCGGGCTGCAATTGATTTTTAAGGTAGGGGGCGTTCGTGGTATACGAAGTGTGAATATTTTCGCTTGGTATTTTTCTGGATTAATTTTTATTCTCCACTGATTTGTCCACAATATTAGTTCTTCCAGATTATTTTGTATCCGATTTTGGGCTATGAGAATATCTTCATGAGCAGTGAATAATGCTGTGTCATCAGCGAAAAGAGCTAATTTGGTGTCTGACATTCGTGGAATATCTGAAGTGTAAACATTGAATAATGTCGGAGAGAGTACAGAGCCTTGAGGTAAACCTGCTGATATGTTACGAGGGGTTGATAATGTTTCATTGACTTTTACCATGAAATTTCTGTTAGTAAGAAAGCTATGGATTATTTTTTGGATGTAATCAGGGACTCCCAAATTACGTAATTTATACATTAGTCCTGTATGCCAGATCCTGTCATACGCCTGTGCAATGTCTAAGAAGACTGCTACAGTATGTTTCTTTTGGTGAAAGCTCTCTGCAATATTTTCCGTTAGTCTCAGTAATTGGTGCGTACATGAATGGTTAGGTCTAAAGCCGAATTGTTCATCGGGGATTGCTTTTATTTCAGTGAGGTATTTATTTAGTCTACTGAGTAACAATCTCTCAAAGATTTTTGATATTGTAGGGAGCAAGCTGATTGGTCTATAGTTTTCTCTCAATCTAGGATCTTTCCCTGGTTTGCGGAAAGGTAGGATGATGGCGGTTTTCCATGCATTTGGGAAGTGATTTAGGCGTAAGATTGCATTAAATATTGCCGTAAGAGCGGCAATAGTGTTTTTGTTTAGTTCCTTTATCATTTTATTATTTACTCCATCAATCCCTGGGGCTTTTCTTGTTTTTAAACGGCCGATAACTTTTGAGACTTCTGATGGAGAGATAAACTTAATTTTCGTTGTTACTGAAACCTGGGGCTCATTTATATAATCCTCGATGTTTTTATTGTGAGTTGGCATTGTTATTGGATGAGGTCGGAAGACTTTCTCTAAGTGATCAGCTAAAATTTCAGTTTTTTCTTCATCTGAATAGGCTTTTGAATTGTTGATTTTTAGAGGGGGTATTTCAGTTTTTTCTCCCGTGGTCCGTCTAACTGTTGACCAGAGATGAGCTGAATTTGCGTCTATTTGCTTTAATGATTGCTGAAATTTGGAATACCTGAATTTGTCTAGCTGTAATTTTACTATTCGTGATAGTTTGTTTAGTTTAGATCTGATATCGTGTCTACGTGTTTCTTGCCAGTATCTTCTTATATTTCGCTTGGATTTAATTAAATTTAATAATCGTATTGGAATGGACTTATTAAAGCAAGTACGTTTTCTGCATTTTACAGTCGAAGCTTGATTTAATGATTCTTTAATTGCTGTATTAAAGTTTTCGATTTCGATTTCTAGATCTGAAATAGATTTAATTCTTCTGGGGTATAAGTAGTTTTCTTGCATTAGGTATGAAAATTTGGGCCAGTTTACATTTGCTGTTACAGTCGTTTTAGATTTTGTTTCTTCTACTGGTTTGAAAAATGTTATTAGTACTGGGTTGTGATCTGATTGAAGGTCGTCTAATACGTTTTGGAATATGGGGAAATCTATGCTTTTTGTTAGTAATATATCTAAAATATCTGGAACTATATTTGAATTGTATGGAAAATGAGTCGCCGCTGTGGGAGCTAATATACTGATTTTATTATTTAGGGCCAAATTAAAACGTCTTTGTCCCTGGGCTGTAGTGGTTCGACAACCCCAAACTGTATGTTTACTATTTAGGTCTCCCATCAATATTAGTCGTATCTGTTAAAAATTTCCTTGTAAACGTAACATGGAAAAGTTTTATTTGGTGGTTTGTATGCAGCTATTATTACTATTTCGGTATTATTTACAAATATTTTTATTCCGACTGTTTCTAAGTTTGGCGAGGATGTTGTATGAACCTGTCCGTGCTTAATAGAATTTGATATCAGAATTGCTACACCACCTGACGCAGTTTGTGATATTCTGTCGTTTCTATACATTTTGTAGCCGGGAATAATTAATCTTTCTCCCGGCGAGAGGTGGGTTTCCGTGATAGCTGCTATTTTAATTTGTTTACTCTTTATGAAATATATGAATTCATTTTCCTGACGCTTAATGTCATTTGCATTCCAGTTAATAAGTTTTAATTCTCCGCAATTACTTCCCATGGTTTAATTTTTCTAAGACGTTATGAATTATAGTTTGAATTTGGGGGATAATAGCATTTAGTACTTGAGTTGTAATATTAGAGATTAGGTTTGATAAGTCTTGAGGTTGAAATTGTAATCGCGGTGCCGCTAGAGGTTGATTCGGGAGTGGAGGAAAATGAGTGAGGTTTCTTGGGGGCGGGTGGTTCGTTATCTGCTCTCTGCGAACTGGAGCAGTATGCTCTCCTTGAGTTTTAGAGATAATTTTAAATTTTTGAGATAATTCTAAAGCCTTTTTGTATTCTGGGCAGCCTTTATAATTAGAAGTATGATTTTTATTACAGTTTACGCATTCTGGAGCTGTGTTTTTAGATTTTCTGCACTCTGAATAATGGTGATTTCCGGTGCATTTCACACACCTGGGATTTAGCCCACAATTAGCCTGTGAATGCCCAAACCTTTGACATCGTTTACATTGAATTACATTTGAAGCAATACGTTTTTGAAATTTTACTACACTGTAAAATAATCGAGCTAGGTTGAATATTCTTCTGCCTTGGTAATTGTCCTCCAAATCTATTGCACAAACCGGGATTGGGTTCCTATCTTTGTTATAAAGTCTACAAACTTTCAGGATTGGATAATTTAATTCTTTTAGTTCTTTAAGAATTTCATTTTCAGAATAATTAGTGGGCAAATCTTTTATCACTACATGCAAATTATTTTTTGATGGGTCTTTAAATGAGTGAAATTGAATCTTTTTGTTTTCACAAAACTTACGGTATTTCCTGAAGTCTTCTATTGTTGTAAACATCACCTTAACTGAGCCTTTTTCTGGTTTGGTTGTGAAGTTTGCTGAAGTGATGTTTTGGATGCATTCTATCACTTGTGAATAATTTTGCTCGTGGATAAAGATTGGAGGGATTTTTATGTTTGACACTGTTTCACTTTCTTCCCCGTTGTCTTGGAGGTCCGCTAACGGATCGAAGCGTGACGACACCTCGACGCCATATTCAGTAACTTCACTTTCACTTGAAAATTTCTTACGTTTGAGGTTTTTTTCACTAGTGGTTATGCTTAATGGTTTTCCAACCATTTCACTTCTTTCTTTACGGTGAGAATGTTGTTGCTGCTTCTCCATAACCTGGTTTGATTGTTGTTGTTCTGTGGAAATTAATATTTCCGGCTCTTGCCTTCGGTCGTGTAATTGAGGAGCAGATGCTGGTATATTTTCGGGAGTTCTGGAGGAAGTGGGGTTTTGGAAGTAGGAATTTTGATTAACCAATTGTTGGTAATGGAATACCTGTTGTTGAAGGAAGGAACTATATTGTTGCGATTCTTCATATGTTAGTTGTTTTACTTTCTCCTGTGGAAGTGAAGAAATTTCTTGGTGTTCGATACTGCCACCGCCGTTTGGGCTTTCATTAATCACTTCCATTGACTGAGCAATTAACCCTGAAGTTTCAAGTAGCCCCCCGGAGGGAGCACTATTCACACTCATTTTGACAAATAAGTCGTTGCACTAGATAAGCAATTATTAATCTAAGTTCTGAATTCACTGGAGCACGACGGCCCACACAGGTTAACACTGACACTGACACAAAACTAACACTCGAGTAGATCTGTCGCAAGCGGCAGTAACGGCACTCGCTTTCTTTATGAAGATGATGCAGGTTCAATTCGATATGTTAAAAAGTTTCTTCGTCAAACAAGCAAATCGCAATGATCTGTTCTTCATAGTATCATACTATGTATATTACTTTGCTAGAATGCATTACAGTACTCGAAAAACAAAGAGATCCTTTGGGAAAATCAATAAATATCGTTGAAGAAACATTGAATATAAGTTCCAGGCGAGAGAAAGGAAAGGAGTGCGAGCGTCATGTGTGCAATGATGGCTTCAAAAATGTTCGAAAAATCTCCAATATTCGTAGGAGTTAAAATTCTAGGGTTGCCCTGATTTAATGACTTGTTTTAAATATGCCCCTTACGCTTAGTTGATACTGGACCTTCATTTTCGACCATAAAAAGTACTTTTTCGAACAAATACTATCATTTAACAAAAGACAACCAAAAACATCTCGCAGATATGTGTGATAGGAGTGTAGGAGTGTATATCAACGTAATTAACTTAATGTAATGTGTTATATCAATATCAACACCTCATCTTTTAGGCATTATTACTGTCAGTGGAACGAGTAATGAAATATTTGAGAAAATAAAGGTACGTTTTTTTAATTATTTTATTATGAATTCGTACCGCAAATTTTAAGAAAAAAGTAGATAGTAATATCTATGAATTTTTTTTCACACATTTCAAATAGCAAGTTACAAGCAAAAATTGAAAAAAATGAAAAAATCCAATTACACGACTACAAAGATACGGATCTGCCATTTAGTTTTCTCTTTGAGGGATATTATCTCTAACATATGCAATTGGTTTCAATCGGATTAAGTATTGATCTTCGAAAAGCATCAAACGCTAGCTTTTGTATTTTCTCTCGCAATAAATTTTTTATCGTACCCACTGCAAATGAGGATGATGCGATAAGAATATAAAATAAATACACTGTACATCTGTATAAAACCACCCATAATAGATAATGTAAATGCACACCCTAAATATATAACTGAGAGCTGCATTAAGGATTGCGCATATTTTGTTGAAAAAAGAAAGCGTTGTAGTTGTAAGTTTTTCATTGGATTTGAATACTTATTGGTTTATTAGACATTTTCATTAAGCTAGCATTTTTGACAGTAGCCTCTTTTTAAAAGTTACAACTATAAGTGTTGTGATTTGACATTATGAATGAATTTGAACAATTAATCCCTACATCTCGTTTAAATATAGTGTATAGTGTATTGCCTTTGTCTTAAATAGGCGACAAAACAGGCAAATGTAGATCCGTTCAACATTATGGTGGGTTACTTACAAAACATTATCACATTGCCTTTTATTAACAAAGTATTATTACATTTTCGTGTAAAATTATTAACTGAAGTTACTACCTTCATAAATTCGCATTCTTTCCTTTTAATTTATGAATCAAAAATGTATTAAACTATTTAATGCAGAACCGCCAATAAAACATTTTTTTCTAAATGTGTTTGAAATGAGTAATGTGATAGAAAACATTTGAAATACCGAATTCCGCAAAATTAACTTGTGTCAGATGGTCCCGCGTTTTCCAGAAGAGACTTTCAAATTGTAATCAGCAGTTCCTAATAGTAATGACAATGTATATGCATCTCAGGGTTCAAACAATTTTACAATATCTGCAATATTTGTGATATATTTGTTTTATATATAATTGTCACCATCCCGTCACCTTGTTGGGCGCATTTACGCTCGGAGAATATATTCCGCAGTCGTCAAGGAATCCAAATTGTCACCACGTTACTTAGTAACAATGCATTTTAATAATTAAATTTGTTCAAAGTATTGGTTGCCCCGATCGGGGCACGACGGGGCATTAAGTTATTATAATTGTTTTCTTTGAAATGCTCAATACATTGCACAAGTAAATGTTTATGTTTGCATACATGTATGAAAAACTTTGGTCTATATTGATCCTTCGAAGATGGGGTCTCGTACAACATATGGAACTGAAGAGGGTTGTTCATAAATAAGAATAGGGTTTTTAATAAATTGTCGTTTGAATACAATTGAATAAAACGTTTTTCATAGATGGGTATTCTCAGGGGATATCTTAAACAAAATATTAATTTACTTTTATCATTTTGATATAAAACCAATTGCGAATGGTACACTTTATATGCAGTATAATAATAACATATTTCAGCAGTTTTATTATAAAATTATGTTTCAATATCACACATTTGCATTGGCAATTACGTGAGCAAGAAATGGAGAACTCTGGCGTTATTTCTGTAAGCACTGTGAAATATATAATGCTTTTTTAAATATTTGAGAAGGTACATGTATTTAAAATATTCCGCATGTATATAAAATAAAATTTTACCGCCCAACATTGCTTACTTAACTTTCCTAGATACTCAGATTTTGCTGCAATTGGACTATAATACTATTTATTATAAGAAAATATATACTTTAAAAAAAAAATTTCTTACATACATATTCAGATATTTAATTCTTAAATAGAAATAAGTTAATGTTATTTTAATCTTAGAAGCTATACGCACGTAATATTTTTAACATAAACTATACTTAATTATAAAAGTGGGATACTGCATAAATTAATGTAATGGCGATTTCTGTTGTGATATAGGGGAGTCTAGACCGACTCCTGCGCGAAAGTGGGCGTCGGGACCCAGTCACTCTCAGCGCCGGTTGCGTATTTAGCGGTGAGTCTCTGTTGGCGAATTAACTCACACGTTCTCCGCGCTCCCGGGCGGGTCGTAGTTTGCTCAACACAACGCCCCCTGGCCGGTGACAGATATCGTGCGATCGCTCAGCAGCCAATGGACCGCCACACAGCGGCGGGGACGCCAGCGGCGGGGGCGGCGAGGGCGGCCGCCACCCGATCGACAGGCTGGTCGCCGTCACTGGCGTACGGTCCTGTCCCCGCCCCCGCCCTCGTCCCCGCCCCCGCCACCGCCACGGTCCCTCCGCCGCCCCGCTCCTCCGTGCCGCTCGCCGCTGCGGGCTGTCGCCGACGGCCCACGCGTTCCTAGCAAGCCCCGCTGCTCTTGCACCCTCCGCGCCCATTCAGTCTTCGCCGGCGCACTCCGACGACATGTCTCAGGTCCCAGTCACGCTCTGCTAGAATCGATGCGTTTCCATTCCGGGTTGCTACGTCAAACTGTGGGTGATGGAGGATTCGACAGTCACGTTGACTCAATCTCTTTATTACACGATTGCGGAGTGCTAGTGCAGTAATGAGTTTAGGTGTCATGTTTGTTTGTATTTGTTTGTGTATGTTTATCCTCTAAATTACTGGACCAAATGTAATTGAACGAAAGTTAAATAAAACCTTAGCTAAAGGAGAGTGATGTAGTCTACTTTATAATTACTTTATTATTTGTCCAATACAACACAATGATTTCTTTCCTGAGACATATCATACAACAAATATCGAGACTACTAATATCAAACGCATTGATACAATAGTCAAGACGTTACGTTGTTTAAACGACGTATGTATTTTGTCTAAGAAAATTGGTGTTATAAAGATGTTATGTAAATGCTTATTCTAAATGAAACACAGAAAAACATGTCATGAATGCTTGACGTTTGCTAACGTTAGTAAATAAACGTGTGTGAGAGCTTCCGAACATGTGTTTATCAATATAACTTGTTCGTAACGTTAACAGACTTTATCTTTTTTGAAAGAAAAATATTCATCGTTCTCAGTAGTAAAAATATCCGAACATATAAAGGAAGTAAATGCAATTGTTTAAGTGTGAAAAAAATAGATTTTCTCCCACAAACTTCCATGGAACTAGGAGAAATTAATGATAACAATTTATTTTAAAGCTGGCGGAAGTTGTCAGATATGTAATTAAATTTTGAGTCTCCCGATATCTAGATGTCGTATTCATGCACCGCCGTCTTCCTCTTCTGGCTTATCCTCGCTCAATCACTTCTAAATGATTATTAAAAAAAATAGTTGACCAATTTAAAAAAAGTGGCAAATACCTTTTAATTCTATTATTATATTATTTGTCTTTGACGTTGTTTCAAGAAAAGTATGAATTCTTGAAAAATAAGTCATATCTTATGCCACTGTTTGCCCCTTCCAATTATTTAATATTTCGTTTTGGCGCCATTATCATCCAGACGATAGCTCTCATAGACTTCTTCAAAAACCACATTGATAACTGATTGTTCTGATCATGTGTGATTCATGATCTACGTCGTTGTTGTTTTATTCTGAAATGATACACTTTCTGGCACTCGGCCGTCTCACAATTCAGCATATCAAATCCAGGTGTGTGAAAGCCTCCTACGCCCTTGATTTTTACTAATTCTCCAAATGTACTACCTTCAGTGTTCAGTAAACTACAAACTCTGTCGCGTCGTGTCACCGAGTGCTGTTCAATAAGCATCGCCGTCTAGTGTGGCTGCACTGTACGGTGGGAACAACTCAGTATCTTGTAATGATACATTGCGTGTACCTCGTGCGGAAGCGCTATGAGCTGCCACGCGGCGGCCTTACTCTTCGGACCCAGTTCCCAAGTCTATCAAAAACACGGGACACGCAGGTTTTCCCAAATTTAATTATCAGGAAGCTGAAGGCACCGAAAAAAGGAATGCTACACATTGCTTTTTCTTAAATACCTGTGATATATCAATATGTAAGTACTTTCAACCGTTACATGCCGTTACCAACCCTAACACGTAGACGATCATTGACGTAATGGTACCCTCCTCTCAGAACTAGAGAAAACCTACATCAATGATAATTTCAGAAGTTAATAATTACACAACACGTGAAAGTGGTTTCCAAAATGAGATTGGTAAAACTTTACAACTCTTCTGAAGTCCTCCCAAATACGTGTGGCTACTGCTTTTTCCAATGACTATAAAAGTAATTTATATTCTTAAACAGTAACGATAATTAAGTATCATACTTTTCGTGATACCAACTGCACTGTTAAACGCGTTAGGTTAGGAAACGTTCCCAAGGAACCAGAAAAGCCAACGATGTAATTAGGGCGAAATTACTATCTACTGAGGTCACTCGTCCGAAGGTTTCCCCGTCTGTGCAAACAGGATAAGTCTCCGATTTCGGTATGTGCGCTGGAAGTTAAAAGCACAAACAAACGTGAAAAACTGATTTAAGCCACTAAATTATTTGATTCGATTATGCCTGTTGTACTCAGAAAGAAAAATAATTCCAGTGTTCGTCGTAGCAAAGTCAAGATTTAGGGAAGAAAAGAAACTATTGCCAAGTAGCATTTAATCAGTAAGTCCAGAAGGTGATGGAATACCTAAAGATATTACAAAAACATATAGAATATAAACGAGTGTTAGATCAATATGTAGATAAAAGAATTAAGACTACAGAAAAACTGAATTTTATTCCCTCATAGTTCAAAAGCACAAAATATTACAAATTCCTTGATATTTACAAACAAAAGAAAATACGCCGTTTTTGAATGCACCAAATATCATCGTACACTTATGTCCAATACTAATATTACGTCCTTTAATACCGTGTACGGTTTCCATTTGCTTCTATTATTGCCTCCGGCCATCCCGGCATGGATTTTAGCACCTTTTAGTCACCTTTTTAGTGACACCATTTTAGTCACGGGGTCAATTAAATTCCATGCTTTTAGTTTAAGATATTGTTATTAGACATACCATATTTTCTATTTTTTACTCCAAGAAGAGGTTACATATGATTTAGAGTGTTTATGTCAAGGAATTGAGGATCACTCCATCGATTACATTCAGATGACCCACACTTGAGGCATTCATACACTCTCAGACTACCAGGGAAAGGCCACCACGTTTCGTAAGAATTCAAGGCCACCATGTTAGGCACAATATTTTCGGGTCCAAGTTTTACTTTAAGGTAGCGCCATATTATTCACCCATGTAGCCAGAAATATTATTTTTGCTTTTATCTAAAAAAATGATTGAGTTGCAAAAGTCCTATCCATTATTCCGGGCCTGTTTTGCAAGCTTAAATCGTTCTATGGTGTATGAGATTGGCTTAACTCATGTACATCATTTTCCGAGCATGATATCTTTTTCAAATATTGCGCACAAGCTGATTTTTGAACCTCACGTTTTCTCAACTCCTCTCCGAATTTGACAGCACTAATTTTGGAAGTATTTAGAAATTCTGAAATAAATAATTTACCTACTTCACTGAATACTTTTGCTCTCTTTGTTCGATGATATTAGATTTGGTCTTTAAAACACAAATCTTATCAAATGTTTCATTAAGATTAAATAAACGAGTTTATTTACAAGTTCAGTTACCTTTAGCAAAAGTTTGCATTTATTGTGCAATTTTTTAATTACTTTCCTTGCATCGTCTCTAGTTTTTGTGCGGTTGCTGTTTTTGCACTGTTTACGCCGCACTGTTTGCACCGCCAGTGCTACACAGTGTCTCATGGATCAAATATTTTTTTTCATTATTACCTACGTCAATTGGCTTTATTACTTAGACTGTATGGTTACTTTCCGCGCCTATTCTGCGCATTATCTGTCGCAATTCGATTTATTTTTAGACATTCTATTTGTATTTAGGATTTTTCGTATACAACACATAATAGTAGTTAGTGCAATTAGTTTATAATGTTAAGCTTTATTACATATGTTATATGTTGAGTATATGTTTTGGAAACGAACGACGTTCGGAGCTAGTTTTCAAATTTGTACGACTGTAAAAAGCAACATTATGGACGAATTTATTACGCTATTTTTTAGTAAAACATTATTATAAATTTATAAGAAAATCAAATTTAACTTTCCGAAACAATTTTTTATGACATGTCCAATATTTGACATTTGTGCGAGAAAACGGAGGTCGGCTGTTCTGTTTATTGCAACCTCCCCGCGATTCTCTCTCTGCAATTGGCTTAATGTGTTGACGCAATCATTCGTTCCGTAAAATGCTAATGCGTCATCATTTGTGCCATACAATTCCCTTTTATGAACGATTTTTTGCAACAGAAAAGGTCGTTTATAGGGCTGGTATTTATATATATATATATATATATATATATATATATATATATATTGTGACGTACCTGGTAATGCCGGTACTTTCACTGCAATAAATTACTAAAGGAGGGTATCTTTTTCGTGAATGGGTCCCTATGAGGAGTCGACATAGCATTGGGAAATTTAATTAGTAAACGTGGTACAATCATAAACAGGATTTATTCACAAACCAAATCTGTTAATTACACGATTTATAACACCTATACACTTTGCCTTGGTACCAAGATCAGATTTAACATGAGTTTTTATCATACCTTGGGGCCCCAACAAATACCTCCGTTGTTTGAATTACGGCTCGCATCGGCAGGTATCGCCAACCTCCGCAGCAGCTTGGCGTAGTTGGCGGCTGGTGGTGTAGTGGTCGCCTCGGCTGACGGCCTCTTGAATCCCTCGGGCTTGGCTCCTGGTACTTCGGCGTCGCACTTCCCTCTAATTGTCTTTCATCGTTTTGATATAACTAGCTAACACGCGGCCACTGCACGTATCGGCGTCAGTTTCGCCACACACAGTTCTGGTATTGTTCCCACTGCGTCAAATAGCATAAGCGTGATTTACTGTTCTCCTAGCACTGATCTCTTATACTTATCACTTTCCCGGCCTCTGCCTAACATGCCTATTGTTCTTGCGTTGGCTAATAATCTATAATACTCGCCGCGTGCTTTCTTTGTCCATGCGAAGCGGCGAGCCTCTCACGACACGTCTGCAGCCAACGACGACTTCTTCGCCACTGTTCTAACGGCTGCAATTCCCTGCCGCTCCACGCTCGGTTTTTCAACCGTCGTTCCCACGACCCTCGCAGCGGCGACGGCGGCGGCGGCAGCGGCTGGCCCTCCCCACCGCTGTCCGTCGCGCCGGTCGTGCGTACCACGCAGTCCAAAATGACCTCTAATTTCTTATGCTAATGATTCTAATTAGTATAAGGAAACATTCTGTGTTTCAATATATATATATCGTACTAACAGACGTTTAGCTTCAAACGTTCTAAGTGTACTATCAGTGTTTGCATTAACTGTACATTGTGGCCAGAATTGTGATACATGCAATTGTCATATACAAAACGAAAATGGGTCAACTGTTACGAAAATCACCTGGTATCAGACAAAAACTGCCCGCATTTTTTCCAGACAAACGACTTTTCAACGTCAAATATCCGTCACATTTTCTTATATCAGTGCAGCCATTAACAACAATATCATGCTGATAGTTTCCCCGCTGAACACTCATCATTCTCCAAATTTCGAAAATGTTAATACATATACGTTGTTATTATTAGTAATGCTATTAAATTGGAGTGACAATAGCATTATTTTAAAAAAAATATATCGTTCCTGGGCTGAAATAGGGCACAACTCATAAAACAAATGTTAAGATTAATGAGTTTGAAATTTTTACATAGTATTGAAATGCATCAATATTGTATTCACACTTCAGCCATTTGTTGATAAAATACTGTACTGTAGGATATATTGCTGTTTCTAATGTAAAGTAGACCAATTCACAATTCTGAAAAGTGCATCAACTAAAATTGCTGATCGCCATACAGTAAAGTAAACGGGGGAAGTCGCAATAATACTTTATTTAATTATATATTTTTAACGTCAAAAAGTTGAAAGCAGTGCTTAATAGCAAGCCTGGTTCTGGAGATTAAATGATTTAACCTTATTCTCCACTACCTTTATCACTTCTTTCAAAACAAGCGATTAAAAAAAGAGAATTTATGGTATTCATATTTTCCTTTTTTTTCGAAGAAAAAACAAACATTGTTTTCGCGAAAATTGGATTTGCTATGCCACTTCCGATCATGCGTTTCCTGAGGCTATTGCGTGTGCAACAGTACTGGCAGTTGCTTAGTTTCTCCGTACTCTCGGTGAACTGTGGAATAATGCTCTGTGAGGAATCAATGAATGTGTGAAAACCGGAACGGTATAACTGACATTTTATAAATTCAGAGAAATTTGTTGATTTAAGTCAATATTGCTGTAAAGTCTTGGTGATTTGTTTGATCATTAAAACCATGAAAATTTCAATTCTTCATTAACGTCACGAAAATACTTTGCCACTGAAATATAGCCTAGAATAAACAAGTTTTCTCAGAATTTATAAAATGTCACTTACACCGTTCTGGTATTCACCCATTCAATTCATCGCACGCTATACACTTGAGTATTTTAATAGTATATTGTGTTTGTGTACTATTCATTCAATCTATTACAATAACTTAAAATGTTTCTAATATTTCAACATGTGTTCAAACTGTTATCCGCGCAGCGGCGAAATATTCAGTGCTGACCATAATCCAAGACTTACGGAACTTCACAAACCGCTTGGAATGTTCGAATTACCTGTTATTCTCGGTATAACCTGAGGGCGAACTACTATCTACTTTGAGGGTCTCGTACAGTCTGCCGTTGTGTGCTATTGGTAATATCAAGACACTGAAAAGTTTTGTAGGTAAAATGTTTCTTTATTGAAACACTATATAATTAATTCCGTTTGAGGCTTCCGCCAATTCTAGTTTGTGCAGCCCTGGGCGACCGATAACCACCTTCAGATAAACCAGTAAATGTGTTCCTACGAGTTCCAATGTATACATTATCTTTTACCCTGATGTAGCTATTGATAGATGGCGGTATTCTCAGCCTCATCAAGATCGCCTTGCCCCCAACTTTGAGGGAAGAGTAGGGCGACCTTACGCTATTTGATTTTACTGTCTCATATCTACTACAGCGTAAGAGAAGGTTAATTAATGCAGAAAACGTTTTGCTGGTCCCTGATATGCAAAAGTGGATTTTTCGTGCCTGTATACGTAGTGTAGTCAGAATTGTGTATTACATTAACTTAGGCAGATTATTATAGAAATTGGAACGCTGCATTGCGGCATTTATCCTGTCACAATTTGCGTGTCATTTTGAACAATTTTCTAATGAACGTCCTATATTCCTTTTATTCTTGTTAACGTCTTCTTTCTTTTTTCTTTCTTTTTATTTTTAGTACCACCTAAAGAAGATTGATTTTTCTTTTCCTTGCTTCCTTTCATTTCCTAAGTGGTATTTCGATTCCGCTACAACCGTTCTCCCTTATGACACCATTCGCGTCATCGTACAGTTCATAATCTGGAGCCTAGAGGAGCCCGGAGTTACCTAACTCTGAGTAATGCTAATGCAAAAGTAGCTAATATATATCCTGTAACACATTTCTAATCGCAGATCTGTTGTACAAGAAAGTGTGTATTACAAAAAATTAACTACGAGATCTCATGATCAAGACCCTTACATCCTAGGGTTACAAATTTCCAACTAAGTTTCTCTTATTCACTCTCTACATCTCCGTATCTGATCCTCATTCTACGGCATATTTCTCTCTCACACCGTCACAGTTCACCCAACTACATTCACTCTATACCGTATTCGGAATGGGTATTTGGCTGAAATATGGAGGCAGCCTTTTGAAGAACTGTCAATAACATACAGGCGGATGGAAAGTCTTTTGAGGCCTGGGAGAGCCCACTGCTTCTCGGCCAGCCCCCACGCTTCGTGAAACTTTCGTCTCCCACCCGCAGGGTGCTCCACTGCCTCGCCTACTGTCCGAATTACTCGTGGTATTCGGAAAGCATAACTTTGTAGATCGACCTTGAGTGAAAACGATACTGCGTAATACGTAGTTGAAATTTGACGATCAAATAGATAATAATAAACGTGAATTAATGTATGGGTTGAGAAGAATCTTAAAGTTCGGGTACGATGATGTTTTACTATTGCAGGCATATTAAAATTCACATCTTTAAAAACTAGGAGTGCTACAACTACAAACCTGGAATTATTTGCAACGGTTACGTAAAAGTGTAATATAGCAACTTTAATTCCACGAAAACTTCATACATTTTATTGAACCACTCTCTTTATCACATGAAGTGGAGGGACTTCTAAATACTACATCCTCCCTATATATTACGCTTTTATTAGTATATTCTACAAAAACATATTATATAGTAGTATGTTATAAGAAGCACCCATTTAGTCTCTAATAGAAAAAGAAAAGGAGAAACTTGCGGTTGCGGAATATATATATATATATATATATATATATATATATATATATATATATATATATATATATATATTCACAAAAATCTTAAAACATATACAAGTGGTATTTCCCTATCGATCTAAACGAACTCGAGGTCCAGGAAGCGTATCCTGCGATTTTACTTTCTCGTATACGTACGTATGTACGAAGTATAGAAAAAGTTATGTAATGTTACAGAAAATCGATTTCGAAATTTCAACGGTAATACACGTTTTGGGATCCCTTAATAACGAAAGGAGTTGTTTTTTTCAAAACTTCTATCCTTTTCTCCGTTTCTGTCCGTCTGTGAACACCACTAGCGTCTAACCCGTACTTAAGATTTTTTCCGAAATGAACATTCTCTGGACGATCTGGCTCGACTCGAGGCGCTGCAATTTTGAAACTCTTGGGGACATATTACATAAACCCCGGGACATTTTCGAAATTTTCTCAAGGAACGGCTTCAAATTTTTTCTTTCAATTTCTTGTAAGAATACACTTATAAAGGTGGCATTGGTCCTATTTTCAGAGATAACTAAATTATCGAAGCTTTTGAAAATTTTCGGGCTTCTTCCTACACCTACAAAATTGGGGACAGACATTTTTTCCTTGAAATAAATTTTTTTCTTCATAGTGAGTTCTTTCATTAAGGCCATGTATATTTTTTTTGAAAATGTGAGTAGTTTTTTTGCAATATTGCAAGTAATATGTGCAATTTTAAAATATTATAAAAATATTTTCTCAAAACGGGCTCCAAATGTTTTCCTTAAAGTTTTTGTATGCATTGTGTTAAATGCACTTTATAAGATGACATAAAAGTCATATTTATGTTTTTTTTTTCAAAAATGGCAAAAATATAATTCTTTACTTGTCTTTCACATCGTTAATATTAACGGCAATTTGTTAATGTTTTACATTATTATACATTACTATAGTATATACTGTACTTGCATCAATACTCTATACAGTACTATATACATTACATAACTTACTACAGTACTATATGCATTATTATAGTGCATGTGCTAAATAATGTCATATAAAGTTTCTCGAAAACTCATCCGTTTTCTGTATAAACCAGCTCAAGATTCCACAGTTTCAGAAACACTCAAACGCCATTTTCTAAACACTGGCTCCAAATTTTTTCTGCAAACTTTTCAAACGTATAGTGCTAATTGCACTTTTTAATACGACGTGAAGTTAACTTATTTTTTGTGTTTTTTTTTTTCAAAAAGTAAACGAATATAAGTTTTTAAAAATATCTCTGACGCAGTTAATAGGAATGTTTCTAGCAATTAGTAAACACTGTTTTATTTGAGAGTTAATGTGCTTCAAATGGCTGGCCTTTTTGAAAACTCAAAAAGGTTCTGTGAAAAAGAAATTTCGAATTTACAGTAGCGCTTAAGCGTTATTTTCTTAAAAACGGCTCCAAGTTTGTCAAAGAAAATTGACATATAGGCAGAGGTTTCACTGTTCTGTAATCTTTTTGAAGTAATAATTCCGTTCTACTATTAGGAAATCGAAACATTAAGTAAATTACTAAAAGATATTACTTTGGGTGGCGATAGACGGCAGCTGGCCACAGTATGTGTCATGTTCGCATAGCTAGCCGAGATCAAAGGAAATAGAAAACTAATACGAGAAATTCTGTGCCATTCTGTAGCACCACATGTTAACGTTTGTTACGGGTTCCAATTATTATTATCCAACACATTAAAATGTGTATTTTTTAGTTTTGTGCTAAAAAAATATTGCCAGTAATTTGTTTGTGATTTTTTAATTTGTGGTTAAGAGATTTTAATGCCACAGATTTCAAAACCCTTATTAAGACATGCGTTTTCCAAATATGTTTCAGTTACTTATATTTGTAAAGAACCCGAGAAAAAATTCAAATTAATCGTGAATTTGAAAAAATCATATTCTAATAATCAAAAACAATAAATACCAGAAAGTCCCCGTCTTAAATATAAATACAAAAATCTAAAATAAATATAATGATAAAGTATGACTATGTTTAAATGAAATTTGAATTTTCTAATGCTGTTGTAGACCGAAAATTGATGCTTGGAAATTCCACGTCGTGCATTGTTGTTTGTATATTCGAATTAGATAAAACACCGTTTCTTGATTACGCAAGCCTAACAAAACCCATCGTTTCGTAAATGAAAATACACGTTAATGGTAGTATTTCCAGTTTCATGAATTAGAGTGAACAATAATTGCGAGCAAGACTTACTCTGTGTCATTACATAGTATAATAAACAATGTTTTGAAACTTTCGCTATTTATAAAATATCCAAGCCCTTCTATAAATTTTGGTATGGGAATTGCTATTACCAATGTTCCAAGAAAGGACAAAGTTATTTTCAGAAGTCTAGGCACTTGTTTTGTTTGCACACGCGTAATTGAATTCTTTGTCCTTTGTACTTTCACAACTTCTCTCAGCGTAGCGATCCGTGTTCTCCCGACATCGGCTTCCGCCCGCTAGACAATCTTCCTCTGAGATCTCACTTTCGCTGCCTGCGCGCTGGCACGGACTTTGCAGCGTGTCCCGCTGCTTTCCCGCCGTCCCCAACGGACCTACCATCTTCTACCTCTTATCCCCTCCCGCAGCATCCCATCCCCGCCGCGTGCAACAGTCCCCTCCCGCGGCTGCTCCACCTTGTAGCTGCTTGTCTTCGTCCTCTTCATCTCCCCCACGCGGTCTCCAGCGGCTCCGCGGCCTCCACGTCCCCTGGCGGTCCTTCCGTCCTCGTCGCAGTAGGCCTCTCGCACCCCCCACCCCCCCACAGAGCGCGTGTTGCGGCAGCCGAAGCAAACCCCAGTCGCAACCGCTGCTTTTATGATTCGGTTGCTGCTGCCGTTTCCCACCTTCCTTACTTTCCCCACCTCCCTGACGCCCCTGGAGTCCTCCCGCCTCCACAGCCTTACGATTTGACCGTCCCCCCCACTCTGCCTTATCCCACCAACTCTGCTTTACCCGGTCCCGATTCGTCTTCAGCTCTGCATCTCGCCCCAGCTCTGTTGCTTTTCTGGGACGTCTCTGCGGAATATCTTGAGCTACTCCAATCTGCCAAATAGACCGCCTGCGTCGGCGGCACCAGTAGCGTGTTTCTGCTCAACGGTTGCTTGTAGGTACAAAGCCTGAAGCCTAAAATTATCCATTTGCTTCACATGAATAGCCAATTGCCACGTTTTCGTACCATTCAGTTTGCTTTGAAATTCGTTGCCGAAGTCCTTGAACACACTAATACGAAGTGGAGCCTGCATCGAGCAGTGCAATACACATTGTGAAAGTGGTTACACTTCTTTAAAAGGAAATAAAACAAGACCAAACGAAACGCGATGTATTCCCCAATAAGCAGATTATCCCACAATTCATTCCGTTTTCAATTTAATTTTCACGTGATTTCCATCACTGGCGTCCCTACCATGTCACGTATTTCACCATGTCACGTATTATAATTCCCATCAGAATTATAGCTTTCAATCCACCTGGCCACTAATTCTACCTCTCCTACCTCTCCGAGTTCGGTACGCGCGATTCAACGGTGACCTCCACAGACGCCTTCATAAATAAAAGAATACCGAGTACAGCGCCGTAGTCGAACAAATAAACACGAAGTTGCGGCACGCTCAGTTGTTTGCTGAAGACATGGAATATACATGCGAATACATTCAGCCCGTAGTTTACTTTTGAACCTTGTGACGCATTTAGAACGACGAATTTAAATTAAAGAGATTGCAGACTTTGGTGTCAGCAATATGAATTCCAATTATAACGCAGATATTTTACACAATTCCTGAATGCACGAGTAGATAATGACTGAAAGCTGCTTTCTTATCTGCGAAATTAACTGGCTTGTTCGTCATATCATCCTATTTATTACTCTAAGACGACCATCGTTTGTGGCAGCCTTGTACATCGCGATCAGCAGTGAAGAAATAATTTCTCAAAAATTCTATCTTTTAGGTCCCTGAGTTTGAAGAATTACATTATCTAAAATGATTCTCTCTGAACTATCTTATTGCTTTTCCTCTGAGACACATCTGACAGAACTATTCTAAACTGCGTCATAGGATCCAAGAAATGGATATGCTGCGCCCTGAGACGCGCCTGTGCTCCAGCTAATACTCAGCTCACACTATTCCGCGTCTAATCTTTCTTTCGTGCTAGAGATAGATTGCCCATTTCTGAAAGGGTTTCCTATTTCCTTCCTATCCCGGACTGGCTGAGGTGTTTGAGGGCATCAAGTGATATAACTGCAGTGCCGCTGACCAGAAAGACCTCGAGGTCTAGTCTCGACAGTGCCACTATAGCTAGATGGATCAAACTCAGGCGAATGCCAGAGCAGTACCCTAACAAACGGACCAGGGACGGCGCGCGATTTTTCTTTCCTGTTCATTGTCCTATTTTCACTCCTTACCTACACGCACATGCATTACACTACCACATGCATTACACATTGTAGAATTTCAGAGCTTGTCCTGGGTAACCGTTCCTCGCTGATGGGAGATACTGGATAGGGAAACCCCGTAAGCCGTAGGGCAGCACCGGACCTAGCCATCCGGCGGGGGAAGATCACTGTTACCTGCCGTTTTAGAAACATGCATTATACTTACGAGACTAATGACCATAGCAGTGCTCATAGCCACGTGCCCGAAAACACGAAATAATCAATCAATCGCCGATGTTCATCTTCCCGAGGAATGTCGACTGCGGCACCCGAATTACCTATTCTTCGGTTTTGATTTCTGGGGGCGGTTTCTTTTCAGTTTCTTTGCCATTTCATTCGAGTGATTTCGCCGGTAGATCGTGGCTAATAACGGGATGCGTCTACGAACTACGTTCTTCTCCTAATTCTCTATCTCTAAGTGACAGATCCAGAAGAAGTGAGAAGAAAAAAATCAGAAATGAAAAACCTACACGTTAAATCTGATTATTTAATGAACAAAATGGGAGGGTTCCCATTTGAGATTTGAAAGTTAACCCCCAACCCAATCCCTAGTGATGGGATGGGGTGGGGATTAACTGTTATCATTAAATAGGTTTTAAAAAGTATTGAGCAGGTGATTCTTTATTTTTCAATCCAAAGTGTAATTTTGCGATAATTGCAAATATCATACGTTTGAAATTACGGCACCAATCACAAAAACTATTTTAGACAAAACTATATATTTTTAGTGTAGAATTCGAATATGCAATAGAGGTGAGGGTTCTCATTTAGGATTTAAAAGTTGCCCCCTGCCCAATCCCCAGGGAGCATGTGCGAAGTTTCATTTTAGGTCCGACAGATGTCTTCCTTGGAGAGATTTATTTTTTGTTTGGGTCATTTTTTCTACAATGCGTATTATTCGAGTAATTTCCATTGTCCGGTTAAATGGGACACACTGTTTGTATCATATTTACCAGCATCATTTACTCAATTATAGGTAAAAAAATGTAAATAAATTTGGAGTCACTTTAAGAAAATTCAACGAACATTGAAGGAACATAATAAAAAGTACCCCCAAAAAACTCCACTTCCCGATTAAAATTTGCACTACACTTATGGGAGAAATTGGCACAGTAGTTATTGCGCCAGGAAAGACGAAAAATGCACTCACTCTTTTGAGGGGAATATACATTTTGGAGAATATTCACTGTACAGTTCAGGTGCTAGTGTTGTTAATAGCTTGACAGACAGGTAGATTGACGTTTTGAAAACACCTTTTCTGCTTTACGGAACGGCATTTCAAATTTTCATATATTCTTTACCTTTTCATGTCAAAGTGTTGTAACTTCTTTCAGGTATATAACTAGAAAAAAATAACCAATTCATGAAAGGAAATATAAGAACCAAACGTTGTAATGTAATATTCATTTTACAGTAACATTGAAATAATTATTGACTTTTAAATATTAATTTTTAAGAGCCTTTCGCTTCATTAACGTTATCATTTATAAGAATTCGCTGTAACCTTCTATTTGCAAAATAGTTCTAGTATTTCTTTCTCTATTTCATTTTCATAGAATTATTGTAAATGAAGCTTAGCTAATCTTTTCTGCAATATTTAACAAAATTAAATAATTACAAGTTACGTTCCTGCCGTATTGTCTGTCTCTTTTAATTGTGTAGTAGTATAATACGTATAGTATAACACGTATAGTAAGTATAGAGGTATAATAGTACTGTGTAGTAGTTTCAACAACGTCTTCCATTGTTTCAGGAGATGATTTACAAAAGAAGATCCCATTCAATAATGGTTGAGTTGTAATGCATGATGGATAGGCATAGGCATAGGCAATTGCTGTAGAAAAAAGTACCTGCTAATTAAGGAAATTTATAAGTTTTCCTTCAATCGTTAAAACACTTTCTTACTTTACTATGAGATCTTATATCGTTCCTTACTTTTATTTTTCGTTATTACATCGCAAATTTGGAAAGGCAACGAAAATGTGAAGGAAGTTTTCGAACTATTTAATGATTTTTACTATTCAGTCTTTCTATTAGAAGAATATTCACATACACACACACACATATCTTACTATAATGGTTTTATGAAAAGTTACAAGTTAGTAGGGCAAGAGATCACCATGTACGAATACAAGGAGCGTTCCAAAAGTAATGCAATTATTATTTTTTAAATTAATTTATTGAACATATTTTCACAAACACTTAAAATTCTTCAAAATACTGTCCTTGGGCCTCTACACATTTTTTCCAGCGACTCTGCCATGAACGGGAGGCGCTCTGGAAGGCGTTTTCGGGGACCTCTCGCAAGGTCTTCGTCACGGCTGATTAGATCTCTTCTATGGACGAAAAAGGGTTCCTTTCAGGGCCGCCTTAATCCGAGGGACCAAAAAGAAGTCTGCTGGGACGAGGGCAGGACTGTAGGGAGGATGAGGAAGCGTTGGCACCCGATGTTTGACCAGGAACTCGCGGACTCGTAGCGCGTTATGGCAAGGCGCGTTGTGATGGAGTTGCCACGTAGTGGAGATGTCTTTTCTCGTCCTGACGACCCTTTTTCGGAGTCTTTCCAGCACATCCACGTAGTAGGCAGCGTTAACTGTTTGTCCTTGAGGAACGAACTCCATATGGATCATTCCTTTGCTGTCGAAAAATACATTGTTGTCGGTTTTGCTGGTTGACGGACGCCCAGAACGTTGTTCATCGTGAACCTCTTCCCGGCCCTCCTTAAAGGCCATTAACCACCTCAAAACTTGAGAGTAGGTCAGAGCAGAGTCCCCATAAGCCTCACGAATCATCTTGTAAGTCTCCTCAAGAGACTTTTTCAGTTTAGCACAAAACTTAATCGCGTAACGTTGCTCGGTCGTCGATTCCATTTCTATCCGTGACACGGTCGGCGCGCAGAGATTCACGATTACTGACGTCCTGCCGCTTGCACAGCTTGCAGAGCACTGAGACCGGTTTCATAGCAAAGCTAATCGTCCCCCCCACCTACTGCAAGTGGTCCGATTCCACTCCGACCAATAGGAGCGACGCGGGAAATTCAATTGCATTACTTTCGGAACGCTCCTTGTATATTTTGCTCTTTTTCACAGTCAGCAGAAAAGAGGCTACAGAACAGGGAGATACGAGAGCCAAGAGCCAGTTTTTTTGCTACGAACTGGGAGAAGGAGATGGTACTGCGGTTTCTAATTCAAGTTCGTGTACTTTTCGCAGAGAACCCCCTCTTTTTGCTCTTCATAATTGAAAATGTCAGAAGCGCGTTTCATTGAGCGTTCGGCGGGAAAGAGGATGTATTGAGGGCATACGCGTGTTCTCTTCCGTTGGTAGTGTGAAGAAACGGATCCGCATTGAGTCTTCTCTTTTGGCAAACAGACCCCTGCACAGGGTTTTTGTAAACTGCGTAGCTCGCTTTGCCGATCGAAGCCGGTAGAAACGGAGAGTCTCCTTTCCAAAACTTTGGTATATCATCTGCAATGCTTTAGGATGATAAAATGTTTCTAAATACGGATTGAATTTTTTTGTGGTAATAGTTTGTGGCGCGAATGAAACTCTTTGGTTTTTGTCGCTTGACAACGATGGATAGCTTCTTTTGTTCTAGCCTGTTCTTAGAACTCATCATCCGAAGTCTAAAGGCAAGATTGCGCTGTCGCCGCTCTCGTCTTCTCTGGAAAATTAATGGTAGAACGTAAAGTGATATTGATGAATAGTTGGAAAAGTAGTGTTTTCCCATCTTATTCCAGAACAATGTAAAATAAAAAGACGATATTTTCTTATTTGAACCAATGTTCCGAATAATCATATTGATTCCAGCAAATTCATCAATGACAATTAAGATATTGGTAAAAATATACACTGAAAATATGTTTGCTGAAATACTTATTATCAGTCGACGATCGTTACTCTAATTTTGATGTGCTTTTGGCGTTTATTAGGATATTAAGCGATTGTTATATTTGGAATTAACAATCATATTTCACATTGAGGAATATCCAAAAACGGTGTCATAGGGCATTGCATTATTAGCTACACGTTCTCAAAAATAAGTTTACCATGATCGATCCTGTCTGAGAGGTTATTCGTTTCGTGAGTGATGTTATTATGGAACAGAGTAAGTTTGTATTCATTGCAGTACCTGAAGAGGTTGGGCGTAAAGCACCTAGTGTTTTAATCGACCAGTTCCCTACAGCCCTACACTCATCCTTATAAAAATACATTTTATAAAATGTCAGGTATTTCCCTCTGATAATCTTCTTATAAATTTTGGAAATATATCTACACTGTTATTTTAATGACAACAGTATAATGAAGAATATCAATTACATGTGAAGACTGTTCCCATGTATTTTCAAGTCTTAATCAATTTTTAATTTGGGAGGACTCTTCGACCTTAGGAATTTATGGCGCATTAACGATGTCGGATGCTTGTTCTAAAATGTCGAAATACCAGAAAAAAAAGTTTGTGACGTTTCTATAAACTTTAAAATGTCTTATTTAACTGTCGCAGATTAAAACTTTGTAATAGTATGCAAAGAAAATGTAGCCCAAATTATATTTTTTCGTACATGATCTTCAGCTATGCCAAGTAAAAATAATTCCATCGTAACATTTTCAACATAGAATGCTCGTTTGGTTTGTTTATTATTGCAGGCAAACTCATACAAAGTACGTCTGTGGGTGATTGGTTTCTAATATATGTATTTCTTTGTAACGGAATATCTCTCCTATTGGGTATATCTGTTTAAACGCCGCGATAAGAGTATTCGTTTTTTAATGTGATTGAATTTCTTATTTGCATGTAAGGCACAGCTTGAAAGAATACATCTGATTCGAACGTCATAACGATTGAATTCTCTTCCTTCCATTATCTTGAGATAGAAGGAACTAAACCCGACTCTTCCGACGAACAAACATCGATCGAATGACACCACGAACTATCTAAAACCAGAATGGGCACTCTCTTTTGATGTTATACTTTCTCCATATACATTTGACTTTCATTTTTTTTATTTCAATCATTTTTTTACACTGAACAGATTGATTTCGACCAAACACTGTTATTCCTGAAACCGAATATCTATTTCAAGAATTCTGTTTCATTCTTTGAAACTTGTATCCGTAAATATATTCCATTAAAATTGCAGCTGTGAAATACGTACATATTTACACTTTTCCTTCCCTTCCCCTTTCGTTTTTTTTGCATGGGCGGGTTTTGTAACAGTCTGGGAGGGCTCATCTGTCGGCATGTGCACTTGACTGACATACTGAGGGGAATGAAAAGGCATTAAGTATGAGTTTATTTAACTAGAAGCTGGGACATTGCGCCACGGGAGGTAGTTAATAAAGGACAATATTGTACCGCACAGACTAAATAATAAAGGAGCGGTAAGAAAATGAAATTCGTAAAAAACAGGAATGACAAAAAACAAACGAATATTCGCAAAAGCAACGAAACAAAAAAGGAATGACACGAGAGAAACCGCACAGAAGGGGCTAATATTCTCACTCACACCCTTACTGCTCTCACACAGTTGCACACTCGAATACAGCTGCTTGTACACTCTGGCGCAAAAACGGGGAAGCAGTCGACTATCTACAGAAACAAATAAGAGTTATTTTACACAATAGTTTGCACAGGCATATAACTGTTAGTTTTACGCCGTTTAATTGGAACTAGACAAATATCGTGAACTGATAATCCATAATATTCTAAAAAACAAACAAATAACGGATGATAAGAACTTACTGACTAAAATTTCTGTCTGATCGCTTTTTATTAAAAATTTCCCTTTCTACAATAGTTTTCAAATCGAAGTAACCCCCATTATAGTAATAATTTTTATTTTAGTAACAATATGAAAGTGGTAAAATAGTCGTAGCCAGGATATAAAATTATAAAGCTCTATAAATTTAGAAACATTGGTTTTAACAGATTTCAATTACGATGGGGACCTAAATGATATACATGAAACAAAATCCTACATGAATAACAAATAGCAAAAACGATAAAAAATAAGGTTGAATTTGTTAGTGATTAAGGAAGATATTCCATTGGTATACGAGGTCATTACTGTTATGGGTATTTATTTTCCACTCGTCAGTGACCAACACCAATTATCGTTCGATGTTCAATGCAACACAGTCATAACCAGCAGCTTTATGAATGGAATATTCAATGATGATTCCGTTGTGCCAACCCGCTACTTTTGATCATAAAATTATTCATTCTCACGATCGTAGATCAATTGCAACAGAAACCCAGCTCTCACATTTCAGCGGCGACTGTGTGGCTGATGCGAGCAGCCCCGCCAAACAAGGATCGATCTGCTATCGAAAATTCAGCGAACATCGCGCCAAGCGTCTGTACACGGGCGTTGACTCGGAGCTAAGCTGTTTTGCGCAGGCGGGCAGACACGCAGCTGAGGCGTGATAGGCGAGGCGCGTGTTCTGCTCTCCCAGAGTACTCTCTGTAGCGTACTGTAGCTTACGGGAGAATCTGGTTCACTAAATCCCTCGTAATCTCTGCTCTCAACGAGCAACTTCCGTTGTGACAGACTGTTCTTGTCCGATGAAAAGAGACGGAGCAAGAATGTTGTAATATTTCTGCACGAGTCACCACTCGATTCTCAGAGTTCTGGCCTTAAATTGTTGAAAATGTACCAATTTCCTTCATGTTACACTAACAGCAAATATTGGCGACTGTTTCGCGTATAGGTCGATTTGATTCACACCATTTAACGATCGAGACATACGCACAAACAAGAAGGGAGGACGGGGGGAAATACTCGATCGTTCTGCAATAGTGTTGGTGTACACTGTTTATTCCAACTGTCCCGTTTCAATTGAGAAAATATATTTGCATGAAAAGCTTTCTCTCTTCTTTAAGCAACGGGCAAATTAATTAATTCCTCTTTTGAAGGATTTCTCATAATTTGAATTCATCCGTACTGCTTTCTTTATGCGAAAATTCCAGGGTTACTCTACCTGCATTTTGAAGAAATTCCACAGAGATTCCTCTTTTCCTGACCGGCAATTAATTAAGAGACACGTTCGTTTCTATTTTTAGAATATTACTTTACAGCAGTTATATAACTTCGTTTTCTAATAATGCGACGAAAATGCGAAAACAATAATGCGACGAACCTCATTTCTTGTAAATTTCCTAGAATGTGGAACTTTATCCCGTTGGTAACAGCAATTGTATTACACGAGTACTTATTTACAATAGTTAAGAACTATAATGATTTCTGTAGACACGGTTATCAAGCAACTGGAATTGTTAAGTACTTGTAAATTAGGTGTGAAGTCCTTTCGAAAGTATCTCGAACAAATTCTTTGAGAAATAATTGAGAAATATATTACAGGCAGAATGTAAATATAAACTAACAGACTGCAGATTTGCGGTAATTTAATCTGTGATCTTTGAGTTATAGAATCAATTTTCAATAATGTAAAATTTTGTCATTGATCAACAGTAATTGGACTAGATGCCTTGTACACCTCGGAATTTCTAACTAAATTTTAAACTAGGGGGTGCTATAGAATGACACAGACTTTCTCATAGTAAAATTTTCTAATTTCCTCGGTGTGCACTGGTTTTACGATCGTGCCCCATCTTCATCCCAGCTGCCATTTATTGCATTCCAAAGTACATTTTTTTAACTTTCTCAATTTTTCAGTTTCCTAATAGTACAACCGAAATATCTCTTTAAGAATATTAAAGAAGAGTAAACTCCCGCTCGAAATGACAATTTTGATTTAAAAAAATTGAAGCCGTTTTTAAGATAATATCGTTTAAGCGTTGCTAAAAATGCAAAATTGAAGTTCTTTTTTCACAGATATTTTTTGAGTTTTCGAGAAACTATGTGAATAAAATGTTAAAAAATTGGAGCCGTTTTTTGAGAATATCTTGTTTTTGTATTGCATTGTCCTCTCTTCTTACAGGAAATTTAAAGAACAAATTTTGTGCCTTTATATATGTTTATATATATATATATATATATATATATATATATATATATATATATAAACATATATATATATATATATATATATATATATACACACTCCGTATATACGTACGTATACGAGAAAATAAAAGTGATAGAGAAACTGAAAATTACTGAAAGGAACATTCCCAAGAATATATTGAATCTAATTATACTTAGAAATCAGTGACATATACAGTGACAATATACAAGAGTATTTGTATACAATTAGGGAGATATTGTTGAATTTAGTTGTCTGTATCACAGTTCAAAAAGGAACTAAACCTGTGGTTTAATTTTTGATGTGGAAGCAGGTTTGGACACAATATGAAATTTTTAAACAATATATTATTGCTTTCCAGGGGAGTGTTCTGATAGAGAAGGAATAAATACGTTACAGGAAGCAAGTGAATATACAATATTGATTCTTACCAATGTCTGTATATTTTGCAAATGATAGACTGTGAAAATAAAAAAGTACATATTCAATCAGGAAATGAAAACTTACATCTTATGGATATCTTCGCAGATTGCATTCTGAAAATTATCTAGAAGTCGTTAATTATTTCGGAAAGAATAATATGACGAAGTATAGGATTTAAAGAAGTGGAAATGGAGTGTCTAAAGATGCGCAGAATACTCCAATAGATGTTGCAGAACGTATATTACTGAGGTCAAGGCTGCAGAAATTGAAGGTTTTCAGAACACCCGAAAAGAAGAGTGTAGCCGTTTGGAAAGAGGATACGAAGTCAAAACATCGCGTGAATATGAAAGATACGAGAACAAAGAGAAAGAAAGAAGCCGAATATTGAAATAAATATAGCTCATGGGGCTCATTCGAAAGAGGAAAAAATCTTGGATCAGCAAACAAGGGACGGCAACATACGTAATGGAAATATGTTCATTGTACTAAAATGAAGATGAGTGTCGTATAAAAAAATTTCAGTTCAAAAAATCTGAAGACAGATAAAATATGCGTATACGCAATGATCTCTGGAAATTGACTTGTTCTAAAAACGTTCAAAAAGATGTTAGATAACATACTATACCATTGCAACATTCGAAAGTAGGGTCAAGGATCAAAACCTACCTTATTATTTGTAAGTTTCGTAGCCAAAGATCAACCAATAGTGGTTCAGAACGAATGTTCTTTCCTCATGATCTGATTCAGGCTAAACAAAAATCTATTTAAAAAAAGGAATGAAATGAATCCAGTTGTCATACTGGATTCAAGATGTGTATAAAATTGGTTAACCTTCAATGGCGAATATATTTCGAATATATTATGTGAATGAAGCGAACGTGTTTTATAATGCCTAGCTGTTAACGTACTACATTGAGTTGATAGTGCTCATTATAAAAAAATATACATTATAATTTTAAATTTGGATTTATTTAGTCAAAAAACAGTAAACACTGTATGTGACGTATGCGGGAGAAGATAATCTGCGCAGGTGTAAGAAGATAATCTGCGCAGGTGTTCATGAAATGAACAAAATGTATTGAGTGTAAATAATTCATTGTTCTTGATGGAATTATAAGTGCGACACTTCTTACGAAAGTGTTCAGTTTTACGACCTTACGGACAATTTCAAACACATTTTCGTACGAGTTTTGCATAAAAACAATACTGTGTATACATGAAGTCCTAAGGCTTCTTTTGCATTTGCGGTTAATCCGCTGCGGTTCTAGGGAATGCACAATAAATGTGCCTTACTATGCGCACGTTTTGTTGAGCTCTCCTTTTGATAGTTGTCGTTGGTGTAGTACCGGTGGTGTGGGTAACATTTAGTTAGCAATACTAAGGAAACCAAATTCGTAGTTCGTTTATTGTAGCAAATATTTTTTTATAATTCGGGAGTGAAATTCCTAGTTTTTAAATGTTGCTAACCCGGCTTTGTTGGTACTTTTGAGACATTCCACGGGAAATATCACAAAGTATATAGCCGAATAACAAGGTGAAAAATAACCCCAAACCAAATGGATAATCGCTATTCTCATATGAAAGAGAATGCAAAATGCCGTAGATTTCCAAAAATTCAGCATCCTGGGGCAATTCGTTGCAGAGATACGAGAAACGTGTTGTTCATGTTTTATTTTTCTCAGCTTCTATCGCATGTATCAGATTGAAAAAAAAAAATGCAAAGACGGGAAAAATAGTACAATATGAAGGAACGTTTGTTAACATACTTTGACTCCAAATTAAAATAGATAAAAGTTGACATTCATTTTCGACGTGATAAGGTTGGAGTACTGTCTCTGTTTTGCCCCTGGAATCTTTCTCAAAACATTCTATAACATATATGTCTTTCATATTTTTAAACAATGTACACGATATTGAAAAAAAACATTTTTATTTTAGTTCAAAATTTTGTAATTCACGCCAAAATGTGTTTGAAAAAAATGTTTTTACCAATCTTTAAACGATGTATATTTACATTTATTTCTCAAAACTATCCTCTCATCACTTAAGTTAATCTTTTGTAACTCGTGTTGTAAATGTTACAACAATTAAATATTTTGCGATGTTAAAGAAGCCATTTTCGTTGATGTGTACTGAATTCATTGCGATTTCAAAAATTATTTTTTTACTTTTTTATTTTTATTTTTTACGTTTCTTGTTTAACCAGACAATTTAAAAATCCGAAGAAAAAATAATTTTATATTCGCTGAAGTATTTTACATACGTTTGGGAAGTTTCAAAATGGAACGCTGATAGAATTCTGAGAAAATAAATACAATACCTCCCAAGCACGTGCCAATCGACAGTAGTCAATTACGAGTACCATCGTTATACCTACAATGATAAACAAATAGAAATGTTACTTCACATTTTATAATGTGCCTTGCATGTACTTACGGCCTACATTGACGATGAAATTCAAATTAAAAAGTATCAAACTAAATTTATTATTAATCAGAAGAAAGAATCCTACGAATATGAGTATTTGATTCACTTAATTAAATGGATATTTCATTTGTTTCATTTTACAGAGAATATCGATATTAATTTTCTATATAAAGAAATTAAAATATGTGTTATTTGCGTAACTCCTACAGATGTTTTATTTTCAAATCACTGTTGCAACAGTTCTTTCAAAATTATGCTCAGCGTTGCTAAACAATGTAAAGATTATGTTCGTCACACATTATCATCAGCCCCCTCAAATCATTTCCAGGGTAAATTTACAGATAGTTCCTCCCCTCTCTCTGTAGCAAGGTTTATTTCCAAAAGACGATGCGAAGCGAAGAAATGCCATTCAGCCCTCACATCGCAGTCATCTTTGCGGAAGTCTTAATTCACCATTTTCCCACTGCTGTAATTATACGCGCTAGCCCTATTCGTGAAAGGTATGTCTGTTAACACTTGTTAATCTTCTGTGAATAGTGTTCAACGCGTTATAGTCGTGTTAAATTCGTGTCATGTTGCAGGAAAGTAAATTATGAATCGATGTATAATTTTGTTGTTTTCGCTGAAGTATAGTACAAAAGGATGCAGGGGAGCTTAGTTATTCTGTGCATTCTCTGAATTGCAATTAAAATAATAATAAATACGAACAAAATATTTTCTAAAAACGTCACACAGGTCTATGAAAACCCCTGGCATCAAATTTTATTTTGTCTGTTTTAGGTACAGACCTTCTTTATGTATCAGTATAATGTATCATAACTCCACAATTTTTTCTCTAGAAATTAATTTACTAGTGGTTGCATAATTTCTAATTTTGATCTGTCAACAGTTACCTAACATTTGAAAGTAATTTGTTCTCTAATTTCTGATTCAAATAATCTTTGTAACTACAAAGCGAAATTTTCCAGATAATGCTAGACAGTTTTTTAAATATCAAGCTGGTAAACATCATTCCATTCTGTAACCATCTTTGATAGGGAGGAGTCGAATTTTGGAGGAGTAGTGTAAAAATATTGTTCCAAGTTTTCAATAATCCGACCAGCCTCTGATTTTCATGACGTAGCCTGGTTTATTATACCAGAAACACTTTAAAGGTAATCTTCAAGGGCCATTTTTATGTTCTGCAGTTTCTGCTGGGGATACTGTTTCTGTTTGTTTTCTTCTGGGAATCGGCATTTCTTTGAGGGATATAAAACTCAAGTTTAGTCTTAAACATCTATTATATACGTGAGGCTGCTTAGAGTATCAGAAGGCGAATTAAGTCGGTCCGATTCTTTATTATCAGTTGATACAGCAGGGTGAGCATGTCATATTAGGAGTAGCTTTCACGTTTACTCACCACTGTCACTATCCGATAAATTTGAGGAATTCACAAGCTTGGACGATTCTTACTTTCGTGTAAATATTTCCTTTGCTCGACACGAGAAGTAATTTTGGAAACGTCTTTACCGATACATATGACTTATTTACGGTAAAAAGTTAATTTTCAACTTCTCATGAATGCAGATTGTAACAACGTAACCGTCCTATCTTCTGTAATTACTGGTTTTTATATCAATATGGTGGAACTAACAATAGTATTGACATTTTTGTGAGGCTGACGGGGTTACTATATTCACAGAATAATTCTTGTGTTTCTCGGATAATTTTATTTATACAACTCACGTCGTATAACCGATGAAGAAGACTGCGCCCTGTTTTAAGAAGACTAGCGATTTCAGGTGCTTATAAACCAACCCAAAAGTAGTATTTTGTCGTAACCCTTCTATTTGCGACCTCGAGCTTGGTTCTGCGAGTTATAACGTGACATAAGTCTCGCGCTGGTTTTTCTTTGGACGTCGTGACTTCGAACTCCCTTTAGGCGAGCGGCTAGTGAGGCGGGAGGCAGCCTAAGTCCAAGCTTAGCTCAATAAACTATTTTCTAAAATGTTATTTTTGGGTCTCATATTGAAATTTGGCCGATACATTAGTGTAAAAGTCTATGAGTAATAACAAACCTAATAAATGAAATCAAACCTCCGATAAATTTACATGGAAAACTGAGTGAACTATTCTCGTGCGGTGAGGTTGCGGCAGCCGCCACGTTGCAAGAGTAGATGGCGGCAAAGTATTCGGTGCGGTTGATGTTGCCGCTTGTAGGCGGAAGAGATTAAAAGAAAATTTTAAAAAATGTCATGCCTAGTTCAGTTTAAAATAAAAAACTACGCTTATGTCATGGATTAACAATTAATATTTAAGTTTACAAAAATCTGTCGGTAGAGGAAACTATCTTTTACGTTTTCCTTTCAGATCTGAAAATCTTTTTGCGAATATGTGGTATGGATATTTACTATACAAATAGAATCTGGAAATTGTTTACACGGATTAAACGAGGATATATTTTGACGTTAAAATTGGATTAGGAAAAGCTTATTTCCGAAGTGACGAATTGATTGCCGTTTGTTTTCTAGTTTAAAGAGTTTAAAGAGTTAATCACTTTAAAGAATCAATGAACTTTCGACGCTGCTCCATCATACTACTAAATATTATGTTAAAAAAGCGTTTCTTCTCCGTTAAACGTTACCGCCAAAATCGTTGAATCCTCTCTTCAACTCTACAGTTAAATATGGATTGTTTTATTTTCTATGAAGTTGAGTTTCTTGAAGAAAAGTCACTTTGGGAATGAGCTCTTTAACGAGAATAAAAATTATGACAGTTTCCAGGTTAATTTATTGTGCAATTGGTGGTTTGATATAAATTAATGTGCGTTAGCGATAATTTGTAAGAACTCGTTATGGCAAATTTGATTTTTGTTGAGGCTTGTTTTTGAAGCGTTAATCTCTAGTGGACATACTGTACTATTGCTCTTATTATTGTTCTGTATAATACGTTAATGAGTAATGAGTGAATTTTGTATAACAAGTGAGTGAGAGAGATGTTCGTTCCTGTTAATAAGAGTATTGCTAGTTGCTGCAGTTTTTTATTTTTATTAGTTTTGTCTGTGAGTGTTTATAATTATTTTGATGTTCATATACAGTCCTAGTATTAGACGTATTTACTTGAAGGATACCAGGAAATTGTTTAATGATAGTGTGGTACGAGGAGTGGATGGCATCAATTAGAAAGTTTTTATCTCAGTTTTATTTTGGTGTAATTCTATTTTACCATTTTTATGGAAATGCTAGTCAATTTCGCGTATTTTCTTTTTAAATAAAGGCAATTAAATTTTTTTTTCTCAGAAAACCGCTCCAATTATTTTTTATTATTTTCTCGAGTAGAGAAAAAGTACGTATAAAATTGGTCGGGTTGCATTTTGCTTGAAATCTCTGCATTTTCGAATTCAAAAATTTAAAATCTGTTCGGCATTTTCCTACAACTCCAATATTGACGAGATATATTTTTTAAATGAAATATATTCTTTAAAAATAGATTTTGAAATAATGCCAATAAAAACACGTTCGTGAAGTATTTGGTGCAGTACAGAAAGAGCAAAAATCGGTGTAACGGTAGAAAGATATGCTTTATCCAACAATATTCGATATTTAACACATTCATTCTTCAATATTAAATAAATTTGTTTGGCAACATTTATTTTAAATGAACAAGCACATGGTAGCTGCAAAAAGCATATGGAAAGGACAGTAAAAGCTGTTTTGGACGGAGTTATGAAATAAAATTTCAAAAGTAATGGCGTAATTTATAATTTAGTCCTTTAAAAATATAGCAAAGAGTCCTTTCTCCTGCCGCGCCTCTGCAAGACGTATCCAATATCATTTGGCTCTGGCACGTTGCTCATAATGGCGCTTCCGAAGATTCACGTGATATGTCGCACGTGCCTCCTCCGGCTTATCTTGAGGATTACGAAAGACAAAATAAAATTACCGCGCTGAAAAAATTGTTTCTATGATTTAAGCGCGGAAAAAAACACTTTTTTGAACAGCGTAGGGAAATTAATTTTTCCCTATTTTATGATAATGTGAAAACGATTAGAAAGCGCCCTGAAAGACGCTTTTTTTCATTGTCCATATTCTTTCTACAGGGTAGAACAAAACATTGACAGGGCAGGTAAATTATGGGTGTTCGAATTTTTTTTCGATATGTCGCCTTTCAACTGAATGTCGTACATTTCATTCGCATGCCTGAAAATATGAACGAGATTGGTGTGGAATCTGTGATTCGAATTCCTGGCCTGCAGATGCGCTGACACGAACATCCACCCAAATTCAGTCAAAATGAGCGATACTATCATCGCCGAACTAAAATTTGTGTGTGACCAATATTGCCGATTTCCATGAGATTTTTCCTCTTGATGTTTTTCCTGCTCCCGCTGGTGCAGACGCCATTTCGGGTATCAATTTTCATTTTCGCGTATTTCGCTCTCGCTACGGATGTGTCATTACTGGCAGCGTTGATAAGTATCATTTTCTGTGGGACTGTTTTCCATCGGGCTTGATTCCTTCAACCACGGAGTTCGTGTATTAGCGTGCACATGCCAATACTGTTCCTGCGAGAACATGCGAGGGATTGGCATGGCTCTTCGATGTAATTACACTCTGTGCTCTGCTGTTTTTGATGAAGCTACACCGTTATCATTTATCTTGGGTATTCGGACATTTATGTTGAATTATTCCATATAGTATATTGTCACGTTCCTTATTAGGATATGAGTATTACTTACGACACTTGCTTTGTTCGTTTATCTTGTTTATTTGAACGTAATAATATATTTTCAAGGTATTCAGAGCTATCGTAGACGCATCATCATAAAATGAAATTGTAAAAATCTGGTACTTTTAACCCGAAAGCGGTAGTGTGGGTCATTACCATTCGCACCCTGTTAATTTTTTCTTTGCCATTCAGCAAATAGACCTGATAGAATTTCCCAGTAGAATATTCTTTTCTCTCCCCCTCAGAACACGGCACTTTCATTCAGTAGGCTTGTAAGTGCCGGCAGGATACGTCGGTTACCCACCGCGGCCTTTAACGTTGGGATAAATATTCATTCATTGTCTACATTGTTTTGTCGGTCTTGGATTTCATTTCACGGGTGTTTTTATTAAGAATTTGGAAGAGAGTGGATCAAAAGGAGGTAGATCGAATACTTGGTGTTCTGTACCAAGTGACGCGGGAGGAAAGTTGGATTGTGGTGAGAGTGACATTCAAAGTAATGACAACGAAAAAGGCGAAAGTGATATAACTTCAGATGGGGACGTCACTTAGTACAGCACAAAATACAGAACTGAATGATACAGATAGTACGATCGCAATCTCTGCGCGCGTGTAGCCTAAACATTATAACTTTTGTTTACTGCATGCGAAGGGATAAATGTTTTTTCTACAAATGTAGTGTGTTCCTCTGTGTCTTAAAAATTATGAATGTCTTATATTTTATTAGAGATATTTTATGTTATGTTGATAGTGCAGATATGATGCGTATACTTGACACACTGCCACAAATATTACTCAAAATTAAAAAAAAATTGAAAAATTAACATGCATATTCATTTCCGGACTTATCAAAAAAATAAGTTCCGAACATTAAAATCAAAATATCACCAAAAGAATGGGAACAATCAAATTCATAAATATAGAATCATAGTCCACACCGCGACCCCATTTAGTGGTGAAAAGAGTGCAACCTCTTCCTGGTTAATCACTGGTATTAGAAAATTTGCCTTGCTTTTACGTGTCATGTAGCAGCTTCTTCCGTCCAGTTTGGAAGTTGGGAAACATGTATCACATTTTCATGCATGTAATTCCATAGAAACACTAGGAGAGCTCATTAACTATCGTCTCTTGATTCTCAAGCTTGTTTATTTTGAAATTATATTTTTATCATCTTAAATTACAGTCACAAACCTTAATAATTGTTTTATGGCAGCCTAAAGCAAGGTGATTCAATCTTTGAAAGTAAAAAAATATCAAGAATGTAGCATTATGATTCAACGATTGTCAAATTACTTGACATCTGATTCTCGTATCAAATTACTTTTCGTTACAAATATCAAAAATAACACTAACGCAAGTCATACTGGAAATCAAAAATGTGAAATCTATTTTATATGGATAAACGTTGCAATAAATACCATTAACCTAAATATTATTCTTGAGATTTTCTTACTGTACATTGGTACATTATTCTAAAGAATTAACTAATACATGCTTTAAATTTAAAAAAAACACAGAAGCTATGATTGGAATAATGATATCAAATTGAGGCATGTAATCATTTTCACAATAACCCTTACTTCATTATAGTTTCTTTATACTACTTAGATAAAGAAAGTAATCTGTAAGGAAAGATCCGATTTTTCGTCAGAAATACACGTTCTGTGGGTCCTGATACCAAAAAAGTGGATTTTTCATGCCTCTATTAATAGTAAATTACTTTCTCTAAATACCCGAAAGTGAACTACTCTATTGCGAATGACTTCCTATCAAAAGCACCCATTTCGAATTTGATAGAAGCAGTAGTTTTAGAAGTTGGTATTACATCATAACTAAATAATGCCATATTACCTCTACCATCGATGCCATCTATGTCGATGGACAGGGAAGCGGACGGTTAAAACAGTACCTGCATCTGTTTAGTACCGCAGATGGTCTATTCTACCTGGCCAAGAGAGATTGAAGACTTGGATTGCTGCGGCTCGCCTAATACTTTTCTAGGGTACCACAGAACCTAGGTTCTTAGAGTAGCACACTAGATAGTACTAAGCCAGCAAGAATAAAGCTTCATGTCGGAATTAAGAACTTAATAGAGGGAAAGATGTTCCAAAAGTCCGACACTGTGGTGTCTATGGAAGCTACTTTCTCTGTTGTCGAAGGGGTTAGACTCAAACCTGACCTGGTAATAAAAAACCACGAAACGTCCACTATGGCGATGAGACTGTCCGCCACGAGGATGGAACTAGCCTTCTGAAAGCAGAGGACAAAAAGCTGGTAAAATACCAACCAGTAATTTCCCTGGCAGCCCAACTTAACGGAGGTCACAACGCCAAAATCCTACCAGTGGTGGTTGCTGGAGCTATTCCTAGATCCACAGTCTCCACTTCCCCCTCTCTCCTTCCTCCATCTCTGCCCCCCTGTCTCTCTCCCACATCACGATATTTCGCTGTTTTTTTCAATCTCCTTCTGGTCTACTCTGGCATACTGGAATGGCCACATCCACTGTCAGAGTCACTATCTGGCAGGAATCTTCGATTCAATGGCCTCTTGGATCTTAAAACCCCAGAATACTTTTTTCTTATTGGCGTGATAGTGTTAATGATCACTGAAAGTGTAAAACGAAATTAGAGACGCTGCTAAACAAAGAACAAATACAAGTACAAGTCTACAAGTACGTAGATCTTTAGCTGGCCAACTTAAGCCGCCGATTTCTGCCATCAGCTAGTTAAGATTATCGACTTGTCAGAATACAAGAGATGTCTCCCAAAGTTTTTCAGAACCAAGATAAAAAAAGAGCACATCAACACCTGAAAGCACTGGTGATCAGGGACCCTGCAGGAATAATAGACGGAACGCCAACAAACTGGATAATTTGGTGTAGTATTGACAGGAAGCAGGAGTTCTGCGAGGCAACAATCGTTCCCACCAGTACACGCACCACACTGTAATCAAGAAACGCAGGATTAAATTTGAATATAGTATATACGAGGATATCGGTTGGTCTAAAATAAGTCTTGGCTGCGTGGCTCGTGACTATTGTTGGGGTGCTGGCGGCACTGGGAGATCGGTCTCTGATCTTCCCAGAGGGGAAAGAAAGAATTGTGCCGGCTAGCACCTGCCCGTTACCGATAACATTCTCAGTGGCCGGCGGCAGTTGGCGGCCTGCACTTTTCAGGGCGGCTAGGTAACGGCCGGACGATTAGGCGTCGGCCCGTAAGAACGGCCTAGCTGGCGGGATTGGTTGAGTAGCGGGAGGCAACTCGGGTTGGCGCCCAGACGTTGGCGAAAGCATGGCACTCCGGTGCACGGGGAGTGACATACACGTCTACATAACTCTTGCACAACACTTCGATTAAAACTCGAAGTCCTTTTCAAGATCAGTAAAGAGAGCGGCACAATGTCAAACATTTAAGTCGTAACGAAGCTTGCGATTCGATGGCGACCTTCCCTTCTCATGCCAGTACATGACCTTGAAAATACTTAGTGTTTTAATCAGAGTATTGAGCGGGGCGTCGTAGAGGCGTTGACTGTCGCTTTGCAGCTGTCCTTCGTATATAATTCACTGAGGAGCCCTGTTATAAGGGAAACATCTATCCCCCTTCGACTTACCCCCCTCCCCTTCCATGGTGATCTGGGAAGTGTGACCACTAGCGCTCCCCCTACTAGAAAAATAATGACAGCTCATCTCGCCCTCCAAGAGTGCAGCGATGTCCTCTGGCTTTTGCTTCCGCATATCGGGAGGCCTTGAAATGTAGCAGGTAAAGAAGGTGATTCAATCAGAGAAGCAAGCAGTGCGAGAAAAGATCTAAAACTCAATAGACAAAATAGCAAATAAACAGAATATCAAAGAAAAATTGGAGGATACGATGACCTGACGTTAGTTGTAGAATGGCTCCCTTCAGAAGAAGAATGTTGTAAGTACTGGGAAGAGCTACATATCTTCTACCACATTTAAGATGCTCTTCATTGATAATTTATACATTCTGCAGCTTTCAAATTGCTTCTTCGAATGTGCATCACATAATTACTTTTTCATTGCACCTGCTTCTATTGTTAATTGCTATTAGGAATATTTTTGTTTCTAGAGTTAAGAATTATTATTATTATTATTATTATTATTATTATTATTATTATTATTATTATTTTTATACAGTATTCACAGTATTACTGGTCGGTATGTCAACCACACACAGGAATGATGACCAGGTGTGTGGTTGCTTTACTGAAGGTTCAGATGGCTTCTGACAATACGGCATGTATTCAAAATTACACACTTTTGCATATTATATACATTCCTGGCATCCAAGTGAAGACACTCCAGTGCCCGAAGTGTCATTTTTGGGATCACTCCTGTAGCTGATATTATTATAGGCACAGTTGTCACTTTACTGAAGTTCCACTGAGATGCGACTTCATGGGCAAGATCGGTATACTTCTGGATCTTCTCTTGATATTTCCCGATATGTTGTGGGTATTGGGTATTGATATATCGATAAGGAAAACCTGCTGATGGTTTCTATCAATGTACGTTATATCGGGTCTATTGCCGCCGACATGTCTGACAGTGATAATGGAGCGATCCCAGTAGAGTGTGTGCTCACTACTTTCAAGCACATTCTGAGGCACATATTTATAATACGGCACGGAAGTGGCGAGTAAGCCCGTTCTCAATGCCAATAATTGGTGTACCTGCTTCGCCACTTCATCATGCCTCTTTTTGTATTCCAGCTGTGCGTGGCTGCTACATCCACTTGTCACGTGTTGGATAGTTTCACTTGCAGCCTCACATCTTCTACACGAGTCGGAATTAATGGTAGAATCTCTCAGAATGTGTTTTCTGTAGTTCAATGTTGGTACCACTTGGTCCTGGATAGCTATCATGAAGGCTTCTGTCTCCGGAAAGAGATCCCCGTGCTGGAGCCATGCGTGCGACGCAGAGATGTTGACTTCCTCAGCTCACGAGGGTACCTTCCATGCAGTGCCTTCGCTTTCCATAAGGATATCTTCTCTTCCGTTTCAATGATTGGTTGAACAGGCGGATCAAGCTTTTTCAAGTTCAGAGGACTATAGTTATTATCAACTGCGCTCGCTGCTTGCTGAACTCTCCCACAATGTTCCAAGAAGTATCTTCTGAGTGAAGCAATTTGAGTGCTGTGTAGATTTATGAGATCTACAACATCTCGCCCTCCTTGCGACCTTGGAAGGGTAAAACGCTCAGTACTTGAATGGGGATGATGTTTTCGGTGTTGAGTCATAGTGGTTCGAATTGTCCTCTGGAGGTTGTCGAGGTCGGTATTGCTCCATTTAATAACGCCAAAGGAGTATGTGAGCACTGGAATAACAAATGAATTGATGGCCTGCACAAGGTTTCTAGAAGAGAGTTGAGTTTTTAAGAGTCCATGCAATCGTTTACACACTTCAGTTGTTAGTATGTTCTTAGTAACAGTGTGTTTGATTCGGAGCGACTGTTGGAAACCCAAGTATTTGTAAGTTTCATGGGGTTCCATGGAGGTAATCTTTGGTTCATTATCAGTTTCCAAATTTATAACTTGCATATGACCCCGAATGATATTCACTCTCCTGCACTTATCCAAACCGAATTTCATCTTGATGTCGTCAGTGAACTTCTCCGTCACGTTTATTAGTTGCCGCATATGACTCTCAGTGTCTGCATAGAGCTTCAGGTCATCCATGTAAAGAAGATGTGAGACGCGGAGAAGAGTTGAGTTTCCCTTTTTAAGAGCGATTCCATAAGTAGCTGAATTAAGTAGAGTAGACAGGGGATTCAAGGCTAAGCAGAACAATAAAGGGCTTAAAGAGTCACCCTGGAAAATCCCTCGGCGGATGTGTATAGTATCTGTGTGGACGGATTGTTTTCCATTAGACAGATACAGTTTTGTATTCCATCGACTCATCGCGGTTTTCAGGAACTTTTGGATAAACGGGTGGACCTTGTATACATCCAAACATTGAAGGAGCCAAGAATGGGGCAAGGTGTCGAATGCTTTAGCGTAATCTATGTAGCATGCGTACAAGTTTCTTTGTTTTGCAAGCACTTGCCCCGTAATTACAGAGTCTATAATGAGTTGCTCCTTGCATCCCTGAGATCCAGGTCTACATCCTTTCTGTTCATTTGCTAAGATGTTCTGTTCCTCAATGTGTGTCATCATCATTTGTGAAACACAAAATGTTATGAGTTTGTAGAAAGTTTGAAGGCAGGTTATAGGCCTGTACATCGAGGGGTCTTTAGTGTCACCCTCCTTTGGTAACATGAATGTTCTACCTTCAGTGAGGAAGTAAGGTAGATTTTCTGGATTGTGAAGAAAATATTGAATTATATTAGCTATATGATGGTGAATGCTTGTAAATTTTTTCAGCCAATAATTGTGCAGGCCATCACTGCCTGGTGCCTTCCAGTTATGTGCTTTGTTCAACGCTGCTTGGACAATTTCTACGGTGATGATTGGTTCACTCATTAGAGGAATATCTCGGTGTCTGTCATATTCCATTTCAATCCACGTCCTATCTGGGTTGTGGGACACAGCAAATGACCAGATAGGCTTCCAAAAGTCCTCTATTTGTGCCTTTGAGGGAAGCTTTGACTCTTTCATATTATTTACAAGCCCTTTACCCTTTGACATATTCCTGTAGAATGCTTTCTGGTTTCTGTTAAAAAGAAAATTCTGTTGCTTCCTCGTAGTGCAATTCCTGTAGCGTCGAAGGCGTTTTGTTAACGCCGAAAGCTTTTGTCGTAGGGTGTCAAGATGTTCTGTTATTGTTGAATTCAAGGGCTCGTGCTTCGTATGTATTTTTGTATTGATAAGGATGTTATTCACCTTTCTTCTCAGTTTTTCTGAGGTATTTCCTTTTTTAAATTGCGTGAGTCTCCCAATATCTCTCCTAGTGCTTTCTATACGATTCACCAGCCGTCTTTCTCAAGGTGGCATTCTTTTTTCACTTCGATCATTGTGGGCAGTTGCTACGCGGCTGAAAAGCTTGGAACCGTTACATCTTGAAGCCACAACTGCAGCACAATAAATTGCTGTGTGTACTTCTTCGAAAGATGGTCTTTGTTGTAGATGTTGTGGCAGTACTTTCTCATTCAAGATGCTGATTGCTCTTGCTAATTTCTTTGAGCAATTTTGTCTGGGAATGAGATAGCGGTTCAGTGGGTCAGTTCCCTCAAATTCTGCAAGTGCGACTGCAAATTCATTGCGAATTTGCACCTCTTCACCACTCTTATCTTCCATACTTTCCGACATGCTTGTCCCATTGTCATCCTGAGTTTGCACAGCTGATATCTCCACTGCCCTCAGATTACTAGGTTCTGAGGAGTTAAGCATTTTTCTCACTTCTTCCTTGATTGCTTCCAAAACTGGTGCAGAGAGGAGATTTTTCTGAACAATTGCTCGACGCTGGTCCGCTATTCTTTGCTCACTAACTTCAGAATCAGGGAAACGGTGAAGAAATCTTTGATGTAACTTTTGTCGGTAGGCCGTAGTGTCAGTCTCCATTTTGGTAATGGTGTAGTATTCACGCATGATGAAGGTATTTATTTCTGTAGTCCACTTCATCCTTCTGCGTTGCCTGCCTGCGGCAGTGGTCTCTGGAAGCAATAGATTGCTTCTCTGGGAAGCACTTGCGGCAGGTGCAGCTGTAAGTGGAGATGGATGGGTGCTGCTATGTTCGGCTGTAGTATATTCGGGGTTATCCCCGATCAGGGCCCGCCTGTTCAGCTCCTGATCACCACCATTATTATTATTATTATTATTATTATTATTATTATTATTATTATTATTATTATTATTTTATTATTATTATTATTAGTATTATCATTAAATGTACTCTATTGTTAAGTAGCAAATACAAATTCATTAACCGTGCTGCGTCATCTTTTATCACGCATCATGTCCTTTACATCATAAAAATTAGTTCATGGCTTCACTCAAATTAACTATATATTCTGTGTATTTTGTTTCTCTCTAGTTATAACTCTTTTGAAAGCGTCGTTGGATACGATGCGTTCCGCAGTACAAAGCTTCCTTATTCCTTTACACTGAGTGTATTTATATTTTAATTTAACCACTTTAAATCTCTTTGTGGTTCTTTCGGCCGTCAAACATTATGTTATACCTCAAACTAGATCTCATAAGCATTTTGATCATAATACAATACAGCTTTGCTTTAGTAGTTTCAGTAGTGGTAGTAGTAGAATAAGCTCGTCGGAACGTTTCTGTTCTCTAGTATATTTTAGTGATCTTTAGCCTTTAGGAGTAGGGACTGTCAAAAATCGGAGTCTTCAAAGATAAATGTAATTCAATTAAAATTCGATTATATTTTTAAAAGTTGCCTCCAAACAACTATATCAACTCTTTATCTTTCCTTTTTTGAAGCTGATATGATATACTATTTGTTTTATTATTAAATGATTTTTTATCAATAGAAATCATTCAGAGATCTCTAACTATTCCATCAAATTTTACACTGAACGTGTTCTCTAACTATTCCAACAGATTTCACACTATAGTGTTCTTTGAAGAGTGAAAAATCAGCGTTTCGGATACTTTATGTAAACCTGAGCAATTAATTAGCAATTTAATTTCGTTTCTACGGAAGTGATTTTCAAAACTGAACCTGTTTGAACCGAGGACTTTGGCATAGTCCTTAATTTAAATAATTATTTCTTACCTACACTTGAATTCAGAAATACCTTAATTGAGAGTATGCTACTTATGATTTTGAGAACAATTGTGTGATTTTGCGATTTGGCTCTCTTCTGGTGACGTATTATATAAATCTCATTATCCAAATAACTGAAATTCGCAGCGAATCCAGGTTTTGCACAAAAATTGACTGGTTGGGGAAAAATAGAGATCCAACAGGTTTCACTAGATTATGAGGTGATTGAATAATGATTCTTTACTGTCTGGATGGCTGAAGTGACCCGAGGAAGTACAAACTCATTGTTTTGGTGCGAATGATTGCGGAATATGGTACATTTCACTGATAGTAACCACTTTTAAATGAAAGAGGATTAGAGTCTGAATACTTAGGGTGACAGTTGCTACCTACTCCGTAGCTACGCAAATACGTGTATGACATGAATATTAGTTATTTTCATCAAAAAAGTATATAAATATAAAAATTGGTATGAGATGAATAGGGGAAAAGTATAATCGGTCTTTGTTTTCTGTGAGTGCGTTGTATGGGGGAGAACCTCGTGCTCTATTGATCCAGATTCGAGATGTCGGCAAATGTGTTACTCCCTCTCTCACCGAGATTTGATATCGTTTGTTAAAAGAGTGACTTAACATACCTCAGAGAATAATGTTTGTTAGTATGTTGATATATCCATGTATTTTTATTTTCTTGTAATACGGTCTACCTTTAAAGGGTGTATTGAGAAGTTGTAGGAAAATGTGTCGATTTTTGGAATGAAACATTTTTTTAGGGTACTTCATATCGAATATGTAGTTTTTCTTGCTCAATATCTTTACTTCCCTTATCATACTGTATTACTTTATCGTTCACGTACTGTAGTCAGAAACCACGTCTTCTGGACCCTTGATACTGAACCTTTTCGCAAAATGAATTTGTTATCTGACTGTCCTCCCGTCTGCCTGGTATGTTTAAATCCTGGTGGTTAAAAAAACGTACACAAGATTTTCGCCAAAATGATTATTCTTCAAACAATCTCGCGTATGTTGAGACACCTCTAATTGTTTTTTTTTAATTTTTAGGGTAATTTACATAAAGATGTAAGGGAATTTAAAAAGATCTAAAAAAATGCCAATATTTTGTTCCATTTTTTGCTCGAATAAACCTATGTTCATTTAATAATGTCTAGTCTGTTTTTATTATAATATCTACATTTTGAAAGTGAATACATTTTTTGATACGTCAAGAGCGTTGGTGTAGATAAGGTACTCGTCTACCTACGTTTTAAAATTTTGTTTCTGGCACATGTCTGAATTTAATCAAGGTTACTCATTGGATTAGGCATTAACAAAGTAAAAAATAATTATTTTATCCGATATGCCCGTTTTTTGTCCAAAAACAGAGTATAATTTAAAACATAGTCCTGAATTTTTTTATCTGAACCTAAATTTAAAAATTCACTAGAGACTTTTGTGTACTTTGCAGTAATTTGAATTATAACTTTTAAAAATCACTGGCAACAATAACAATTATCAAAGTGATTTATCATTGCTAATTTGCATTTTCTATTACAATTTCAGATTTAGACCCAAGTATTAACTTAGTTCTATTAAATAAAAAATGAATCATAAAGATATCTTGAAAGTTAAAAGACTTATGACTTATAGTTTCGAGTCGGGCTAAACAAGAGAAAAAGTATCTTTAGGGAAAAACCAAATTAACATTAATTAGCTCTTAAGTGGTTGTCTGCAAACACTAGTTTCCTTACTACACAACAAACTGTCCAAAAGGATATTCTGGTTTTCCTTGTGACGACATAATGACTTAGTTACAATTGCATTTTTTTAAATCTGTCACGAAATATTCTTAATTTTTCTTTCATTTATTTGAGATCATGACAGCTTGAACTGCAAATGGCCGTGGGACGAGGCAATGCGCCCACATTTGGAAAAGTGTAAATAAATAAAAAAAATTAAAAACTTAGAAACAAACGGTTTTAAGCATTAAAAAGTATACATTTCTATGCACAACAAATATTAAAATAAAAATTCCAATTTTTCTCGGAAAAACATTATTTTGACGTAAACGAGTACCTTAATTTCCTTTTGTAGGTATCGCGCTCCTATGCGTTTAATTTCGAATTTCAACGGTGTAAACATTTTTGCGGGGTCTCAAAGACTTTTGTGGGTTCAACTGGAAGTATTCCGATCACTTTACGTATTCGTATTACGTGCACGTTAGAAATAATACGAGGAAGTGTGTGCTGTTGTAGCTCCGCTAGTTTTGAATTATTTGTGTGCCATCTAACTGTAGTCAGAACGGATTATTTTACCATTGCCTTGAGATCGCCCTCAAAGTTCCATTGCTAGGTGGGTACGGTAAATGTATTGACCGTGACCAAAGCTGCCTATTCAATTAGTTTAGGTCGCCTATCGAAGCGTGGAACGCGCTTTGATCACGAGAACCTCCGCTTGGAATCATACTGACGCAGTTAGGACACTATTATTAATTAGAATTGGCCTGAATGTAGCATACGGTTCGCGCACCATTACCATGAGTTCTCTGACATTCGCTGTGTGATAATTCGCGATTCATACAATTTACTAAGAGAAGCAACCTAAGTAGCTTCAGATCCATTAATATCTGCTTATCTCTTTTAGAACTTTTGAGAGATGAATGGATATTTCATTGCGTGAAATACTAACTCTTTACATTGATCAAAATATTTAAAGTAGCGCATAAATTGAAAGTTAAATATTTTCTGCGTGAAAGAATTTTAATATTGTATACTTGGTATACTTAGAAACAAGCACACGTCATTATGAAATTACAAACTCTTACATATGATTGATTATTTTGTCCCATCCGATTAAATTCGTAGCATGTGAAAACATACTATACATTCTATGAGTTTTATGAACAACGACGCTTTTGTTGAAACAACGTGACTGTCTTTCAATGAAGTGAAGTGTTTTGTTGTTTTCGAGATGTATCTTATGTGAATTCCCTTTTATGACATCTACAGTGTACTCATTCAAATCTCCAAGATGATAATTTGCGTACACATGAAGGAGAATAAATTGAAATATGCCAGAATTTGGTTCAGAGTTTTCCGAAGAAAAAAATTCCAGAGGATTGAAATCCAAAGAAATTGGTAGAGTCCTCACAAATTTGTGAGACGGTAGTTGAGACACCCCGAGCATCTCCCGGGCAAAAAGAGCGTAGCATCTTTCCTGAAACTCAATACAACCTGTGTAAGCCAGAATCGTTTGGGTTCAACTTTTTCTTCCGGCTTGTACAGGTTTTAGTGTTATTTAGATTTGCAATAAAACTGTCAATTCATAAAACACAATTGTTCAAAAATTGAACAGTTTGTATCAAAAGCTAAGCTACAGTATTGCAACAATAGTACAGTGCAATTATTGTTATTCAATCTAATAACTACAAGTCCCGGGAAAGACTTGCAAAATATCATAGAAAAACGCAACACGAAGTTTAATCGAACAAAGTTCTATAAAAGTAGAATACACTTTCAAAAACGTGTAAAAAGTAAAGTACATTGTTGTTCAATATTTGTAGACAAAAAACTAATTAAACATATGAATTAGTCTTTGGTCATTTATCTAGGTTCTAGTGTATGATACCACCTACAATCCACATAATGGAAATTTTGGAGAACTCCAAAATCTTGAATTAATCTATAATAAGGTTAACATTCTACAGGTAAATTCCTTTTAAACTAGCGGCATGGTGTAACGGTTAGCGTGTCGGACTTGTATACCCAAGTTCGCGGGTTGAAATCCGATCGAAGCCGTGGATTTTTAAGGGTGAGAAAATCCTTTGTACGCTTTCCTTTAGAGGAGAAGTAAAGCCGGCTGTCCCATGTTTGTAGATTTACTGCACGTAAATATCCTCAATCCTAAATGAAGACTCTGAGCTAAATTCAAATTGTCTGTTTCGTCGCCCGAGAAATACCTTTTTTCTCCACTAGTGAGTGCAAGGAACGTACTGAAATTTGCGTGGTCAGACGGAAGATCGGGCCTCATGGCCTGAGTCTCGCCAAGGCAAACAAGGCATCAATTCAATTCAATTTATGCTGTTATAAAAAAGTCTTCAATACGCTTTTAGGGGAACGATGTTAATGCTGTGTTACAGATACCTCCTTTGAATCTTGAAGTTTATTCGAAAGGTCAGGGTAATATATTTATGCCTCTAAGCCGTTCAGTGCAATTAACATATAGAATGTCTTAATGTTCAATTAATGTCTTCCTTTCATATACAGGGATATTATCATCACCATCCAAATGATCAGCACTAAAATCAAGAATTGTTGTGTGGCACAAATGAGAACTTCCATTTTTTTTTATTGACGGCTGTTAAAGGTTTGATCTCTATTATAAACGCCGGCTTTACGGAAACATTCCTTCAGTGTCTGAGGTGGGATGTTAATCTTTTACCTGGTTATGTCTAGGTCACAGGATTCAGTTTGTTTACCGATTGGCACAATTCAGTAATACTCGAACATTCCTGAAGCTTAATGACAAGTGAATTCATCACATACTTCCTGTAAATGTGCTTGAAGTTGGAAATCACACTTTGGTCTAAGGTCTTTGGTGTAAGTGATAGGAGGTGAACTACACACTTTTACAAATGAGGCTTTGTCTCAAAGACAGCCACACTTCCATTAAGTTTGAGATATCGCCAGTGATCTCTATTTGATCACTAGAGGTCGCTATTGAAACATGGCTGCCATTTGATGGTGAGATGACGAATTGTAAGGCAGAGTTTTGATCCATTTGTCTCGTTGATTCAGTTTTTTTCCTGAGAGAGTCAAAAGCATCTAATGAGGCAACAGCATGAAGTAAGTGCTGCAAACAATAGTCAAAGTAAAGAAGAAATTGACGTAGTATCTGAGATAACGAAATTTTTACTAATTGCAGAGGTCGAAGATGGAAAACATTGAAAAATATCCAAGCTAGTAGCAAATGAGGTAGGAGGTAGGAAACGACTTAATAAAATATTTGGAGATCTCAAATCCAAATGCAGAACATAATCACCCTTCAACTGATTAATGGAAGGAACAAAATAAAAATTGGCCAATCTTTACCCTCGAGCGAGCATTTGTAAAATGTGGAAGATTCAAGTCTGTCACTCACTGGTTTCCAGAAGTACGGGGAACATGAGCAGTGTGTTATAGTGTCCTTTATAGTTACCACCTGTGTGTGTGGTCGGAGGGGGTAAACCTCGCCCTAAATTTCCTAAATATATGGTTTTATGAGGAAATAGTTTGTGGTTTAGGCACAAGAGGAAACTTCTTATAACGGAAGGAAGTTTCTTATAACATGCACCCGTCAAAAAACTCACGTATGATATTGATTACTTAGATGGGGATAAAATATTTTTAAAACCACTAATTCTTAAATATTGGAATTATTCAAAAGATGATTTGTAACTACGGTTTTATACTTTTGTATGATGACTCAAAATACCTGAAAAATGATGGGAAATGGTAAAATATGAGTTATTAGTCAAAATCGGAAAATGCAAAATATGTCATTATAGTGGCTTATTTCATTTTGTCATAACATAAAATTCATGTCTTTACTAAACGCATTGTTTTAAAGCGAAAAGAAAAATGACTTTTATGGTGTTTTTTTTAGGCTGTTATGGTGATTACATTAAAACTGATGCAAGACTTTATATAATCTAAACATTTGATAACAATAGGTCTAAGTCTACTTCATATTTTCATAAAATATTAATTAGTAAGCAAGTTAAGTTTCATGTACAATGCTTCTAACTGAGAAATCTGTTGTGGTTTACTTTTTTCCGGAGAGAAAGTCACACCAGCTTCCAGACAACCTTCACTTTTTATCATTATCGTTGTTATAACATAAACACCAAGTTCTTATCTTTAATTCTGTCTCAAATTTTAAGAAAATGTCCCAGAAAATTTTAGGCATATATTGCATCAATTATTTCAAATCTCTGGCCAAAGCTAAAAACAGCTCTGCCGTAAAATTACCATTTTGTGACACGTGACTATCTCTGACGCAACGCCTTAATTGATGAAATAATACGGCGATGACAAGTGACGTTATTTAGAAACAACGAGATCCTTGCTTTCATCTTCTCGTTAAACACACATAACTGTTCTTCCATAATTGAACTTGTCATCCAGGTGTTTTTATTGATCCTAATCAACCTGCAAAGCGTTCAGATTAAGTTTCTGAATGGGATAGCTCGAGAAGGTTCGCCTACACCACCGGGAGTTTCAATTTCTCCTCCCATATTGTCACATAGAAAAATAGTCTTTCCTAAGACATTTCACCTCATGTATTTATCGCTCTTGTAATCAAGAAATTTCGCAGGTAACATTCTAAAGAGAAGTTCAGTTTTGTCTGCATTGAAAATATTGTTCAGTTCGTATCCTTCGTCGATTTTGGAGTTTTCTCTTTTCATTTTACTGTTTTTACATCAATATCGTTTGCCTCACTATAAACGTGATTAAAATCATTATTGTGACGCACTTTTTAACTCCAAAACCATCCATTGGACGCTTTAATTTCCGTCTTCCCTCATCTCTGAGCTAGTTCTATTGTTTCTGCCTAATCATCCATCCAGAAATATGCCTCCCTTTAGTTCTGTCACGAACAAACCATTCCCAAACCATCACGTTAATTTCCTCATTGGAAGATGTTTTACTCGGCCGCTTTCTGTTTCCCAGAATTCCTTTTAGCAACTGATTATTGATTTCATCTTTGTGTTTTAAGGTGCCATAGGAGTTTTCCCAGCTTGAAATATTACTGTCAAGTCCTTGAGAGAATTTTTTCATAGTTCGTGCTCTTCCATTAGTTTATTTTTTTGCCAAAAGATAACGTTTTCAATTTGCTGACGGACATCATAAATACTTAATTAACACAACGCTTACAGCACGTGGAAGTTGATTGCTTCTAAGCAGAAAAGTGCGTGTTTACCAACATAAATAACAAAAATATTTTTTTTCTGATGCATATCTATTATTACCTAGTTACAAATTGGACGTCTTTGAAACCGTGTGACGGCTACTTAAAGACGCTGAAACGGCATGGAATGGACATAATCGGCAATGAAAAATAATTTTCTACCATTAGAGCAAAACATTTGCTTTGAGCTCGTACTTCAATAGGGCGTTAACAAATGACACTTCGAATTCAATATGGCCTACAGTTGGAGACGCCACATTGGTATGGCATACAACGCCTTCACACTTTGACTATTAAACGAACAATATACAGCAGGGATTAGCTCTCTACTCATGCCCCAATGGCATAGTTTTCTAGACACACTCAAAAAAGTGTGCAGCGCAGCGTCGCCATACTTGCGTTTCCCTGTTCCTTATAACACTGGCTAACTTCTCAAAAGGAATTTGCTATGATCGTATCATACGTGGTTTTTCTCATTGGCTCCCGGCCTATCAGCGCTGAATGACTCGAGGTCTGGTGTCAACTATCTTCATCGCAAGGTATATGGTTAATTTTTAAACAATGTTTCCATATTCCCCAGGATTTTTAATATCGGTTTACTGAAAATTTATTTCCGTTTCCGCGTTAGGCAATTTCCGACTTATTCGGTATATTTTAGATTGAAAAATTTAGTTTTGAGATTTTTTGCTGAACGCCGGTTCCGCCGTATTAAGCTCCGCTCTTAGGTTTAATTGTTGTCTGAACAAATCCAGATACTGATCTTTTCTTAGGAGATTGAGGGCGTTTTTCGAAAGACTGGGCTCATGACGATTCCCTTTTAGTGGGAACGAGGAAAAGGACGGATGAAAAAGTTCGGCATTAGTTGAAAGCTTTGGGACATAACCACAATTTACAAAAATCTACTTGCTTGCATATGCGGCTACCCACACATTTCCTTTCTGAAAGCCAAAACGGAGTATATGCTTATGAACAAAAAATCAACACTCTATCTGACACTGTCTTCGTAATAACAAATAGGACAGGTATGAAATAGGGTGTATCTAGGTAACCCAAACTACGATCAACGAGACAATCGTCGATCCTAATATTTACAATTCAGAGTGTAAGAGAGCGTGTTACAATTTGGTTCTCTCACTCTATAGGTAAACAAGTTTTTATCACAACAGCTAATTTTTTCTTGAACATATTTGAAAAGCTGGAGTGTAGTACAGTGAATTCTGTGAGCTAAGTACAATTTGGTTTAGAACAATTTTTCAAAATTCAAAGAAATGTTAAAATTTTATTTTATGGATGCATTTGGGTCTCTAGACCGTCCCACTATCGTGAAAGTGTAGTGGTTATCACGTTGATCCCATACACGTACGCATTCTACTTCATACCAACCCGTGCAAATGTTGTGGGATAGGAACACTCTGCAGTAAGTGAATGACGCGATTCTTTTGTGAAGTAGCCCGTCGCTGGCCGCAAATCCTAAGAAATCTAGAGCATATGTGTAACATTTTCTTATATATTCACCTGCTATTGTATTACGTAACTGTTACAAATAATACAAGAAAGTATGTGCTGTAGAACCTGTAGTTTAAATTTGTAGTGGAGCACAAAGTCTACAAACATCACCAGAACCTAGAAAGTTTAGGAAGTAATAGATTTAACCCTTATGTACCTTTTTTTAAAAGGATTTTCATTGCACCTTTAAAAAATTAAAGAAAAGAATTATTTTTTTCTCAATTTTAAAATGAACTTGGTTACATCTCTGAGGGTGTTATGGAAAACAATTTGGAGTTCTAATTGTCTTACTGCAACATTTTAAGGTCAAAGTTTGAACTATCTACAGATTCGTACAAAGTGCTCATACGAACACGCCAGGCACATATTGTTTTGTAATGGTTAACATTTAAACACCACACACGAAATTAATAACAAATGTATGAAGTATTTCGTCATAATGTTGTAATGTATATTGGGCAAAGTTGTGTATTTTTCAAGTGCGTATGAGTGCCGACGCAAAGGGAGGGTTCGTGGTGAGAAAGATGGTTATGGGTTAATTAAGATGGAGCTAGAGTAGAATGAAACAGATTGGAAGAGTCTTCTGAATACAACCTTTGAACGTAGACAGCTAACGTGTTGGTCACTGTGCTACTGATTCTTGATATATGAGAGAGATAGATCCCTTGCATTACGGCTGAATTATGTAAAACAGAGAGCAGAGGTTTCGGAAGAAATTTACTTTCTGTGACGCTTTAACATATTGATGTTACTTAGACATGACCAGGACAGACCTGGGAAGAATAAATTTGAAGATATCATCTTAATGACAGTAAAGTAAAAAACAAATGCACTGAATTACACAGATTTTTTCTTGCTTCCCTACTTACACTGAAACATATAGATCGTGTTTCATTTCCTGTGTTTAGAGTCAACCCCTGTCTTTTTGGAAACAAACAGGTTACTTTTTGTTTCTCCACGTGTTTATTAAGGGTACTAAGTGGTACTATGCTCAGCACGTCATAGCAGACTTACATACTAAGCGTAAAACACTGAAGACTTACGAGCAGAAGGAACGTGTAGCCCGGCTTCCGCCGTTGTATGTAAGCTGGTGTGTCATTCCTTTGAACGTATTTCGAGAACTTGTGCATGTGTGCAAGAAGGAAGGCGGCGCTCGTAGCCAGCATATACTCTGATCCGCGAATAACAACTCCTACTCCTGCGGAAACCCATTGCGCCTGCTTATAAAGACAGATTTGCGTCGTCTGCAGATGTAGTAGGACGTGAAATTTGTATAAAGAAGTCGTCTTAAGGAGCTAAGGCGGAACGGTTATCTTGTTGTGTGCGCCAGTTTTTGAAAAGGAAATTGAAGAAGAGATTGAGAAGTAGGCTTGTCTTCCGTCTGAGATTATTTAGAATAAATTGGTGTTTCGTGCATTGAAGTGAATTGTGCCATTCTTATTACGTGACGGGTGATTGATTTTACAAGTGTTTCGGGCGGAAAGTGACCCTTAGGTTATTAGATCAAGAAATAACTCCTATTGTTGGCAATGACACCGTCTATAGTTATTTCATGAAAAATGCCAACGATAACACACCACAACACCTATATTTATTAGATCAAGCTTAATAGCTCATAATATAATGGGCTATTATAAAGAAACAATTACAAAATATGAAATACTAATAATGGCGGAAAAACTATTATTATATGATGCCTGCTTCTAAACGTTTAAACATATATGAATAATAACGTAAATATAAAGTTTTACACACGTATTCGTTTACATCCCTTCCATTTTGTCAAATGAAGGTTTTTTTTAATTGTTTTAACAATACGAATATTATATAAATATATATTATATAAATATTTACTTTCTGGTTACGTTTTTCATCACACTGAACTTTTCGAAAACGAAGTTTGATGCTCAACAACATTAATTCTGAATCACTGTGCGTTAAACTCGTCGATTAATACCAGGGTTAGAGCAGAAGCATGTCAGCTCTTTTCCAAAATAAATATTATTAAATCACATAAGTTTATTTGTCGCGTGTAATAAATGCAGTACTAGTGTGTGTTCATAACAACAGATGGTTCTTTGAGTGTCTCTATTAGCACAGATGGTAAGGTGAAATCAGTTCTCTGACTACAGCAGTGTGAGATGAATGCAACATTTTCGAGCAACGCTCCTACATCAAAACAGCCGTTCTCCGTGGAGGAAATGCTACACTAAATTGGTAGAAGATGGTGGGAATAATACCCTTCCATACCGGACAGATGTGTGATGACCAAGAGAGTTTCAGTAAGAACGCCTAGCAACCTGTGATCAGCGACGCACGGGACGACTTGCGAGTGAGAAGCTTCGGGGAGGTGGGATATTTAAAATAACTGTTGTACTATGTTTTATACTTGTATTCTACATTCTCCCTTTATCGAATCCGCCACTTTCCTTGGCCTTACGTTCAACAAGAGTTTAACATGACGAGAGCATGTCCAAAACTTGAAGATCCAATGTGTATCACCATTGAATCTCCTTCGCACCCTTACTGGTAGATCATGTGGAGCAGACCGAGTATGTCTTTTGCGCCTATATTGGACTATCATTCGTTCTATCTTATATTATGGGTGTACTGTTTATGGGTCGGCGTCTCCATCGACCGTCCGCCAATTGAATACCATACATAATGCCGGTATACTAATCAGCACTGACGCGTCTACCGCACGAGTCGCATTGAATACCTCTTGGCCGAGGCTAGAGAACCATCGCTGAGCCGAAGGCGAGAGATTGTAATGGGCTTCTATGGTGAGTAAGTATCAGCTTTAAATACTACTTCGCGCCCAGTTCTTCACCCAAGTCACATGACATCGAACGCACTCAGACCATCGCTGCCCCATCTTCCGGGTATCCGTGTCTACAAGCTTTTGCAGAAACTCGATATAAATATCCCTATCCCTGACCCCCTCCTCCTGAAGTCTTGTTCCCTCTTGGGGGAATTTGAAAAGACGAAATCCATGTATCTCAGCTATAACTTCATGTACGCTGATAGTTCCTCCCAGAATGGTAAAGTAGGATGTGCCTTCAACTGCCATAGTGCCACATGGAGTCTTCGAATAGACCCTTCGTGCAGCGTTTTCACTGCATAAAAATATGCGCTTTTGGAGGCAGTTAAGTTCGCTGAATCGTTTACATGAAAGAAAGCAGTGATCTGCAGTGATTCTAAAAGTTCATTCCAATCCATGTTCTGTTTCTCTTCTCGTGACCCTCTGATAATGATAATTCCACACCAAATCCATCATTTATTGATGCGTCGTTTTTTGTTGGATCCCTGGCCACGTTGGGATAATAGGGAACGAAATATTTGACCAGGCAATACCTGACCAGGCAATACCTGACCAGGCAAAGCTCGCCACGAATAAAATTGAGGTAGACATCCTCACACAGCCAACAAATGATATCAAGCATATCAAACACTCTCCTCTAAGTGCTTGGCAAACGGAGTGGCAGAACTCGAATTTTTAGCTCACGAGAATCAAGTATTCCATGATGCCAAGATGGTCTTCTTCATCCCGTGAATCTAGGCGCGAAGAGATTATTCTGACACGCCTTCGGATCGGTTACTGCCATTTCTCCCACTGACATCTCCGCGGTGACCCACCCCTACTTGCGATAGTTGCGAGACGGATCTTACCGTGGAGCGCACTGTTCTAAGGTAAGTGATAGCTGCCGAAGGCATCACTTTGCTAGCTCTCCAGCAGAGGTACTTGAAAATGCCAAATCTTCTCTCAGCAAGTTTGTTAGCTTCTTACGAGAGACTGATATTTACAGCATTATCTGAGAGAAGAGGATTATGCCAATTACTTGGTTTTTAATTGGAGATTTTAAAGTGTTTATCTGTCTCTTTCTGCCAAAACCTGTTTTATAATTGAACACGTTTATTTACAGTTTCACTCACATTTTACTTTGCTTTTAAAAAATGTTTTATTGTGGCACTGCTACACCGCGTACTGTGCTCTTGAAATAATTTGACATGCGCGCCAATGACCTTAGCTGTTAAACCTTAATCATCATCATCGCCCTTAAACCTTGACCATCATCATCTATTGGAATTTATGTGAACCAAATATACATTGTTTCTTACATATTACGACATATTTTGTAAGTCTGAGAATCAGGGCTCTCTAAAAAAAACATCGCACAGTTGCACTCACAAATTCATACTGACAGTTCCAATGGCGGACTTCGCCAGGCATAGTCGTAAACCGCCGAACCGTGGGCATTTTCCAAACTAAGGTGCGGCAGAGTGGGCGGCAGTGGGTGGTGCGGCAGAGTGGACAGCAGTAGGTGGTGCGGCAGAGTGGGCGCAGTCCCCCCCTTACCAAGAAAGGCCTCTCTTCAACTTCATAACATGGGGGCAAAATTGTGGATTATAACAAAAGTCAGACGATGTAAATCAAATTCATATATTTTTGTCATTGTAATAACACATTTATATTCTCGCTTTTTAATTGTATTTGTTTCATGAAAAAATTATGAAACATTTTATACTTTTATTTTGTTTTAACTTCATATTTATATTATTTTATTTATCTTTAAATTAGCCTTTTTTCTATGACACATAATAACAATGCAATAAAACAAAAGAAAGTCTAGGATACTTTCCCCAATATGGATATTTTTTTGATGAATAGCTATTGTGCTGCGAAAGTTCGTTTTCAAAATTAAAAATAGTGGAAATAATAGATTGCGAATGACATTGATTCGATAACATCTCAACGATATCTCTATTTTAAGAAGAAATGACGATATTCTGAGAAAACTCTTTTTTGACAATTATATTGCGATTGGCGATTTGCCGCAAGGAGAGTAAGGGAAGTTCCTCTTTAACATATTTAAATGTATGTATTTTACGATTACCGAAAATTAATAATTATAACAGAGTTTAAATATAAATAGATTAAACCGTTTTTGATATTTTTTCCTGAGATTCCTCCACCAAAGGGCCCCCCTACCAATTTTTTTTCCCGGGGCCCCCACCACAGTAAATCCGGCCCTGCCCCAAACGCAGGGATGTGTAGGAGCGCTTATCGCCGTGCAAAGGGATACAAGCGGCTGCGGCTGTTGATTCACCGAGAGCGGGAGGAGCTATTTGAATTCGATAGGCTAATATTACTGATTCCTTCGCAAATTGTGATTATTTCTGGGCCGTTTTGAAACTTATAAATTTACATACGCGTATATATTGAATATTTATCCAATTCCTATCTAAAATATCTAAAACACAATATTTTATTATTTTGCTTGTTTATCACCGCATCTATCGCAGATAGGACTCCTCGTCACAGGCAATTGCCCATTTAACCCACATATAAGCTTGTTCCTGATACATATAAACAGGACTATGAATGCCTACAGAACTTAGGATATATATTCTAGAAAGTTTAGTTAGGAAAAATGTTGGAGGTGATCATTGCGGTAGAATACCACTTAGTGATTGCATATGTTCAATCACATCTTTCTGGAAATTGTGGTTATTTATTAGTAAAAAAATAGTGGGTTAAATTTGGACGTATTGTTGTATTTTTGACGTATTGTTCGATTGAACGTTTCAGGCAAAATAAATTAAACTATTATTTTCAACTATTGCTATTATCTTTATTGCCTTAGGGCAAGTTTTACATCGTATCTTTAAAATTAATAGTTATTATAACTATCTTAATAGTCTATATTATGTCTTAATAGTTATTACAACTATACAAATGTAAATATTAATGTTCTATGTTTCAAACCTCTTGAGGATATTTTTGCTTGTGTAAATATTATTAATGTATCGCGGAAAATCGTAAATCACACCAAAATATTTCTTTTAAAATACTAAATTAAATAACAAATAAAATGAATTATTTACTTGAACTTTTAATTTATTGCGAGGATAAGCTATCTGCAATAATTTACATCCTGAGAATTTAATTTTTACTATTAATCCTGGAAATGCATCCTTTTATTCATTATATACTCTATTGTACGGGAGGGCCAGTACTTTTAATTTTTTCGGTGATCTCATTTTTCTCGTTAATGGACGCACACCCAGATCTCATTATATCAAGAGTTACTTTGGAGGTTGGCAATGAAAAATACGACGGATTCGTAATGTTTCAACCGTCGAAAATCGATAACTACGTATGGAGCCTGTGTGAAAATTCTTTCTACTTTATCTCTGTCACGCGCTATTGAATAACGTTTATCTACTGGCTTCCTGCCTTCGAACATTCCAATTTGATTAAAAATTCTACACTGTTTCTGTATGATATCATGCAGAGCGGAGTAGTCACAAATTAGGAGAATAGAAAGTTAATCCAGAATTCTTAAATACTTGGAGATTTTTATGGAGGGATAATTAAACACTGATGAGCGTACACTGTGTTTGTTGAAAGATTGGCAGTACTGCATAGTGAGTGGAAAAGTACCCTTTCTTGAGCTCCGAAGAAAACAGAAAGAAAAATGGAAACGAAGAGAAACCAAAGACGAAAGAAAGAGATAGTAATACGTTAATCAAGTAGGGGCAGGCGTTGAGAGTATACGAACACGCGGCTCGTGCCTCTACACATTTTTACCCTCCATTCCCCTTCTTCAGAATACGGGGACGAAGACAGATAGCCTACATGAAATTGCTTTTAAGAAGCTAATCTAGCGGAGTGAAACCACCTTTCATAGTTGTCTTAAACCGTCAACATTTTACGTCAAGCATCAAAAGTATCACGCGTGCGCTCATTTCCATAATTCATCAGTAGCCCCGCGACATTCGTGTGATTTCTTAAACGGCGAGATAAAACAAAAGCAAAACCAAAAAAGAAGAAACTACAAACGCAAACTCTTTATCTTCCGCAGCGCAGAGCCAGTAGCAGCGTGCTTTGTTTAAACGGCGAAAGAAGCCGGGGAAGATTCAAACTTCAGCACGCAAAATCTCCTGTGTTCGGCTGTTTAGGCCTGGACGGAGCGCGATCTTCAGGGTGGCATCCAGGCGTTCGCGGACTGGTGCCGGGTGGTTGGTGGGCTAGCAGTGGGTAGGCGAGCGGACGAGTGGGCAGGCGGGCGGGCTGGCTGGTGGTCGGACGAGCGGACGGGCAAGCGGGCTGCGACGCGGGCTGTGCGATTTTCGGATTAACGCCACAGCTACCTGGCTGGATTTATCGCCGCACTAACTCACGCCGTTTCCTCCCCGCCCCGCCCCTCTCCGCCGCTCAGCGCCGCGCACCCGCCGTCGGCGCGCCTCCCGCTGGCCCCCGCACACCCCCTCACTCTCTCGCCCCCTCGGCCACCCACTCCTACCCTTCCCCGCCCCTTTGCGCTCGCTTCGTCCACCATGCCCCACGGCCCCTTTCCCCGCCTCTCCCACTCCCCTTCTCCACGCCGTCGCTTCACGCATACGGTTACCCGGCAAAGGGCGGCGGCGGCGACGGAAGCGGCGGCGGCGGCGGCGGAGAGCGGTGCCGGTGGCCAACGGGGACGCGACTGCTTGGAGAAGGGCAGTTGCCGCAGAAGCTGCGACTCTACAAGCGTGTTTGGAAAACAAGACCGTTTTCATGTCGGTATGTCGATGACGCGCTTTTCGAGAAACGCTTAAAAAATCCCCCACTCGAGCGCCGAGAGTAATTTATGGCCATCTGAACTGCCGGGGCAGAGAGTGGATCTAACGGGTATTGACAGGCGCAGGTGGTGAGTTCCCCTCGCAGTATCTATGAAGAATATTCCCGCTTTATTTTTGCTTCATAAAGAGATATGTTTTTTGGCGTGGAAAATCTTTAGAGAGAGCTACAAACAACGAATAGTTCGAACCGGAAATAGGGAGGTGCATTCAGAATTGAAACGTTCTTTGGCGTCCTCGTTCTCTGTATTGTTTAAATGAATTTCACCATTTTCATTTTAATGGATCGCTTTTTTTGCTCCTGCCGTAGGTGAATTGTACATCCCAATGGTTTTCCACAATGTACTGAAGTAATTTTTACGATATAATGAAATGGGTTCGGAATAAGGGTACTTGAGCTATGCTTTAATTTACATTGTTTTATTAGTTTATTACCAATTTCTTTGCAATGACCATTGCAACTAGGCAAATATTACAAAGAAGCAAATATTGACAATTTCAATGACAGTTACTAATATTAACTATCTCTTTCCACTGAGACAATTCGAGACTTTTTTTCACGCACCTCCTTCAGTCCAGAGACTGTCAGAACATTGATCTGTTCTTTTCCTGCTTAACGAATTGATCTCTTGATCCGTTGCACATTACTAATTCATACATTAACAATTTAAGAAACGCAAAACATTTTTTTAGTTTACAAGTAATTCTATTTTTAACAACTATTTACCCATTCACATATCATTCAAATCAGAAGCAAAAGTAGGAGCAGCAGTAGACTCGGGAGATTATCATTGTCTTGATCATTTGCTTCGAGTTGCAAATGCTACAAAGTTTCAGTCCGAAATTATTGCGTGATTCTGGTACTCAGCAACTTTCAAATGTGTTGGTTTAAAAGTTTTATTTGAAAGGTAACACTCAGAATATATCATCCTTTTCTGCTATTATTACATTACTAATTTTAATTTTAATAATAATAATAATAATAATAATAATAATAATAATTGAATACAAAACATATCTAATTTTACGATAATACCCATAACACTTTCGCATTGCCTTCGAAGAATTGAGTGCCTCTCTTTCACTACTTTCCTGTGCCCCACTGCATCACGAAAAAAGTCCGAAACCTGTGAAGAGTCTGCGAGACGGTGAAGAGCGCGAAAGCAATTTCGATCTCCTTCTGCGCTTTTTTATTCGTCTGCGCGACGTCTCCCCGACCTCCGGCTTATCTCGAACATACTTCGCGGCCCATTACGCATCATGTCAAAAAAAAGTTGATGCGCCGCTACGCCTTGTTAATCCCGTACTTTAACGCCCGTCTGTAAGAAGGCGAAGTTGGCTTTCCGGCATCGATGTTCGTTTCGCCAGGTGCACCCGTAATGAGGTCCCCGGAGCAACATCGTCAGTTATTGTCGAGATCTCGCGCAATTGAAATACTGACGATGAATCTCCAAAGAAGATTCTGACGAGGAGGATCGGCAAGATATTACGCTGCGATTTTGGACTGACAGGCAGGAACGCTTCTTTCAAAGCAAAATATAATTTATAACTGTTTGTTATTCAGTTGTAGAAAATGTTCGTTTCTGTTCAAAAATCTAAGAATGCCCGTCCATTAGCTAAGAATATGCTAAATTAATAATGGTTTTATCCTCTTACATCGTAATTTCTTACATATAAAACAAAACATTGTAATGCATTGAATAATGCAAGTTGTGGATTTTTCTTACAACTAAATAAATTGTTTGCGTTAAAAGCGAAGCAAATTATTTCTATCAAACATTGAGATTATTTAGAAATAAACTGATCGGATAAAAAGGTGAATATGAGAAAAGGTGAAGGTTGAACACGTCAAATCATATTTGAAATTGTGCTAAAGCGAATTTCAAAGAATAGTACGTTAGGTAGTAAGCGTTCCAATGCTTTGACTTTGAAAATTTAGTTATAAATATTGTATTAAAAAAAGTAATTTTTAAAACACTTGATAAACTTTTCAACTTTTCTTTTGCAAGGAAATTAACATATTATTATTTAATGCTGGATCACTTAATATAATTGATCGTTAAAATTGTCAGCAGCAAGTTATTTCGTATCAAAATTTCTCTCATAATCTATTTTTAGTATTGACATAACCTCTCATTATTTTGGAAAATCAATAACAACAGTACGCTCTTCCGGGTTACCAATATCCTTTCCTTTTGAAGGCAGCACTTACCAAAGTAAATGGCACAGATGTCTACTGATATAATACTGAGAACATTTTTAAGTCCTTTACAAAATTGTATTCCTGTTTCAAAATTACAGTATTACTTCATTACATAATGGTGTATAAAATTCACAAGTTCAGAAATGAAGTACTTTGCTTTGTTTTCAACGCTCCGACCTCATCACCTTCTGTTTCTCTATTACGTTATCGCACGTTGCTCCACCTCCTTAGATTTGATCCGAGGTGTGGATTTCCGTGACAAACTTGGAAATTGTTTCCGTCGACTACTAAATAGACACATCAGGTTGCACGTCTTGCGCTTCCTAAATACATTGTTTCGGCGCCACTGTCGCCTTGAGTAGTCCCGCAAAACGACATTCCTGCGCCTCCATCCGTCGCGCGCCGCCAAATTATCTGCCTAGCTCGTCGTCGGCTTTTCGCAGATCGTGCGCGAAGTCCCGACGATGCGACGCGCGGACGAAGACGAACGGGAGGGAGGGCGGGGACGGGAACGTCGTCGCGACGAAGAGGACGGCGAGGGCGAGGAGGGCGACGAGGGCGACGGCGGAGGCTGGAAGGCCGACCGAGGCGGCGGAGTCTCGTCGATGCAAGACGGGGCGTTACTCCCCGCCTCATTGCTATTCCGTCCGCCCACCGAGCCGTCAAATCCAGCAGACGCATTCCGGCACCGTCTGCCAGCCTGAGTTTCGGGGCTGTTTTCGCGATTTGGAAGGGGCGCGTCGGGGGCGGAGGGGACGCAGGCGCCGCGGGCCTTGGGGCCCGCGCCCGCGGGGGCCGCTGCCGGCGGGGGTCACTGGCGGAGGGCGTCTCTGGCAGCGGGGGTCACTGGTGGCGGGGGCCGCTGGCGGCGGGGGCGCAGCCGGGAGCATCTCCGCGGGCCCGGCGGAAGCCCCCGCCGGACGAAGCGGCTGCGGTAGCGGAGTCAGCGGGGCCCGCGGCGTCTCCGCCCGCGCCGGGAAGGGGTCCCTTTGTTTTTCCGCATCGTTGGCAAGCGCAGCTGGCGCCCGAGGCGACGGCGGTGGCGGGGAAGGGGACGGGGCGACGTGGACGGGGATGGCGCGGCGTGGCGGCTGCTCTGCCTGCGCGCGCTTGCGTGGGGAGTGTTGGCCGCGTGTGTCCGCGCTCGCAACTCCCACGCACAGCGTCACCTGTCTCCCGCCCAGCTTCATCCACACCCTCCTCTCCCCTTCCTCCAACCCCGCGCCCGTTTCCTTCCTTCCTTCCGCACGCTCGTAGGCGCCTCGGACTGCCCCTACCCCCGCTGCTCCGCACCCCGGCCCTCGCATTGGCTCGGGCCTTCCGGCTTCCACTCGCGCCGCATCCTGCTCTCCCGCTGTCTCCGCCCTGCCCCAACAGCGGCGCACCCTCGCCCTATCACCCCTTCCGTAGGCTCGCGGATCTCCCATACCAGGCTGCCCGCTCGGGCGGTCTCTCTGACTGAAGCACCCACACCCACGCCCACACACACGCACGCCTCAACCAGGGAGTAGCCGACTGCTGTTCAACCGACTGCTCTGATCTCCTGTATCTCTATACAGACGATCCCTCGGAGCGCGACCCCTATTACCTGCGCGTCCTTGCTGCCGTACACCTGTTACCTTGTGACGGACACCCGTGGCTGGCATTAGTACACCGCGGGTCTGCCTGCTACCCGCGTCGGATATCCGTGTCGGATACCATGTGAGATATCCATGACTGATTTCCCTGTTAGATATCCGTTCCCCCGTAATTAGAAGAGACACTCGTACGAGATAGCGGCGTGGGTCATCGCGGCAGACACGAGCGTCATATTCATAGCCAGTCATTTGTCGCGAGCGCAGGTGTCAGGCGCCAGTACCAAATTTCAGCGGGACTGTCATGCCTCTTCGCGAAGGGCCAACGCCAGCCGTCGGCGCGCGGCCGCGCGTCGCCGCGTGCGCGCGCGGAGAGCGTCGTCCATGCGGGTATCCGCCGCATCTCGTTCATCTCCCCGGCCCTTAGACGGCGCTCCGCCCTCGGGCGCCGACCCAGGGTACGTGTTCTCCCGCGCGGGCCCTCCGACCCGCTAAATTGCTGGAGTCCTCGCCCCCCCTCCCCCAGGCAGTTTCCCGCGTCCGCACCTCGCCGGGCGGCGACCTCGTGCCCGCCCCGACGTCCACTTCCCGCGCGAGACGCCGGCTCCGCCCCCTGTCGGCGCAGCGCCTGTAGGAGGCGGCGTGTCCGGCGCCCCCGTGGCCTGTCGCGGCGCGCGCCCCGCGGCGCCCGCCCCGTACACGACACCCATGCCCGCCCATACACGCCCCTCCTCCTCCACCTCCTCCGCCCTCGAGCCGCTCATACGGCGCTCAATCGTTCCATTAGAGGCGCGGGCGGCGGCGGCGGTGGCGGCGGCGGTGGCGGCAGAGCCGCGCGTCTATTGATCTCCGCGCCGGCCGCTAGGCTCCGCTGGCGCGGCGGCAGGGAAGCGCGTGCGCGCGCGCGAGCGCTCGGCGGGCGCGGGCGCGGAGACCGCGGCGGCGCGGCGGAGGTTTCGGCGGCAGCGGCGACGGCGCGCGCGCTCAGTGCCGGAGCGACCCCGTCTGCCGCAGGGCCGCACCGCTCCGGCCGCATGCGCTAGGGCGGGCGCGCGCGAGAGCTAGCGAGCGAAGCGTTGTGTTCGGGTCGAGCCGCAGGCGCGCCGCTCTCTCCCACGCTGTCGCGAGGCGACGCTATGTCAGGCGACGCCGGGCCCCCGGAGGCGGCTGCGGCCACCGTTGACACGCAGACGGAGGCCGTGGCGGCGGCGGCGAGGAAGCTGGCGGTGGCGGAGGTGGCGGCTGCGCGCCGCGCCACACCCGGCGGCGCCGGCCGGCGGCGAGGTGAGCGCGCGCGCGACCCGCGGTCGCGGTCGGAGTACGGCGCCGCCCCCGCCCCCCGGCCGCCCCCGCCCGCCCCCCGCCCCCCTCCCGCCCTCCCCCCGGGGCTCTGACGCCCCCTTCTCCACCCACCAGCCTGATGAATAGCCCCGCCGCAGCCGGATATTTGCCCTGGGCCGGCTGGCGCGGACAGAGAGCGATACCGGCCGTTACGGCAGACCATTAATTTGCTCGCGCCGTGGCGGCGATCGGGCGGCGGAGGCGGCGCCGGTGGCGGCGGCGTCGGGGACGGGCGTCGCGCCGCGACGCGTCGCGTGCCGTTTGCCGCGCCGCCGCCGCCGATGTCGTGGCCGGCGCCGTGGCTGTCGCCGGCGCCGCGCGCGCACTTCGGAGGGCGGGGCTGGCGCGGCCGTCGAGGACTGCAGCGGAGGGTTCGGATCGACCCCCGTGCACACACTGTTCTCGCGCAGACGCCGTGGTCCGGTCGGTGGAGCGACTCCGGACCCATGCCGGATGATGACATCGTCTGCGGAGATGTTATCAACCAGAAGTCCATCTTGAGGGGTGGTCGGCGACGGAGATCCGACCTACCTCGCGGCGGCGTGCTGATCCCCCGACGGCGGTGGGATCGTTGCAGCGGCGGAGGCGGGGGCGGCGGCGGCGGCGGCGCCGGGGGCGGGGGAATGGGAGACGACCGCTGGGTGCGGAACGCGTTCGCCGCCGCCACCGCTCGGGGAATTGAGACGCGTTGGATTCCGCAGACGCTTCGGAATCGGAGGGTGGTTTCTGGGAGATCGGCCCAGCCTCCGTGGCGCTTTGACCTTTTGCATACGTCACAACTCGCACAATGGCAGTAAACCTCTTGACACTGACAGTTCTATTGGCTTGGCTCTGCTCTGAGAATGTTCGCTAATGTCTTTTCCGATCGCGCCATCTCATCACGAATTTCGCGGTCTTTAATGACGGAATATTGACAAATGCAGCGTCAGCTTGATTGAATGACAATTCCGAGAATAGCTAGTTGGTTTCTGGATATTGTCACTTCGCTGACGCAGACATCGGCGAAACGAGGTCAATGTGAAATTTCGCTCCCGGTTTTCCGCGAGTTGGGCATTCCCCATTATCTGTATCTCTCTTATCTTTCGAGCCTCCGAGATTTACGTTCATCCGGTACAGCCCCAAACGTAGGCGTGGGGCGGAAAGGTCATTCATCTCTATAAACACGTCCCGCGCTGATCCTCCCCCAAGGCATTGTCTCGCGGACTCTCGCCGTTTCGCTAATCCTAAGACGAGCGCTCGCAAGGCGGTAGCACGCCGCGCGCACGTGTTGCCGCTCTTTAGCAGCGTCGTTGGCGTCGCGCGTTGTTATTCGCAACCAGTTGTCGGGGTTCCAGGGACGTGGGTGGCGGTCGGGCTCCGCGCCCAACAAGCGTTTCACCCGAGCGGCAAGACCTCGAGGACAGCCGGCCGGATGGGTGGGCGGGGCAGCGACGCGTTGTCAAATGGCTGTAATTGGTGCTTCCGCATTGCCACCGCAAAAACGCCGACATTAGTGACCGCAAGTTGATTATAATTCAAGGCAGCAGCACGTGTAGCGAGATGAAAGTGCGCGCGTTGGCGAGGGGTACACGTGCGCTCGTTATGTATTCATTGCAGTGAACGCGAACTTAACCGGAGGAATGAAATGTTGCATCCCTAATTGGACTTGCAGACCTCGGCGCCCCCGCCCTGCCCGGCCCCCGGCGCGGAGTGGCGCGACGCGGCCTGGCCCGGCCCGACGCGCGCCGTCTCCAGCCCGGGGCCTTCCGTCGGTCGCCCCGCCACTTCCGCTGCCTTTCACAGGGCGCTCGGCTGTTTTAAGATGGAAATGTCGCGGCAGCGCGGCGGGGAGGGTCGGCAGCCGAGGGTGGGGATTTGGGGGGGGGCGGGATGAGGGGCCGCGTGAACAGGGCGGCGACAGGGCCGGGGAAAGGGGTGACGACGGGCTGGCGTGGGCGGAGCGGCCTCGGCGAAGACGCCCCGTCGAGCTCCAGGCAATTTCGTCCTCGTCTTGATGTCTCTTAGCCGTTCGTTACGCCAGACAAAGAAAGCGACGCGAAGGGGTCGTAACGTCGACGCTGCGCCGGCCGCGCGCCCGCTTGAAACACCCCCTGCCCGTTGTCTTCGCCCGCCCTCGCCCGCCCACGCCGCGCGTCGCTTGCCAGCGCGCCGTCCCTCCTCTAATAACATTGCGTTTCCCTTCGCTATCTGTTTATACATCTACCCGTCGTCGGTTCGCAGTCCGTCTGTCCCGTATCCACATCTCCATGTACAGCTCCTCGTCCCCATTTCATTCATTCATCCTGCCCTTCGTCCTATTCCTCATGTTTCGTCCGTTCGTCGGTTCCTCGTCCTGTTCCGTCTTCAGCTGATAAATCATGTATAGTCTATCGGCATGTACTCTTTTTATCCTGTCACTCACTTCTCCCCACTGCGTTTGTACGACGAATTTCGAAGATCCCTTCCTCCGTCCGGCCGCCTACGTGTCTGCCAGTGACTTCTGTCCATCTGTCCGGCTCATCCCCGCGCATGCAACTATCTTTCATTTCGCATGCAAGGCCTCCGTCCTGTGGATCTGATCTGCACCGCACGCTTTTCCTTTTTTTTAGAGCTCGCAACGTGACACCCGTCTCACCGTCGTCCTGCTCCTCTATCAGTTCAGTGTGTGTGTTGGTCCGTTCGGTCGCGCCGTTCATCCCCGCCCATGTTACGTCCCGTCTCCAAACCCACGGCGAGCTTTTTAATGAAATCCCCCGCACTGCGACACAGGCCGCTCTCTCTCCCCGCGGAAATTCGTCAACAAAACGCCGAGGTAGAACGCCGCCATTGGGTAATGAGAGCTCGCACTTTACTTAGCGACTTGGGCAGACTTTTAAGCAGATCTCGTTAAATATGCACGAACGGAACACTGTTCGGGGCGGGAGTTTCCAAACAAAGATTAACTGTTTATTGTGTTACCGTTGTTGCTGGGAGGCACCGCCGCCGCCACCGCCGTCGGCTGGCATCGCGTCGTATCGCGTCGCGGCGCGTCGTGTCGGCCCTTCGTCGCGCCGCAAGTCGCCGCTGGCTTTTGTTGAAGCGGCAGCGGCTGTTGGCGGCGTTCTGCCTGCTGCCGCTGACGGAGGGCCCGCCTTTCTTTGGCAGCCCTCCGTACGAGGGGGCGGGGCGTGCAGGGCAGGCCGTGGCAGGCGGGGAAGGTGGGGAGGCGCGGGGAGGGCATGCGGGCGTGGCGGTGACGGCGACGACGGGGATGTCTCCAATGCGCCTCGACACCTGGAGGCGACGGCGCGTACTGTTCGAGCGGCGGAGCGGGGACCGAGACGGGGCGTGCAAGGGGGTGCAAGGCGGGGCGGGAGGGCCTGTCAGACGGGACCGGGCGATGGCGCGATTACAGAACTGCGAGACCTGAAAAAAATTGGCGATAAGTTGTAATAGCTACGAAAATATTGTGGTGAATATGGGTCATAAGCGATATTGATTGTAAAGAGACAAGTGACATCGCAAGCAAAAGGAATATTACATTATAACATGTGTTCAGATAATTTTGAATAATTTATTTCTATTGCCTACATTCTACATTGTATATACAAATATTGTTCTACTTTCATTAATGGTTCTGCGTTTCTTGAAAGAAACTAAAAATTTCAGAATTTCAATTTCTGCGGCACAGAAGTCTTTATGGCTTATAAAACATTTTTTATTAAATTGAATATTTGTAGCAAGTACTCATATCTTCAAAATGCCTTAATTCTGTCAAGATAACAAGGATATTAGGTATGATAATAAGGATGTAAGGTAAAGGAGTATAATAATTCCGTAATTCCACATATGAAATCTTCTAATTGTGTGGTTTTATGAAGAAAATAACAAAATTAAAAATTTTTGTTAATTTGTGAAAAGGCCGATTTGTGATAGAGCTATATCTATTTACTCCCAAATCTTTTTTCTCGGAATAATGGAGAAGTGTATTACAAAAAAATATTTAAGTCATCTAGCATTAAATTATGAATTTTCCAAACTATTACATTTTCCATTTGCTTGTTCATTGCACTTCAATTTGTGACTATGCAGGAAACATTATATATTTTTATGATGTATTTGTTTTTAATATGTTGACGTTAATCATTTTAGTATTACCTCCTTTATTCCTAAAAGAATATTACAAAAACATCCCAAAACAAGACAACAAAAATATGTGGCGATGAATGTCATTTACGTTTATAGTTTCAAGTGTTCTGCGAGTTGGTGTGCACGCTTGGATCAGATGAAACTGTGTTCGTTCCACACATGGCTGTCTTGGAAAATCAGTGGTATCGTAATTAACACAGAAATATAAATTCTGGAGTTTTCTGGGTGAACTGGGTTTGTAACATCTGCAATTTGAGCGTCTATCGTTTTGTTCTATCAATTAATTTATGGCCATAGTTCTTATTCAATGTTGTGATAATTACTCGTACTGTTAGTGTTTCGTACTGTTAGTAGGAAGAAAAAGCGGTAAAATGTCAAAATGTATTTTTACTTGTGATTTCTATTGCTTTTTAATGTTGTTTTCACCGCAATACAGTCGCTTTCGGCGTCGCACTGTAACACGAACGCGGACGATGTTCAAAGGAAAACGGTTGAAATTTCGCAAGAAGAAATCCTTATTTGAACCGAGATAAACACATAACTGGAAAGAGGAGTTTATTAGGATTATTATATGAAATGTAATATATAGCACAATAAAAAACGCATTCATTTCAACTTACTCTGGGTTGTTCCTTTAATAATGTTTTGCCGTTTTAACATCTACTTCTGCTTTTCTATTTGTTGATGTGTTGTGTTGAATGTTGATATTTTTCTGCTTTGAAGCTTGAATATCATTTAAAGAAAGATGCTTTGTGATTTATGTTGCTGTAATAGCCGGGGGATGAAAGACAAGGAATGGCCGGTGCGGTTGAATTTAGAAAGAACCTTGAGGAAGGTACGTGGCAGGAGACATGTGAGCAGGGATGACATGAAGATGGGAATTACATGGCGCCTTCGAGATAAATTTTGCAGACTCTTGCGCCTTAAACCATTGTACCCATTTTCTAAATTAAAAACGGTGAATATTATCATAAAGTTAAATGAACATGATTATTTTTAATTACTTTGAAGAAATATTCATGGGAATATTTTTATTCACTTTCAGTTACCTAAAGTAGGGCATTGAATTTGTTGTATGAAAACCACTCAACAGAAAGTCAAAAAAAGTTTAAATGTTAGTAGAAAATCTAGACTTGTTAGGAGTATGAATGAGATAATTATTTGTGATTTTTTACCTTTTCATTTTCTTAAAATCAATTCATTTTCCTTCACAGAAAAACTGCTTGTTTTTTTATTTCTTAACCATACATTCCTTTCAGTGACACCGGACGCGGGAGTTAGAGCCGTGTGTGCTGAATTGAGGAAAAGAAAATTTAATTAGAAGCAAATGTGTGCACATCAAATGAAGAGTGACGCGGTGATGAATTATACGTGTATGGTGGTGAGGAGGTCTAGTCAGTGATGTGAACTACGTGTGTGTGTATAATGAGAGTGGTGAGGGAGCAAGAGGACAAAGGACGGCAGTAGTGTTGAAGATTCGGATACAAGAATTGAGAGAAATGAGAGTCACGAATGATGAATGTGGTGGATAACGTGATGAGGGAACTAGGGCGCGCACTCTGAAGACTTAACGATGAGTGACGTAAACGACAGTTGATCGGGGAGTGCCCGAAAGAGAACGGCGCCAAGTGGTGATTGACTTGCACGGCCGAACCTTGCGGTGGATAGCGAAAGGTGATAATTGAGACAGTGATTGCGATTAATGTGCGACCAACGCCAACAAGTCGTGATGCGTGTGGCGATATGTTTTGGTGAATGCCGGTGATATGGCGATAAACAAAAATCTGGGCGGTGCTGGAAAAATGTGTGAGGCGATTTAGTTCTGGATGACTCCTAATTTTGTTCTATAAGTAAAATTAATTTAATATCAGTCAGATAATCTCTGAAATCAACTTCTGAACAATTTACAAAACTATTTATTTTGATATGGGTATCTTCTGGTTTGGTTATTTTTCATCGCAAAACAAATCACTACTGTCGAATTTTGAAATGTATCACAACTCTCGTGTGTCATTTTTTTTCTAGTGAAGTTTCCCTTAAATACATGACGTACTAAAATGGACGTCCGATGCAAGTATTCCCGTGTTCGAATTGCAGCAGGTATTACCGTTTCTGTTGTGTTCGTGCTTTGCGAAAACAACCGGGTACGACTTTAATTTAAATTAAAAGCGTTTTGATCTTGAATATGAGAAATTCGTCCTGTCTGCTGCATTATTTGAATCTCATTGCGTTCACTATGTGAAAAGCCCAATCGACCATCTAGAGATATAGTAGGTCTGGTAATGTTTTCTGACCTAAATATATAATACAGTCTGTACCATTTTATCTGATGTCTTATTGATCACAAAAATAATTCGCGCGTATGGTGGTAGTGGATTAACCATATTCAAAGAAAAAAATTCAATGTCGAGCACGTCTCCGTAGTAAGGTACAGCCGTATAAACAAATTGAAGAATGATTTGAAGTTTGATTCAATTGGTTTTACTTTCATCAATAACATTAAAAATGTGACATATGGGTAGATGTATATGCGCACGTTTTCTTGGATCTCTTCCTCGTCCTTATGAATGATAATTAAGAGTACCAACAAAGCGTATTCAGGAATATTTGAAAACTAGACATTTTCGCTCCCCTGAAATAGAAAACTTAGTTTCAACGGTAAACGAATCACACATTTAATTTTGCAGTACTGTTATCAATATCGCAACCCACATCCCTGGCTCTCCTCCTACTGCAACTAGCGAAAACAGAGGTAGTTGGAAGTTAGACGAGAAAGGTGAAGTCGCGCAGTCAGTCATGGCAAATTCTTCATAGGAAGCAGGTAGTAGAATAAGGTGGAGATACCATGCAAAAGGTAGTAGAATATAGAGAACCAGTCCACAAAGCGAGAATGTCGGTTGCATTCAAGATCACGATGTGCACGAGAAATCTTTTGAGCGCGGCTGCTGGGGATGCCTCTGGCTCGGGCGTGGCGCTGCTACGAATCTTTTCACTCCGCGATGCGGCACTGTCCTCCTCCGATGGGAGAATAGCATCTCGATATTCAAGTATCAGACTCAATGCTATTCGGCGGGATACATAGAATGAACACGAATAATATTTCACGAATTACACTTAAAGTAAGCCTCACGCAGCCTGTTTACCATAAGTAATTTAGTTTCTCCCAATTTGTTGTTCTTTATAGCCCAATAGAGAAAATACATGACTCATGCTTTCACAATGATTCGCCAGAAAATTCAGCAAACTTTATTTTGAGTTTCTTTGTATAATAATTCGTACATATGAGTGCGTAAAATGAAATAAAGTATACCATTTGTTAAATATAAAAAAGGTTTTTCTGTCATTGTTTTTTTTTTTTTCGTCCATTTCATTTCACGACAAGGAAGTAAAAGAATAAATTCGTAGACATGTTTAAAATAAAATGCGAATTTTCTTCTGGAATGGAATGGATGGATGGAATATGATGTAAACTATAAATGTAATTTAATATTTTCTTGAAAGGTTTTTATCTCAACGAATTGAGTAGTTCGTTCATAGAAATTCTAACGTAATGATCATTTGCGCGGCTAAAATGTTTACTTGCTAATAATGAACATTCAGTGAAACATTTACACATGAATGTTTGTAGTACGATCTTCAGACAAGATTGCAGTTATTTTTAATATTGATTGTTCATCAATAAATTTAACTTGCATTTTTTTTAATTATGGAAAATATTACTTTATTTGGACCACACGGCTGACGATATTGATCAATTAATGGTGTCGGGTGAAAACGACATTAGAGTGTTTCTCTAATGTCTATTTCACACTTCCAAAGAAACGTCTTAGAATTTCCTACAAAACAAACATTATTACCTAACTGCTGTAAAAACGTGTCCACATAACTACAAAACTTGTTTCTATTCAGAAAGAAGTAAGTACACAAATAGAGAAATATATGGATTTGTACACATTGTGTTTTTTTCTGGCTATCAAAAAATACAGAAATACAGTGTTATAGTCCCGAAACCCTAAAATTATAACGAGCGCCTCTGACTCAATTTGTCAATATACAAATTGTACTTTACCATGTACTTTGTCGCCTTCGCTCTCCTTAATTGAAAAAGGAAATTTATTATATCAGATATTAGATAATTTCTAAATGTTTTGATCGATTTATATATCGATTTCAAGGAGAAGCTTTTTGCTCTTAGTTCGATGCTCGACGAGGAGGAATTGATACGGAATGGGTACGAAAATATAACGTACAGGGCATTGTTAACGTTGAGTCGACATAACTGCGAAACAAACCAATTAAAGCCACATGCGTTTAAACATGTAATATAGGAAGGGACTTCATCGACTCGTTGACTCGCTGGGGTCAAAATCTCCACCGTAAGTAACTGAAGACCTTTCGAAGTGTTGTTATATATTTGCAAAGTTTCTACCGCACATTTCAGCCGGAATATGAGAAAACGATCTCTGGATATTATTAACGTAGAGTAATATTTCAAACGAATAATTCTGCCCAAAAATATACTAAATCAATCGATACATAGTATGCAATTAATTTATGATTCATATGTGTGTATTATTATGTTCCAAATAATATAATAACCACGCGAGTTTAATATGCGCGTTATTCAAAGTACTCTCGCTGCCTCCCGTGAGCTGCAGTCATGTGCAACTCCGAAATCCATACCCTTTTAACATTGCTGCCAATCACAGCAGTAAACGGAACTTTGCTTGCTCATACTCACCACGAGAGCTGCAGTTGGATGCATTTCTCTTTGACGAAAGTGTGGCGCTTACTGTGCGAATGGTTTCAAACTGGATAATCATGAATGCACTGGTGGGCGAATTTCAGGCCGACGAAATGAAACGATTGATAGGAGCGAAGTAAGGATCAAAACCACAAATTGAAAACAAGAGGAAACTAATTTTTCACATTTGTTTTATTCCACCTATAATAATAATAATAATAATAATAATAATAATAATAATAATAATAGTAATAATAATAATAATAATAGTAATAATAATATAATAATAATTTTGTTATTATTATACGTACATTTAGGAAAGTATTCATAATTGGTAAAATTAACATTTACTGTCACTGGCTGTATCTAATTTACGAATTACTTCATTTGCAAAAAAGATATTTAATCGTGGGCATTCGTTTGTCCAGGTTCGTATCTCCATATTGCCAAACAGTAAACATGACATAGTAATAAGTTTTATACCACTTTAGGATCAGCATAATATCATCAGAAAACTGCAATTTACAATGAAATGAATTCCTTCTCTTCATAAAACTTCCACAGAAATTATTACAAAGTTTTTTTCGGGACAATGTTGTGTGTTCTATGCAAACTTCAACACAAATTGAACTGATTTACAAGAACGTGAGATCTGTATATATATTTGCGTTTGTTTTCTTTTTTCCCTCGATAATGTGGAAGTTCATTTATTATTTTTACATTTAAGTATAGATAATTTTTAATATTTGAAAATCTTTTTGTTTAATTTTATTGTATATAAATAATTTCAACCTCACACTCTCTATTATAATATTCGTGCTGTTTCTCTAAATCCCTCAATAGTTTCGTTTGTTATGATTGCCACTTTATTCTAAACGTCATGTATAAGAGTATTTAAAATTACTAATGACTCAATACATTATTATTCTCAATTATCCATTTTTGTTTGTGTCACTGGCAGGGCGCATGTTACAACGAAAACCCTACTGCGTCAAGAACAGTTTCAGAAAGTATTTTAATAAAGATGTTTGAGAAAGTAAATGGACTAATTTTTCAAATGAGTTTATGTATAGAAATATTTGTTTAATATATACATTACTTTCAATTTTCTTAATTTAATTTATTTTCTTAAATTAATTTAATTTATGAACAATTTGAAGATAAGTGTCTTAACGACTGTATATATAAATCTTCATGTCCGTTCTACCTATTCTATTGAAAATAGTTTCAATTTGAGTTTGAAAAAAAAAAACATTGTATAACGCTTGTGTGAAGGCTTAAAATATTTGCTTGAAAAACGTTGTTAGTAGAATGAAAATGAATTAAGAAATATATCATACTTTCAATTGTTTACATTCTGCTGCAACTGTATTCAGCGAGGCGTTGCCCTCCTAATGTCTAACGGACAACGGAAAACAAGCAGGGAGGAGGCAGGCGTTGAGCCGAGCGGGTATCACGGAACGAGGAGCGGGAGCGCGGAGCGGGTAGCGAGAAGCGGGGAGCAAAAGTGGGGAGCAAAAGTGGGGAGCAAAAGCGGAGAGCAAAAGCAGGAAGCAAAAGCGGGGAGCAAAAGCGGGGAGCAAAAGCGGGGAGCAAAAGCGGGGAGCAAAAGCGGGGAGCAAAAGCGGGGAGCAAAAGCGGGGAGCAAAAGCGGGGAGCAAAAGCGGGGAGCAAAAGCGGGGAGCAAAAGCGGGGAGCAAAAGCGGGGAGCAAAAGCGGGGAGCAAAAGCGGGGAGCAAAAGCGGGGAGCAGAAGCGGGGAGCAGAAGCAATGAGCGGAAGCGCGGAGCAAAAGCGAGTGGAGTGCAAGAGGACACCGGGAGAGGAAGTGCGGAGCAGTGCTTGTGGGGCAGTGCACGCGGAATCGGGGAGCGCGGATCACGGAGCACGGAACGCAGATTGGGAACGGGGAGCGGGAATGGGGATGCGAGAGAAGAAACCGTTAGCGGAAGCGGGGAACTCGGAGCGGAAGCTGAGAGCGGAAGCGTAGAGCGGGAGTGCGGAGTACGCAGCAAGGAGCGGGGAGTGCGAAGCGAGGAGTGCGAAGCGGGGAGTGCGAAGCGGGGAGTGCGAAGCGGGGAGTGCGAAGCGGGTAGTGCGAAGTGGGGAGTGCGAAGCGAGGAGTGCGAAGCGGGGAGTGCGAAGCGGGGAGTGCGAAGCGGGGAGTGCGAAGCGGGGAGTGCGAAGCGGGGAGTGCGAAGCGGGGAGTGCGAAGCGGGGAGTGCGAAGCGGGGAGTGCGAAGCGGGGAGTGCGAAGCGGGGAGTGCGAAGCGGGGAGTGCGAAGCGGGGAGTGCGAAGCGGGGAGTGCGAAGCGGGGAGTGCGAAGCGGGGAGTGCGAAGCGGGGAGTGCGAAGCGGGGAGTGCGAAGCGGGGAGTGCGAAGCGGGGAGTGCGAAGCGGGGAGTGCGAAGCGGGGAGTGCGAAGCGGGGAGTGCGAAGCGGGGAGTGCGAAGCGGGGAGTGCGAAGCGGGGAGTGCGAAGCGGGGAGTGCGAAGCGGGGAGTGCGAAGCGGGGAGTGCGAAGCGGGGAGTGCGAAGCGGGGAGTGCGAAGCGGGGAGTGCGAAGCGGGGAGTGCGAAGCGGGGAGAGAGCGCCGAACACACCATCCTGGCTTCACGGCCCGCGCGAGCTGCGCGCGGTTGGGGGTGGTCGGCGAGACAAGCTGTCAATAGGCGGCTGAAAGTCCGGCACAAACGTGTATGCCTTCATCAGAGTACTGCGTCCACATCATAACCGTGAAAGGGAGCGTCACCGTGACACTGCAACCAGACCGCTGCCGCTGCCGCCGCTCCGCTCGCCCGCCATTATCAACAAGGCCGGCAACGTCGTACGAATGGAACGTACGGCCGGAGCGAAGTACTAGGTTTTGCACTTTTGTGTCCTTTGTTCTGCAAGAGTTTTTTGTTTATTTTTTGTTTTGTTTTTAAATCTCATGTGCTGTTTGACTTCTTGATATTTCTGATTTATTATTTCACATACCGTTTTAATTGTTATTCGATGATTGTACACAATCGAAATCCCCCTTTTACCTTAATTTCTTCTTTGAGAACTGCGACTCGACTAACGAGACTCACTTGAGATGTGCACTGTATTTTGTATTATTTTCACCTCAAACTCATCTTTTTCGTTCATTCACAATTTCTGATGTGTTTCTTTATCCAAACGGCCACCTTGTCCGGTTGCCACGAATGTACAGTGTAAAGACAAGTTTAAAGGTATCTACTGCAATTCCACTTACAGTGTGCTATTTGGTAATGGTATAAAACTGCAAATGTCGTTCATTTAAGTTGAGCTACCTTATGGTTGCAGAAAAAAACTGTCCTCTTAACAGTCAATGAAGGATTTTTTGTTAATGCGGCAGCTGTCGTGTCCCAATGGTTTCATGGCTTCATGTTTAAATTACCATAGTTTAACATATCACATATCATATTTATCGTGTTGATCCTTGTAAACAGGATTTGCATTCTGAATTTAGCCATTTATTTTTGATTATATTTTGACTGATATTAGTTGTCGGGTTTTCTGTTTTCGATGAAACTCTTAATGATAGTACAGGGAGAATAGTTACCGTCGCCTTCGGATGATAGAGCTGAAATCTTGCATTAAAGAATTCCGCTGGAAAATAGATACGGAAATCACATACAACATTGTATACACTGAGACTCACATTCTGACCCTCGTTTGTTGTCGGAAGTTCGCGTGAATTTCTTAGAAATAGCTTTAAACTTTACACTAATCAGAAGACCAAGTCTTAATTTGAATTTATCTAATATATTTTAGTCACAAGTATTTTCATTTAGAGCTAAAAAATTCGGAACGTGTATCATGATATAGGTTCGAATATCTAACGTATTGTATTTAAATTACGTTTTGATAACATTTTAAAATTAGAATAATATTCATATGTACGTATGTGTCTTAGAAATAAATTATGATTCGCCTAAACTTCCTTTTGATGTTTTATTTATGGTGTAATGAATGTTTCTGTCAAGATAATTTTTAACGGATGATGGGAAATATAACTCATCAGTGTTTTGATTTTATCTCTATGAAATACAACTCTGAAGACTAAACTGTCACACGAGTTCACTTTCCAGTCACTGTTGATAAATAGTTGCGGTAGCCACATACATCAAACGTTACAAATCAAACTAATATGATAAACATAAATCGTTCATAATCCATTCAGACAGATTATTTTTGACACCTGTGTAGCAATCACACAGCCTGAAAGGACTCTCAATGCCACTATATTATTGTTTCCCCGCAACTGTTTAGGGCAGTTGTGTATTGATTGCGTGTGCACCGATAATTTTGAAGCTACATTCCACCGTCAGGAAATATTATCAACAGACCTGAATGGTGAAAGGATATGTGAATCATTATGTTTCGAAAGAGATTCGTGCTACAATAGTACGTTGCAAGATACAAGAATGAAATCCTGATTTCTAACGACACCCACTCCTATTGAACGAGCTCTGTAACTCATTACGAGATCTCTACCTTCTCTCTCCCTTTTGATTTGTACTATCCGGAGAGATAGTACTAAACCATTGCCTGAATCGCATTGTGTACGTGATGAAATGTATTGTGCATCCTTTCTATGGCACTGCGATGATGAGATAGCTTAGTGAGAAAGGCGTTTAAAATATGATGATTTAGACCGTTTCTGTTTATGTAATGACGTCTAAATAATAATGCATTGAAACGAATTTTTGTTTACCGCAATACAGCTCAACTCAATGAAGAATGTAATTCATTATGTCCAGATCGAATACATGTATATTTTTTTATTTTAATTCCTGATATAAAGGCATTTTACTATAAAAAATAACTCACAATCTAAGGTACCAATCGCTAAAGCGTTTTCTGTTGCGGTCAGTCATGGGTAATTATTTTCATCTAGACCCACCTACACGGTTCTGAGCAAACCTGTATATTAATTAGATGGATTTGCTTTGATTTAATGAGTAAGTACTGTGACTATCGGGTTTGAAATGCCGATCTAATGAATCGTTAAAATGTAGATGAAATGCATTCTAAATAGAGAACTCATATTGCGTCCCCAGAAGATGTATTAATGCTGTTCACCCTACTGCCATTTTTTTTACATATTATTATTTTTATTTACATGCATGGATTATAATTATGTGGCTAGTTCATTTTGTCATTTCATTAGCATAATTAATCCATGAGTCGTTCAAAGAATAGGATTTTTCAGTCTCGTAATATATTTGTTTTTATACACCCAGGGATATACTGACAAGGGATACCGCTGATTGAATCCTCCGAATCGCATGAAAAGTTTACTACGTAATGTTGAAACCCAGGAAAAGGTATATGGAAGTTATACGGACGAAGAACAAAAAATACACATGATAACGCAGTAAGAGATCTTGAGAAGACCCGAGAGCAATACAATTTTTGACATGCATTTCAATATTTCAGCAATACTCATAATTGAATATATTACATTTGGAATCAAAAAAACTTTTGCTGAAACAAGCATTTAGAAAACAAAATACTCATAAAGTTTATTGTTGATTAAAGTTTGGTCATAACATTGTTATGTGGCTTCTTTGTCCTCTCTTCCAATGACTAGGTATGTAAGCGCACGGAATTTTTTTTTAAATCATGTAGGATTCTGCAGCTAAAATTTTCACTTATTTCGAATGAGTGAATTGGAAAATGTACACATTCCGAAGCAGTAGCTAAGTAAATTGAAAAAGCCTCTCCATTCTCTTCAGGTATCTACTCGTATATTTGTGGAGCATAAGAAGAAAAAAATCCTGAAGTAAGTCTGTTAAGGAGGTACAGAGTCTTTCCCCGGAACCCAAAATACGTCCACAAGAGGCTTTATTGATGGCTAACGTTTTTAAAAGCTAGAAAGATTAGGCGTTTTGTATTTTAACGCCAATTATCGTATTGCATGTAATATGAAAATAAAATACCATTCTTTCAGTTAATTATTACAATTTGTTTCAAAACAACCTTTAAGTTAATTTGATCAACTTGCCTTTATTATAACATAATCCAACCAAATATAATATAACTTCACCAAATAAAACAAAATAGCAATAGAAATATGTGTACTATATTTAGTTTGTGCAAAATATTGATTCCAGAACAAAATTACTATTTTTAATCTATAAAGATGATATAATAAAATACATTATGTTTTAAAATATTGTTTTATAAAATGTGAACACATACTATAAAAAAGTGGAAATCAAGTTTTATTCCACGAATGCCCATTGTGTGTATAAATATGAAAATAATATTCATTTCAATATAACTACGTATTCATTAATTTGGCATTCTTAATATTCTTCTAAAATTGTTCTATAATTCGGATAGACTGTCTAAACACTTAGAAAATCTTAATCTTTCTTCTGAATAAGTGACATTTCATGGAGTTTCCCCGAATCCGTCAAAAAACGCTGATATGGGCCCCTTAATATTTATGTTAATAAGCTAAAATAACCATAGTTGAAACATCTAATAATTAATTGGATTGTTGGTGATGTAGATACCTTTTTATATGATAAATGACTGAAGATATTGTCTGGTATCAATTTTAATCAACTTATGATCATTTCGATCGCGTTGCGATCATCATCAGAGCTAAAATGTAATACAAATATTATTAAATACAAATATTATTAAATACAAATATTATTAAATACAAATATTATTAAATACAAATATTATTAAATACAAATATTATTAAATACAATTATTATTAACAGGTAACATATAATGACAAATTCTACACCCAAGATTCTGGACTACCCATGGGTTCACCCCTCTCACCTTTATTAGCTGATATATTTATGGATAACTGGGAAAACATATTGTTTACTTCTGGTCATCCACTTCTAAAAAATCTCCTGTACTGGCACAGATACGTAGACGACGTGTTAGCACTATGGACAGGCACCACCAGACAACTTTACATTTTTACACAGTACATCAACTCCCTACATCCCAACATAAAATTCACCACGGAGATAGAAAATGAACAAAAATCTTTAAACTTCCTTGATCTCACCATCACACTAGCACAGGACCATCATGAATTTAACATATTCAGAAAACCCACACACACGGACACAATCATACACAACTCTTCACAACACCCCCCCACACACAAACACGCAGCCTTCCATGCGATGGTGCATCGATTAATTTCCATACCTATGTCCCCAGAAAACACAAAAAAAGAAATAAACACCATAAAACATATAGCCAGAATAAATGGATACGACTGCAACATGATTGACAAATTCATAGCCAAAAAAGCAAATACACTCAATATCCGCAAACACACTACCCTCACACCAATTGACAGAAGCACTACAGCCACGTACCACACAATCCCTTATGTAGGACCCCTTTCTCTCAAAATAGCCTCCACACTCAATAAATTCGGTCTAAAAACTTCTTTCAACAATACTCATACATTATATAAAACACTATCGAACACTAAAGACCCAATCCCACCTACATCCTTATGCGGAGTCTATGCTCTCACGTGCAACAATTGCAATGCCATATACATAGGACAAACAGGCCGTAAATTCACACAGAGAATCAAAGAACACGAACAAGCATGGAAAAATAACACTACCACAGTCTCACACTTTGCGGATCACCTAAATTTAAACAAACACACATTTGATAAACACATAAATTTCCGAATTCTAGAAATTGAAAACAGATACTGGAACAGAATAAAATTAGAAACCATACACATACACAACGCCCTCAAAAAACAGAACATGACATGTCTCAATCAGCAAATACCTGAACTCTCGTCACCTCTGCTAAAATTAGCACAAAGTGTACACCCCTAACCCACCCCCAGCCCTCCCCCCTCCACTCATCTTCGCTCGCCCGACCGTCTCTCAGCCTCCACCAGCAGCCCCGCGGTTTACGACCCTACATCCGCACCCTACCCCTCTTCCCGCCCCCTCCCAGCGCCGACCGGCGGTGTTCTTAAACGAGACGCACGCCCAAAAAATTCGCAGAACTTTGTTTTCGGCCCAGAAGCTGCTAGGTATGTACGACCCAGTTTGCTTACGTATCTTACATACAATAACCTCTTACCTACAACCTGTTAATAATAATTGTATTTAATAATATTTGTATTTAATAATATTTGTATTTAATAATATTTGTATTTAATAATATTTGTATTTAATAATATTTGTATTACATTTTAGCTCTGATGATGATCGCAACGCGATCGAAATGATCATAAGTTGATTAAAATTGATACCAGACAATATCTTCAGTCATTTATCATTAACATCTAATAATGTTAATCGATGCGAGTCATGTTGAATAAATACCAGAGGGAGCAATTATTCATTTATAGAAGTTTTTTAAAATTTATCTGTGAAATGCACATTTGGAGAAAGTAAACAACAGTAGAAGCTTCATCAGAAATACTTAAGTAGACTGTTCTAGTTTTACAGGGTCCCCAAAGAATAACACAGAGAATTAATAGTTATGTCTAAACTTTATGCTGTTTTTCTTCTTGTTTATAGAATTCAGACCCAAATGACAATTTATTTGTATATTTCTGAACACAATTTTTACTTAAAATAATAAACCACGAGAATGTACCACACTGCTGCTTGTAACCAATTACCTATCTATTGGAGGTTTCATGAGCATCCCATGATGTGGCATTTTGTACAATATTTCCTTCTTCCATAAAGTGGTTTGAATGATTGTAAGTATATCTCATTAAATAGACACGAAACGCGAATGATTTTAATTTTCATGTCTCAATTCTGATTTGAGTTCAGATGGACTTTTTGAAAACTGATAACTTCCATAGCGGACGTCTTCTTTATACTCGTGTAAAGTATTGACAAAATTACATTAGGAAAATTTATCTACTAACCTATGATCCTAGAAGCCTCAGGAAACAGCAGTTATCTGGAGGTACATGTCAACGTCCACATGCGCGTAGAAAAGTACGAAACAAAGAGGCTGTAAAGAATTGGAGAAAATGTACCCAGGGTGTCTCCTGCCTTCATAGATGGAATGCCATATCTAAAGCAGGTTTTGAGGCGAAAGATTTCAAAGATGGAGAATAAATGCACTTTTGTGTATTGAAAAATTGGTAAAATTTTGTAATACATGTTATACCACTTTTGCGAGTGTCATCGATACTAATTGGAATTGTGATAACTCGGCTCTTCTGACATTTCACCCCCTTTTCTCTAAAAAGATTCTAGCTGCAATGACAGAAAGTATGTACCTGGAGAAAATAATACAATAAACTTCATCAGCTGTGTAAAATGATTTACGCACCATTGTGCTATATCTAAATTATTCATAGTACGCCCTGGTCCATTGACTCTACTTATAACTGCGGTACATATAATTATTAAAAATGTACTTCTAGTTTGTAAAATTATTGATGTTTATTGCCTTGAAAAAAGAATTCTTTATGCTTGTGTCGTGAAAACCAATATTGTTAAATACAAAATAACAATAAATTATTTTTTCATTTGCATAAACTCTTCTCAAAGTAATTATTTTTTACGAAAACTAGAACGTAGGTCGCTAAACAAAATTATTTTATCATATTACCGACTATGTAATAGGTCTCTATTAAACGTAAGTGTATTTTACGCCATTTAAACTGTTTTAATGAATTAGATCCACAAAAGGAAATATAACACGTAGAACGAACTTGCTGGTTAGTTTTTTAACGTTCACAAATGAAATTTCAATCTGAATTTTGAATAGAGTTTTATTTTTATTTTCCCAACGAGACAATAAGATTTTACTCATTATTTGCATTACAAATGAAAACGCTCGTGATAATCGCCCATCCGTGCATCTTTCCTTCCGTTTGCCTACATGTGGAATCAGCCCATTATTTGAATACAACACAGACCTACTCTTCTGACAGAACTTTAACTTTTAAGTTTTTAAAATTATGTTGCATTATATATATTTCAGATCTCTGCTTTTATGATAAATCAAAAGTGAATAATGAAATTCCGCAGTTGATTCAGTCTTCACTTCAACTTCTAGGTTTATGAAACAATAGAAGTGTAAAATTTCATTGGGAGCTCGTGTCATACATTACGTGACAAGACTAGAGAGGGACAATCTGAGAAAATTGGCTAAACGCTGATCGTTTCAGAATTTGAATTTTTAATTTTTACTCCATATTTTTGCATAAGGCTCATTTAATTGAAAATCGTAACGTGCTTCCGAATGTTTTCATTATAACAAAAGAGAACATAAGGGCAAAGGAGAATGAAGATCCTTTTATATTCTACGGGAGTGCCTCGGGGTACCTTGGGACATGAAGTGTCAATTTCATCTGATATTAATTTTCGATGAAACGTTACACATTCTTTCTTTAAAAAAATTAAAGATACTTACTTGAATTTGGTTTATGTACTTGATTATAAACCTGGTTTCATCTTAAATATTTTAAGTAAACAAATTTATTTATTTATTTAATTAATTAAGTAATTTATGGACCGTTTATGGCAACTGTTGGAATAGACAAGTAGAAAAAATAACAAGTAGAAAGTTATTCAATTCTTTCATGGAATTTTATGCGTATGGAATAAGGATTCAATAAGTGTATAAACAATAAAACAGGCTGATTATATTTTATTTGAATAAAAAGCATTAATTTCAGGTATTATTAATAATTCCTAATTGATAACATTATTGCTTAAAATTGGGCATTGAGATCATAGGATTTGGTCGGAGTAAATTAAAATATTAATACATTGAGATTTCGTTTCGGAATATTTTTATTTCATCATGACTGGTGGTTAACATGAAGAAAAACACTATACCAGAAAATATACTTATAGCATTTTCACATAATGATCCACTGAAAAAGCATAATGTATATAATGTGTTTTTAGTGGATCAGTATGTGTAAGGGCATATGTACACTTATTTGGTTGCTATTCTTTTCATTTAACAGCAGCACTATTGATGGAATAAATATTTTCCGAAACGTTGTCAAACTCAACGTTTTTATGTTTTAATTTAATCCGACGAAAATCTAGTTATCAAGTTATACTTCATGGTCTACATGAATCTACAATGATTACTTATTGATAGAATGAGTTACAACTGGCGAAACGGTTAAACAACTGAAAATACTTGTGCTATACAAATTTGTTCTCTACAAAAAGCATTTCTAACTGATCTTTCAAGGACACTTTGTACACCAAAGTTTTATTTATCCCATTACCAACAATGACCATTTTCTTAAATGTGTTTTATTAAGTGATAAAAAATATCATTAGTAAAGTAGTACATGTCTTAACGTGTTCAGTGTTTTGATCTCCAGTGTGTACGTCTCTTGGAAAATTATTTTGGGTAGTTACAAAACGCAGCTTGTGTACACAGACAGGCAGACACATACACACGCACTAACACATGTATATACCAGATACCCTATGCACAGGTTGAGTAATTTAATAAGGAAAAAACACACCACCGTCTTCTCTGTGATATGAACAAATATTTCTTATGATATTTTCCGGGAAACACTTTATTACTCCACAGCAGGTCCTTGAGTTTTTCTTCTTTCTTTTAAAATAAAAAGGTTACGCTTAATGAATCGAAGCAAAGTGAGTCAAAGGGCTGAAGATTTTTCTATATATTGTCGAAGAAAAATGTATTTTGTATTGAAAGGACAAGAAAGGAAAATTTGGGAATATGCGGTATTGGGATGCATACTACGACTGCCGTGTTCGGAGCGCGGCCTGAAGATCACGCACGACATGAGACAATCAGTACCTTAGCCTAGCAGCCGGCGGTCGGAATTGCAATGCTAACTAAAGCTTTCGTCAGCGCGGCAAATATTGGAATTGCACTAGGATCCGGTGACATACAGATTGCGACGATTGGAAAACTTCAAAAAAGCACTTTCTACGGAAATCTATGCTTCTTAGGCTAACATCGCAAAAGTATTAATTATAGCTAACAAGCAACACGCTGGGGTGTGTTTACCACTTGAAATGACACACTTGTGTATACGGTATTTAGTGCTCGGCAGGTCAAGTGCAGAGGAAATTGATAAGATTTTGTCAACCTGCCAAAGATGAGTGCACGAGAAGATGCCTCCCAATTAGGGACAAATGTCACCCGCGAAAATTCATTTTATGAAATTTCCAACCTCATGCTTATTTACATTTACATTAAGCTTCAAAATAATTCTTTTGTTTTTGTGAACTTCAATAGCTTTGGACACATCGAAGATGACGTTGTTGTAGTATTATAGTGTATTCCGAAACAACAACTACTACTTCAACAACAACAACAACAACAACAACAATAATAATAATAATAATATTAATAATAATAATAAAAACTCGTCTCAGATAGTCCAATCCTAGCAAAGACCGAATACTTGAAAAGACACGTTAAGATGTGTAGTTACCTCCACTGGCAGATCTGTACCGCCCTCGAAGTTACAAACACATGCCCCAAGTAGTACAAACACTCACGAAAATCTGTGACATCTGTTGAACTATACAATATTCTACGACCAAGAAATTCAAACGGATAGCACGATAGCAGCAAATGAACTTGATATTGTTATCCGGGATGTGGAGAAAAAAGCGTGTCTTCATGTAGATGTTGTTGTGTCTTGTGATCAAACGTCGTAACCAAGGAGGTAGAGTAACGTCTTTAATACAAGAGTTTGGAAATTGAGATCAGCCGAATGTGGAGCGTAAAAGCACAGGTCGTACCGACAGTCATCGGAGCTCTGGGATTTTTTCCGCAAAATTTGTGTAAGCACTTGGCTAAACTGCCATGTCATTCCAAACACTGGGAAGTGCAAGACATTGCTTTATTGGGAATGGCATTTGGCATATGGCACATTCAAGATAGTAATTTTAAAATCCCTGTACTCGAAAGATGATGTATCACCCATTCCAACTAGTCCTACATCATAACATCCTATGGAGTAAGCAGAACCACTAACTTGTATAAGAACGTCAATCTCACCTTTCAGCTCATAACTTTTCTCAAAATGCTCTTGAGATGTACTAAATGATCATTGACAGTAGTGCTTAGCTCATCTATTTTAATTGGAAGAGTTTTTATTTGTTTAATTCTCTCAAAAAGCGAAACAAGATCATTGGTCGTTTTAAAAATCATATTGGTTTTCTCATTTCTTCCAAAAGATTACCAATTTAATCAAATTAAAATCAATGAAATTAATATTTCTCGTAAACCCAAGAAATTTGTTTTGACTTGACGAGCTTCCAGTAGACACAGATGAATTATCTGCATCACTGAACCAGGTGATTGCACTGACATTACATTAACAGCCAAGGTTTCCTTGTTCATGTACCAGACATAATTTACAAATAATCCATTCAAAACAAATTACTAATTAAATTACTCCTTATTTTCCCTAGTTGTTTCACATACCTCACACAATCACTTCAATTACTATAATAGAGGATGAATAAAAGTGATTTTATTGTAAGTGAAAGAATGAATTATACAGTGTGAACATTTTTTACTAGATTATTAATTACTTGCTTACGATGAAAGTATTTGAGTGGAATTATCTGCATCACCAATTACGTATACGAAAGAAATTGAAAACCTAATAGTTCTTGCAGTAGTAACAAACTCAAAATAATCAACCAATTTAAATACAGACATATATTAATACATGTCTTCTAAAAATTGGTTGATTGTTATGAGTTTGATAATATTCTGTACAGAAGTATATTATATGCTTGTATTTTGCAGTAGTAAGTAGTACAAAGGAGGTCAACTATTTGACTGATGACAATTGATGATAACCGTCAAACAGTACAGATGATTATAAAGGTTAATACTTGGATGTTTATTCTTAGTTATAGCATAATCAATGAACACAACTGAGAATTATGTTCTTACAGTCAACTTCTGACTTACAGTCCTATAAACAGGAAGCCGTAATAATGATCTGTAATAGTTTTGGAAAGTATTTTTTGTAATATACGTTGACAAATTAATATTGATCAATACAATATATTATATTGCAACTCGTAATATATACTGGTTAATAGCATTTATGAGGGATATTAATGTTTACCGTTACTACCATTTACTTTCAGTATTCGAAGCTAGTACACTCTGTCTATAGTTCAGTACTTCAGGAATTTATGTTCCAGTAAATTATTGCTACATGTTACCAAATCTATTCTACAGCGGTTTGACGCTTAGTATTGCTTTTATGAGTCAGTGCAGCACTTGAAGAATATTAATGCACACTTTGCCGTGGTTTTATGTACAAAAATATTTTGGACGATTACTCCTGGGACAAAAATCGTTCATTTCACTTTATAAGCTGCTACACTACACACTTTTTTAATGTGCTAATAAAGATACAGTCAAGTTTATTTCGAATCTCACATGACAAACATGAAATTCACTTTCTCCCTGCGAAATAAAACATTATTTACTCATGTAATTTTACTGTTTAAATGAATACAAAATTAGTGTATCAAGCAATTAACGTACAAAATAAAAGAAACAATTACAAATGTATCAACCTCGAGGCATTCTCTAAACGAAGAGCAAATTATACTCAGTGTACAAAATGTGCGGTGCAGTGCAAAAATACAAATTTCATTAATGTTTTTACTGCGGAACATCAATGCATAATTCTCGTAAATAGCGTATGGCTTCTACGACGAACAGGGGACTGGAACGACATAGAGGAGCACAAACATTGTTTTCTGTAAACTATTTTGAATTGGGTATAGTATAGTTAGTTCTACGGAACAAGTGTAATTTCCGTGAAAAATTTGGAAGTGTCATTAAAGTTAATAGTATGTGATTTATTTCGATTCATCCGCTCTTCTTTTCGTGAAACGTTTTTAAGACATTGCTGAATTTTTTGATTCATGTTGCGATTTTATATTATCTAACCGTTATAAATAATAGAAGAATGCATGTGCTGTTTTATACCCAATAGTTTTCTTCCTTGCGAGATCATCAGTCTCTTCGTTTAATTCAATTTTGTAATTCTATTTCTTGTTCTTTTTCTTTTCACACTCTTGTTCTCCACGTGTTTACTGTTACTTCACTAGTTTTTTCTTGAACTTTTCTCATTGTATTTTTAATTTGGTTTGGCTATTATTTTCCATTGTTCTTTTGCGTATTCCTGGATTAAAACTCTTTTGTCTTATCTTTCTTTCCTTCCGCTTTCCTTGAATTATTATTTACATTTTTCATTCATAATTCCTATCATTACTGGCATCATTTTAAGGCCATTATTTCCACTTTTCTCACCCCAGAAATAAACTCACCCCTTGAAAAGTCTTTCAAGCAATATCAATAAAGATCCTCTAATGAAATCTGTTTACAACGCAATGGAAAGATGAAAACGGAGTCATATTGTGATACAAACATCTCCCTAAATGAGAATCTCCAAAGATAAAACTGCGACAATTTATCTCATAAAAGCCGCAACCTCGTTTCAAGTCACTGATCAGAAAAACGACGCGACTTGGAGCCACTTTTCCCCACTTTATTTAGTAAAGTCTCGCTCTTTTGACACGTATAACATTTTCGCCGGGAATTTGCCTTTTGCGCGGCGCTCAAAGCTTTCCGGAGAAGAGGCCGCTTGCGCCGTAACCTTGTCGACCGCGAGCGCCTCTCCGCAGCGTCGTCCTGCAAATATACAGCGGGGTCGGTGGCGACGGCCAGCCCTGCTGTCACCCCGGGTAAGAAAATTTCCGCTAGGTTGCACCCGATATCCCTTGCTGCGCGCGCATAAAGAAGCCCTGCACCCGAGTAATCTCCCTCAGCTCTCGCACAGCGACGCGGTGCGCAGCCCGCGCAGAGCGCAGCGGGAAGAGCGATTCCATGGCAGGAAATCAAGAGGCGGGGTGGGCGGGGCCTCTTGAATGATGTATTACAAGGTACGCAAATTCTAGCTTAATAAAAAGAGCGCACGGTTTGCGGTCTAGTGCGGTGTTTCTTCAGGCGGAAAGACAATTGTTCGCGCTCCTGGCGCTGTGTATTATATAAATGCTTTGAGTGGTTGGAATAGCCTGCTTTTGTTTTTGGGTGCGGTGGCGTGCGGGTCTTCGCGAAAGAACGGGAGTGGGGTTCACGCCTCGACTGAGCAGGCGGAAGGGCGGATTTCGATGCTCGGTGTCCCAGGTTATGTTGATGTACTATTTGCAACTTCCTCTGATACTTGTGGGATAGATTAGTGATCTTTTTATTTCTTGGGCAATATCATCCTATATTTCATACTCACATGTAATAATAACTGTTTATTTTGTGTGAACTTATCTTTATTTATAATTTGAGTCTGTTTCAATTTAGCGATGCCTCTAATTCAAATATTCATTGAACTGTGTGCAATACAAACGTTGACAAGTAATAAAATTCAGCACAATATTTCAGCAGCAGCAGCAACATTTCAGTTCATTCATAAGTATTGCTAACCAAATGTATGACGTATGTAATGATTATATTTTTAAAGTAAATTAATTGATCAATAAACATGGATTTCTACTGTGTCAAATATTGAAAACTTAATAAAACTTTGTTGATAATTTTAATACCTTGTTAAAGAAACAATTTTTTAAAAATGTTGCGTGGAAGTAAATGTACAGAGAAAATTGAGGGCATTCACATACAATTGCAACGTTTAAAAAATATTTTCCACGAAGCTGTGCTACCCGAAACAAAATCTGCAGAATGATTGTCCCACATGTCCATGTATTAGCAGATTTTAAAAAATTTCCAAAATTACAACCTCTTGTCGAATTTTAATTGGAATCAATTACACATTTTCATGGAAGTCAATTCATAATAAACATCGTCACGACTATTTTTACTTTCCACTTGTAAGCAAATATAATTGGCGTTTATTATGGAGTTCAGAGCCGTTGTGTGTTTTGACTTGGCTGTGTTTGTAACTTTATTCGTTGGTGACATCGATCCAGTAAAATTGCAATGTAACCAGTGGGCGTATCACGAAGCTGTACGCGCAATGTACTTGCATGTCCGCGCTTTGTACGTTGTGCGCTGCAGTACCCATGCCCTTGTCGGCGAACACACAGGGACTAGCAGCTTCAACCTCATTTCACACTTCGTGAGCCCAAGCCATGAACGCTCTTGTGTGAAAATTTATGAAAACAGCGTTCGAAGAAAATTTAATTTTAAATATCGTTAAAATACGTTTCGTATTGTATTTTGGAGAATTGTTTCAATATAAACATATTTTCTAGGAGAAGTAGTATGTTTAGCACATCTGTTTTGTTACATCATTTAGTTCTCTTTTTTTTCAGTGCAGAAAGAGATATTGTATTCAGGAGTAACTTCGCATATTTCAGGAGAGGATATTTTCCTGAACTAAACATCATTAAGGGTAAGATAGTAGATGAAGGATTGTTATTGAATATGAATTGAACTGAATTGCCTTATTTTACGTGGTGAGACTCATGCCATTAAGCCTGCTCTTCCGCCTGACCACGTAAAGTTTGCTATGCTCCTTTCACCAACTAGCAGAGAAAGGAGGTATTTCTTGGATATAAAACTGTCAGGAATTCGGACATATGAAAACTTACTAAATTAAAACTCCCACTTGTGTAAAATGCCCTAATTCCCTTGGGTCGGGTAAATGTAACTTAAGCCCCCAACTTCACCCCATCTGCGTAAATTGTAATGAAGCTCCCTCATGTCATCATGCAGCAATAAATATTAAAAAAAGGCAAGACGCAATCGTGGAAAGAAATGCATTTTCTTAATTCACAGGCGGCTAAGAATCTTTCCTTTCCTTCACTTCTCCCCAGAGAAAACTATTCTCAGTCTAGAAATTCTCGCCCAACAATGCCCTATCCGCTCGCTTCCTCGAAACCCTCTCTCTCCTTCTTAACAGTTTCTTATTCAAATTCATTCACAATACCCATTAAATAAGTCTGCCCTCTCTGACTCCCCCTCTCACCATAACCCTCCCTACTACCAGATTCACTCTCAGCAATAATACATCAAGTAGTCAAATCCCTCATTTCCATTATGAACAACCAAATTATAATAACTCTTGTATCCAGCCCCTTTTTATCTCATATCAATAATACCCAAACCGGCAACGGTGACCAGGGCATCAACAGTTGTCACTGCAGTTCTTCTAACCTGACGACCTTGGGTTTGTGGCAGAATTTTCGCCCCTATCTAGACAGCTTTGTCGAATTCAGCCTCTGTATGGAGGAAAATTCTAGTTACCCGTTCCTTTGATCGGTAGTTTCCCATGGTTTCTCCGAACGACACCAGGATCATGTCGGAGCAGTACCCTAACAAACCATCCACGGACCTCACGCGATCTTTCTTCCTTCTTCCTTGTCCTTCCTTCACCTATACATACTAAACACACTTCCACATACATGCACTAAACTAGCACACATGTTGGCAGACCAGTCGGTAGCTTAGAGCGTCTCACGGCTGGGGCGGTGCCCTGGGAGTTACCTGGATTGTGGAAACCTCCCAAGCCGACGAGCTAGTCGGGGCCAAATCTCACCACCCAGCGGGAGATAAGAACCACATCTTGAGGAAAAAACATACACTTCACTTACGGCACTAATTAGTAGTTGATCATTAATCAGTCAATCAATGTTAATTAGCAATATGTCTCTCTCCTCGCACTCTTAACTGAAATAGGAACTCTTAACGGAATCATCACAAAAATCAATTTTATAAAATATGTCTTAAACAAATATAATACAGGTGTTTCTTTCATTA